>OX453287.1:15966559-16126559 GCA_949710005.1 Ricordea florida
TTTTGCCAACGCTACTGAGCCCCACTTTCAGATTTTTCTTGAAGTCTATAAATTTAAAGTAGTTTTGGACATCTGCAAATAGCCATTCAACCGATGTTCGCACAGAGTTCATTGACTGGTTATAAAGCTGCTTCTGAGGGGTGAGGTAAGCATCTCTGAAGGGGCCCTGCAGATGAACCCTTAGGGGGTAGGCAGGGTCCCCATATATGCACATTGGTTGCCCTGTTGTTGAAAATGCATATTGTTCAAGATCTTGTAGTAGTCCAGAATCTCTGAGCATACTGGCATCATGCCTCTTTCCCTCTAGAATAAATTGGGAATATCTTATTAAAAACCTTCATATAGATACTTATTGTTTACATGCCATTAAAGACAATCTATTTCAAGTGACCTATCTTTTAATAATACACAGGCTTTGGTTATGAATGTTTCTGGCATTATAAGGGACTGATCAATATACCATGTGAAAGCATAACCTTTACAACATTGATATAGGTACAGGTACATGAGAGAACATTCCATTTCCCTTGTTTAATTTTTTTATTATTTTAACTATTTTACTCTTCTTGTTGCATCAAAATTATTTAGTTCCGCCCATTTTTATTCAGTCCACAAAATGAGAGGCTGGGCTTAAGAGTCTATTTTAGAGTAAAATGGAACAGGACCTGTTTAAATGGAGGAAAGCCAATAAGGTGAATGTTCGACTATAATATAAATTATATAGAGAGAGTCAGGTAAGCCCGCATGCTGGAATAACAACAAAATGACAAAAGAAACATGTAATTTTCACTTACCTACTGGTCCATATAGGTTGCCAATCAGTCCATTAGGTAGGGCAAGTGACTGAAATTTTAAAGCGTGTACTCGCTTATGTCCATTATATATAATACGCTGGTGTTCATCTGGTCGAGCTATAGGTCGGACAGTTCCGTCCACAAATCCAAAACAGTTCTCCAATGCAGCCCCCTTTCCGTGGATAGTTTCTGCGTATACTTCTAAAGCACGAGGGCTCAGCAGTGTGTGATTCCATTGTGTTATGAGATGATTGTGAGTATTGTAAATGTAATCGAGGACATGATTTGTAGCCATACTAAAAACGGGAACTGGACGTCCAAAACGGTAAATGAGGTCTCCATATCTACAGGGATACGCAAGTCGCTTCAAGAGCATACAGAGGCCTTCCATACCATCTACAACACTCCTCTGAGAAAGCTGAAATGACCGTGGAATCCTAAGAGCTTGCGCCAGTGTTGGAAGATCTCTTTTCCTTACTCTAAATTCGGCTTTGCATTCGTCGTCGTTCATGTTACCCAAGTCAAAGCGGTCGTACGAATCATAAGCAAAATATGGATTTCGTGAAGAAAACAACTCGTACAGGATTATGAAATCCTCATCAGTAATAAGATCAGCATCGTAGTAGAGAAGAAGGGTCTGACGAAACTCTTTAAAACTTGCCATAGCACAACAGATACAAAACTGTATCTGGAACTGAGAATGGAGGCGTCTTGTCAAAACAGCATCCGTGCTTAAAGAAATTAAATTTGGCGGGAGAGCGACGACGTCAGACCCAGGCCTTCGTGGATCTGACGGCGGCGTCGTCCTCGAGGTCTCTCGTGCTTAAGCTCCCTAATTCATCAGTTAGGTTCGGCACATGAGTGGAACGGCTTCTCAACCGGGCCTAATTTAGTGCCAAAATTAAACTCCAATTCTACATAAGTGGCCATTCTTCAAATAGCCCCAAAATCAGATTTTGAGCTCTAGAGATGTTATATTTCACCATTTCATATATGTTCAATAAGGTTTTTGAGCGAGCGCCTCAGATTTAGTCGACCAATTTGCTCAATTTCATGTAATTTGCTCCGTGATGCGGTGATGCGATAGTTCAGTTGATCCCGATCATGTTACTTTATCACGTAAACAAAGTCACCGATGAGCCAGGAATGGGACAATAGGAATTATTTTTGACCATATTTGTTCAAAGTCAGGCTTACCTTGATTAAGAGTTGGGTTTCCGATCAAAAATTTGCTTCTGGGATGCACTTGTTTTGTCTTTCAAACTCCGTTACGCACGACCTAAGCTACCGGTCGTTGTCCATTCAAAACACCGGAAAAACAATGAAGATAGACCAGAAAATACAGTAGAAACGTATCCCAGCAGCTTAAGAATAATTATTGTTACTTTTGACACAGTCTAGGTTTTAAATGTCCTCGAAATACAAGCCAAATCCACAGGCTCTTTGACAGCTAGGCAACGTGAAATCAAAGAGGTTAACGCACGCCGTTGACTGTGTTGCGTGACATCACGCCACTAATTGCGTCCCGTATCCTGTCTAAAATAATACGTTTATATCCTGAAAAATTGAAACTTTGAAAGGATGCATCCATTCTTTTTTTAAATAGCACAGTTCGCGGTCTGAAACAAGTCTCAAAGAGACAGAAGGCGGGACATGCTTCACATAACTAAAACGCCGGTTGCGTCCTAGATCTCTCTTTGGGTTTCAGGACTTTACAAAATTAGTCAGGGACGGACAGAAAAGTAACAAGAGTAAAAACAAAGCTCTCCACGAAACGTTGTTGCTGCTTATCATATTTCTTTAGATTGCCTTGTCTAACTTACTGATTTGGTCGATTTCCCTATTGCTGTTTTTCACTTGTCACGTGACATTTGAATTTCACCCTAATATTCACACAAATCTTAATCAGGCCCCATAGTTATAGTGATAAAACGACCAGGCGAGGATCAGGTCCACTTCGCTGTCAAAACCGGAAAACGTGAACGCTGCCTTATGCGGTTAGTAGATGTATTTCGCCGGTCCTAGCGCACCCCCTGGAACCAGGAACCAGGAAAAAAAAAACCGGAAAAACTGGCGCCCAAACCATGAATAAACATAAATTCCAATGGCTGATCTTGATAAATTAATATGTTTGGTGATTATTCCATTCTTATACCATCTTTGTAGATCTGTTGTACACCACTAGATAAAAAATCACTCTTCATAGTCCTGTATTCTAATTCAATATTTGTTAATTGATAATTAGGTGGGTTAGCAGAATTCGTGTAGTAAACAATATTTTTCACAGCTGCTAGAGTTAACTCGAATTTCAAATTATCTCTCAAACCATATGGATAAAATACGCCACCATCGGTTAAAACTGGATGATCAATCGGAATGCAAAAGTTTCTTTCATGAATTTTAGATAACAAAAAATCTTTGGGATGACTTCTATCTTTATTACTTGCATTTGTCCGCAATCTTCGGATGTTTTCGTTTGATGTACCCTGTCTTAATCGGTCACGTCTTTCTTTTTGGGATAAATAAAGGTCTTTGTATGTCATATATAAATCATATCTATCATATCTATCAATTTCATTAAGTGTTTCAATTTTAGTGATCATATTTGAAGCCGTTAAAATATACCAACAACATATAAGTTGGATCTATGAATGGTTAAGAAAAGCAAAATGATGGAATGTAGATATGCCTTCCATAGCTATTATACGAAAATTAGCTGAAACTGTGGGTCGGGTGGTTTTCAAGGTTCGTTCTGATAAATTTGCATCAAATTATGATTTTAATTTTTTAGAACTTGGATTTTTATTTTTGGGATTTTGATTTTGATTTTGATTTTGATTTTTGGGATTTTGATTTTGGTTCAGTGCTCTGTATGATTTGCTTGAAGTTGTTAAGTTTGCTTATGATCTGATTTTGGGATTTTTATTTTTATTTTTGATCCGATTTTTGAGATTTTTGGGATTTTTGAATCTGATTTTTGAGATTTTGGATCCGATTTTGGTTTTTTTAAATCTGACTTTGAGGGTTTAGTGTGATTTTTCTGGATTTTACTGGTTTTTGCTGGTTTTGGGCGATTTTTCTTGTTTTTTTTTTTACTAGTTCTGGGTTCTAGGGGCTGCACTACTGTTCACGTTTTCCGGTTTTGACAGCGAAGTGGACCTGATCCTCGCCTGGTCGTTTTATCACTATAACTATGGGGCCTGATTAAGATTTGTGTGAATATTAGGGTGAAATTCAAATGTCACGTGACAAGTGAAAAACAGCAGTAGGAAAATCGACCAAATCAGTAAGTTAGACAAGGCAATCTAAAGAAATATGATAACCAGCTTCAACGTTTCGTGGAGAGCTTTGTTTTTACTCTTGTTACTTTTCTGTCCGTCCCTGACTAATTTTGTAAAGTCCTGAAACCCAAAGAGAGATCTAGGACGCAACCGGCGTTTTAGTTATGTGAAGCATGTCCCGCCTTCTGTCTCTTTGAGACTTGTTTCAGACCGCGAACTGTGCTATTTAAAAAAAGAATGGATGCATCCTTTCAAAGTTTCAATTTTTCAGGATATAAACGTATTATTTTAGACAGGATACGGGACGCAATTAGTGGCGTGATGTCACGCAACACAGTCAACGGCGTGCGTTATGCACCTATCAATGTAAACCCCGTGGTGGGGGGGAGTGCGGGCAAGGGGTGGGGATTTGACCAAGGAGCAAAAATTCTGGTCAATTTCCCAAGGGTGGGGCAGCATATGTTCGTCAAATGTAGTCAAAATCCCCACCCAGGGGCAAAATAACAAATATTAAAAGACAAGCTTTGAACACACCTTTAACAACTTGTGACTTAAACTTGAAGTATCAAGATAAATATCGGTAAAAAACTCACCTTCTCCGAAACCCACGCCATTCCAAAGACAAGAAAGACGATGCCAGGTAGCCACGCTTTGTCTCGGCCCCAGTCTCTCTGCCGAACAAATCAAATGTCCCGACCCCCGAGCAAAGGTACTCGATCAAACCTCCCACTGAGGAGATGGATTCCTTTGTCAAATCCCCACCCCTTGCCCGCACTCCCCCCCCCCCCCCCCCACGGGGTTTACATTGATAGGTGCATTAACCTCTTTGATTTCACGTTGCCTAGCTGTCAAAGAGCCTGTGGATTTGGCTTGTATTTCGAGGACATTTAAAACCTAGACTGTGTCAAAAGTAACAATAATTATTCTTAAGCTGCTGGGATACGTTCCTACTGTATTTTCTGGTCTATCTTCATTGTTTTTCCGGTGTTTTGAATGGACAACGACCGGTAGCTTAGGTCGTGCGTAACGGAGTTTGAAAGACAAAACAAGTGCATCCCAGAAGCAAATTTTTGATCGGAAACCCAACTCTTAATCAAGGTAAGCCTGACTTTGAACAAATATGGTCAAAAACTAGAAATACGACTCTCGCAAAAACCTCGCGAAGCTAGTTTTTGAATAAGTCTCAATACTTTTATATTTTATTTTATTTTGTATTTTATTTTTTATATCAGCGTTATCCCCATTTTTTAATTTGTTATGCTGTGTTTGGTACACAATTAGTGACACCTGGTGCAAATTACATGATCAGTATACCGCTCAGCACAGGGCTTAAAAATTGACCTTCATTTAGCTCTTTCACTGCCACTGAGATTGCACGAAAGGGAATAGTAAAATTATTTGTTTTCTTGACGGGGAATACAGAGTCAATGAAGTATCACAATAATATTCAGTTAACACAAATTGAAAATTATTGTAAATCTTTTGAAGGTGAGATATTGAAGAGTTGATATGAATGCTTGTGTTTACCACAGTGTAAAAACCTGGTTTCTTTTTGGAGTTGTATTTTCTTAGTCTCTACTGCTTTGTCTTCTTTGTTGTACATCACTTTTAAACACAATATGTTCTTACACCGAGGATGAGTTGAATGCTCCAATTATTTTTTGTTTATGTATTTTTCTAATAATTGCATGAGATTCATTGTAAGAAGAATCTTCTGATTAGATATTTTATTGTCTACTGCAGTCATTATTTCATTCCTAGGTAACCACAAATGAGAGCATTATGAATAGTGCATGTTTCAATTTGTGTACTCTCTTCAGTTGCAATGGTACCCCTAGTGGTAGATAGAAAAATTCCTCTTCCCTCAAAAGAGATGCCATGTCAACAGAAGTGTGAGATACAATGTCATTACATAAAAAAATGGGGGTAAAACAGTTGGATTCTACAAAAACTTCGAATAAAGGTTTGGTAATAGTGAGTGCCAACTGTATAGTATGTGGTTGTGCTATTTTTAGGTCATATCATAAAAACAATACATGTCAGAAAGAGTTATTGAAATCTTAACATGTTGAAAAAGATTGCTCCACTATGATGTACTCCTGTAAGAATATAATGTGAAATCAACATCAATCAGTCACAAGTATATACCACATGAAAGTTTAATTGTGCTGTTACAGAAACAGGCAAAATATCCATACCCAACCAGAGAATAGTATATTATTTTGAATATATGAAAATTTCTATTATAAAAACTGCAGAAGAAAGATTTATGATAAGGATGGTATTTCATCGAAAAAGTCATGGCAGCCAGAGGTATTGAACTTGTAACCAATGACATATAGTAACGAGAAGAACTATCATTATAATTATTATCATTATTATTATTACTATTATTATTATTACTGGTATTGATATTATTATTATTATTATTGTTATATTTTTTATGTTAAACATAATATATTTTTATGGGGTGGGATGCATGTGCTAATCTTGGTAAAGGTATTGTTACTCTACTACTACAAGCAATACAAAAATCTTCTTAATAGGCTTTCCATCACAGGTGGTAGTAATCAAAACAGCTTCAAAGAATACCATTTCTTCTTTAATGCTTAGAATCTAGTGCAGTCATTTGTCTAAAAAGTTTGTGTGGAAAATCATTATTGAAAGCATACTTTAGGGCATTTAGGAAACTTGAAACACTTGTTACTACATACAGCACACTTGCAATGAATATATGAGAAAGATTATAAACATTTTGGCATTACAAAATTTATTTTCTTCTTTATGAAGTTCTTTCAATGTAAAAGGTTAACTGTATGTTGTGGTTGTTATTAAAGATTGATATTTGACATCATAAAAATGAAGTAAACAGCAGAAAGTAACAAGGTTATTATGTTATGTCTAACTTTGCAAATTAAGGCTTGAATTAACATTTCATTTGTGGGAAAAGGGCAAGGGTTCTAGATAGCAATATTATCAGGGGGGTCATTGAACTCTAAGGTAAAACTTACCCATTGTGAAAAGGCTATGAAACTTGTTGTCTCTATGCAATATTATTGAAATCTTTCAATCAGAGAATACATACATATATATATATATAGCAAAGAGAAATACTACTCAGAAGTAAGTAATAACATTTGCTTTATTTTCAAATGATGGCATTGATCACTGATAAAATTGCAGAACCAGTACTTTATAGTGACACTGGGTATATATTCTGTTGAAAATTCTAAACACAACTGCTAGATCAAGAAAATTTACAATATTTTCACTGTTTCAATGATATCAGATCACATCGTTATAAATGATTGCTATAACAACTGCAAGTCTCTGTGTTGGGAATTTCTTCAAAATGGAAACACTATCGTTTTATTATGACAAATACCAACTTACATTCTTTTGTAATCTGTTGGTCGTCTTGCGATTCCGTTTTTAGACTAACAGAATTATTTTCCATAGACATCTTCAATCGTTGAAGTCGTTCCTACTCGGTTTCCCTTCTAAGTCGTTTTGCTAAATTTAGTACGCCAATATATTTCGTTATGTAATCGTTCACTCACGTCCTGTATTTCTATCAATAACACATTCAAATTCAAAACTAACTTGGTTGAATTCCTGGTCCTTTTCCCTGCTGTTTCGTTTGCCTTTTTCTGAAGCGAGCGGTTGTTGTCTTTGCTGCGATTTCTGTTGTTATTCTCCCTGCTGTCGTTTCTCTATCCCTGCTTTGAGTCGTGCTTTCCTTGTGTTGATTTTCACGGTATTCGAACTTACTCGGCGACGATCTCGGGCTAATCTTTCTTGAATATCTCGGAGATCATCTTGCTGGGATGTACCTCCAGGACGAGTGAAATCGGTTTCCACAAAATTTACATTACCTTCAAAAAGGCATCACCGCATTCGAAATGGCGGAAATTCAGCAGTTCTCAAGTGCGCTACTATTGCCAGGTAACCTGGCCTGCGAACGGACACCTTTAAAATATAGATATATATATATATTTATTATATCTGCAACCCTTGTATATGAGCAAACGCGCGCTCTGATTGGTTCCCTACTCATAGTATATCAGCTCATATACCATTGGCACGGAAAACGGCCATCATGGAGGGATGATTTCTTGAATTAGACAGGGAGAAATTCAAGTCAAGCTTAAAAATCATACACCGAAGAAATACTACCGAAGCAAATAACTAGAAATACGACTCCCGCAAAAACCTCGCGAAGCTAGTTTTTGAAGATGTCACCATGCTTTTATATTTTATTCTCTAGTTTTTTTTATATTTTATTTTTTATATCAGGGTAATCCCCATTATTTTATTTCTTATTCTGTTTTTGGTACACAATTAGTGACACCTGGTGCAAATTACACGATCAGTATACCGCTCAACAAAGTGCTTATAAAAATTGAATTGACCTTCATTTAGCTCTTTCACTGCCACTGAGATTGCACCAGAGGGAATAGAAGTAAAATTATTTATTATCTTGACAGGGAATACAGAGTCGATGAAGTATCACAATAATATTCACTTAACACAAATTGAAAATGACTGTGAATCTTTTGCAGCTGAAATCTTGAAGAGTTGATATGAATGCTTGTGTTTACCACAGTGTAAAAACCTGTGTTTTTTTTCTTTAGTTTTATTTTCTTAGTCTCTACTGCCTTGTCTTCTTTGTCTTCTTGGTTATAATTGTATGAGATTCATTGTAAGAAGAATCTTCTGATTATATATTTTATTGTCCACTGCAGTCATTATTTCATTCCCGGGTAACCACAATTGAGAGCATTATGAATAGTGCATGTTTTAATTTGTGTACTCTTTTCAGTTGCAATGGTACCCCCAGTGGTAGATAGAAAAATTCCTCTTCCCTCAAAAGAGATGCCATATCAACAGAAGTGTGAGATACAATGTCATTACATAAAAAAAATTGGGGGTGAATCAATTGGATTCTACAAAAACTTTGAATAAAGGTTTGGTAATAGTGAGTGCTGACTGTATAGTATGTGGTTGTGCTATTTCTAGGTCATATCATAAAAACAATACATGTAAGAAAGAGTTATTGAAATCTTAACATGTTCCAAAAGATTGCTTCACTATGTACTCCTGTAAAAAAATAATGTGAAATCAACATCAATCAGTCAAAAGTATATACCACATGAAAGTTTAATTGTGCTGTTACAGAAACAGGCAAAATATCCATACCCAACCACAGAAGATTGTTATTTTGACTATATGAAAATTTCTATTATAAAAGCTGCAGAAGAAAGATTTAATATAAGGATGGTATTTCATCGAAAAATTCATGGCAGCCAGAGGTATTGAACTGTAACCAATGACATATAGTAACGAGAAGAACTATCATTATATTATTATCATTATTATTATCATTACTATTATTATTACTGGTATTGATATTTTTGTTATTGTTATATTTTTTATGTTAAACATAATATATTTTTATGGGGTGGGATGCATGTCCTAATCTTGGTAAAGGTATTGTTACTCTACTACTACAAGCAATACAAAAGTCTTCTTAATAGGCTTTCCATCAGAGGTGGTAGTAATCAAAACAGCTCCAAACAATACCATTTCTTCTTAAAGGTTTAGAATCTAGTGCAGTCATTTGAGTATAAAGTTTGGGTGGAAAATCATTATTGAAAGCATAGGGCATTTAGGAAACTTGAAACACTTGTTACTACATACAGCACAATTGCAATGAATATATGAGAAAGATCATAAACATTTTGGCATTACAAAATTTATTTTCTTCTTTATAAAGTTTTTCCAATGTAAAAGGATAAATTATTGCATGTTGTGGTTGTTATGAAATATTGATACTTAACATCATAAAAATAAAGCAAAGACCATAAAGTAACAAAGTTAATATGTTATGTCTAACTTTTCAAATTAAAGTGCCCCTGCGACGAAAAAACACACTTTTACTTCGGAGCAATTTGTGTAAAGAATGTTGTATTGCGTTTATTGCTATCACTAGAAGTTGATAAAAACAAGCAGCAAACCTTCGATCATTGTTTTTTTCCGCTTCAAAGTCTCCCAAAAATCGTCCGCCATTACTGAAAACTCGTTTCATCTGAGCCTGCATTTGTACAGCAGACAACTTGGTCGTGACGTCATAGGCTCAACGTTCTCACGTCGTTCGCTGTTTTCCTCCTTGTTTACGACTTAAATTGTTGTTCGCGTTCTCATTTGTAGCGCTTTTTCGCCCTCTTTTATGATGTCTACAATATCCGACGAAGAACCTTTGGATAATTTAAGTAGTGAAAATTCTTCAGAAGCGTCTGAGGATAGTTTTGTTTCTGCAAACGAAGACTTTTTGCCGAACAAGGAAGAGCCGAGTTCTTCGAGCAAGTAGCTCAAGAAGCAGAAGAGGAAATTCTATGGAGCAGGTTTTCTGGAGTAGAACCCGTGGAAAACTGGTTTGTGTTCTCCTTATCATGTTTACTTGCTTAATAGACACAAACTCTTTGATCGCTAGCTACCTTAGTTTCTATTATTGAACCACGTTCTTTTCGTATCACTTTGATCTCTTTGTATAAAGTGTTACTCTATGTGCAAACGTAAATTTGAGAATTTAACACTTTATTTCTAAGGTGCAAATGTTCCAACTTGGAATATGTCGTGAACCACGAAGAGTGCAGATGCTGCATAGAGGTGAACCGGTGTTGGGAAAGAATGGAGGGGATAGAGCAAGAAGGCGAATGCATAACTTTCACATCCTGGTTTCGTTGCAGTTTGTTTAAATAGATGACTTCTTCACGCTGCTGGCGCCGGCTTTAAAACGAAACAGAAAAAGTCCTACACCACAAGGTTGGCTCATGGAGACACAGCATAGCACGAGTAAGTTTACATGAACTTTTGTAGATGTATATGTTGTAGTTCAATTTTATCCTTGGTTTAATGATCTCTCCTACTAAATTCAGGTACACTAAGTTCTATACTGCTACATTCAATTTTGCCAAACTGAATGTTGAGCCTTCTTCAGGGAATAAATACAACTATCAAAGGACAAAATACAAAGCATATTCGCGTGCCTAACTTTAACTTTCCGGGGAAGTGAATGGTCACTGAAATATGCTGTAAGGGGATGTTGCATAATACATATGTTACTATGTGTTGTTGC
Source organism: Ricordea florida (assembly GCA_949710005.1). Taxonomy (NCBI): domain Eukaryota; kingdom Metazoa; phylum Cnidaria; class Anthozoa; order Corallimorpharia; family Ricordeidae; genus Ricordea; species Ricordea florida. Next base: position 15,977,773 of record OX453287.1, read on the forward strand.
ATTTTGGGGGTCATACGATCAACTCTAATCAGATGTGCAAATAACTGTGCATGATTTTGAAGAGTATATTATTATAAACGATTCAATGTGTATATATTGTAGTTCAATTTTATCCTTGGTTCAAATTTTATTTTCCTTTGTTTTCTGGTATTGTAATGTATGATAATGAATTTCAAACCGAGGAAAATAAAATTTGAACAACAATTTAGAAATTACATGAGTAATTTTGGCAGGGATTACACACAATATAATGTACAACTTGTTTTCCACAGGTTCCTTCGGGCTGTTGCTTACAGTTTCTAAGACTTGTATGGGGATATGTTGGGGCATCAAACCGTCTTCCTCTACCTAGCTGTGTTTACAACAGCATCAGGAAAACTTTTCCAACTGCCAAAGAAGAGGGATTGCAGGGATATGAGGAAGATGATTAATGTGATAAAGTTTAACAAATAATTATTTTTATACCCAATGGCACTTAATGTAGCTAGGAAGAAGCGATGTGGTTAGGTATATTAACATTGAAAACTTTTTTGGATAGGAAATTTACAACTAGCAGATTACCAACTGATCCTGTTCATAATAAAAGGTGTATTGGTTGTAATCTCTCACGGCCAATTTACTCTCACTAGTCATTTCCCCTGGTAACTGGTTGTTTCGCTCCATACCAGTTCACCCCCTATTAGAGGTCATTTTGCCCCCAATTCAGAGTTTTTCAGTTTTGAAAATGTACTGAACTGCACACTTCAAAAGTATTGACAAACCTAGAAATAACTCCATACACGAATTCCTTTTTCAATTTAAGCAGTGCAGACAAATGAAACCATCATGAGAAAATTCGAGTTTGGGGCAAAATCACCCTAGAGTATTTCCAACAACAAAAGTTGTTTCTGGTTTTGGTCTCTGTTGATTTATAAATGCCCTAGCTTGCACTTATACTGCAGCATTGCCCTTTTTATGGCCTTTCCTTGGATTTCCACAGGTCCTACACACTGGTTAACCTCTTTTTCTTCCAACAACTGTTGTGTTTTGTGTCATTGGTTGTAGCTCTGCATCTGTAGAAAAGAGAAGTACTAACTACCCTCTGGAATGTACATTGACAAGTTTGGAACAATTTCATAGTCACTATCACTTGTTTGAGAAGTTTTTTAATTTATATTCATTTGATTATTTGCACTAGACACAGCCTGTGGGCTAAGCTGTAAACAGCCTCAATCAAATAGCCTTTGAAATTATTATCACATGACAGTGGATTACATAAATCTAACAACTATTAATACCAGAACAGGTAGGAGGACATATCACTGTCTCCTTTGCTTTTTGCCAGTTGTATTCGGTTTTAGCGGCATCTTTGTCCTCCTTGTCCGGGATCACAGTGTGTAGGGCTGCTGGGTCCTGTTCTGCCAGTTCATCCATGACACCCTTTAACTCCTCTCTTGCCGCGAATCGTGGGACGATGCAGCTTGAGAATCCAAAATTTCTTTTACGATCTAAGAAAAAATGAAACATTTCCAATCTACTACGAAGGAAATTTTAACAGGCCAGTAGAAATATCAATTCTACGCACTGATGAAGTACATCATCTCATCGTGTTTATAGGTACCATTTACGTATGAAGGTACAGTCAACCTTGGCATAAAGTGCTCAATGCTGTGATAGCAGAGCTGAGTATACAGTATATAAGTATTTTCGAACTTATATGTACCATTTATATATATTCAGTATACATCTCATTGGCCACGACATGTGCCACTTTATAACTTATTAGGCGTTTTTGTGTAAGACAGATAATACAGTCGTTATCGGAATATTTTGGAAGCTCCCACGCGACCAAATGCAGTTATCCCTATTATTTATGCAACTTTAATCGAACGTAAACAAACTACGAAAACACGTGGACTTACCTTTCGACGAGATCGCGCTGATGATGGTTTTTCTGGTCCTTTTCTATGGATAGTAGGAACTGAACATGGGAGAAGTTTTCGCCTTAATCCTTCCACATGCAGAGTTCTCTCGAAGCAGTCTTCCAAAGAGCGATATAACAAAAACTCCTTTTGGGTTAAAATTTTCGCAGCGAGTACGCACAAAGCGAACCCACTTCTCCCGCTCCGACTTATTTACGGGACTACGATGTAATGAAATCCCAGCAGCATGGTTTGAACGATTGCTGCAATCTTGTACTATGCTTGGGCTTCCGTCATTTATGTTGGGTAAGGTACTGGTGATAAAAGTCGCAAAAAACGATTGTGAATTGAGTACAGAACTCTGTATGGCAATTAGCCATATGCATTTTTCGTGTTGAGCCTTTGACGTCACTTCCTTTAATCCCAAGGAGGCATTCAGATCTACTTCCGGAACAAGACCAAATAATGGCGGTCGCAAAATCTCGAATAAAACGGTTAGAAAAAGTTGACTTCTGTTGCTCGAAATGGATCGAAATTTGGCAAGGTAAGTGAGAGAGTCATATTCTACGCGAAAATGGAAAAAGATAAAATGTGAAAAATTTGATCGCAGGGGCACTTTAAGGCTTGAATTAACATTTCATTTGTGGAAAAAGGGCAGGGGTTCTAGATAGCAATATTATCAGGGGGGGGGGGGGGTCATTGAACTCTATGGTAAAACTGAACCATTGTGAAAAGGGTATGAAACTTGTTGTCTCTATGCAATATTATTGAAACCTTTCAATCAGAGAATACATACACGTATATATAGCAAAGAGAAATGCTACTCAGAATTCAGTAATCACATTTGCTTTATTTTGAAATGATCGCATTGATCACTGATAATATTGCAGAACCAGTACTTTATAGTGACACAGGGTATATATTCTGTTGAAAATGTTTAACAGAACTGCTAGATAAAGAAAATTTACAATGTTTTCACTGTTGCAATGATATCAGATCACATCGTTATAAATGATTGCTATAACAACTGCAACTCTCTGTGTTTGGATTACTTCAAAATGGAAACGCTATCGTTTTATTATAAAAAATACCTATTTACATTCTCTTGTAATCTGTTGGTCGCCTTCCGATTCCGTTTTTACACTAACAGAATTATTTTCCACAGACATCTCCAATCGTTGAAGTCGTTCTTACTCAGTGTCCTTTCTAAGTCGTTTTGCTAAATGCAGTACGCCAATATATTTCGTTATGTAATCGTTCACTCATGTCCTGTATTTCTATCAATAACACATTCAAATTCAAAACTAACTTGATTGAATTCCTGGTCCTTTTCCCTGCTGTTTCATTTTTCCTTTTTCTGGAGCGAGCAGTTGTTGTCTTGGCTGCGATGTCTGTTATTCTCCCTGCTGTCGTTTCTCTGTCCCTGCTTTGAGTCGTACTTTTCGTGTGTTGATTTTCACGGTATTCGAACTTAATCGGCGACGATCTCGTGCTGCTCTTTCTTGAATATCTCGGATATCTTCTTGCTGGGATGTACTTCCAGGACGAGTGAAATCGGTTTCCACAAAATTTACATTACTTTCAAAAAAGCATCACCGAATTCCCAATGGCGGAAACTCAACAGTTCTCAAGTGCGCTGCTATTGCCAGGTAACCACGCCTGCGAACGGACACCTTTAAAATATAGATATATATATATATACATATATAAAAACTCTCGGCTCGATTTACTCGGGCTTGCGAGCCACGTGGTCTGACCGGAACCGACACGATTAGTAACCTCGCTACGCTCGGCCTTCGGCCTCGCTTCGCGAGGAATTATGGGATGAAATTATTCGACGGTAAGTGAGCAAATTATATTGCGAAATTGTTTATTACGAACGAAAGTGAAACTCTTACAAGCAGCCGCCATTTTGAAAGATCTGTGAAGCCCGTAAACTGAGTTTTATTTTATTTCTGCCTACTTTTTCCACTTTAAAATTCTTAAACTAATTTGCTAACTCGAAAAAAAATTGACAAGTACATTAAAGAGATGTTTAAAAACGAGCCGGACTCGTGTTTCAAACTTTTTTACACATCGGCTCTACAATATGTCGGCTCGACAACTGACATGGTTCTGTTCAAAAACAATAACAAAGTCAATTCTTGTCGTACAAACTAATTCCAGTGTCTCATAAGCGAGGGTTTAGAGATATAATAAAACAATTATTCCACTCAATCTCGTCGTATATGAGCTATAGCCAACTCGGCGCTACGCGCCTCGTTGGCTATTAGCTCATATACGACTCGATTTCGTGGAATAATTGCTAAATATATACATATATAAAAACTCTCGGCTCGATTTACTCGGGCTTGCGAGCCACGTGGTCTGACCGGAACCGACACGATTAGTAACCTCGCTACGCTCGGCCTTCGGCCTCGCTTCGCGAGGAATAATTTCTATTGTCCCATTCCTGGCTCATCGGTGACTTTGTTTACGTGATAAAGTAACATGATCGGGATCAACTGAACTATCGCATCACCGCATCACGGAGCAAATTACACGGAAATTGAGCAAATTGGTCGACTAAATCTGAGGCGCTCGCTCAAAAACCTTATTGAACATATATGAAATGATGAAATATAACATCTCTAGAGCTCAAAATCTGATTTTGGGGCTATTTGAAGAATGGCCCCTTATGTAGAATTGGAGTTTAATTTTGGCACTAAATTACCCTGTTGTCAAGTACCTACTAAACAAAGCTCTTGAACCTTGTCACGAAATCCGTATTTAATCCGGAAATGTTTCTTAGATTACTGTCAGCTATTTGATTTTGCTGAATTAAGTATAAAATCGTCGGTAAAAAGTTTATTCGGCCGTCGCGAGGCAACTTTTTAGACCAATAAATTTCGCAGTAAATTGAGGCGTCAAACCGTCGAAATCGAAAATCTCGATTTTCTCACAAAATTCGATCTAACTCAAAAAATAAACCCCAGAACCTTCTTAATCTCACTAAAATCTTCCTTAAGACTCAAAATAACGGTAGGTTAGGTTTTGAGTTGTGGCCGCACCTTGCTCGATTTTTGTGTGCATTCGCTCTTAAGCGTAAACTGACATTCACGTTTGTTCGAAGCGGTATTATAAAGTGTAGCTCGAGTGAACGCTCCCGAGATCGTCTAGTTTTGTTTGCTTGGTGAGTATTAGAGCAAGGCATGAAAAGAAAAAGATATTTAATGGTGTACCGTAATGTTTTACAGTCCTAAATGGAGATAATAAGCGTGAACATCGAGAAATGAAAGTTAGCGTGCATGTTTCTGGGCACTCCTCTGATAAGATTTGCGTGACAGTAGAGGGAGCGTTATTGTTATGACCTCCCAAAATCCCATTTGACCATGTCACGCAATGCTTTACTGAAAAAAGAAAAAGCTGTTGCAAGAATTTTTCCTTTATTATATTTTTCACTTTATTTTTATATATTTCTTAAGTTACCCTCGAGCCTCGACATGCTACTCTCGACTCTCGACATTTTACCCTCGACTCTCCACCCTCGACAATTAGATACACTCATTTCTATGTCTACGTAGCATGCATGTGAAACTGAGTTTTCGATGATCTTTTTAAAATCCTTGTAAAATAGTTAAAATAACTTGGTGGTTTTAGGGCTAAGCTGTGTGAATAAATTAAATGGAGGCGCTGTCACTTTTCTCTTGACGTTCCACAAAACCACGATAATTTGCCATTTGCTTTAAAGTAAGGGGAACACAAATACCAACAGCGAAACTCTCCGCCAACACAAAAATCATTTCCTTCGTGCGGTCAGCCTGTTGAGATTGATAGGTCAATTTTGAATAAGAAACGACCAGTTGCAACACTATGACTGCAATCAAAAGCAGGAGGTATAGTACAATAAATGGTAGACTTGTCTTCGATTCAATGTTAACATACCAGGGCGTAGAAGATTTGTCTCTGATTGAAGCTTTTCTTACGCCGTTCAATTTCCACACGAAAATCACAAGAACAGCAGATGGGAACGCTCCGGTCATCGCCATCAAAACCAACCGAAGGCTATAGCTCACTTCTTCAAGAAAACAATCCACCAGCGATACGGCAACGTTAGCGAGTGACAGAAATGCAGCTAAGAACGTCGTACAGCCAAACATCTTTGGGGAGAAGTCGGCCTCTTCGTTTACTTTTGGCTGATACGCAATGAGTGTCAACGAAGCCAAATTGAAAACGGCAAACCAACCACACGAAACTTGCAGAATTCTCAAAGCACCACACAGTTCCTCGCACTGTTGAGCTACGCATTCCCCTTTGGAGGAAGCGATGGCGTTCGTGGCGAGAATTACGACGTGGACAACAAGCTGGAGAATAACAACAGGCTTGGAATATTTGTTTAACTTATACTTCTTCCTGAAACAACTCAGCAACATTTTGAGGTTAAATACAATGCCAACAACGCAAAGAAGGAACAAGAACAGGTAAATTTCACTCATCGTGAAAGCAGGTTTGATTTCTCGCTGTACGAAATAAAACCAGAAATGGGGAACCGACTACTGAAACCACGCCGACTTTAGTTGTTCCGCACGAGCACAAACAGACAGAAAATAAATTTGCATGAAAATGCCGCTGTCCATGATAACGTGATATTTAACTCTCCATGTACAAATGAGTCGTGTTAGCTGTACCAGCGGTTGAAAATATCACTCCGAAGATTCCAAAGGTTCTGTGTGTGTTTTCCGCACAGTTTTCGTAAGCGTTATGGATATTTATTTTGTAGACTAACGATTGAGGTTCTGTACTGCAAGGTATTTTGTTACTGGACTAAAAGAAGTATGTCAACTTGGGGTCTCATAGCAACGTATGGCTCTCTTCAAACCGATGGGCTATGAATTAAAATCTTGGAGAAAGGAAAACAGTTTGATTAGCCTCTTGACAGACAGGAAAAAAGTTGCATGAATACAAAGGCAGTAACATGATCATGAAATGTGTCCATAAATAAGATGACATAATATGGTCGCACCAAGATACTGATAATAAATATTTCTTCCGCGTATTGGGAAATATTTCATGAGCGAGTGAGTGCGGCGAACGAGTGAAATTTTTATCAACATGGGACGATAAATTTCGATCTCCAAGCGACCATGCAATTTTCTTATTCTAAATTATTAATTTCGTTTCTTCAGGCGACAATGGCCGTTTCTATAGTGGATGAGGCATCAGTGTCCATCTCGACGAACTTGGGTTGAAACATTCGTAGTTCTGGTTATGCGTTTCTAGTTTAACGACGGGCGCAAGACGTGTTGTGGGTCTAGACGCATACTACTCAAGGTGTTTCCGTCTGTCCTGGGCCCGTCTTTACACCAGAGACTCATAACTAGACAAACTACGAATGTTTGCCCAACTTCGTTCAGACGGAGAATGCGTCCCCTAGTATAAAACTACTATAAAACGCTTGCAGGTAAAACGGTTGACGTTACAGAGGATTGCTAGACATATTTAGCAATTATTCCACGAAATCGAGTCGTATATGAGCTAATAGCCAACGAGGCGCGTAGCGCCGAGTTGGCTATAGCTCATATGCGACGAGATTGAGTGGAATAATTGTTTTATTATATCTCTAAACACTCGCTTACGAGACACTGGAATTAGTTTGTACGACAAGAATTGACTTTGTTATTGTTTTTGAACAGAACCATGTCAGTTGTCGAGCCGACATATTGTAGAGCCGATGTGTAAAAAAGTTTCAAACACGAGTCCGGCTCGTTTTTAAACATCTCTTTAATGTACTTGTCAATTTTTTTTCGAGTTAGCAAATTAGTTTAAGAATTTTAAAGTGGAAAAAGTAGGCAGAAATAAAATAAAAACTCAGTTTACGGGCTTCACAGATCTTTCAAAATGGCGGCTGTTTGTAAGAGTTTCACTTTCGTTCGTAATAAACAATTTCGCAGTATAATTTGCTCCCGTCGAATAATTTCATCCCATATTTATTTGCTTCGGTAGTATTTCTTTGGTGTATGATTTTTAAGCTTGACTTGAATTTCTCCCTGTCTAATTCAAGAAATCATCCCTCCATGATGGCCGTTTTCCGTGCCAATGGTATATGAGCTGATATACTATGAGTAGGGAACCAATCAGAGCGCGCGTTTGCTCATATACAAGGGTTGCAGATATAATAATAAATGTTATTTAAGACTGTCTCTAAAATCTATTGAACTTGTTGTTTGTGTATAATAAAGTTCTTGGTAATTATGACCACAAAACGGCTAAGTTAAACTCGGAGACTGTTTGTCAGCCCGAATTCCCTCGGGCCTCTTTTCAAAATCATGCCTGGATTCTTTTCTTATTCAAACTCAACTTTTTTTAACTGCGTGGTCGTGTGGAAAGACATTAGCGGGATCAGGCGAAATCGGAAGAATAGTATATCCGATTGAGGAGTAATATTCTTGTTTTTCCCCACATATCGCTTCTTTGCCGTCGATAACTTGGAATCACGATGAATGGCATCAGGTTTCACAATTGTTTTTCTACCGTGGGAACCAAAGAAGCTGGTTGGTAAACATTAATCCGATTAGTAAATGTAGTGTCGTTGTATTGCGTTACAGTCATGCGCACTGGGAGTCGGTTAAGTCAGGAGTATGCACGATTACTGTAATTTACTGCTAGAGAATAAATAACAAGTATTCACAATCAAGGACTCCATAGTAAACAAACCCAATTACTGGCACTGAAATTTCGGTAAAACCTTAGAAATCTTTCTGATAAAATCGCTCAGCTTAAGCACGACGTCGACAAGAATTGCGGTGCGATGTACAGTCTGGTAGGATTTTTGCGGTCGTGGAACCAGCCATATAGAATACTACATATATAAACCCAGGAGCTCCTGATAAACCTTAAGCGTAAACTGACATTCACGTTTGTTCGAAGCGGTATTATAAAGTGTAGCCCGAGTAAACGCTGCCGAGAGCGTCTAGAAACTAATTTTATTGATTTATTATTAACTGCTCAGCTAGTAATGACATAAGTGAGTTACTATTCATCTAAACCAAAAATCATTCATGTCTTTATTTATTTTACTCATTTTTTTACTATTTACAGTACAGGATTCAAAGTAAGATAAAGTCTAGATAAAGTTACCTCTGGTGCCAGGGAAGTATCGTTAAAGGCAGGGATTATAAAATGTGACGATTCGTCCCTGATCGGAACAATCATATCTAACGCGATCGTAATGATCGTATGTACATCAGCCTTAATTGCGTTCATTAGCAAGAAACTGAGCTCCAGATCTGAGTTTGGCGACATTACCGAAACAAAGGACGGAAGGACAATTTTGAAATTGCTTAAGAAAAGCTTGATAAAAATAAAGTAGAAACAAAAAAAAAGAAAGGAAAAGAAAAAGTAATGGTGGTCTATTCCGTACTACCCGACAAATCGCGACGAATGCCAGAATAAATGCAAAATCAAATCATCAGATTAAGCAAATATTCAATTAAGCAAATATTCAATTAAGCAAATATTCAATTATATTGTGTTGATTTGTCCAACATATTAAAAACAACATAATCAGATATGAACTTTTAAGAAACGTGATTAGTAAAAAAATGATGATAAAAATACGATGTATAAAATTTTGGTTTGTTTAAGCTCATTAATTACATTACGTGTAAATCGGATAGAAGGAAACAAATTTACTCCACAAAGAAACCGCGAGAACACCCCCGTAATTTACTACCCTGAGTAAAATATATAAAATTTAATACTTTAATTGATGGCAAAATTACTGGAAAACGCAGCAAGATTCAGTTACTAGGACTGTTTATTTAAGCATTACGACGAGATCTCCATTAAATAACACAGTCTACCTCATATAGACAGCGACTTTTTTTCTGGTTTTTGGTAATGTCACATCTTGTACTCGACAATGATTTTTTCTCAAGCGGTCGTCGTACATTACTCCCTGTGTATTGCGGCATTTCTTGAACGATTTTGAATCATCTCCCTTTCAGAGCTATCTCCTTTTCCCAAACAAGGCTGGGCTGACTGGGATCTTTGGGTCTTTGGCATACTCATCGAAGGGGCAATCGTGTCTAATTTCGCTATATTGTCGCAGGTCTTCCATCTTGGCTTTGCAGCTGGCTAAGTAGCAGTTTCATCGAAGTGAGCTGCCAGCGATCCCGGGTTCGCTTGCCACGCATTTCCCGGGCCTACTTCACCAGTTTTAGGATAAGCCACTGATGGATTTCTGATCCTAAAAAGCTCCAGTACTGCTTCCCTGAGACGGTCATTCCTGTAGCAGTACAGCAGTGGATTGAGAAGGGAGTTTAAGTGAAACACGGTCACAACCCAAAGGAAAAACGTGCTGTCATATACTGCAGTCCAGGAATAACCAAATAATGTGAGCAACATGGGACTGTAGCACAACATCACAGCCGCTGTTAACTGTCCAGTAGTTTTTGCAACGCTTCTTTCCCGGTTTATTCTCGCCATCGTGTTAGCATGGTTTGTTAAGATCGCGGGTCGAGTGCGAATTTCGATGTTGATTACCAGGTAGAAATATACAATGAGAGGTAAAGGAACAAGCTGCGGAACGCTGAGAATCGACAAAAAATAAGAGTGTTGGTCCTTGCTAAGAACAGAGCAAAGACGCAATAAATCAGGAGATATGAAAAGTAACGCTGCTATCCACACCACTGACAAAATCTTCTTCATTAAAGCACTTGTTACAATCACTTTGTACTGAAAAGGTTTTTTGATGGCTATCCATCTCTCCCAAGCGATAATGGTCAAGTACAAATAAGAAGACGTGCTAGCAAAAGCCGTGATTATTAGATATGTGGAGTTCACTGCACAAAAATAGTCACTGCGCGAGTCACTTCCGCGAAGAAATCCGTGTTGAGTGATAAAGATTGGCTGTGATACAGTGCCTACCAACAGGTCAGTCACGGCCAAACTGCACAGAAGAATGTTACATTTGATTTGTAGTTTTTTCCTTCGCTTAACGGTTATGATGATTAGGAGATTGAGAAGTATAGTGGGAATAGAGGCCACTGAGTTAATGGACACCGTACACCAACGAGTGATGATATCTTCTGGGTTCCAGGTAAAGTCCAGTGACAAACAGCACTTAAAGATGGCATTAACTTGACTTGAAAAATTTGCGGTGTCGTTTCCGCCTTTCATTTTAGTTGGGGACTGTTTAAGGAAAGAACTTCGTTTACTAAATCAACGTAGTTCTGTTCTCGTAATGACCAACGTTTAAACTAGCAGTTCGCCTTACTACTTAAATTTTGAATTCCAACTTGCTGCAGTTAAGGGAATGTTTTGCGCTTATGTAAAACTGGCCTTGAAAGAACTTGGTTCACTAAATCAACTTACTTCTGTTCGCTTAATGGCCAATGTTTCAACTACGTCAGTCGGCTTTTCTACTTAAATGATCAATTCCAACTTACTGCACTGCAAGGAATCAGTTTGGCTAATGTAAAACTAGCCTTTTAAAGTATATTGCCTTGCCTTTTCCTGCACAGGGCGAAAACACATATTTTGGTGTCTTTAGTTGAAAATTAAAGTTTAACTAAAGCCTTATCTTATCTTTAATTGTCTTTAATGGCAACATGAAATATCCAAAAGATGAAATCGATCTTTAATGAGTCTTTAATGTACCTTTTGTTGGACTTTAATATTGCCAAACTTTAGGTCTAATTTTGGGGGCCTTTTCTTTCTCCCAAAACGTCCTATAAGGTTTTAACATCTTTAATTTTGAAATAAATCAAACTTAAAGTGTCATGAGATATTTCGATATCTTTAATTGGAAATTAAAGTTCGTCAAGGTAACTTGATCTTTAGGTGATCTTTAATCAAAATTAAGTTACCTTTTAACGCCGAGCCTAGAGTTAATTTGATCGGATGAAAAGAACCACGTGGCGCAGCCGTACGTATTTCTTATTCAGTATTTTCCTGGCCCTTGGATTTAGTAGAAGACAGAGAAAATGCAATTTGCAGCTGCTTTCCTTTAGGTTTCCCTTTACAACATTAATTCAAAGAAATAGAAACCATGGAAAACAATGGAGCTAAACGATATGTCTATTGCGCCCGTTGCGATGTGGTATCACGATCAACCTTTCAAAGACACGAAAGGAAAAGATATTCGGCAACCTCATGCAGTGAGATTAGACAATCAAAAGCAACTCTGTGCGGGTCAGGTTCAGAAACATCGAGTACACCCAAAGTTGTTAAAATTGCATGTTCATAATATTCTGCATAACAATAAAAAATTCACTTTTTGGGTATCAACGGTTTTTCAGTTTTTTATATTGGCTTGCAGATTACATCACATAAATTTGCAGATTGACATACCACCAGGCCAGGCTTGATGGATTGAGGTTTAAGGTTATTTTTATGTTCTCAATCCAGTCAATATACATAACACTAACCCATAATACAATTACTGTCATCTTTCATTCACGGAAATCTTCCACAAAGGAACAATTAATATATTTAAAAATGTTAGCTTGCCTTTCCCTAAACCCTGTCCACAGTCCCCTTTATACTCTCCCACCAAATTTGTTAAGGACTTCATGGTTGTAATGTGGTCACTCAAAATGGCACAGACACTTTAAGATCTGGCAAAATGGCCTCACTTGTAAACTGTACCAAATATTAAGATCTCACAAAATTAAGATCTGTTAAGAAAAATTAAGATTTGTAACTTGAACAGGGCTGCTCCAAAAGGGAAACAAACCCCTAGCTATGGTAAAAAGCTCTAACTCACTAACTGTTAAAGACAGTCTATACTACTTCATGCAATTTGACAAAAGCCAGACAAGCTAAGTTCACTGATCATCAATCATGAACTATTTGTATGAAAAGCTAAATTTATCAAGGAGTCAATAAATTAGCTGTAATGTGGTCACTCAAAATGGCACAGACACTTTAAGATCTGGCAAAATGCCCTCACTCGCAAACTGTACCAAATATTAAGATCTCACAAAATTAAGATCAGGTAAGAAAAATTAAGATTTGTTAAGATTTGTAACTTTAACATAGTAGCTCCAAAAGGGAAACAAACCCCTAGCTATGGCAAAATGCTCTAACTCACAAACTGTTAAAGAAGTCTATACTACCTCATGCAATTTGAAAAAAGCCAGACAAGCTAAGTTCACTGATCATCAATCATGAACTATTTGTATGAAAAGCCAAATTTGTCAAGGAGTCAACACAGTAGTTGCAATGTGGTCACTCAAAATGGCACAGACACTTTAAGATCTGACAAAATGCCCTCACTCGTAAACTGTACCAAATATTAAGATCCCAGAAAATTAAGATCAGTCAAGAAAAATTAAGATTTGTTAACATTTGTAACTTGAACAGGGCTGCTCCAAATAGGGAAAGAAACCCCTAGCTATGGCAAAATGCTCTAACTCACAAACTGTTAAAGACAGTCTATACTACCTCATGCAATTTTAAAAAGGCCAGACAAGCTTAGTTCACTGATCATCAATCATGAATTATTTGTATGAAAAGCCAAATTTATCAAGGAGTCAACACAGTAGTTGCAATGTGGTCACTCAAAATGGCACAGACACTTTAAGATCTGGCAAAATGCCCTCACTCGCAAACTGCACCAAATATTAAGATCTCACAAAATTAAAATCTGTTCAGAAAAATAAAGATTTGTTAAGATTTGTAATTTTAACATGGTTGCTCCAAGAGGGAAAGAAACCCCTTGCTATGGCAAAATGCTCTAACTCACTAACTGTTAAAGACAGTCTATACTACCTCATGCAATTTGACAAAAGCCAGACAAGCTAAGTTCACTGATCATCAATCATGAATTATTTGTATGAAAAGCCAAATTTGTCAAGGAGTCAACACAGTAGTTGCAATGTGGTCACTCAAAATGGCACAGGAACTTTAAGATCTGGCAGAATGCCCTCACTCGCAAACTGTACCAAACATTAAGATCTCACATCAATAAAGGCAAAAAATCCCAAAGTCCATTTTCTGTTAAGAAAGCAAAGGCAAAGTATACCAATGGAAAATCTGTAACTGGAAAGAAACCCCTATTGCTGCAAGATGTTGTAGACTCGTAAATTGTAAAAGGCAGTCATGCATACTGAAGAAAATTACTCAGCAGTTTCAACAGGTTCCTCTTGTTTCTTTGGTAGCGGTAAAATGAAACATAAAGGAGATCCTCACTTAGTTTTGGTTGGGCAAACATTTTAATCAAATTGGGATCAGTGAGATCCAAGCAACAACAGCAATCACCACTGTCACTACCATTGTCCTCATCAATGTTATAGTTGTTCTTCTCTGGGACCAAACTACATGTACTCTGATCTTCTTCAGTGGAATCACTTTGTTCCATGTACTGCACCTCAGTTCTGTAACCTTTCAATCTCCTCTTACATTTCTTCAATTACTCCCTTCTTTTATCTTTGTTATGCTTTTCCATCTACAGTAAAAGAATCGGTTGGAGAGAAAACAAGTTTGAACCAGTAATGAATACATGGGGATTACTACACGGGGTTAAGCAAGCATTACATAGTATACGTGAACAAAGGGACAGCTAAGAATTTGGAATTTCAAATATTGGCTATGCTCTTCAAATTTGTAACATATCAGAAGCCATGTTATAGGGTTTTCAAAGAGAGAGTCAGCTTAAATTCAGAAAGACTCATGATGTATTTGCCTTTTACATAAATTTTCTCACTATCTAGTTTTGTTAACCACTCATGAATGCACTAAAACAAACGAGTTTTTTGTGGAAAAAAACTGTGCTGCAACCCCTACCCCCCGTTGAAAAATTATCATGATGTCCTGCTAATAAGTTACAAGCTTAGGATTCGGATATTGTAAGCTTACATAATCACAGAACGTCACAGCCCGTGTACAATGTAATCCTTAACAAATTTGCCTCGCAAGCCATGAAATTATAAGCTAAATGTAATCGATGGCGCTTGCAGTGAAACTTAAACAGGCCGATATATACATAATTGTAACCTTTAAGAATACATCCAAACTTAATTACATCTATGATCATTGCCGGGTCACTGCCTATTACTTGAGTTCGATGAGATGCAAATTGGCATTATCATTGGCATTATCTAGTTTTATCTAGGAAAAAGACTACGCACACCGCCTGACATACAAAGAAAGTACAAAAAATACGTCGAACTTACCTCCCAAACTTTTGCGTGTGTTCCCGCTCTGTTCCCGCCGATTTCGGAGCTGTGCGGCCACGTCAGGAGTATCACCTTTTGAGCCTTTTGTGTTACGGGTCAGCGAATTTTGAACCAGAGCGAGGCGAGACATCAGGGGCCAGGTTTGTACAACGGAGCGCGCAAACTGATGTTCGTTGAGAGACACTCGAGCCGGCCTAGCTCTGATTTTGTTGCTCTTTAGCCCACTGAGATTATAAGTATCGTATTTTTGTGCAATTTCTTGTACACTCAGGTTAATTGCAGATTGGAAGATCAGTTCGGGTGAATTCGTTCTGTAATGTTGCGTCGTGCTGTTGGGGAAACTCATCCAAAGCAACCGTGATCTTGCCGGAGAGAACGAAAAGCTGCGGCAAGAGCACGAAAGGACAAGCTAACATCAAGCAGAAGTGCTCAAACGGATTGAGCAAAGGTTAAATGAGGGGTAAACTCCAAGCATTCCTCTGGGAGAAAATCTCCGAAGATGATAACGAGCCAGAGACTCATTGCCGTTCCCGCCGGTTGTAGAGTAAGTAGAAGAACTGCACCTTTTAATCACATAAATACGGCATATACATGACAATAATTGTGTACTAATTTCTGCTTATTAGAACATGATGCATTGACCCGTAAAATTCGTTCTCGATGGCTTTGTTTATGAAATACGTTTTGGCGCCCAAATTGTGCATAAATTATTTTCATTTAAATAATTATCTTTAATTAATTAATTTGACTGAAATGCACCTTTTTTCGGTTGAGCCAGTTAGGAGGGGCACAATGCGAACAGTCCTTTGACAAAGGAAGTTTAGCCTATTGTAACATCAGACATTATCTTTTTTTTTCATGTGTTTGCTTAATAGAGATCTCTCAGGAAGGTATACAGAGTCCTGATCAAAAGGGAGGATTTCAATGGATTTCACCTTGATGAAAAAGTAAGTCTCTGCAATTTGTCAATAGAAGAACTATAATTTATTATGCATATAGCAATATCCTTCCAAAACCGGAGTCTTTGATTAATGCTCATCAGAATATACATGTAATTTATACTGCATTGTACATATATGGAGGAACGCTGTAGATGTCACTGCACGATATATGTTTTTTTGGTACCCAGATACAAGTACTGGTAATAGTCTTTTCACTTTTGCACACGGTATATATTGTAACCTTTATGTCTGTAGAAATATACATGTATTGTTTGTGTCTTTAGTTCTAAAGCCTAGGGATAGGTATAGAGTTGGTGTAATTTAAGTGCCATTGTAATTGCCTGTTGAAAGTTTCATTTGAGGCTTGATAATCCCCTGTAAGCTTTCTCATTTGTTTTGTTTTACTATTACAAAAAGCTTGAGACTCAATGGGCAAGCTGTTTCAGTTTTACTGCTGGCTTCATTTTGCATTGCCTGCATGACAAACTAAAAATTAATAGTCCCTGTACTTAAACACAGGTTGCTTCCATCTGTTACAATGTAGTTTGGTGCAGAGTGCAAGAGAATACCAACATATTCAAACAGAAACTCATTTCTAGGGAAAAAAAGACATGTGAGCCTGCAGTAGTTCTGAATATGGTTTTGGAAAATGACAAATTTTGGGCTAAAATAGGGTTAAGTTATAGTGAATTAAGTAGATGTTCAAAGATAAATCTACAGTAAACTTCCTTGTTAAGTTTGTTTCCAAAACACAGCACATGCATCTTGATCGATAGCTAGACGCGATCATGGATTTAGGTTGCTGAAACGTTGTATATGACTCATAATAGTGACCACTTTGTAGCACAAGCAAATTTTGCTGGCTCATCTTTTATCACATTGTCTTTAAAAATGGCAACCAACTTTTTGGAATTGGTTTCCACTTTGAGAAATTTTAAGAGCCAAGTGGCTACCAGCAAAAATGTTAATTTAATGCCCTTCATGGTCACACAGCGATGTCAACTTGGTTCCATTATCTTTCAGAAATAAACAAGACACGCAGTTGCCCTTGATGTGATTCAGTAGCAAGATGCCAATGCAAAAGGAAGGGCTGCAGCAGTGAGGAGAGCAACTATGGGGATGATGGGAATGGTCAACCAAAGGTTGTTGGCTATTAAGTAAAGAACCCTTCCTAGGACAATATCAAGTGACCTGTCTGAAGAGGAAACCCCTCATGGCCTTCCTGAGTGGGCTGTCAAAATTAATTTAATGTGACATTTTAGTAAGTGCAAAATACAGGCTTAGAAATGGCTTTATGAAAAGAAGTCTAATTTCTTTTTCAATACTGCCAAGAGCATGACAAAGAGCTCATACATTGCCTTGTACTAGCTATTATAAACTGTATTTTGTACCTGCTAAAATACTTTTGCAAAAAACATGCACTGCCTAATATTCTTCAACAAATTTTTCATTCGAAGGCTGTATAACTGCAGTGACACACAATGCTGATAAGTCACAAGCAAAGTGGGAATGATTTTTATTTTAATTTGATGGCTAGTTTCAATTTAATTTGTGTATAACTGCAGTGGCACTATGAGAGGAACTTTGGCATACAATGGAGACAACTCAAAAGCCAACTGGAAATTATTTGATGATGTTAACTGGATGGCTTGTTTCAATTGTCATCGCTCTGGCTACAAATACTGTTAACGGAGGAGTAACAGGGTTGTCATGGTCAGGCAAAAACGTTTTTTTTTTTTTTTTTTTTTTTCAAGGTTAAGAAAAAGTTGAAAAATTGTAAATGATATCATTGAAATTCTCAATGTACCTAAAAGTCGAGGAATTTTACTTTGTGCTAGTCATTAGGTTGTGGAGATTGCTTGTTAACAAAAGTAATGCATTTTGTAAAGTTCCTGCAAAGGAATTGTTTATTTCTGTGGCAGAAATAAATTTTCCATCCCAATTAGTGGCAACCCTGTGTAATAATTGTGTTGCCTGCATCACTGATCGGTGTATAAATAGATTTAGTTTCATTAGTTTTTACTTGTTTTACAGCAAGGTTTTTGACTTAATCTCAAAAGAAATTATTACAATTAAGTGCTCAGATTCTTTTGATGCTGTCTGCATACATTTTTCTCAACAACTTGCTAGAGTGATTAATAAATGTCTGGTTGCCTGTAGACAAAATAAGATCATGGAAGAACAGAGTTACACCTCTTCTGGAAATACTTCAAAGTTTGAAACAACCATATGGGTAAATAAAGCAGCACAACAGCAACACATAAGAGTGTAGAGACATTAGTGTTTTTGTGAAGCTTCATCTATAGCAGTTCTTATGACAGTTTTACTAGCAGTGCAAATACAAGTATATTATAATTAAATAGATGTGAAAACATGATATATGAACAATATGCTTCTATATTTCCTGCTGAAATGGGTCTGTTGTACCTGCTAGGTTGTAAATAGACCTGATTTGTCATTTGTTGCATTTGAACGTAGAATAAAGTGATGTTAACTTTAATCTTTCAATTGGTTTCACAACATTTTTTGTCTCCTGAAAGAAAGCCAAGATGCAGAATGGAATATCAGTCCACTTTGGTTGTGTTTGAAATAAGTGAGGGAAAATGTGGACAAGAAATATGAAAAAAGAAGCGTTCACCCTAGCTTCTACCAATGAAGTAAAGCAGATTTATCATATGGTCTCTTATTAGGACTTCTTACCACAGGTCATGTTACTCTTAGTCCAAAAAAAAGGAAAATTAAACATGACCCTAAAGAAATCTTTAAGGCATTTTTTGTTGACTTAAAGAAAACTTAAATGTGATTTTATGACCCTTTAATGTAACACTAAATGGCAATTAAAGGAGACTTTAAATGAACAATGAAACATTTAAGGTGAATTAAAGGTGAATTAAAAGCGGTTTTAAGGCCATTTGGGCAGCACACTTAAAGTCTATGAAATAAGCCTTTTGGCCATCTTTAATTACAAATTAAAGCTGCTACAAAATGCTTCATAAGAAGACTTAAATTAGTACATTAAAGTCAAATTAAAGGAACATTTCAGGATTTTCGTGTAAAACTTAAGGATCCACAAAACACATCATTTGTTAACCTTTAGGTTAGCTTTCAACCTCATTAAATCAGTGATTTCGTCCTGTGCTGTATACACTGTTTTCTTTCCAGGTATTGTTTTAAGTACGGTACTCTTTGAATTAGGTGGAACGTGGATACTCTGCACTTGTCACTCAAAGCACCATTGTTGAGTTTTGAGCGTTTTATTTCCTCTGAACGGTTTATTTTTAACACGAAGATTATTCACACGATTACAAAGCATTAAATGGAGTGTTGCAGAACTCATGGTGTCGGAAACGTGGGTTTAAATGCGCAGCTCTAGCCATTTTAAATTTTAAAGTGCCCCTGCGATCAAATTTTTCACATTTTATCTTTTTCCATTTTCGCGTAGAATATGACTCTCTCACTTACCTTGCCAAATTTCGATCCATTTCGAGCAACAGAAGTCAACTTTTTCTAACCGTTTTATTCGAGATTTTGCGACCGCCATTATTTGGTCTTGTTCCGGAAGTAGATCTGAATGCCTCCTTGGGATTAAAGGAAGTGACGTCAAAGGCTCAACACGAAAAATGCATATGGCTAATAGGCCCTTTGCAGGATCTAGTCACGTGCCTGGATACCACTTAGCAACGCCATGCTGGGACGCAAGCGTTCCAGCGCCATTTGTAAAACAAAGGCTGAACACTGAGGTTGTTGCGTGCGATCAAGCGAGACAAGTACCTTTCGAAAAGATTCCCATTACTACGATAGCGAATAATTTTTCTCTTACACAAGTTGGCTTTGACCTCTTGTGCTTTTTAACTGGATTCACCGGCTAATAAGCGACAATTTTTCTTCGATTCCTGCAGCAAGTCGGCGAGTGAACACGTGTCGACATGGCGAACTCTGAAGGTAGGGAATAACCTATAACTTTTTGTTATGAATTTTTACTTTCCTCTTTTCGCCACTTAACTTTCTTACTGTCTTTGGAGGCCTTCCAGAAAAGGTTATTGTAGCGTCGTTGAAAGTATTTGGTGGCCGCATCTGGTGGCAAAAATTGATTACAGTAACAGTGATTTTTGTTTCATACTTGACACTTTCAAGTAAAACAACACATCCCTCGATAAGGATTTCTTTGTGAAGATTCGAAAATAATAACTGTTCCTTGCACATGTACAGCTGGTGAAGGAACATCGAATATTCTGTTGGATCCGTGTGATGGCTCTCAGTCTCCAGTTCCCAAGAAGAAATCGAAAGGGGGAAGTTATCATTGCTGTGTGCCAAATTGTACTGGAGACTCACGGTATGACAGCTCTTTATCGTTTCATCGAATACCGAGCAGACCCAGTGATGACACTTTAAGAAAACTGTGGCTGGTCAAAATTAGGAGAGACATTGGACCATTTTTCAAGGTACAACTATAACCAATATATATGTTTACCTCATGTTGCTGTGGTTCTTGTTTATTGCTGACATGGCCTTCTATTTCAATGTGAATGAGCTTTTCATCCGAAGCCAACCGTTTACATGTTTGCTGGCTGTCTTTGTACATTTTTTTCGCGTTAGCAGTAAAGTCATTATACATTATTAAAGCGCATTGCAATACATGGCCCAAAGTATATGCTCCAACTTTTTTTTCTTACTTTATTTCCATATTTCTGGGTTACAGATTACTAACAAGACCAGAGTGTGCTCTAAACACTTCCTTCCTGAAGACTATAAGCCATCTGACAATTCTGGACGCCGCCTATTAAAGGAAGGCACTGTTCCAACAATTTTTGACTGGACACTACCACCAAAGTCAAGAAGAAAACTTGTTCGTGTTGTTGACAGGTATGTTGCTTACTTACCTCTCATATACCCTGGGCATCATAAGACATTTCATAACAATGAATTTCAATGTAAGATTACATTCTCAATTCAACACATGACAGTCACCTCTCTCTAAAAAAACATAATCCTTTTCTTTTTGGTCCTTGTACATGTAGTGGCACTCAAACCGATGAGAGTGAGACTGATGAAGGAGATGGAATTCCTGGTGAGTGCAGAACAGCTATTATAGAACCAGAACTGTCAGAACTTGAGGCAACCAGATCTCAGCTCTTGGTTGTTCAAGCAGAACTGGAGGAACTGAGAAGGATATCTACCACTGCTGCCAGGGAAGCTGATTCAGCCATTCTTCAGGCTCAGCAAGAACTCAAGAGACAAAAGGAGCTTGCTGCACAGGAGCTTGCACTGAGCAGATTTGGACTAGAGAGGTTCTCCACCAATGATGATCTCATTAAGTTTTATACAGGATTTTGTTCCTACAAACACCTAACTATGTTTTACAATTTTGCCAAGCCTACTGCTGAAAAAATGACATACTGTTATGCTTCTGGTGTCTTAGATAGTCGCCCTAATTCCCGGGTAATGTTATTGATAGATGAATTATTTATGTTCTTGGTTAGAGTGAAATTAGGCCTCTTTGAGCAAGATCTTGCACAACGTTTCCATATCCATATTTCATCAGTGAGCAGGAAAATTACTACTTGGGCCAATTATATGTATTTTCTTTTGGGTTCTCAGTCTATTTGGCCTTCTAGGGATGACGTAAATGCAAACATGCCTGAGGAGTTCAAGGAACTCTATCCAACAACAAGAGTTATTCTAGACTGCACTGAGATTTTTGTGGAAACACCATCATCTCTTCTCTTACAGTCTCAGCTGTACTCGTCTTATAAAAGCAAAACCACCCTTAAAGGTTTAATAGGAATTGCACCACATGGTGCAATTACATTCATTTCTTCTTTATTTACAGGTGCCATATCAGATAAAGAAATAACTAGATGTTCTGGTATAATAGATCTCTTAGAACCTAATGACTCAGTTATGGCAGACAAGGGTTTTGACATTGAAGGGATGTTAAGGGAAAGGGGGGTGGGACTTAATCTCCCTCCTTTTTTGCAAAGCAGGGACCAGTTTACGGCTAAACAAGTGCATGAAACTAAAACTATTGCCAAGCTTAGGATCCATGTAGAAAGAGCAATTAGAAGGATAAAAGAGTTCCACATTTTTGATTCACCAGTGCCCCTGTCGATGGTTGGCACTGTCAACCAAATATACACTGTTGTCTGTTTACTAACAAATTTTCAGGGACCCCTGATTCTGAAGGGTGGCGGTTCTATTGACAATGATTAGTTCTAAAAAACAAGTAATATTTATTTATTAGTCTACAGCAATGGCTTACCACGATTATGTAAGAGGATCATAATATCGAAGAAGTGTTCACAGATGATATGTATAATAAAAGATTATAATTATCTTACACAAAACAGTGATTGAACCTACTAGTTACATGTGGGCAACTTAAAACATAACAACTCTCACTGGTGGGAAGAGGGGAGTAGAACAAAATGATATTAAGTATAATTTTCTCCTTTACTTACTTAAAAAATAATTACTAAGATTACTGTTGACAATTAGTTTAAGAAATAATTGAAGAAAAATGTGTCCACCTTATCCTTACTAGCTTGAAAGAAGTCTTTATCAAAGTAAATTCTTTGGCAAAAAAAATCTGTATCAGTCATGTAGGAAAAAAAATCACACCAATCAAGACCAGTCAGACCAAGCTGACATTGAACCTGTGAGTAGTATTCATGATTTTCCTTCAATTTCCTCTCCTGGGTAAAAGGATCCACTCCTAAATATTTTACATTATTGAAACTGGTCTCCCCCTCTTTGACAACCTTAACTTCTAACAAACCGAATGGGTTACGGCCTTGGTTTGCTAAAGTTATATCATAAACCTTTCGGTCTGGACTACAACCAAGCCAAGGACATTTTGGATTGATGACCAGTCCTGATGGATAGAGGTTAACCATCCCCCCCTTTGCTACATTAGCATAGACCATTGAAGCTCTGGCCTCCAGCTGAATACCTCTCTTCATGGCAGGAGTGGTGACGTGACGGCTGGGATTAAGCTGTGCAACAAGACTCTCAAAGTTCGAAACCCTCTTTGCACACAAGCCAAATTTGCTTGCTGTGATACGTTTCTTGCGAAGAAGGTGCCACAAATTGTTTTCACTCTGCGTGACAGTTTTACTTTGCAGATCAATGGCAACTTCCCTTGTAACAAATAGAGAGTCCAATGATGCTTGCTTTTCAGGGCTCAAACAAATTGAAACCCTATTTTCAAACCGGTCACCAGCATCAGGCAGTGGTAACTCAGGGTATGCCTCGCAGAATAAGTCATTAATTACGTATTCTTCTGATAATTTCTGCTGGTATGAGAGGACACTGCCTCTAACAGCATGTCCAAATTTAGTTACAACAGAAGGTAATCCAGGGAGCTCTTGTACAGATGGAACAATAGAGGCCATCAATGGCTTGGGTGAGAGGTTGTTAAAATGACTCTTGCTAAGTATGCCATACACATTGGATGGGGAATATAGAGTGCTTTTAATGTACCTAGAGTAGTCAGCTCCCATCTGTGGTTTCTTGACCAACAAATCCTGGATTTCTTTTTGCTGAATAGTTTTACCCCTGGGAACACTCCACCGCTGTGGCAAACTGGTGCATGTTAAATCATCTGGCAAAGCCTTGAGACCATACAATTTACAGTGGGCCAGGTAGAAGAGTAAGGCTATTATATGATGGCAGTAGCCACTCATACCAGCAACACAGGAACACTTGGCATTGGTTATTTTGGGGTCCTCGTTAATTGCCTGTAGTGGCACAGACACTTCCAAAGAGTGTGGGGCTTCACTTTTCTTCATTGATCTGAAGCACTTGCCTTTGACTTTAGCTTTATCCGGAAAATATGTAACTAAAAGGAGCAGCATACAACAAAATCAGCGAATACTCGGTATCTGGGAAATACACCACTTGCGTAAGCTTACCTTTGATATCATGGAGATAACCTGGTTCTGCAAAGAATTTGTAGGCCTTTGCAGTATTTTCACAGCCAGAGGACTTTTTTGCATATTCCTCAACCTCACTGAAAGATAGACTGGGGAATAAACTCAGATCCTGGGTCGTTGCTTCTCTTGAGTCTGACGCGGAGTTACCATCTGTACGATAAATATGGATTAAAGTCTCACAGAACATGTCATTTTTGCCACCAGATGCGGCCACCAAATACTTTCAACGACGCTAAAATAACATTTTCTAGAAGGCCTCAAAAGACACTAAGAAAGTTACATGGCGAAAAGAGGAGAGTAAGAATGCATAACAAAAAGTTATAGGTTATTCCCTACCTCCAGAGTTCGCCATGTCGCTACGTGTTCACTCGCCGACTTGCTGCAGGAATCGAAGAAAAATTGTCGCTTATTTGCCGGTGAATCCAGTTAAAAAGCACAAGAGGTTAAAGCCAACTTGTGTAAGAGAAAAATTATCCGCTATCGTAGTAACGGGAATCTTTTCGAAAGGTACTTGTCTCGCTTGATCGCACGCAACAACCTCAGTGTTCAGCCTTTGTTTTACAGATGGCGCTGGAACGCTTGCGTCCCAGCATGGCGTTGCTAAGTGGTATCCAGGCACGTGACTAGATCCTGCAAAGGGCCTATTGCCATACAGAGTTCTGTACTCAATTCACAATCGTTTTTTGCGACTTTTATCACCAGTACCTTACCCAACATAAATGACGGAAGCCCAAGCATAGTACAAGATTGCAGCAATCGTTCAAACCATGCTGCTGGGATTTCATTACATCGTAGTCCCGTAAATAAGTCGGAGCGGGAGAAGTGGGTTCGCTTTGTGCGTACTCGCTGCGAAAATTTTAACCCAAAAGGAGTTTTTGTTATATCGCTCTTTGGAAGACTGCTTCGAGAAAACTCTGCATGTGGAAGGATTAAGGCGAAAACTTCTCCCATGTTCAGTTCCTACTATCCATAGAAAAGGACCAGAAAAACCATCATCAGCGCGATCTCGTCGAAAGGTAAGTCCACGTGTTTTCGTAGTTTGTTTACGTTCGATTAAAGTTGCATAAATGATAGGGATAACTGCATTTGGTCGCGTGGGAGCTTCCAAAATATTCCGATAACGACTGTATTATCTGTCTTACACAAAAACGCCTAATAAGTTATAAAGTGGCACATGTCGTGGCCAATGAGATGTATACTGAATATATATAAATGGTACATATAAGTTTGAAAATACTTATATACTGTATACTCAGCTCTGCTATCACAGCATTGAGCACTTTATGCCAAGGTTGACTGTACCTTCATACGTAAATGGTACATATAAACACGATGAGATGATGTACTTCATCAGTGCGTAGAATTGATATTTCTACTGGCCTGTTAAAATTTCCTTCGTAGTAGATTGGAAATGTTTCATTTTTTCTTAGATCGTAAAAGAAATTTTGGATTCTCAAGCTGCATCGTCCCACGATTCGCGGCAAGAGAGGAGTTAAAGGGTGTCATGGATGAACTGGCAGAACAGGACCCAGCAGCCCTACACACTGTGATCCCGGACAAGGAGGACAAAGATGCCGCTAAAACCGAATACAACTGGCAAAAAGCAAAGGAGACAGTGATATGTCCTCCTACCTGTTCTGGTATTAATAGTTGTTAGATTTATGTAATCCACTGTCATGTGATAATAATTTCAAAGGCTATTTGATTGAGGCTGTTTACAGCTTAGCCCACAGGCTGTGTCTAGTGCAAATAATCAAATGAATATAAATTAAAAAACTTCTCAAACGAGTGATAGTGACTATGAAATTGTTCCAAACTTGTCAATGTACATTCCAGAGGGTAGTTAGTACTTCTCTTTTCTACAGATGCAGAGCTACAACCAATGACACAAAACACAACAGTTGTTGGAAGAAAAAGAGGTTAACCAGTGTGTAGGACCTGTGGAAATCCAAGGAAAGGCCATAAAAAGGGCAATGCTGCAGTATAAGTGCAAGCTAGGGCATTTATAAATCAACAGAGACCAAAACCAGAAACAACCTTTGTTGTTGGAAATACTCTAGGGTGATTTTGCCCCAAACTCGAATTTTCTCATGATGGTTTCATTTGTCTGCACTGCTTAAATTGAAAAAGGAATTCGTGTATGGAGTTATTTCTAGGTTTGTCAATACTTTTGAAGTGTGCAGTTCAGTACATTTTCAAAACTGAAAAACTCTGAATTGGGGGCAAAATGACCTCTAATAGGGGGTGAACTGGTATGGAGCGAAACAACCAGTTACCAGGGGAAATGACTAGTGAGAGTAAATTGGCCGTGAGAGATTACAACCAATACACCTTTTATTATGAACAGGATCAGTTGGTAATCTGCTAGTTGTAAATTTCCTATCCAAAAAAGTTTTCAATGTTAATATACCTAACCACATCGCTTCTTCCTAGCTACATTAAGTGCCATTGGGTATAAAAATAATTATTTGTTAAACTTTATCACATTAATCATCTTCCTCATATCCCTGCAATCCCTCTTCTTTGGCAGTTGGAAAAGTTTTCCTGATGCTGTTGTAAACACAGCTAGGTAGAGGAAGACGGTTTGATGCCCCAACATATCCCCATACAAGTCTTAGAAACTGTAAGCAACAGCCCGAAGGAACCTGTGGAAAACAAGTTGTACATTATATTGTGTGTAATCCCTGCCAAAATTACTCATGTAATTTCTAAATTGTTGTTCAAATTTTATTTTCCTCGGTTTGAAACTCATTATCATACATTACAATACCAGAAAACAAAGGAAAATAAAATTTGAACCAAGGATAAAATTGAACTACAATATATACACATTGAATCGTTTATAATAATATACTCTTCAAAATCATGCACAGTTATTTGCACATCTGATTAGAGTTGATCGTATGACCCCCAAAATGCAACAACACATAGTAACATATGTATTATGCAACATCCCCTTACAGCATATTTCAGTGACCATTCACTTCCCCGGAAAGTTAAAGTTAGGCACGCGAATATGCTTTGTATTTTGTCCTTTGATAGTTGTATTTATTCCCTGAAGAAGGCTCAACATTCAGTTTGGCAAAATTGAATGTAGCAGTATAGAACTTAGTGTACCTGAATTTAGTAGGAGAGATCATTAAACCAAGGATAAAATTGAACTACAACATATACATCTACAAAAGTTCATGTAAACTTACTCGTGCTATGCTGTGTCTCCATGAGCCAACCCTGTGGTGTAGGACTTTTTCTGTTTCGTTTTAAAGCCGGCGCCAGCAGCGTGAAGAAGTCATCTATTTAAACAAACTGCAACGAAACCAGGATGTGAAAGTTATGCATTCGCCTTCTTGCTCTATCCCCTCCATTCTTTCCCAACACCGGTTCACCTCTATGCAGCATCTGCACTCTTCGTGGTTCACGACATATTCCAAGTTGGAACATTTGCACCTTAGAAATAAAGTGTTAAATTCTCAAATTTACGTTTGCACATAGAGTAACACTTTATACAAAGAGATCAAAGTGATACGAAAAGAACGTGGTTCAATAATAGAAACTAAGGTAGCTAGCGATCAAAGAGTTTGTGTCTATTAAGCAAGTAAACATGACAAGGAGAACACAAACCAGTTTTCCACGGGTTCTACTCCAGAAAACCTGCTCCATAGAATTTCCTCTTCTGCTTCTTGAGCTACTTGCTCGAAGAACTCGGCTCTTCCTTGTTCGGCAAAAAGTCTTCGTTTGCAGAAACAAAACTATCCTCAGACGCTTCTGAAGAATTTTCACTACTTAAATTATCCAAAGGTTCTTCGTCGGATATTGTAGACATCATAAAAGAGGGCGAAAAAGCGCTACAAATGAGAACGCGAACAACAATTTAAGTCGTAAACAAGGAGGAAAACAGCGAACGACGTGAGAACGTTGAGCCTATGACGTCACGACCAAGTTGTCTGCTGTACAAATGCAGGCTCAGATGAAACGAGTTTTTAGTAATGGCGGACGATTTTTGGGAGACTTTGAAGCGGAAAAAAACAATGATCGAAGGTTTGCTGCTTGTTTTTATCAACTTCTAGTGATAGCAATAAACGCAATACAACATTCTTTACACAAATTGCTCCGAAGTAAAAGTGTGTTTTTTCGTCGCAGGGGCACTTTAAATTTGTTTATCTAAAATGGAAATTCTTCAATTAGCTGTTGGTTTGTCCGTTTATAAGAATCATACATATGGCATCAAGTTAAGGTAGATTTTCATGGTTGATTTCCATTTCTGATTGTTCAACCATGTTATTAAAGGCGGTTGAAGCGACACTTTACAGCGAACGCCGGCCACTTTAAATAAGACCATTTACATGGTTACTTAGTGAAGTTAAAAGTAGTAGGATTTATGCTTTCATTTTTAAAGTTTTTTACATAAGTGCGTTTAGATAATACTTAAAAGCTCTATTGTGCAACCAACAATTCTTTGCCCACACTCTAATTTAAAATAACATTCCATTTATAATGCGTTCTTTCGTCGAGTTTAAACAATCGCCAACACAACAGCGCAATTCATAGAATGTTCAACCGTTTACGCTCGAAAACAATGTGACGGACATTGTTACGAAATATAACAAATTTTCCTTTCACTGTATCTTTTAATAAAAAAAAAATGCTCACGTATTCAGTAATCGTCTGTGACGAGTCTCAAGGAAAAGATTTTGTCGTGATTTACTTTTCATTAACATTTATGGTCGGCGCTTTACCTACCCAGACAGTTCTTGCTTTTCTTAAGCTAGACATTACAACTAAAAAGAGTAAAAATAATTTTAATTTAGACATCTTTGCTGTCGAGCTGATGAGTAGACTAAATATGAAGAATCTTACGGATTGAGTGAACGGGCTCATGTCAACATGATAGGAAACACTTGCCAAACACTGTTACTGACCTAAATGGATGACAAATTTACCAGAAACCCCAGTAGTTTTAATTGTGCTCCAAATATATGCAGCTTTAGAAAATTTTTAGTTAATTGCAACGTTATGGTTGTCGGACACTGCCCCGTTTTCTCCCAAATGATTGGTAGGAGTCTGTGTTTGCGCATCAGAGATTTCCATTTCCAAGTAACTGATAGGTAACACAGACTGGTTTTTGGTATTCTAGTTGTGGCGTAATTGCTCCTTTTGTACTGCGGTATTTTGGAAATTAAACGGTGTTGAACCTTTTTCTGTTTTCTTTCTAGGAATTGTTTTAAATGCGGTATTCTTTGAAATAGATGGGACGTGGACACTTTGCAATTAACTGTCGCACAGAGCACAATGGGTAAGTTTTGAATGGTTCATTTCCTGTAATGAATTTTCTAAAGAAGAGAAAAGACGAAAATCATTCACACGATTACAGCCTTAAATTTACGTTGGCTGCAATGCATAGCTCTTTGCCATCCATTTTAAATTTCTTAAAGCAGAAAATTATTTAAGTAACTGTTTATCTGTCCGTTCGTAACGATTCTACATGTGGCAGTTGTGCAAGTCGCTTTTGTTCGTCTCGATTTCCTTTTTGTCAAGTGTGTTATAGTGGTGATGAAAACGACACTTATATCGTTTCCATGGTTACTAAGTAAAGTTGAAGTTGGTAGATTTCATTTTTTTATTTTCAAAGCTGGCTTACGTGTATTTAGATAATGCGTAAAAGCTCCTGTGTGGAACCAACTATAATTTAGTAATGCCGTAAGTAAATGTTAAGTTTAAAATGTTTCCTTTAGTGGAGTGGACCGTCGCTGACAGAACAGAAGCCGTTTTCTTTAACAGTTAAGAAACAACCCGTGTTTCTTTAGATATCCAAACACGTCACTGTGCTTAATTTCCTTTGTTTTTCTCTGATGTAGTATTAAGACGTTTAATAAGCATATGCTAAAGACAACGGCTTTAGTTGAGAAGGTCACAATGATCACAAATTGGCCTTTAACACATCAAAGACAATCGACGTCTTATTTCCAACGGCAATTTCTCAAAATCAGCTCAGGGGTATAGTGTATAGTTTTTAGAGGCAATAGATATCAGCGACTCGTGCTTCGTGTTTCATCATAAGTTCCAAACACCTCGAAACAATAAAAGCGCTCGTCATGCAGGCTTTTGCCTTCATTAGTTTCTCTGTCTTTGAAACCTATGACAAAACAGTCGCACTCGTTTTTAATATACTACCTACACATAGTTTATTTGTGGTATTGCTGGATCGATATTGTTTACCCGCTCAATAGGGAAAGTTTATTCTCAAAGTTTCCTTTCTATTAGTTCAAAGAAATGATTTTCACAGTACGCACTTTCCTTGGAACTAACATCGATTGTTGATGGTTTACCCAAGTAGATGGTTTTTGGTCAACTTCTTTCTAATGATGTTTACTTGTTTTCCAGAAATTCGCTTCTATGCCAGCTAAAAATAACTTAGCAGTTATGAGAGCGCATGCAAGATTCGAGAAAAAGATTTTAATTGAACATAGCTACGAATCAAATACTGACAGATGTCCCCAGAAAATAGCATGTTTATCGCCAAGGACCTCTGAGTCCATGAGCAATTATTTATCTTCCCTTCTTCTTAGGTACATGTACGTCACTCCTGTTCTTCTTACTTGATGAACACAAAACACGCTACAGTAAAAACCCGCGTATAAGAACCTAACATTTAAGAACCTGTTAGGCTAAAATTTCAGTTTTAAGCACCCTTCACATAAGAACCATTTTAGGCTAAAATGCTAAAACAGGTTCTTATTTTCAAAAAACCAAAAATAATCTTCTCTAAAATATACATTGGACATTAAAGATCATTTATAAATTCAGGGGCGGATGCAGGGGAGGGGTGCAGGGGGTGCGCACCCTACCTCAAACAACTTTACGACCCCTCCCTGGACAAAATCCTGGATCCGCCACTGAAATTCTACTTTATTTCTTGACAAAAAGTTAAGAACCTAATTAAGAACCTAGTTAGCCTAATTTTACACTAAATACCATTTATATAAGAACCTGTTTAGGCTAACTTGAAAAAACCTAGGTTCTTATACGCGGGTTTTTACTGTATTAGCTGTGCTACAAAAATTAAAGAAAAGCCTTGACACGAAATTCAGAATATTTTATTTCGCAAATTAGCCCGCCGTTCACCCTTCAGAGGAAGAAACTGTTCAAATCATAAAGTTATTACCATAAATATCAATTGGGCTACCATAAAGAAAGATCGACATAAAAATGGTACCCATAACATATTTGTGGTTTATGTTGCCGTGATGCGCTTTAGTTAATGAGCTAGCCTGCGAAACAAAAGACACAAAAAACGAAAACAGTAACAGCTAAAACTGGCAACTTGCACAATATTCAAGATAAGTTCTAATTAACCTTAAGAAGCTGTAATCAAGAGTAAACGCTAGCACTGCACTATTTGTTCCGTCCGAAAGTTTGCTTATTTGAACCAGATAGAAGTCTGACCAGTTTGATCCCAGCCGCTAGCCGTGAACCACCCATGATGGGTATAGTGTTGGGATCCCCCGTTCACATCTGGCTCATAAGTTGTTTGGGTGCATCCAGAGCAAGGGCTACGTCCGGAACCTGAATGGACACTTGGAAAAAAGGGGCCCCTGGTAAAGGACGAAAACTGTTTAGTGCTTTCGTAAAACCCATAACCAGTAGGGTAGCTGTCACCCCAAGTAATCCCGAGGGCTTCCCCCAGTGCATATCGAAGGTACGTTCCGCTCTCCCCCTTCAGTGCTTCAACGAGGAAGTCGGTGATGTGCATTTGGCCTGATTGGGCGCCGTTGTAACGATTATGATTTCTGAAGGAGATTTGGCGAGGGTTGTTCCCTAGATAAATGCGGTACACATGGGTGTACGAGTCGATTCCGCCCGTGGCAGGGTTGTTCCCTGCTGCCATGATCATGTAACTGGCATTTTGGGCTATCTTAACGGCACCTCCTGGTAGATTTATTACTCCATTAGATGAAGCTCGTTTGATTGGCTGCCAGTTGTAACCAAAAAGGTTATTCATGTTTGGAATCCCGTGATTCTTAGGATCTACAGCTGCTTTGTGAACATAGCCATAACTGGCAAGCATCCAAGCACCGCCGGCAAAGTTCATATCGCAGTAAGTCTCGGCCGCGGCTGACTCACTGGGAGGCTGGATCCAGTACAAACCGCTGCCCAGACTATCTCCGATATCAAGAATTGCTTGCGCATTCGGTGCAGGGTTATCTTTGCTTCCAAGTCTTTTTCTGTTGCACTGGGCACCGGAAAAGGCGCGAGGACATTTACAGGCATTTCTCCCCATACAACTTCCGCCGTTTTGACATGGCTTTTCCGCGCAAAGACCTTCAAAACAAAGAAAATATGAGCGAATATATGAATTAGACATTGAGTAATCATATTTTGTTTTCAACGGAATCATTTTCCCAATAAATTATGACGATTTTCTTTTATCTCTGTCTTCGCCTCTTAAAGGCTGAAAAAACAAAAATCTTGGACAAATGTGTCAACATTTCTGTTTGCCAAGGCACACTTTAACAAAGTCAAATGACCAAGACACATTACTAGGGTGTCACGACTAGGGTAGCATCGCCTAGACAAACAGATCAATAAACGAGCCATGATACCTGCCAAGTCATCCAAGTCTGACCAATGTACATGACAACGGTACAGGAGACAATGTTCAGGTCTATTGTATATGACCAGTACACAAAGATACACGGCCAAAACACATGACTAAGACATCACGACTAAGGCAGCATGATCAAGGCAAATAGACCAAGGGACATGGTCATCCATGTCCGGCACACTTTACCAGGGCAGCATGACCAAAGCACAAGACTAAGGCGCATAACCATGGTACACGGGATGAAGGCAAATAGACAAAGAAACGAGTAAAGGCACATGGCTAGGTTATCCATATCCAGGCCTCAAAACTAAGGCACATGACCAATGTAGATAATCAAGGAAGCATGACCAAAGCATATAGACCGAGACATTGTGAGCAAAGACGCATGGCCAAGTTATCCATTTAACAAATACTAAACGGTTCAGCGTGTACTATCAAGTTAGTTTTCCACGCGGGAGGTTGCTAAGCACGAGAGAAGCGTAAGAGTCGCACCAGGCGATAGCCAAGTGCGACTCTAGCTTCCTGAGTGCTTGCTTAGTAAACCTCCCAAGTGCAATCATAACTCGATAGTACACGCTGAACAGTTTACTATTTGTTTTATAACATAATGAAAAGAGAAAAACACTTAAATTTGCCCAGAAGTAGGAGGGAATGACGAGAGCATTTTATGAGAGTGCGCTATGGCGTGAACAAATTATTCTTCTCACTAATGCTCCCTAAAAAGAGCATGTGAAGTACTTTTTTCACTAAAACCTCTTTTGTTTAAATTTGTTATCCGGTCTGAGTGACATTTGTGTACTTGTTCTCAATACGAGAACCACTACGTGGAACTTACCGGGGCCCAGTGGGACACGGCATTGCATAGATATAGTTAACCTCTCGCACCTGTCACGATGGAAGGTTCACTCAATGTAGATAGCTTTGATAAGTCGCTCTTATTCTCGATAAGTTTCACGATGGAAGGTTCACTCTTAAGTGATCGCTCGTCAATTGTCTCTCCAATTATTCAATCTTACATTTTCGCTCATAAACTAGTGCATCGTAAAGGTTAGGGAACAAAAAGCTATAATCTTTCTCTTGACTGTCCTCCATGCCTCGTGCTTTTCAAAATGGTGGATAAGATTTCAATGAGCCAGCGAACAAAAGTAACGAGCCAGCAATATATCTCAGTCAGCGATATATCCCTTACAATGTAACGTTAAAAAAACGACAGAAACCGTCTGCATTTTATAACCGGTGCCAGCCTTCGGCTGGGCCCCGGTAATATAGAAGGATTTTCCCGAAATTCTGTTGAAAAAGGAAAACAAAATAATTCCCCGGCCTTACTGACGCGTACTCCTTTGAGCGCGCGCTTGCTTTCGTCACAAGCGTACACTCATGGGCAAATAGTAGACAATGAATTGACCAATGAGAGCGCGCACGTTACTTTGGTTATGGTATAATTCCTGATCTAGAGCACATGACCAATGCAAATAACCAAGCTACACTGTACATGTCCAAGCTTAAGGCAGATGACTTGGGCACATTACCATGTCATATTGCCCAAGGGTTTGCCAACTATTCTTTAGACTTAAAGAAAACAAACATACTTTTCTGACAGAAGGCTCCACTGTATCCGGGTGGACACGAGCACCGTGCGGACGTTGGTCCTTCGCACGACCCTCCGTTGCGGCAGTATAGATGTTTACAAACTGAGGGTTTACAAAACAGAATATTTTATGCTATTAGATTTTCATTTTATTAAGGGGGCATTACGGTTGGTTTTGGGTGAGATTTTGACAGCTTATTCAAAAAGGCATATGTCACCAAGGATTCATTCAATTGCACTCAAACTTGGTAGGATGAAGGGCAAGACCATTGCTAACCACATAACAAAGTCTACGTCTGTCAGTTATTAACTCTTTGTTAATTATTAACCATTTGTTAAAGACTACTGATTTTGGAGCTATATTCCTGCCCCTCAATTTGAGAACTATCTTTTAACAAAAAACACATGATATTTGGTACAGTAAATCCTTGCTCGGTGAAGTGCCAACTTAATTAAGAATTATCGACTTTTGATTATTCTCGTTACTTTGGCAACCATTTACATTTCAATTTAACTAAATAACTCATAAAACCAGTGTTTCTTGAGCAAATTAAAATTTGCTCAATTAGGTTGCAGGTGACTACAAGGACAGTGTTTGTGCCAAATTTGGTGACAATTGCTTAAATACTCTACAAGAAATTTAAGGGGGCACCAAAGTTACTTTGAAAAACATGATTTTTGGAAAAAACTCAAGTAAAACCTTACTTCTGTCTAAAACAACAAAGAAAAGGTAATTAACTCATTGAAATGGCCTGCCACTTGAGGGGATTCTTAGGTTTTCCTATGCTTTTTTATTTTACCACCTTGACAAAGTTGTGATTCATCTTCGCCGACAAACGTTTGTACCCCGATGACTACGGTTTTCTCTAGCTAGACTCTGTTCTTGAACTCCTCGAAAGCCCCTCTTCCTTTAACAAGAAGCCAACTTTTGGCATGACATATGGAAGAAAAGACTAAAAGGTGAAAGTAAACAAACGACCATTGACGCTCAAAACCAAGTCTACGGTTGCCTGCTTTGTATCCTGGCTTTTATTTAAAGTTTGGACGTTGGAATGGACTACAGAGGCTTAGGAAATTGAGGAATGTCAATTCAAACAATTTTAAGAAAATCAAACGGCTTTTGGAGATTGATTTGTATGTCGTTGCCATGGCAACCAAAATACAAACATATCCTACCTTTCGAAAGCTTCGTTATTTAGGCCGAGCAAAATAAATTTTTAATTAAATGCATATATCTTCTAAAAGTAGATAGTCTGAAGAACTGTTAGAGCCAAAGAAAAAAAAAATGACAAATTTTCCATTTTTTGCCAAAATCTAACCGTAATGCCCCCTTAAAGCAGACTTCGTCCAGAATTGCTAAACTAGGGCACTGAAATATCATTTTTCATATCAAAACCTAAATCAAAGCCAGGTATCCTAAAAAATCAAGAGATTTATAGTGGAACCCCGACATAACGATATGCCAAGGGAGCAGTGAAATTATATCGTTAAATCGCGGTATCGTTATATCGAGACTCCCGATATAACAATATTGCTGTGAAATAACCGAAAATATCGTTATATCGGGGTAAAATTAACATGTACATTTTTCACTACATATTGTTTTATTAAACTTGTAATGAGTATCAAATGACTCGCAAACATAGCGTTTCAAGCAACAATTTGCAAAGCATTAGACGTTATCAAGGTTACACAACAAAGTCTGTGGTATGAATCGAAAAAGGGAAACAAAACAAATCATACATACATACAGACAGACAGACAGACAGACATACTTTATTGGATCGTCCCCACGGGGCTTTTCAGAGCCAATTTTACATTACAAATAAAAGAAAAAAAAGCGAAGTACATGACAATGATGAAAGGAAGATAAAAGTTAATAAAATTAAATAAAGCAGTCGTTAAGAAGCAAAACGTTTGAACACAGATACAATTGCAAAACTTTAAACATTTGAAGTTGCAACTGTAATCGTCTTTTACTTTTCGCTTTTTGCATTAAATTCAATGTTTTTGTTTCAATTGAAACTGTGTACTGATACTATAATATCGTTATATCGGGAACGATTTTACGCTCGGTGCGCTAAAAACGCATCGGTAAATCGGGAATATCGTTATATTGAAGATCATTTTATTACACGTAACACGATAATTTTATTCCATAAAGCTGATTTGTAGAATTCTATACGCTTTATTTTCACATGTGAAAATAGCGTATACAGCCAATCAGAATGGCGTACAGCTGTTTCACCTGTGAAAGTATAACCAATCAACGATAGCGCAAGGTCTTTCTGAGCCAATCAGAATCGTGCATCGTTACATTCAAATTTTTTTTCAGATTTGGCGCCATTTTTAGCGGCGCGCCTCCTCCAGATTTTTCTTGCGAAAACGGAAAAGGCGGAGGAAAGCTCTAGGTTTGTGTCGGTTGGTTGCTCCGTAGACGAGTTTGTAGACTTTGTACAGCATCAAGAAAACAAAAACACATTGACAAAACACAGACAGATGTCTCGTTGCTCAAAAAAGTTTTAGTTTCAAGGAACGAGCTGAGAGAGAATGAAAATATTGATGCAAAAGATCTGTCTAATTTTCTGCTTCTAGTTCGAACGAAAGACGGATAACAATACGAACCCACATCGCTCAGGTATTTTCTTTCACGCTTTCATCGTTATTTATGAAAGAGTATTCCTCAATCATTATGAAGGAAATGACTTCAGCAGTTTATTTTCTTGATGTAGTGCGGACCAGTGCGATATTTTCCATTGCTATTAAATTTGCATTTGCTTCTGTTGTTAGTGAGTTTTTACTCAGCTCTAATTTGTGTTCAGAAAACTATTTCAATGAAAATTCTTCTGTTACGTGTAATAAACAGCTCACGTCATAGAAAGTACTTTGTACGGGGTTGTATTCACTCGTTTTTTTTTTTATCAAAAGCCATCACTCGCTCGTACCTCGCTCGTTCGGGTTTTTGACACAAACAACTCGTGAATACAACCCCGTACGTCGCACTTTCTATGAAGTAAACTATATATATCGGGGTTCTGTCCTATACACTTTTATTACTGTAACTTTTGCCGGGACATAGCATATTTATCGTTAAGCCGGGGTTGTCGTCATATCGAGGATCGTTATATCGGGGTTCCTCTGCACTAGAAATCATCAAGCAATTCCCTTTGTTGGGACATTTTGAAGTACACACTGTGTTTAAAACGTTTCATTACAACACTTATCCAGGACTACATTTCCGCCACTCTCCAGGTTGGGTTTTCCTTCATATAACCATAACCTTGTGCTAATTTACTTGAGAGACAGCTGGTAATTGGACGGATTAGCCGGCTTGTAAAACTCTTTTTTCTTCAGATAGTCAGATTTACCTGGACACTTTTTACTGGTACAGTGCTTCATCATCACATCTTCCATATCTTTGCACTCCTTTATGGTTTCCTCTGGGTCACAAGTCACATTTCGCTCAAACATTTGGCACACTTTCAGGGCTTTCTCCAACTTTTCAAAACAGTCAAGACACGACTCTGTAACCGATTAAGAATAGGAAAAGTGATAAAAGAGAACACGTAATTTCATCCAAGGAAAAGTTAGGTGCGTTGTATTTCCTTCTATCAGTCTGAAAGGAGATTTTTGTACATCATCAATTGTGTGTGACATAAATAATCTTTTCTAGGTTATCCTACGAAATGCCTCGTGAACTTTCGCAGGAAAACAAGGTATCTTCACACGTGGCAATAAAAATGTTATTTCAGTTCACCCGCAAGATATCAGCGTTGCTATGGTAACAGTAAAGATTGCCTTGAAATATCAAATTAGAATGGTTTGGTACATTAGCGGCGGTGCTTATCTGGGTATTATGGACTTAAACTTCTTCTTGGTCCATAAAAACCCCGGGCCTGTAATTAGTCAGCAATCAATATTGGTAGCCTAACAGGGAGTTCGTTGTGTTCAAACCTGGCACACTGCGCGCCACGCATTGCCTGTACAACTTTTGCTCAACATCATCACATTTTCTTGCGTCACTGATCTGATCATAGGGTCGATGCAACAGCTTGCAGTTTGTTGCTACGGCAAACGCCTTCTCAGTGCACTCCTCTAAAGAAAGATACTGAAAAGCAAGAAAATGAAAGAACTGAAGCTTAGAAAATTTATTACACAGGCTTAAAAAATTTACTCTAGAAAAAAATTACAATACTTGGAAACGGATGTCTCTAAAACTAAACCGTTAGCACATTAATTTCAAAAAGTCGGGTTCTCCATAGAATGGCCATACTGCCTAGTTTCATTTAAAGAAGGAAAATTAAAAGCCACACTGCACAATGCTTTGCTATTGGAAAGATCCCTAAAGAGTGGTCAAGATATCCACGTGTAAAGACTGTTACAACCACGCGATATGCGTAGGACAGGATTAACGCGGTAAGTACTGTTAAGCAGTTCCCAAAGAAGGGGTCCTACTAGATGGTTCGAACTACATAAAAAATAACGTTTGAGCCACACTGGATACGAAAAAAACACTGTACCACAAACGATACTGTTCAGAAACTTTTCAAACAGTGGTTTCAAATGTATTGTTTGATTCCCACATGAAAACTTAAGAACGTACCGCACCAGAAGCGACAGTAAAATTTACAGTACCGCATGACATCATTGTTACGGTGTGCTCATAAAGATTTATCTCACGGCATGAAATAAGCCTTTAATCACCATCCTCCTTCGCTCAAGATGGCTACATATTTGCCTGGTTCTTTCTGGCGTACAGCGAACCTCGATTTCGAATCGTTCCATAAGAACGGAGCAAAAGAGCGAGCCCGATATCAAACCATCTTGACCTCACGCTGGGTAAATAACCCATATATATCCATTAGATGGGGGGCGTAAGGGTTTGCGGGGATGCGGTTTTGCGTTATTTTTGGTGCGGTTTTGCGGTAATTTTCATTTTAACTCGCGGTATTGCGGTTTCAAGACACTAAGCGGTTTGCGGTTATTACAACTTTTAAGTCGCGATTTTCGGTGAAAAAAAAAAATGTCTGCGGCGATAACACTCTTTAGAACGGTCGGCAGGCGGTCGGCATTCGTTTGTCTTGCAAGCGCGAGCCAAGTGTTTTGTTTTACAACGCATCAGGGTTCATTATATCAGCTTACAGTTTAACTCTGTGGCTTGATATCACAGCTTTTCCAGTTAATACTTAATGTGATTAACCGTTTTGGTCGTTTTGGCCAATGATGCTTCGATGATGCTATAATGGTATGTTTAATATTAACGTACAATGTTATCAGGATGTATCACAATTCTTGCTGACGTAAGCTTTCATATTGTGGCCTCTATGTACGTGCGGTTTCGGTTTTCGGGAAAAAAATCCGATGCGGTTTGCGGTTTTTTGGCGTATTTCTGTGCGGTTTTGCGGTTTTCGGACCCACCTTACGCCCCCCTCTAGATGAGATACGTCAAAACATATTTATAGCAACAGGGATTCTTCTCCTTCTCACGATGGAGACCATAATCCAAAAGATAAATTTCTTGTCAGTGGAGAGCTGTAACCCTAAGCTTGTTCACGAGGGGGTGAATAGGCCAACGGACCACAAATCCTACACAGTATTTTTAGCCTGGATTTCGGATTCAGAGGGAAATATTAAAGGATTTACGGACCCTGCAATTGCAGTGGATTGCGGCTTTCATCGATTTTTTGGGCCCGGATTTTGGATTTTGCTTATATATGATAAAGTTCGGATCGTGGATCTCGGCGATAATCAGGGAAATAGTAACGCACTATGGACAGGAATCCGTGACATGTTGACGGCGTAACGTTTTGTCTTGGCGCTCTTTATACTGGGTCATACGTGGTACTGGCTGCGTTTGGGACCGGCTATGTTCTTCTTCTTTGGCGCTGTCCTTGTCCAGTGTTTCAACGAGTTTAACTTGCAAGTGATCTGAAGGATTACCTCTGACTCTGATCTTTCACCAAGCGCATTGTAAGTACGTTTGTAAAGCACTTTTTGCAGACTTTGAACGAACCTCTTGGTACATGCCAACCGTGCTGTTAGACGGTAAACCGGTTTCACTCAGTTATCTGTTCGTGTACAATAGGTAATGATCGGTAATGGAATTGTCAACAATAGAATGCGTTACATTCTTTTACAATGAACGGGTCGAAGGCGACAATTGCATCCAAAAAATAAATTTCGCTGCTAAGTAAAGGTAGATCTTTTAATTTTCTCTTTTTTTTGTTAAAGATCCTATAAAAAGCGCTGAAACATTTTTTTTAAAACTTGTTTCGCAAACACACAAAAGCTCAAGGTACGTTTTTTCACAAATCCACGTGTCAAGTAGCAAACGATTCGGATTTAATTAGCAATTAATGAATGAGGCTGAGTAGGATATGAAGAATTAAGCGGATCAAGGAAGGTGTTATCCACCGAGGCCATAGGCCGAGGTGGATAACACCCTTCCGAGATCCGCTTAATTCTTAATATCCTACGAAAGCCGAATTCATTAATTGCTTTATTATTTATCAAAATATTTTCAAACACTTAAAGGAGAAAATGAGCTTTATTTTCACAATTTTCACACCCACCAGCAATATAACAAAACAACAAAATAACACAAGCTCGTCCCCAGGTCGTCTCGGTTAACAGTGCATTAACCTGCGAAAACGCTGCATTTTTGACGTCATTTCCTCGTTTAAGTCAAAATTCTTTCAAATTTGGTCGTCAGTAACTGGTTATGGTGAATTAAACGTGTGCTTTTAGCCAATCAGAATCGGGAAAATATTTTGAATGAATAATAACAATTGTTTTTGAACGGATCTATGGATTTGTTTATTTAATTACTGCAGTGGATCTGCGGATTTACAGACCCCTATTCCACCCCCCCTCCCCCCTCCCCCGTCCCCCCTCATTCACTGAGGAACCGCATAACTTGCCGGGCAAGTTTGATCACGGCCTTATCGCTTTGACCGCGATATCCATAAAAGCTGCATAACTTATGTCATTGATAGAGGTTATTTCTCTGACGGTCGTTCAATACGACTGGGTATTATTGTGTGAAGCAGAAAATATGAAAAAATGACGAGTAAAGTTCTGTTTCTTAAGGATTATTGATTGATTGTTAATGTAAAACCTTTTTTAGAGCGTGCTTCTTTCATGCTGACCGGACGGTATGAAATAATCCTTCCCTTGCTATCTTAGAAATTTTTCATCGATTCAAGTTACGACTGAAGACGCACGTTTCGCTGAATAAATTATTCTTGTGCGATATTCCACTAAGGAAAGTTGTGCAAATATCCGCCCTGTATTGTGAAAGATATTGCAATACGGCCTCCAATACGGTCTACTGTTTACCTTTGCATTCAAGCTAACACCCTACAATTCTGTGCCTTAGCACAGAGGTTTTTCCTTTAAGCATGACAAATAATTCACACTCTACAGGAGGGCAGTGGGATTCTGTGAGCAAGAAAAGCTAATAAGAAATATCAATTTGCGATAAACATGCATACCTCCTCGCAGTCGTTATCTGGTTTCTTCAAGCTGTCAGGCGCACTGGAATTAATCACCACACAGAAGTAGCAGAAGACTGCAGTAAGAAGAGTCCACATTCTGAGCCGTTCAGTAATGGCAATACTGTAGCCGATAGTCCCCGAATTCCCTGCAAGAATAGGAATGGGCGTAATGCTTGGCGCAGATCTTTATTAGGACACATGTGCTGACTCAGCTACATCATTTCCTGAAAGTAATCTCTTGTGTCATTTTAGGTCACGATTTCATCTGGACTAAGGGACTGTTCGTAATTTATGGCTAGCGGAGTACGGGGGGAGGGGGGGGGGGTGGACTAAGGGAGTCGGTGATTTCTTAACCAACTTAGGCAGATTAAAAATGTACCCCCTTCCGAAAGTGCGTGTATCCAAAAATTACCTTCCTTCCCCCAGTTTATGCCACGGGCCCAAAAGAAAGCTCAATTTAATATATCTGCAAAACGGCAACAAAAGGGTTGAAACAACGGATTCTAAAAGTTTACCTCCCACAATTCTACAGCATTTAAAATATTCTCCCCATTTCCCGTTTGAAAATTTTACACCTCCCCACCCACCCCCCCCCCCCCTCACTC
Source organism: Ricordea florida (assembly GCA_949710005.1). Classification (NCBI taxonomy): domain Eukaryota; kingdom Metazoa; phylum Cnidaria; class Anthozoa; order Corallimorpharia; family Ricordeidae; genus Ricordea; species Ricordea florida. Next base: position 16,019,997 of record OX453287.1, read on the forward strand.
TAAACACTGCCGTCCCTAGCCATAAATAATGAGCAGTCCCTAAGGGAAACCTCACGTTTTTGGTGATCTTGACGGATTTATTTATACTTCAACCCTGCATTCAACGTCGTCGCCTCGTCTGTCAGTCGTTAGTCACATGCTGGGCTGTGCCAAGCACGCACGTACGCATTATGAAGAACAATGAACTATATCTAGTACTGTTTTCAATCACAGCCGTTCATTCCGGGCACCTATCGACGTTTTCTTTGCTATGAGATTTAGTTGTGATTTCTCTGGCCACTACCTGGTGTTGTTCTGGGTAAGTACCTGGTTCAACTCCTCGATCATCCTTGTAAATAGCCAACTGGTCTGCCTCCTACCAGTTGGGATTCTTAACTATGTTGTATGTTGTATGTTGTATGTAATAAGTGACTCTGAAAAGCCCCCGTGGGGACGAGTTACTATATGTATGTATGTATGTATGTAAGTTTAATTTTTGTGAGTTAAAATTTGCGGTTTTCCTAGTCTAGACTAAAATCGTCAACCAATTGATCAGTTTCCTGGAAAATGACGCCCTATTCCAGATCCAAACTTTCTGATTTCTATGACCCTATCCCGGATTAAACTGCTTGAGTAGTTGCAAAAGGCGGATTCTGGGACAAAAAGGGCGTGGTCAGGTAAGATGGGCGTGGTCAATTTTGTCGGGGGACTGGTTCGGCTCGGCCAGAATTTTTGGGTGTGGTCCGAATTTTTTGTGCATAATTAATTAGTTGGGTCTCAACTTGTTCGATTTTTGATCGATGATTTTCTTTAAGGGTGTCAATTTTTTCGGTGGGATCGTCGAGTGGATGGGGTGGGGTCGGGGGTGAGAAAGTGGGATCTGAGTTTGGGGTTGGGAGTGAGTGGTATACGATTGCGAAATGGACAACAATAACACAATGATGGTTGGCATGGCAACGTCTTTTGATTTTGTTTATGACAATGAAGATCGTTTAGGAGTTAATGATTTTCTGGAAGAAAACAAATCAGACATATTATATAGGGTCTCTAGGTTTAATCGATGTTTTGTTGAGAAGGTTCGTCTTGTATTTACTATGGCTTATTTTCCTATCGATGATAATGAGATAGTATATGAATATTCAAAAGACTTTGACAAGTTGTGTATTGATGACATCGTTAAGAATTTATGTAAGGGTGCCGAAGATTTAGCCCGTGGAATGATAGATTTTGATCTTGAACAGCCATATTCTACCGGTGATCTACTTATTGGAGATCTTTCAGTTTGTGTGTATATAAGTTTCAAAGACGAGTTGTTACATGAGGTTTGGAAGGGCATACATAGACGTATTTTCATAAACGAAATCTGGGAAGAGCTAATGTCTGTGGCATGGCATCCAAGTAGGTTTGTATATTGGTGTCTTGATGTGGAAGAGTTTCAAGAGCTAAAAGATCGTTGGAGTAATCATTGGTAATCGTAAGGAATTTTTTGTAACATGGATCGTGTTACAAAAAAGTATAAATTGAAATTTGTGTTTGTGGTTGGGGGTGGCTTGTATATGATTTTTGCAACAAAAGAGTTACATTAATATGAGTATGAATATGATGTTAATGGGCAGTATGTTTAATTTGGCAGCTTTTTATATTGGATATCGTCTGTTTGAGAATGAGGAGTGGTATAATGAGGAATGTCATAAAGAAATATTTAGGAAGGAAATTAAATATGATTTACTATATGAAGCAAATAGACGAATCCATAAACGTACTTTCTACAGAGATCTATATGATGATTTGATGCCTGTGACGTGGCATCCAGATAGGTTTCTGGACTGGTGTGTTGACATTGAAGAGCTTAAGGATTTGAAGCAGCTTTGGGGAGTTGTTGACTGCTAATTGTAATGAATTCATTTTGTAACATGGATCGTGTTACAAAAGTTGAGCAGGGTGTTAATTGGTTTAAAACCAGTTTAATCAATAAGTATACTGTGATACTATGGTAAGGAGGTGTGTTCATGGTGACGTAAAGTATCGATGTGGGGCTTGTGGTAACGATCTTAGTTGTGTTCATGGTAGAAAAAGGACTTGTTGTAAGGATTGTGGAACTTATATGTGTGTACATGGTAAATATAAGAGTGTATGTAAAGTGTGTGTAGCTGCTTCTAAATTTTGTAAGCATGGTAAAGTTAAGTATCTATGTGATGTTTGTGCATGGTGGGCTAAGTGATGGTTCATAAAAGACATTTGTAACGCGTTTCACGTTACAAAAGTTCACTTAATCATTAGACATAGACGACTATAACCTTTCTCTTATATTTCCTGGCTATCTTAATAGCTGATTTGGTACCTGGTGAGTAGTAACGAGAAGGCAAGGCCAATACATGCGTCGCACACTCCATAATCGCTCTATTGCGAATTGGCCCAGCCGCCTTGCCATAATAGTCCCATTGAGGTTCAAACACCTTGAATGGGATCTCCTTTTCAATGGCAAAATCTCTGGCCAGTTCATCAACCCCTTCTGCACCCCCAGACACAATCAATTGTATGTCTGAGAGATCCAGCTTCCATTTCTTGAGGGCTTTGTGTATTTCTAGTTTCAAGAATATACTGTCATCGAGGTATCTACTGCCAACGATTGCCAATGATGTCATGATTTACGAAGTCATGATCTATGGATTGTGCATCTCAATTTTTATCTGAATAACAACCAAGCTGTAGTTCCAACTCCAAGGATTAATAGTATCAGGTTGGTTTCATGATTACTAGTTGTTTCTTCTGGTGAAGATTCTTTGATTTTAGGTTTAGGATTAATCGTTGGTGTTGGTGTTGGTCGTTTAGTCTCTACAGCTGCATGTGGCAACTTGACTTTTGAGGATCCCAGATTATGGCTGATTCCCACAGTCTTAGTCTCTAGGTTTATGTTTGTGTTGATGCCAAATTTCATGTTATCAGTGGCCTTCATGAGGTTGTTGTTATACCCGACTACACGCTCTGTGTTTATGATCATGTTACTCGGCATCAACCACACTCCAGGGGCAATGGCCAAATCAAGCCTTAACTTAGCTTCTTGGGTAGCCAGCTGATACCTTTGGATCGAACTTGAAATGTCATTCTCGATCACACTACTCTCGAACAGAGCCAAGAATTCTTGTTGAGTCTCGATTGCTCCACCACCAGTACCCACAATCGAGTTTCTAGTGTTGACTTGAGCCCCCAATACGCAGTAAACAAAGGCTTCAGCAGATCGATTCAATCTGCCAAGTCCAGCTTTAGTGAGTCCATAGCCACTGGTTGGTATGAACCACGCATATTTGTAATCAGCAAAGTCATCATTACGGATGAATGAGATGAGGTCACCCTTTTCCTTCTTACCCCCATCATCAGCAAATTTACCACCTTCACCAGGCCATTGATCAGCCTCTTCATCGTAATTCCTTACCATATGGACGTTTTGGTATCCTCCACCTACTCCATGGTATCCAGCACCATAATCGATGAATATGTCACCCAAACCCCCGTTTCTTCCACCTTTCCATCTGAAATCAGAATTGTTTGAGATGCCAAATTCAGCGCACAATCGTTGATAAGCGACCTTACTGTAAGGGTTGTTGTTTATTACAAAAGGTTGCTCATCAGGTAGTGGAAGACTCAGTTCATACAATATCCGTCTTATGGTGAAGTACACATGAAACTTAATGAAGCTACTCACGACTTTGGGGTAGTTGAGGCTCTCAAAAGGGCTAATCCCACAACCAGAGGTCGCACACCAAACTGCAAAGTTCAGTTGTTGAGGCCAATAGTTCATGTCGGGAGCGTTTAGCCACTTTCGACTTTGTTTACCAGTCTTGAAAGTCAACTTGGGAGGTGAATACGTTACGCATCTTGGCGGTGAATTTCTTCGTATTGGACACGTATATGTCCAGTGATGTCAGCATGTTTGTGGTGTTACTTGTGGGGTTGTCAAAGTCAACGGCAGGTATCGGGTAGTATCGTTTGGTCATGGTTAGACTCGTTGGGAATGAGTTCAGTGTGTCATCATCAGTCAATCCAAGATCAATCCAGAGTAGTAGTTTCAAACCTGGTCGCATCCCATCAGTCCATGTCTTTCCAGAAGGGTCATCATAGGACATGATTGTCATACCATTATGTTTCCATCTAATGTAACCCCCATATTGATCAGTCACAAATTTGAATTGGTCAAGGTCAGCCTTTGGATACCTGTTTCTAAAGTCGTTGAGTAAGCCCATCTTCTATCCAGAATTTGGGTAGAAGAGTTCAAACTTTTAAGCCATTAGTTAAATGTAACATCATCAATCCAATCCAAAATTTTTACGTTCTTTTTCATGCCAAAGTTCCATAGCTTCATTGATTTCTTTGTTATTTTTGAAAGAAGCCCACAGAGACTCGTATTGTTCTTCAGCGATTTTTTGATCTTTTTCATTCACCATGTTCATCAACTCATACATTACAACAAAATCTAAAGTTTTGAGTTTCTCTTCAAATGTATATTTTAGAGGTTGGTTGTTCATGAGATCTGTAATAGTACGTGCCAAGGATTTGTATTTCTCTTCACTGGATTGTCTATTAGCCATGATTATGTTCTTAGTATATCCACCTTTTAAGTGTTTGGACTAGTATATTCTTTGTTCATAAATTATGGTTATCGTCCTCCTTTTAGTTCTTTGAGTATTTCTTCGCGTACTCTCTGCCTCAATACCAATGGGTCCTCTACACTCATATTTTTTTGAGCTTTAGCCCTTATTTCAGCCTTCAGCTTTTCAAAGTTCTTGAGTTCTTCTATGATCAATGAGAACTGCTCATCAGAGATCTTATTGTCACGAAGGGCTTTGGAAACCAGGTCTTCAATGGTGTTTATCTTGGATCTTGCCAGTGTGATGGTGTTTTGATGCTTCACAGCTTTCTTGGACAGGTTCTTGGATATTTGTTGACATGCTATGGATACACACACAAATACACCACTTACTACACCCAATGGCAAGATGCGATGATTCCGACTCCACTAAGAGATGTGCCCAATCCACCAGCTGCCAAAACGCAAGACAATATACCACAAGTCGAGCTTGCATTCATCAGTACACCCTTGGATCGGTTGTATTTTTTTAGCACTGTCTCATAGTGGTTTAATTCAGACTTTAGCCTTTTCAAAGCATCAGAACATTGTTGAAGCCTGAATTATGGCCCATCAGTGGGGGTTGGAGGAGGTGCAGGAGGTGCAGTAGCCTCTAAGTTGGGATATATTGATTTATATTCATCCATTTTGGAATGAATATCACTTACTTTTAAGATGTTATCTAAATCTTAAACTGAAAGTGATGGGAGAACCCTTCAGATCAAGTTTCTTCCATCCAATGTCGAGGATGTTTAAATCGAAGTGGTTTATGGGGCTCTTATGTTTTTGAACTGGAATGGCTGGGTAATCCTGGGATGGTATGTTGGCAAGGAGGTGTGAGGGTGAGAGTTTCACAGGTTCTCCAGATTGAGTCTTATTCATATATGACGACTTATTGTCCACTATACTACACAAAAGTCTCAGTGGCTCCTTAATCTGTATATTTATGGGGTACAGCTTTCCAGGGGCTATGATTTCAGGCACTCCAAGACCAACTTGTAGCCCTCTTGTAAGTTTAATGTTGAAACTCTTGTTGGAATACAGGTAATCAACAGTGTCAGTCTCAACGATCGATAGCTTGGCATTATCCGTATCGTCCAGAAGGATTGCGTGTATATCACGTAGAGAGTATGTGCCGGGTTGAATTATTAAGATGGGTCGATCCTCTTTGAGAAAGCTTTGTCTATCTTTGAAGTTGACCAATCGTTTGGGTATAATACAGTCAAGGAGTTGTATCTCCCGAACCTTTTCCAGTGGGGGATCCAAATACACCCTGGTTTCAGACTCGTACATAGTAATGCTCAACATTTTATTTGATTACTCCTTCTTCATCTTTAAATTTCTATAATCAGCATCTGAGAGGAATCGAGTTTTGATGATGCCACAGCTGGAACATTTACACTTTATCATCGGCCTTCCTTTGGATGTTTTGGCAAAAGTTTCACTACCAGGTACACAATCAGTCAGCTTTTTCTCTTTGATACAGTAAGTCTTCATTTGATTCATTTACGTTTCCTTTTTAACTCTTCTATAAAGTAAAGCACAATCGCCATTATTAACAGCCAAGCATGTTTACCCAGGAATGAAATGGCCTCTCCAGCAGTCTTGAATAGAAAGCTTACAATAGCACCCACCATCCCAGGCAATATCTCACCAAGTTTCTTCCCAAGGGTTTTTAACCCATCACCAACGCCTTTGCCCAATTTCGATAGCCCTTTGGAGAGGTTGGAGATTATAACGCCAATGACCACTCCAACGGCACTCATGACAGCAAAGACTGTGAATCCGTATTTCTTGAAGATGGCCTTCACACGATCACGAAGAGGCATCTTATCACGTATTTCATCATTTTGTCTCTCCAGATCACTTATTTGTTCTTGATTGGAAATGATTCTATTCTTGGCTAGCTCTTCATAGGTGTTAACCCTTTTGATCAAGCTATCTCGACTTTGTTCAATCTTCTTCAGACTGGCCAAGTCTTTCTTGTTCTTATCAATCTCATCTTTGTATACTTTCAAATCATTCAACAAAGTTTCTGCATATAGTCTTGCATCAACCTTTTCTTTCACTGCAGTTTCGAGATAACTCTCACTTTCAGCGATTCTGGTTTGATGTCGTTCAATTATACCCCTCAACTCTTTCTCAAGTGTAACATATCGATCAATTTCGAATTGACTTGTTTCCGTGACTGCTCTTAACCCGTCTAATGCATTACGTAAATCCTTAATTTCTTCATTGGCTTCATTCAAATCAGCAATTAGTTTGTTATTATTCAGAACAAGATTCTGAGAATCCATACCAATTGATCTCTTGATTGTCTCTGGAAGTCGGTCATATTTCACCAAATCCCCTTTGGAGTTGATAAGTAAATGCTCCCTATTGTTGGATCGATCGGTCAGTCTGACCCAAACTCCTTCATCATCGATTCTTGCACTGAATGGTGAATTTAGTGGGTCGAAATTGTAGAACTTCTCTTCTATCTTTCTGAAAGCGCGAGCCCTATTGTCTTCTTTACTTTCCACAATCAGTGGAGATTTTTCATCAATTGGATCTAGGTATATGGTATCACCACCTGCAGCACCAGGCTCATTTAATATAGTTGGATCAAGGGTATCGTCGGTGTCCATATTAGTGTTCAAATATGGAAACCTCTAAATTAATTCAAAAGTCTCGTATATTCATATCGTTTGGGTCCCATATTTCATCGCGGAAACCAGTCTTTGAATTACAGTCTGGGATCTTTCTAATTATAGCAATTGGTAAGACGCGCTGTTTGAGTTCACTCTTGGCAATGGCTATAGGATTGAAATCAAATGGCCAATCTATGACTGGTTTACTACCCATCCTCAATTGATAAGCTCTAAATCCCACCAAACGAACATATTCATGTGGTGTTATTATGTCATCTGTTGTTTTGTAATTCATTATATCCACTTGCTGACAATATATCCCAAGGCTAACATACCGATAGAAACATAAACCATTTCTCCAGTCTTTTGATCTGAATTGGGTCGGTAATAGTCTGAGAATTTTGGGGGATTACCGATTTGATTGTACAATCTCAGCGCTTCATCCGTCTTTGATATAACACGTTCTAAAAACAAACGGGATATTCTAAAACGTGATTTCTGGAACAAATAAAAGAAAACAGCTTAATTTTTTCCAGATGAAATTAACAAATTTGGCAAGAAATATCCTTTTTGGCTATTATTTTGCCAGAGTGGTCAACGTTTTGACACAATTTCCCATTAGCTGCTTAAATTTTGCCACGAGCAACAAAAACTTCAGCTGGTAAGAAATGGGTCAATAAGTGAACTTTTTACCAGGACCGTACCTTTGAAGACTGCTAAGGTAAAAATGTCACGAAAAGTTAAGATTTTTGCCAGGATCTATTTGCAAGAATCAGCTTAAAAAAAGAGTTTTCTGCAACGAAGGTACCAAACACGGTAAAAAATAGGAGTAAATGTTCATTTTTGGTCAAAAGCATTTAAAAGCCAGCATTCTCCTGGCATGAAACAAGTAGAATTCTGTTAATTTTGCCAATTTTCAAAACGATTGGCAAATTTATTGGTAATTGGGGTAATGTCATTCAATTTTGGAACATCACGGAGGTATAGGTACTTGCAATAAGACATAAGACAAGGTACATGGAAATTTGCAAGTACCTTGCAGCCAAATATAAGGCAGGGTACATGGAAATTTCCATGTACCTCGCAATGAGACATATGGCAAGGTACATGGAAATTTCCATGTACTTTGAAGTGACACATATGGTAAGGTACATGGAAATTTCCATGTACCTTGCAATGAGACATATGGAAATTTCCATGTACCTTGGAGTCACATACGTTAAGGTACATGGAAATTTCCATGTACCTTGCCATATGTCTCATTGCAAGGTACATGGAATTGTCCATGTACATTGCTAGGATACACAAATAACACAGAGTGCAACCTCGTCTTACGCGTGTTTGAAACTTATCGCTTTAATCTTTGTCAAGACAAATTTCAATTGCAAATTTACTGAAGAGGTGATGGTTCTGAATTTTGGTATGTTTAAAATGTAACGACTTTGCGGGATAAAAGTTAACGTCAATGTAATTAATTTAACTTGCCGTTCCCTCGCTGTCCTTCAGGGTTGATCGAGATTTATCGTCACTCAGGTTTAGTTTAATTTTTTATTTAGTTTACCACATATGTCCTTGAGATACTTATGTGTCTCATGTGCAAGCTTTCTGTTCTCATTTAACTCTGGAAATTAATCAACACTCCGTTGGCAGTGTGTCTGTCCATACCTGCCACTTTCCAAGGTCTCTATTCCGTCTTCCGAGAACCTTCCCAGTACTCTATTTCAAACGAAGACTCGTCCACCGCGATTACTTTCTTCAAAACAAGAACTTCCATGTAGCCATGAATATTAACAGCTGATATTAACTGCCACAAAAAATGCTTCTAAAGGATTGGAAACTGTAAACTATAGAACACTGAGCCACATTTTCAGAATTTCTAATTCAAGTGGCTCGGCGGCTCGCAAGTGAAACCACGAGAAGTGTTATTTTTGAAACGGCTCGGGGGCTTGCCAGTCACACAATTGTCGTGACTAACAGGCCGCGGAGCCACTGACGTATATACCTTACTCGTTCTATAAACACTTGAGGTGATTGACGATCCGCCGAACCGCCGGGCCATTGATAGTGTATCTAATTGTCGAGAGTCGAGATTAAAATGTCGAGAGTCGAGGGTAACATGACGAGGGTCGAGGGTAACTTAAAAAATATATTACAGTAATGTGAAAAATAAAAACATTATTATAAACCAGGAACTAACTTTGTTTTCATTATTTTCATGCCATACTCGCCGAGTAAAAAAATTAACGTAAACACAGTGGATTGAAATAGGGTTACGTGAAGTACTAAAGAATAGGGGATGGCATGTCTGTTATCTTATATTAGCCTTCAATGCCTGCCTGTTTGTTCATTGACTGCCCGATATATAAACATTGGATACTTTCAAACAGTTCTCTCTAGTTTATTTGGTATTTATTGGAAACTGTGCAATACTAAACCACCAGTTCTAAAGCAGGATGTAGCCGTAGTCTATTGAGCGTTCGAGTGTAGTATATGCAGTTACTACACTCAAGACTATAAGGAGCGAAAAGTCATTTGGCCGTGTCACGCAACGCTTTACTCAAAAAAAAAAAAAGAAAGAAAAGCTGACAAAGGAAAATTCTGTTTTGATTTTTATCTTATATTTTTAACTTTATTTTAATATATTTCTTAAAGTTATCTTCCACTCTCCACATTTTACTATTGACTTTCGACAATTAGATACACTCAGCCACAGAAATGTATACCTTACTCGATCTTTCATGATATCTTCAGTTAACCTGACTGGCGAGCCTCCGAGCCACTTGCTTAATAACCACTCCGAAAGTGGCCCTGCATTCTATAGTTGCTACCTCTATCGACGCGAGTAGCCAACGTTCGTGGATAACAAATCAGCTCTTTCGTCGACTGCGTAGGAACAATAACTTTATCCTTAATCCTTAATTAATGGAGCTTCATGCTTCGTTCACGTGGTTTTACCTCGATCGACATACTTTTAACTGAGATTAAAGTGTACCAAGCGTATAAGCTTATCAGCTTTTCAAACAGTACTCACTGACTCGACAAGTTGAAGGAACCTGGATTTGCTTTTCATTACATTTCTGTTGGGGCTGTGCCGCTTCGGCCTACGATTTCCATGTTTCTGGTTCTCTTCGATGCCTTTGAGTTTATACAGAACTTCGCAGAGGACTTTGTCACGTTCGTCGCCTCTCACTTTCAGTTCGTCTCGCAGCTTCTGATTGTCTTCTACCACTTATTGTTTTTTTGCGTGAAGTCTCCTCCAGAAGAAGGACGCGATTTTGTCAGATATTTCTGCACTGTACTATATAATCACAGAGCCTTTGAGCAAAGACCGTTGAAATGAAGAGTCTGACCTTTGAATGAATCCGCGCGCGCCAGAAGTAATGTATTTAATTTTCGTTGGCGCTAAAAGATAATGTATTACTTCTCAGGGGGAGGGTGAGGGTTGAACAGTTCCAAGATTCGATCTTTTATATTATATATATATTTACTTGTTTTTATTATTTTTCTTATAATATTGACTTACTTCTATATTTAAATATATCCAGGAACAGTAAGCTGATTTTCTATAAGGGCTCAGCCCGAGACAGAAGATCTATTGCCGCCCGAGGGAGGGCTGGTGATATTGTAGTGGTCAACACAAATAGGACATTTGCCAAGGAAACATACATGAAACGATGGAGTGAAGTGAAGGGAAAGATTATATTTACCGTCCTCATTGTAATGAAAACGTCTCCAGATATACTGACCGAAGGCACCAATTAATGTCCGTTAAACGAAAACGAGAAGCAAGGAGTAGCTCATCGGACTCTGACACCTCAGAAACGTCAGAGCTTGATCTACAGAACACTTCCCTGGAATCTTTCGATATCCAGAAGCGGTAAATGGACATTATATTATTTGTATTTTAATTCATTGCCTTTTCACGGGGTCGATAATTTCGAACAAAATATAGGCCACACTATTACTCAGTTTGTTGTTTCAAGTGATAACTTCCAGCCTTGATTGAAGAAACGACCTCTGAGATGCCAGTCTCCGGTTCACTATGTACGTGACATTGGTGCTTTCCTCGTATACCGGTACACGAGGGAACAAACCATTGTACTTTCTTTGTTTAGGAGTCACTGACTAGCTGTAATGTATTGATTGGTCTTATACAATTTTTTATAGTTTTTTAATTTTTTATAATTTCCTCTTTGGTATTGAAATAATAAGTCTGCCTATACTGACTTGAACGTCCCCTAGGTAGTGCGGTATATATGAGGGTAATGGCTTGACCTAAAATCATTTCAATGTCCCCTTGGGTAGTGTAAACCTGAAAACTAGAGTTTATTTTTTCTCCTCTGCTAAGACTGTCAACTTGAGTGTCTCTGTGATTCTTGACATATTGCAGATTTATTATGCTGAAAACGTATTAGGCTGAAAGACAAGAGTCCAGATTTAGAACAGTCTCAACGAACGTGCTTTAAAACTTTTTTTATAATAGTGAACTAGTGAGCAGCACTCTGCGAACAGGGTTTGTAAAACTGATGTATTCTCCTACGCGTTTCGTCCGACTGTCGCGGACTTCTTCAGGGAGGTTTACAAATGAGAATGACAGGCTTGTATTTATACATAGTGTGAGCCGCGTAAATTACTTTTACAGATTTGTAGCGGATTCACGTAAGGGAAACAAGCTAGATTTTTACACAGGGCGTGACTAAGGTGTAGCATACGTGTGACAAATTTCTGTCATGACGTATGCGTGACTTATTTATTTTTGGGGACCACAGATTTAGTACTTAATCTGTAGTCCCCAAAAACTTACTTACAGAGGTTAGCTAATGTTACGGTTGTCTTGTAACAAACAGTACAATTGAGATCTGGCATTATCCGACTGATAACATTCTTGATACGAGCATGACTACAATTAAAGGTAGTCTTAAATATGATAGTCCTATCTAACAAAGACTTTTTCATAAGATTTCCATGTACCTTGCCACATGTTTCATAGCAAGGTACATGGAAATTTCCACGTACCTTGCCATATGTCTCATTGCAAGGTACCTGGAAATTTCCATGTACCTTGCCATATGTTTCATTGCATGGTACATGGAAATTTCCATGTACCTTAACCTGTGAAGTGCAAGAAGGTAAATGGAAATTTCCATGTACTCTTACATGTTTAGTGCAGGTTTTGCTTTTCACTTGCGTTACGTTTGGTAGATATCATGGCCTTTGAGATAAATTTTACCACATGAAGTGATTTCTTGGGAAAATTTAACTTCTTCTTTAGAAATCTTACCAGCCTAAATTCGCGTTTGACCTCCCTTGGTACAAATGTCATTCAACTGGCTGATTATTGCCAAAAAATCAGCATTTTAGAATATCCCGTTTGCTTTTAGAACGTGTTATATGTTCTCAGAGGCTTGATTCTCATCAACCTTCCTACGATTCTCAAAGTCAAGAAGAGCCATTCGTTTCTCTTGATAAGCAGCATAGTCTTTCTGGTACTTTTCCATGGCTTTGTCATGCCTCTCCCTTTCAAGTTGGAGATCAGTTGAAGATGAGCCGCTAATGACCTTTGCTAAATAATTTCCACCAATGAAGGCTGTTGCATTGAGGACTGCCCCTCCAAGCATGATTGCTATAGTCGCCATTTAAGCATTTGTTGTACTAATTCTTAAACAATTTTAGCGAATGCACAGTGACACTTAGAATTTGGTTTCATCATTACTTGTTGTTCTTGAAAAGTTTTAAGATTGGATATAATAATGCGATCATTGACAGCATTCCAAACGTAAATGATACTAATGTGTGTGGTCCTGGTGGTTTTTCTGTAGCCTCTTCTTCTGGCTTGTTGGTCTCATCAAGATCCTTATCCATATCTCTCAAAAGATACCACGTCAGTTTAGGCTCCTTGTCATAATATTCATGTCTATTTTCTCGTTTGTAGTACCATTTGGTAAGCTCTTTATTACTCGGCATGGGGTCGATTTCAACCTCTGAGTATCTCTCAACAGAAAGATACTCAGCTTCATGTAAAGCATTAACGTATGATTGTCTTATGTGTCTCATAAGATCAATGATATAATCAGTTTGAGCAAATTTAATTGCTTCAGTGAAATTCCTAGCCATTAGACACTTGTGGGTAGTATCTTCCGATCCTCTAAATACTTTTTGACATATATAGCTATAGCCAGCAGGATAACCCACTTGACATAGTTCATGATATTGGTCGTTGGGTCGCCGATGATCGACTCCCGAAGAGCCTTTTTGACAAGCCAGCCCATCCCAGCCGACAATCCAATGAGCACTGCAGAGTCAGTAACTGTCTTTACGAGCTTATTCTCAGCCATTTGTGGATTACATCCATCTACTTTTTAAGTTGGTTTCCTCTTCTTTGACGGGCTGGCTTACATTATTATCAACTTTAGGTTGTGGCGGGTTCAATACAATAGTTGGTGTTGGTATATGCAAATCAGCTATCCTATCTCGATAGTTTGTCCATAGGCTATAGGCGGTGAGGCCAATTGCACCTATGGCCAGAATAATAGTTTGGGACGACATATATTTTGGTACCCAATCACCCCCTCCACCAACAGAACTACCCTTCTCCTCTTTCTTTGCACTCTCTTCCCTTTCCTTCTTCTCCCTTTCCTCTTCACGTTTCAAAGCCTCTCTAGCCCTCTTGTTCTTTTCTGATAACGTTTTACCAGCCTGAACTCGCTTGGGGTCTTTGACCTTTGTTTTGACAGAAGGCTCTCTAGTAATCTGCTCAATCTGACTTGTTTCTTCAGACATGTTTTGAGTTAATCTAGTGTAACCTTTAAGTCTCCTAGTAAGTTGTATACTAGGAAACTAAACATTTATATTAAAAGATTAGTAACCAAGCTGTGGTTGCAACTACAGCTGCAAATGTTAATACTTTCACTAGAATAGTCTTTAGCGCTGTGTGTCTTACTCCATTACTGTCCATCACTGAATACACTTCCTTACCATCTCTAAATAACACATAATTTACTTCATTCTCACCCCCATCATTTTCCAATTCCAAGCGAAAGTATATACGCCCACTATTATGTAACGTGAAATGGGCAACCTTCATTCTCCTATCCTTTCTCATCTTTTCAACTATATTAGTTAATGCGTTTGTTAGATTAGTGCAATTACAAGTCTTTACTTCCTCATTATCTTTCGATAACAAGTATATGAGTATATCCCCATTATCTTGCTTCTCGATAACACCATGCGTGACTTTCTTATTATTTCTTTCAACACCAGACTCTTTAGTTTGCACTTCTTGTTCAGACATGTTATGAGTTAATCTATTGTAACCTTTAAGTCTCCTAATAAGGGTCATACTAGGAAACTTTCACATACTTAGTCTTATTCTTACCCTTAATTATACATTCTTATTCATCATCACTCTCTTCGCCACTACTCTCTTCGTCACTACTTGATGAAGAATCATCATCATACAGGAATGAGGTTTTGTTGTATTCAATTCGTGTAAGTTTAACTTCTCTCACACGTAATTGAACAGATGCACCAAATGGAGTATTTCCATGACTACCAAAATATATACCTTGTAAATCAAGAATTATTTTGGCAGTTGTTAAATCAGGCATATCACCAATGTCTGACAAAAAATTTCCAAATGGTTGTTCATCGTCTTCAGAATCGTATTTTTTAGTCCAACACTTCATCTTCTTACCAGTGTCTTTGGTGTGTAATTTCAAGTAAGCTACTGCTTTCCCCTTTTTGTTGTAGCTATATATGGGTTTCACTGCCGATGTCAGATCTTCACCAGCATCTTTACATGCAGATTTAGTTGCCTTTGATGTTTTGGAATATCCATTCCCCAAAGATTTAGCCACTAGATCTACCAAGGCTTCAAAGGTTTCAAAAGTGTACTTTTCAAGACCTGTAGGCTCATTCATAGTTTCTGTGCTTGTCAATGGGTATATGATTTGTAACCCATCCATGTTATCTACAGTCTTTTTAGTATCATCAACTCCCCATGGCCATGATCTTGAAATACTCCAAACGTTTTGTTCAGGTAACTCAATACATATTGGACGATTTACTTCCTTCTTATCAGCGAAGTAAACTTTTGAGTATGAACCACCCCACTTGTTGGGTTTGGGCTCTCCAATATGGACCTTATTCCACTTCATTTTACGAGAAGGTTTTATCAAATAAGGCTTTGACAAACGAGTTTTCATTGATGAAGTTGAAGAAGCATTTGAGGATTGTGACATGTTGTTTGATCTCTTTGAGTATGCCTTTAGGGGGAAACCTACCAACTCAACTTTCAATTTTTTCTTCACCGAACAGTGTCAACTCCAACTTCATCTGTATTGGCTAGATCATAAAATGTGGTGGGAAGGGCGGGTTCTCTTGTCTTGAAATGCTTGAGGGCGGTAATGGCTATTATTAGTAATGTAGCAATCACACCACCATGTACTACTATTGAACCAGAAGCTTCTGACAGCCACTGCTTGATCAATTGATTGTTCTTCCAATCCTTTACTAAAGCGTCTGGCTCATCTATTCCGCCGTAACCACTAAGACACCAGTTGACTAGTCTGACCAATAGATGTAAAGGAGGATCAATTAGTCCGTCAGCCATATTCTTACCCGACACCATCTTGTACCTCTTGTAGTACTTCTCGACATCCTTATCCGATAATTTGTGTACATCGCCTAGTGTCATTTGCATACCAAGATACTCTTTGGTTGACCCTAGACAAGCTAATATTGAGAGCTCTTCTCTTTTGGATTTCAAATCATCATCGCTAATGGTTGGTGTTGATTGATGACTATCCACCACAGTTTCACCATTCATGATTTCTTCGGGAGTTGTCATGGTTGTGCCGTTAGAGTCGGTATTTCTAAATAGTTTTTGAATGGATGTCTAAGGGAGAAGCATAGCCTGGCATACTTTTCATTCATAAGATGTTTCTTGAGTGTCTTCCACGTTTCAACATCCAGGTCTCCGCCGTACTCCTCGAGAAGCATCTTCATCGCCGTTTGTGATGGATTGTGGAATGAGACCACACAAGCTACATTTTCACGGAATGGTTTGGCTATAGATGTCAGTTGTTGAGTGAGAACCCACACTGATATCCCCATATGTCTCCCAGAGAAGGCCAAACCGATGAATTTGTTGCACCTATTCTTCAGATCCTTGGAAACGGCGCAATCATCCAATATTATGAGCGTATTCATACCTGAGAAGAACGATTCACAATCCATCAACAAATTGTTGATTTCGTCATGATCACTCGCATCTGGCGACAGTACAAAGAATCGTTTGTCCCCCTTGGCAAAGCCTCTATAAGTCTTGTTATGGGCATATGTTGGACAAATCAACAAAATATAATCGAACACTTGCCTATAGTGGCCTCGAAGCTGTTCCACTATGTATTGGGTCTTTCCACAATTCGTGGGACCAGTGATGATACAATTGAATGGAATCATATCTTTGAGTTCATTCATCATTACTCAATACATTAATCCCCTTATATTGATGTTTCTTCTCATGACAACGTGAGAAGAAAACATATAGCGGTCTAACATACCATCTCATCTAGATTACCATTCATAATACCCATATTCGCATCCGCGACCACGAACATGTAGCATGTAAGAACTTTAGTGCCTACCTTTTGTCTCTTAATTTCTAAAGCCACACCATCACGAGTAGCAATAATTTCCAAACCATTTTCATGGATATCATTATCTGGATAAGTCCTCAAATCAATCCACAAAGCGAATTTATCTGTATAGAAATCAGATTCCTTAACTGAATCACTAAGACCAACTCGCTTAATTATGGATTGCCACAAATCAGTCGCCATCATACCTTTCAAATAAACTTTGTTGGGCACCCCATCTATGTCAATCTTGACTGATGTGATCTTTGGATTTGCAAAAATCTCAGAATCCCTAAGGCCTTCTGCGTGAGGGGCAGTGAAGAGACATAGTATACCAGTCATGGATCTCCTTGGAACATTAATGTGCTGATTTATCACAGCATCATTAGCCTCAGAGATTGTGAAAGTTTGGTGAAGGAGTGCTTTTTCATAGGTGAATCCTTTGCCAACTTTGTAGGACACAACAGCCTTTCTTGCTAAATCATCATTTGATATGCACTGGTATTCCATTTCCATGTTTACTAATTTATAATTAGCCGGTGTTTCATTGTTAGAATAAACTACAACATCAGAAACTTTAGCCAAAGTTAATTCAAATCTAAGTGGATGTAGTAATCCTCTTGGATAAAATATTCCATGATCTTTGAGGATTGTGTGATCTAATGGAATAGCATATCTAGTGCTATGAATCATAGCTAAAGTATTATCCTTTGTTTTTGATGTATCTTTATTACCTGCATTAGTTCTAATTCTCCTTATATTAACATTAGATATACCCTGTCTCAATCTATTCTCACGATCCACCTCCGACAAAAACAAATCATGATAAGTTTTGAATAAATCAAATCTACTAAGATCCTCTATGATTTCACCACCAAATAGAACCTTATATTGTGAAATTAGATTCCTTCAACCATATCAAAAGTTATGTAGACGCTGCCAGGCACAATCACTAAATTCTCACTCAATTTTGGGATTTCAATGTATAGTGTCTCACCAGGTTCGGCTGATGATGGATTCAACGTGACCCTAATCAATGAAGTTTCCGCCTTCAACCCTCCAGTAGTCCTTGGAACACGACCTGTATCAAGAATGCTTGGTATAGAAGTCATTTTAAATGCTTATATTCTTGTTTATAAATGAGCGATGCCAACGTTTTAAATCGATTATATTACTCCACTGATGGATACTGGAAAGGATACTCATCCATACCCAAATTGGCCAAAGCAGCCAAAGTTAGTGAAAAGGTCGCCAAAGAGTGGTTGGAGAAGCAGGCCTTGTGGCAAATTTATCTCCCAGCCCCCAAGTATATACCCAGGCCACATTGGAGTGTGAATAAGCCTAATCAGATTCATCAAGCGGACTTGTTGTTTCTTCCTCACGATACAGTGAGAAGAAAAACATACCGCTATGCATTAGTCGTGATTGATATCGCGTCAAGATACAAGGATGCCGAGCCATTGACCTCAAAGGAGAGTGGTGAAGTTGCCAATGCCTTTCAAAGAATTTATTCTCGTAAGTTGAAGTGGCCACAAACATTAATGATAGATCCAGGAACAGAATTCAAGGGTGATGTAACAACTCTTATGAATAAGCATCAAGTCACAATCCAGCGTAGTGAAGCTGGGAATCATAGAGCTCAAGCTTTTGTGGAGAGGGCCAACAGGACTCTCGGTGAGAAGTTATTCAGCCATCAATACGCTCAAGAGATGGTTAGTGATAACCGATCCACAGTTTGGGTGAATAGATTGCCCGCCATCATGAAGACCCTCAATAGTGAACCCACCCGTATTACTGGTAAAGAGCCTGAGGAAGCTTTGAAAATGGACTCAATTGGTACCAAAACTCCAGACTATAAGCGACCTGTGGGATTGGATGAGAAGAGATTACCTCCAGATGTTCAAGTCAGATATTTATATGCCCCCGGTGAAGATGAAGGTGGGGACAAACGAAGGGCTACTGATCCCATATGGAGTCTTGAAGTCTATGATTTGGCCCGAACCATAATCGAGCCGGGTCAACCAGTCTTGTACTATTTGAATGGGGGTCCAAAACGAGGATTCGTTCGTGAAGAGCTCCAATTTGTACCTCAAGACACTAAATCACCACCTTCTAGCGTTCTGAAATGACCATGTGCATAAGTGTTTATCCCATCTTCCATTATCACACGTTTATCGTCCTCGCGTGATAATGCAATCTTGTTAATTGTTTCAGTATACATGTCATGATTATGACTCCTTATGGTGTTCATCTTCCGTCTCTGGGATTGGCCACTGAAAAGACAAGTCTTATAATCTTGGAAACTTATGCTTTTGCTAACCACTGCCTTGTTTACACCCTTACACTTCTTGACTTCCTTCTCCTTATCCGTCTTGAAAGCATACAGTTTGGCCCTCAAACCCACAAATTCCGTGATCTGTTCACCACCAGCCTCATCTTTGAACATCCCTCCGACCTTTTTGTTCACTCCGGTCTCAATCCCGGATGGATGGTCCCTTGGGTAGTTGCTGGTG
The DNA here is from genome assembly GCA_949710005.1 of Ricordea florida. Classification (NCBI taxonomy): domain Eukaryota; kingdom Metazoa; phylum Cnidaria; class Anthozoa; order Corallimorpharia; family Ricordeidae; genus Ricordea; species Ricordea florida. The sequence continues at coordinate 16,039,381 of OX453287.1, forward strand.
TCAAATTTAGCCCTCACATCTGGACTGATATCCCTGTAAAAGTCCTCAGTCTCTATCACATAGGCTAAGGAATCCGTGTCTGTGAACAGCAACTTGGCCTTCTCCCCATACTTGGGCTTCATGTACCTGTAATGGAAATCGTACATAGTCGTCTTGCTCAAATCCAGAATGGACAAGCCTAAGTAAATGGGCTTATCAAAGACCAATCTCGTTCTCTTCATATGGAAGGCGGTCAGATCCTCGCAAAAGATGTTCCTATGATGGAAGTTTGGCTTCACAATCAACTTACGCGCTTTCTTCTCATCAGTAACCAACTGGATATCCACCCTCTTCCTAATGTTCTCCATGGTCTTGCCAAACACTGAGTTGTTCATCAACTTGAAGAAGTCCTTTTCGAAATCATTCTCGGCCCTGGCTCTCAAACTATTATTCAGATCAATATAAGACTTCAACCATTCCGACTCCTCAAACTTGATCCCTCTATGAACCTTGGTTAACTTCAAACCCAACGACAAATACTGTTTCAGAGCTTCGTGGTGTAGAATATACTTCTTCTTATCTCTCAAATTGGGAACCAACTTAACAACCCCATCAACATCCAACCTCTCTGGAGCTAATGGATAATCATTATGAAGATCATGCAACTCCAACGGGTACTCCAAATCCACCTCCAATATACATGGATGGGTCCTCCAGTCTGCCAACTCTTGATCGTCCATCCACTCAAACCCATGGGTTGGTAAAGCCTTGGTCGTTGCGTAGCCATAGAGCCCATTAGCATCCAAATATACGATGAACTTTGTAGGCAACCTGGGATCATAATTCTTCATATATCGATTATTGGCCTTCCCATACCTCGTCGAGATCGTTGATATTCCACCTCTGATACCATTCTCTACCATAATCAGCATATCGGGATCCCTCAAAAGCTCCAACTCAACCTTGGTGATCTTCAATGTGGCATCCCAAGCCAATCCAGGTGCAGTATAATGCCATGCTGGATCCAACCCATAATTCTTCATACAAACCCCTCTGAAGTTCTCAAATACATCGGCCAACAGAATCACATCTGTTTTGAGATACAAGTCATGGTAATCCCTAAAACTTCTCATACCAAAGGTCTCCCACACGTTTCCAGCAGGTTGATAATCCTCATCTGATATGTCAGTGTCGTATAATACCGAATAGAACTCGTCCTTGGGTGGTAGACTGGACACTTGTAACTTGTCAAAGCCATCAAACCAATCATATGGAAACACTCCCTTCCTAGCCAAAAGATCAAAGTTTGCCCCTTCATAGTATCTCGAGAGGTTTTCCAGAGACTCTCTTGGTAAGTTGTCAGCCAATCTAGCCAAACCACTTGCCATGAACCTAAAACTGTCTATAAATCTAATGGAGCGTTTAATCTGAACCTCCTTCTCCTTACCATCATCCCCTTCCGCCTTCTTCATGAACTTTTCAACCACAATCTCCTTTGTGAATGAGATGTACTTTTCATCGTTGAGTGGAATACAATCTATCTTACCCTCTGATACTTCCACCTTCTTGATAAACAAATGGCTATCGTATCCAGACAAATTGTGGAATATGACTGGAAAGAACTTGGGGGTGCTGAATTCCAGGTTGCATTTCCTGTGGGCTGCTCCTCTGTACCTACCTGTAAGATGACAGTGGTCGACCACCTTATCGTTTCCCAATTCACCCTCACAAATATGGCAACGAGTAGCCTTTCTATGCTTCCTATGATCGCTATTATTCATTGCAAGCTTCTTTTCAGACTTGAATTGACCATAGATCTTCTTGATGTCATCCTCCAAGCTTTCCTGGAACATTTGTGGTATGTCATCCTCAGGTGAATTGGCTGTTCTCATCACCAACTTAGGCTCAAAGATCCCATCATCGAAACACTTGATAAGGTAACAAAATCCTGATGGCTTGTGCTTCTGATATTGATTCGTGAAGCTATACCTGTCATCCGGGAAACAAGTATCCAACTTCTCCGTGAAACACTCGAAATCAGCATAGATCACAAATGGCACTTGCATCTTTCTTCTGTGGTTCTTGAAAGTAATGTACTTTGGGCTGCCATCCTCTTCCATCGGCATCTGGACTTTGACTGCTTCGTTGTTTAGGCAGTACTCCATATGTTCATCCAACGACTTTTGAGAATTGAACGAGTTTAGGCAGTTATCACAATAGAAACGTGCACCTTTTTTCTTATTATACTCGATAAGTCTTGACATGTTTTTTATTCAACAGTAGTGATTTGTCTCTTCGTTTGATATTAAGAGTAGATTTATCTTTGAAACCCCTGACTTATCATAACCAAGGATGTTGATCCCATATGGGTTCTGCCTTTCGAATTTATCTATATGATTTGTGCCAAGTGCTGATACTGGGAACTCTATCCCTGACCAATCGAGCTTCTCTGAATTCTCCCTCATCTCTTTGTTTAGTCTCTCAGGATGAACCTCTACAGGGAATACAGCGGATGTCACTGCCCATTTGAAGCACTCCTGGTCTTCATTCTTGACATTGATAATTGCCTTCTTAGCAGCTAATTTAGAGGGTAGTTTAATATATGAACTTCCAGAAAACGGTTGAAATGGGTTTATGTGGATACGAAAGTCTATCACATGTTCAAACACCCATCCAGAGCGCTCATTCTCATATTTCTGCACCAATTCAACCAGTCTAGCTTTGATATTATCGAACATAACAAATGTGTCTGTTGAAGCTGTCACTGTCTCCATCAGTGAATGAAAATGACCTTGACTCCGCTCAATAACACGATTATCCTGGTTGCTCCTCCTCATGAATCCACATGAAAGAATACACTTCAACTTGAATGGCTTCCTATGTTTATACATCAAACTACGAAATGGTGTTCTAACCTTGCTAAGAAATGAAGTTGGATCATATCCAGCTATACCCTTTACTATATAAGTCCTCAAAAAGCCTCTCAGAGCCGTTTCATGTCTTTCAGGGATGAAATAATCGGGTTCCCTTCTAACTGCATTAGCTGCCCTTCTTAATCTCCTATTGATGGCCCTCCTGTTTGGATCTCTAACATTAGATCTTATCCAATTTATGGTCTGGTTAACTTCACGCCTGGCAGAAGCAATAGCCCTTCCATATGAAGCTCGGGCAGGTCTTGTTCTTGTGGGCCTAACTGGACCAGGGATTGGAACATTAGCTTCAACCACTCGTGGAGATCCAACAGCATTAATGAGAGCCGCTTTACGCATGTTGCCAAAACCTTGTATACCAGTCTTCTTGGCTATGGTTCGTAATATCTTCACTGTCAAGTTCTCAGGTTGTATGTCAGATAACGCTGTGAGCATTTCAGCCTTTCTGAATCCACGAACACTCACACCAGCTCTTTTGGCTATTGACCTCAAGTCTTTCACTGTCAAGTTCTCCATAGCATCAATTGGATTTTAAAATTGTAATCCTTAAACCAACCACTATGTTATTGATAAGCTTATTTAACTTTTATACTTTTGTAACACGATCCATGTTACAAAAGGAATTTCACGTAATTAACAATCTATATTTATTCAACAAATTCATTCAAAAGACTTTTTTCATCTTCGTCAAAACACCAATCAACCGCTCTCGTAGGATGCCAAGCTACACGCAGCAATTCATCAGACAAATCTTTGTAAAAAGTTCGCTTGTGATTTAACCAATCTTCATCGTCTTCTATTCCAATAACCATCTCATAAATGTACTCGTAATCGCCACGATTTTCTTCAATAAGAATATCATTTAATCTTTTAATAATGTAATCCAAATCAAAAACAATAAATTCTTCATAATAGAAAATCTTAGCCATATCATCCGCAAATGTATAACTTCTGTTCTTATCAGACTTCGAAAAATAAACTTCTGTACTCAACATATATTTGGAAGACTCAATACAAAATTTAATATGACCTTTATACCTGTAATTTCTACGAATCCACTTAAGCAACACATATTCATCTCTCTTAATCAAATCATGAATATTCAAATCTTCTTCAGGTCTAAAAATCATAAACTCCATTGAACAACCATCTTGATTGTGACTTTTAAACTCAATTCGCATGTTGTCCATTTGCTCAAAGCTGTACCCTAGACTCCCAACCCCAAACTCAGATCCCACTTTCTCACCCCCGACCCCACCCCATCCACTTGACGATCCCACCGAAAAAATTGACACCCTTAAAGAAAATCATCGATCAAAAATCGAACAAGTTGAGACCCAACTAATTAATTATGCACAAAAAATTCGGACCACACCCAAAAATTCTGGGCGAGCCGAACCAGTCCCCCGACAAAATTGACCACGCCCATCTTACCTGACCACGCCCTTTTTGTCCCAGAATCCGCCTTTTGCAACTACTGCTTGAAACCCAGCGCCACAAACCTATATAGCCCTCGAACTTTGCTGGGTTCCCATTAATGAATAGCTCAGGCGTGACAGACACGTCACACAATGCACGAATATTATTAGCCACAGACCCGGGCCCCAGACAAGAAAAAACGACTGGTCCCAGACCATGAAACATTCTACGTACGTACGTAACATCACAAAACCCAGAGGAAACCCCCAGCAGCCAGGTCTATAAACGGGAGCTCGAAGACTTCCCTTAAAGTTAACTTCATGAAATATTTTGTTGTAATAGTTTTTTATAGTTCGTGTGAATTTCTGGAGTCACGCTCCTTCAGGCTGGCTGGACAGGCTGGGGGTGCGTTATTAGCCCGATCTGCACAACTTTTTCCCTCTCATCGGCCCTCTTCACTTTTAATTCTTCCACTCTCATAATTATATTTAAAGTCCATAACTCCGAGTCATGGATTGGAGTTCTAACTCTTCCTCTCAACCCTTTGCTGCAAGAGTCACAAAATGCCGTCCCCAAGACAAACGCCTTCACTCTAGGAATAAGACTTTGAGGTATTCTCTTAACCATCTGTCCGAAAGATGCGAACTAACTGTTCTATAAAGAGGGCACTTTTGTTTTGAACTCAACTTTCATGACTGCCTTTGGCATTCATTGCTGCTGAGCGAGCGCAGCGAGCGAGCAGCAACATAATCAGGATTTAAGAGAGATACATAAGGTTGGACGAATTCTCGAATTCATCACTTTTTACCAGAATGCATTGCATTTAACCACAGCCTGCGCCACATACTTTTCTCCCCTCAACTCAATACTGAGGACGATTCATGATGAGTTCTTGTGATTTCAAAATGCTATCTCTGAATGTAAGAGGCTTGAGTAACTTTAAGAAACGACGTTCAATATTTGCATGGTGTAGAAAACAAAATGCAAATATAATCTTTCTTCAAGAAACACGTTCTACGCGTGACAAAGAGAAACAATGGAAATGCGCACCTTTAGAACTCGCCCATGGGAGCAGTAATGCAAGAGGTGTTGCGATATTATTACGAAATGGCTTTGATTGTAAAATAAAACAGAAATATGTTGATCCCGCTGGTAGATATATTGGAATTCAAGCACAAATCAATGACGAAAACTTTTATTTATTTAACGTTTACGGTCCAAACAATGATAATCATGCCGCACAATTTTATGATCATCTACTTGCCGTCCTTAAAAGAGAAGACCTTGCTTATGAAGATAAAATAATTATTGGAGGGGACTTTAACTGTCCTATGAATCCGATGTTGGATAAACAAGGCGGGATAATAATGACCTGGAAGAAAATTGTTGAACGCATCGAAGAAATCTTAATTAAGGACATTCAATTTGCATGATATATGGAGGGTAAAAAACCCAAAGAAAAAAAGTTTTACATGGTGCCAAAAATCTCCATTTATCTTTTGCAGATTAGATTATTGGCTCATTTCAGACACACTCCAGGACTTGATTAAAAATGCAGACATTATTGCAGCCATTAAAACGGACCATTCGGCAATTGTACTTCATTTGCAAGGGTTTGAGGAGACTAAAAAATGGCCGGGTTTCTGGAAAATAAACACATCGCTTCTGTCAGATGAAAATTTTATTCATCTAATGAAAACGAATCTGGAGATATGGAAAGAAGAAGGGAAAGATTTCTCAGATAAAAGAGTTGCTTGGGATTGGATTAAATATAAGGTTCGTCTTTTTTCAATGCAATACTCAAAAGAGCTAGCAAGAACTAAGAGAGAGAAAGAGGAAAGTTTGCAGAAGAAATTCCAAGCTGCTCAAATACAACTTCAACAAAATCCTTGTGAAGAATTTGAAGAGATTCTGGATAAGTGTAAGACTGAGTTAGGAAAATTTTATGACGAAAAAGCCAATGGCTTAATTGTGCGCTCAAGGGCAAGATGGCATGAACATGGGGAGAAAAGTACAAAGTATTTTTTAAGTCTGGAGAAAAGAAATCATACAAGGAAACACATTAGAAAACTTTGTCTAAGTGGAGTTATTACTACCAGCTATGAAAAAATAATAGACTCCTCTTCGAATTATTATAAAAGTCTGTACAGTAGGAAAATCAATACGGTGCAGCACGACAAATTGGAACACTTTCTTGGTCAAGCTAGCATTCCAAAATTGTCTCAGGAAGAAAGACTAAGTTGTGAAGGACGAATAACTATTGAAGAATGTGTCAAAGCACTGGATACTTTTGAAAATGGAAAGACTTCTGGTAATGACGGTATACCTGCCGAGTTTTACAAAACTTTTTGGAACTCTGTAGGTGAGCTTATGACCGATGCCTTTAACTGCTCTTTTGACTCAGGAGAAATGTCAAATTCACAAAAACAAACAATTATCACATTAATTGATAAAAAAAGGTAAAGATCGAATGTTTTTGGAAAATTGGAGACCGATTTCATTAGTCAATGTTGACTCCAAGCTTGCTTCTAAGGTCATTGCTAACAGAATAAAAACCGTTCTTCCTCAAATAATCCACCATAATCAATCCGGTTTTATCAAGGGTAGATTTATTGGAGAGGTGGCTCGCTCAATCCTCGACATTATCGATTACACTGAATCGTTAAAGTTACCTGGTATTCTACTGTTTATAGACTTTGAAAAGGCCTTTGACTCTATTGAATGGGATTTTCTTTATCAATCACTAGAGGCCTTTAATTTTGGTCCGACCCTGATAAGATGGATTAAAACCTTCTACAATAGTCTTTCGAGTTGTGTTATAAACAATGGATTATTTTCGAAACCTTTTAAGTTAGAAAGAGGTGTAAGGGAAGGCGACCCTTTGTCACCCTATCTATTTATTGTGGCAATTGAAATTTTGGCTATATCTCTTCGGACAAATGAGCACGTTGAAGGCATAAAAATCGATAATGACGAAATTAAAACACTCCTGTATGCTGATGATATGACTGTTACTCTGGCGAACACCTCTTCTGTAGAAATCTTCATGCAAATCCTGAACGATTTTGAAAAATGCTCTGGTTTAAAAATGAATGTTTCAAAAACTAAAGCGATGTGGGTTGGGGCAAATAAGAATTCATTAGAGAAACCTCTGGGCCTTGAATGGTGTACTGGAGTTAAAACGCTTGGAATTCATTTCTCGTGTGACCAAGGAGAGGTCATAAAACAAAACTTTCATGAAAGATTAAGCGACATTCAAAAAACGATCAACCTATGGAGTTTGAGGGGTTTATCCTTGTTTGGCAAAGTGACCATTATAAAATCGTTCCTTATACCAAAGCTTTTATATGTTTCTACAATATTGGAAACCCAACAAGAAATTATTAAACAGATGGAGAGGATGGTATATAAATTTTTGTGGAAAGGTCCAGATAAAGTGACTAGATTCTCAGTCATTAACACGCTGAAGAACGGTGGCCTGAATCTTACGGATCTCGAAACCCAAATTAAAGCAATAAGGCTGTCTTGGATTTCACGGATACTTGATGAGCGGGTAGGTCCATGGAAGTCGTATTTTACATTTCATTTGAAAAAATATGGAGGGACTCTGCTCTTAAAATGTAATTATGACGTAAGAGATCTCAATTTAAGTTTAAACGGTTTTTATCAGCAGCTACTTGAATGGTGGGCAGATTTTAGAAATGTTTTCTCTGATATTAATTATGCCCATTATGTAATCTGGAATAATAAAGAGATAAGAATTGATAACAAATCTATTTTATATAAAAAATATGCAGACTGTGGAATTCTTTATTTAAATGATCTGTTATTTAGTTTGGATAATGTACGCTCTTTTGAATACCTAAAGAATGCGGGGCTAGATTCTAACTTTTTGACATGGTCTGCCTTACGGCTGTCTGTGCCTAAGGATAGGCTATCCTCGTTCCCACCGGTGGAATTTGATCCTATGACTTTCAAATATAACGGTACGGAATTCAATACGCACTCAGCGAAATCTAAGCAGTTTTACTCACTGCTGATTGCTAATAAAGCTAAATATCCGAATAGATTCAAAACTCTGTCAGCCGATTTGGAAATTTCAGACCCGTTACAGGAGGTGTTCTCGATCCCCTATAACGCAGCAGGTGAAACTTATGTGTGGTCTTTTCAGTATAAATTATTAAATAACATTTTGTTCACAAATACCAAGTTATTTAAAATTGGGTTAATTGAGTCAGAGAAGTGTTCTTTCTGCGCAATTTACAACGAAGACTTATACCATCTCTTTTATGACTGCTCCTATGCGCGCACCTTTTGGAACAGTACTAGTTTTTGCAATTGGTGGTTTAATATTCGGAGTGAAAATTTGGGCTTATCTTTAAAAGACGTTATAGTTGGCATTTTAAATACAAATGATCTGCTAAATTATCTGATAATTTTAGGTAAATTATGTATATGGGAGTGTAGAAGAAACAAAGCAACTCCAAAATTCGATTTGTTTCTACACAAAGTAGAAGCCAAGAAGGAGAGTGAAAGGTTCATTGCCTTAAGAAATAAGAAACTTCAAGATTTTAGGAAAAGATGGGAACTTTTATTATAATAACTTTTGTTGTAATATTGCGTGGAGAAAGTATGTGGATGGCTCATTCAAAATCTGTACTGTTTATTTTTTTGGTATTAACGAAGTCATGTGTCAGAATCTAGTTGAAGTATCTGCACTGTCTGTGATGTGTTGTGTTGTCTACCTCACTAAAATATATATTATACGTTAAGAGAAATTGTAATAGGGGTAGCATTGTTGTTAGTTTGGTAAGAAACTTGATGTATGTAATGTTAGTAATGTACAGTTGCATGTTTTAATAAAAAAAAAAAAAAAAATTGCATTTAACCACCCTTTTTACCAGAATGCCTTGCATTTAACCACAGTTTTTACCAGAGCTCTTAGCGGCACGTTTTACCAGAATGCATTGCGCCAGAAAAGCATGAGGATGTCATACCGTCGCACCGGCGTCCTTTTTCGCGTGGATTTCAGTGAAAGTTTGTAAGCTGCACGATTAATTGTGATATTTTAATTTAAAACTTAGTGTGTCATTTCGTAGCAGTCTCGCCTCGTTGGTCGAATTCTTAAATGAAGACAAATTGTCCGTACTCAGAAGCTTGTGGAATAATTAAAACAAACGAGAACCGTACAACACGCTAATTTCTGCGATCATTTATCCAAACATGAATTTAGGCTAAAGCTTCATACATCAGCAGTTTCGCCCATCTCGATGGACGCGTCCTCGACACTTACAGTCTCTAAACATTCTAGAGACATCTAATGCGTACCAGTTCAGAATTTATAAGTCGGCTTTTTGCTCCTACAATTTCCACATCTTTCGATTATCGGGATTTGATAAAGTGGAGATTGATGTGTATCGTTTTATGTCCAAACATAAGTCAGCTTTTTGTCCCTACAATTTCCACATCTTTCGATTGTCCCAATCTGGTAAAGGGGAAGTTGATATGTATCGTTTTATATCCAAACATAGTCATACCTCTCCATCGATGCGTCACCATGCATGAAGTTGATACACACCAGGACAGATTTTAAGTTACATAATCGTTTTTTTTCCTGCAGACAATGATGTAACCCTCCATGACTTACACTGTAATAGTTAACTGTAATAATGAACAGAAAGGAATTTTGTGAGTTCTAGAGGAAGCATTTTTCCCATGATTTGGGAAATTAAGAAAACTAAGACCCTCGAAAACAAATACCTATAGACCAGTCAGCGTCTTAGCATAAAGTCAATGCCTGAAAATAAAACTAAATAAACCTAGACCTAATGTGAGTTTAATTTCATACTTGTGGAATTCCATTTTTCTTCTGGGGAGTGGTAGGGGGATCTTAAACCAATTTTCGTAACGCCAAAATTTGTGACGAGTTTGAGAATTACGCTAAAGGTGCTTCAACAAGTCTTGGGACGCACATGTAGATATAACTTCCTAAATTACGTCAGTATCAACAGATCGAATGTGCCGCAGCATTACTATCTTTTAGATACACTAGTTTATTTTTATTTTCTGATATGTCCAGATTTTGTCGACAACTTGTTTCGTATTGTGCTGGTTCAAATATTGTCGTTTCTCAAAAACCTTTAACAACGAGACGGAAGTCATTGTGACCCAGAGGACATTAAGGTACGCTTTCTTAGAAGCACTCAATTCTACATCTTTACCAAAAATAAAGTTCAGATCAAAATCATTGTTTGTTTGACCAAGTCATGTCAATGCAGCGAACATCTTCTCGCAGTCATTAATCAAAAGACCTGTCTGATTCGGTCACGTTTTAGTCAGACAGGCACGTTTTTCGTATTAACTCGATTCCCGAAAGATCTTCCATTACTTTAATCGTAGTGAAAGGAAAACGTTTGTTTGGGTTTATGTGTCACATAGAACAATTTTGATTTCAAAATTGTTCAAAGCGTGCGCATTGAAACGGAATGCCTCAAATTAACACTGTTTAAAGAATTTGAGATGAAGTGGGTCCCTACATTGGACTGTTTCAATTCACGACTTCCCACGGTTCTTTTCTAGTGTTTGAATTAATTTTTGAATATTAAATTCTTTTTTCTAAGTATAAGTATTCTTCATTCTATACTTAAGTGTCTACAAAGCGAATGGAAGGCTCGACGCTTTCTATAGCTACATATTTCAATTATCTTCGTCAAGATGTACTAGGTAATAAATGTAATTTTTGAATGATATATTGTGTGGTTTAAATAAGCTTCGCTCACAAAAATCCACCGACTTTTCGCATTTTAACTTCTTTATAAGTTTACTAAAATAACACAGGAACTAAATTCTTTGTATTGCTCTCCAGTCGAAACGTCAGTCAACGCTGTCAACAATGCTTCTTGTCAAAACTACTTGCACCCCGGAAAATCGAACTCGGCAAACAACTACTGAGAAACTGATCAACAAATCACTGACAAGAGTTCATCTTGTGAACCAGTTTAATGCCATGCCGTGAAACAAATTCCTTGTTTTGCTTCGAATTCCCAGGTTTTAGGCAGAAACGTTTTTAGCAGAAATATTTATTTGATAATAAATGATCTTAAAATGATTGTGGTTTAAGAGGAAAAGGCTGAGTTTGATATTCAGGTCAATATCCGATTGTTGACTAGCGAAGAAGACGCACTTTGTTATACTCCACAAATTCTGCGTCTGATGACACTGTTCAATTTGCTAATTAAATAAGACAAATAACATGTCATTTGTTTGCAATTTAATTCTTAAACTGAATCGTGGTATGTTCAAATTGTTCAGAAAATGTCTCTTTACTACACACCAACCCATTTTGAGCAATCTAATTGGCTCACTACCTCGCGATGCTTAACACTATTCACCTCCTATGAAGTGAATAGTGCTCGGGAGTTCCGGGAAAGCCCTCTGCAAGTGAGCTTTGCAAACGGTTTGCTTTTGGAATTCAGATTCACTGTCAATTCGATGTGACTGGAATTGCTTCATTCTTATAAACTAAAATAATCATTCTCTAATCTCAGTGAATAGGGGTTTTAGAAATATTTACCTCGGTTTCTGAAATTGATTGTTGATTATTTCCCTACTTAATCTAAAGTGGACTTGTAAGATTTTCATCTTGAAGACTACTGTACCGAAGTTCCTGTCTATTGTTGACGTGGCTACTGAGTGAAATGCATTCCGCCTTCACAACAGCCAGCTATTAACTGTCGTTTTGCAGACACGCAATCGTTTCGCCTGTTGCATTAAATACCCAAACAATTGCTACTTAGACTAGCTTTATACCAAAGATTAAGCAAGACAGTTTCAGTGACAACTAATTTGCACGAACTTAGAAATAGGCCGTTTGATCCTACACAGTGAGTTTCATAGTGATCAAAAATATGAAAACGTATACAGCTAGAAAGATTGATGTGAGACCATCGTGTCATTATTTCTTTTGATGATGAAATTATTTAATCTGCTCTTTTTTATTTAAGAGGTTGCTTTCAACTTATGAAGAGATTATTAAAAAGCTATTTTCTGTTATAAAAGGAAACAAAACAGGATATTAAACATTTCAATTGGCTGAAATCCACTTTACAAGCCTTTGTCTGCTGTCGCATTACCCATTTGGTTCTCATAGAATGAAAACTAATTTCATAAATGAATACTAATTTCATAAATGGATACTAATTTCACAGGCAGTTCAGGAAGAATACTAATTTCACAGCCAGGTCAGTGTAGGGCTCTTCAAACTATCGATCTTGCATGAAATGTAAGACGTTGAGCTACTGTGTCAACAGTTGTCTGCAAACTATTTTTTATTTGAATGATGGCCAGACTTTATTAGGTAGATCTAAAATAAGAATACAGTCACAATATCAATAAAAGATGACGAACTAATGTCGTGCATAACAAGTGAAAAGTGCATAAAATGACGGTGAATCCCTTCCTATACAATTAACCAGTGGTTCAATTGCACGTTCTGTCAGCAATGTTAAATTGCCTGCTTTTCTTTTCGCAACTTCGAATTCATTATTTTTTACGATAGTTCGTAGAGATAAGAAAAGGCAAAGTTACAATATATATATATTTTTTTCTTTTGACAAATATAGCCGTGCAGTACTTACTAACTAAAATAATGGTTTAATAAGTAAAAGCTACGTACGTAACTTGAGCAGTTGCGAAGAGAAGACCTGGAAAAAAAAAGTCAAGCCCAGGACCACCTTGCGATACCAGTGAAATTCTTTTTCCATAATTTTATATTCAAAATCAAAATAATGGTACTTGCAAAGTAGAACTTTATAATCTGAAATGTTAGAAAGCTGTACTGTATTTGCAACACATTCTAATTTAATCCGTCAAAGACAAGACACGTAGATCTTTTTTTCATTGAGAAAAATGTCCTAAGAAAATGAAATGGTCATAGCTTGGGGCATAAGGTAGCTTCAGAGATCACTAATCTCATAATCTCGAAATATACTGTGCTTTAGATAAACCCAATGTTTGTTGATATTTCGATTATTAGAAGCCAATATAACAAATCTGGAGTTCGGTGACTTAATCATTATCTGAAATCGAGGTGAATAGTGACAAAACCAAATAATCCGCAAGCTAACTACTTTAGTGCGTATCAACTGACTGGTTAAGACCAGTCTATACAGCAGTTGTTTGGGTATTTAATGCAACAAACGAAAAAGATTGCGTGTATGCCAGAAGACAGTTTTAAGATAGCTGGCTATGATGAAGGACAATTTACTCAATAGCACAACGTCAGCGACAGGGTGGAAGCTCACTTAAGTAGTCTTTGACAATCACAATGTTGTACGTTTACGAGTCCACTTTAGATTTACGATTCTATGAAATCGAGGTGAATGATGCTAAAGCCATATTCTCTGAGATTAAATAGGATAATTGTTTTAGTATATACCAATGAAGAAACTTCGATTCAGTCACATCAATCAAAGTGAAGCGCAAGAGATAAATAGTGCTATATGATATATATAGTGTTATCTTTGAACTTTGCAATGAGAAGTTTGCTGAGTTGGTAAATACTGGAGTGCTGTTTGTTTTTCTATTTGCCTTCTTTCATTTTTTTTTCTATCCATGATCACTGAAATGAACAGCAAGTTCTGCTCTATGTGGCTGTCCAGGAAACAGTGACTGTGAGAGCGGTATGTTCGTGGTTTGCTCGATAGCCACGAATATTGGACAAAGGACAATATATTCTGAAGAACTGCACTTTAAACTAACGTAACTATAGAGAGTCTCAATTGCAAATCTCGACGACAAAATCTCTTTTGCACGAAATAACGTTTATTTTCGTATTTCCTCAGCGGAATTTTGAGAGTTTTTTTATACAAAATGGTTTCATCTACTCTATGATGCGCAAACGTATGTAACGGTGCGGTAGAGCACAGACGCAGTTTTAAATTAACTAAAAATAATGCATTTATTCGTTTCAACGTCTGAAAAAATCAGTGTAAGTGATCCAATCAACACATTTTTTCCCAACACTTTCACTTGGATGCTTGTCCAATGAACTTAGTTTAATGGCCTTACTCCCACGAGTCTCCTATAGTTCCGTGGTAGAGCGTCTGAGCTATTAATCGGAATGTCGTAGGTTTGACTCCCGTTGCGAAAACTTGGATTTGCAATTGCATTTCTCAAGTTTTCCTTTGACATGATAACAAAAGTCAAAGGCATGCACTTTACGACCTTAAAAAAGAGGAACGCTTATGCACCTATCAATGTTAAGCCGGCGGGAAGGGGGGGGGGGAGTCAGGGCATGGGGTGGGGATTTAATTGTCTTTGTTGGCCCTGGGGTAGGGCATTTGACTGACCTTGTTCTCCCGGGGGAGGGAATATTTGAATCTTTCTTTGCCAGCCTTGGGATATTTGACAGCGATGTGCCGCCCGGGATGGGGAAAGATTTGCCTGTGGGCAGGGAATTTGACGGCAAATTTTTCAAAAATGTCAAATCCCCACCCCATGCCCTGACTAACCCCCCCCCCCCCCCTTGCCGGCTTAACATTGATAGGTGCATTAATTCATTAACACTTTACTGTTTGAATTGTCCTTTGTTCATATAAAAGAATGCACTGACAGCTTCATGTACGCAAACGCGCAAAATACAGCAAACAGGCCAGAATTTTTGTTTTAGAAATACTGAAGCCAAACATTGACAGGATTGCATAGTTGCATCCACAGATGACTTTCTCAAATGTGATCAGTATACAACTTCTCCTTACAATATCTGTACATTGCCAAGAAAACTAATGATGGGAATTTGGCAGGTGATCAACCTGTGGATTCTTGGTGGATTTACCTCTAAATTCTCCAAACTGTTAAATAAGGAGGATTGCTGCTCAGATCTTGGGATTGAAAGAATCTGATCTCACCGGTATCGTTACATCAAAAGATAAGTATACTTAGAAGGCTTATTATGGAGAGATTGGACAAATAAGCAGCAAAGCCGCATTATTAGAGAGCTTGACAAAATAGAAAACGTGGACAACGGCGGACCTAGCCTTGTCTGGCCTTCTCAAAAGAGACCCATGTGAACAACCATTTGCAACCTTAGCCGAAGAAGAGGCTAACCACAAAGAACAAATTGGTAACAAATAGGGGCCTTATCGCCCTCTGAAACGCCGCTATCAAAGTGTACCTTTTTTGCTGCCTATTTTTCCCTTCCTTTATTCTGTTCACGACCCTAAAATCGGCACAATCCCAGGGGTTAAGCCAGAATCCCCCTCTCAATCCTCCTTAATCCTGCGTTGGAAGCTGTGTTACGCATACACACATGAAACATCTATTCATATTTTTAGTATTGCAATATTGCTCACGGATTCCGTAGAAGCTTAACTTTTCCAACGCATAATATTCAGCAGCTCCTGAATTGTGGTACGTGATAAAATTTGATAGCAAAACAAACTACCTGGTGTTGGTTAGTTTTCACTGCACAGGGGATAACCCGCTGTGATTCCGTTTCCATGACATCACATCAGACATCTTGGACGGTTCGCTGCATGGTTTGTAATGGTAATAGGACTGAGCGGAGTCCAATTCGGTCTGTAATCACACGAGTGATTAACAAAATCGGACGACCGCGTAGCGGGAGTCCGATTTGTTTAATCACGAGTATGACTGCAGACCGAATTGGACGACACAAAGTCTTATTACCAATTAATCATAACTTCAACACATCAAAATTTGTGATGTATAAGCTTCTTTTTTTAATCAAAACACATGAAATTCCAAGATATTTTATGCCAGAAGTAAAAAAGAAGCCATTTAAGCGCGCGCGAGATGGCGCGTACTGTCCAATTACTCAGGCATGACGGGTACTGTCCTATTTAACTGTCCTATTAAGGCCGAAATCAGGGCAGTTGATAGCCAATCAGATTTGAGAATTTTGTTATAGTTATGATTAGAATCAGGAGCCCATCACCTGTTAGAATTCAAACAGAACATACTGTAAATAAATCTTTGACACTAGGAGTGTTGAAGTGACAAAAGTGGGACCAAGGCAGTGCCTCCATCTTTCAGCCAACGAAAAGTCAACGGCAGGCTGTAAACGTGGTATTAAAATGAACCAATTTTTCGCTCACTAAAATGCCTAGTCCATCGATGGTTAGGACTAATGATATGGAATCAACTATCTAGCGATCGTAACGGCAACTATCAATAAATGAATATCTTAACGCCACATTATTAGCTATATTGGCCAATAACATAGCGATATATAAATTAACATTATTAATCTAAATATTATCAAAAGAGGGCCGCGTCCAGTCGCATTTCTCCAAATTGAAATGAAATCATTTCTTGAGCCATTCGACAGTACATGGAAAGCCACAAATTGTAGCAGTTATGGTCGCGGTGAGTTCGATTTTTTGGATCAAAACCGAGTTGAAATTAAAGTGAGTGGTACCACAACCTCAGAATGGCCCAGCAAACCCCCGGGGGGTAATCCCATATATGGGCTATATAGGTATGTGCCGCGGGATAGGGTATGGTTTTTGAGGTTCTCAATCCTTAAATAGGTATCAATTTTGCCCATGTTGGCATAGTGTTCCCAGTGTGATCCTTAGACAGGGTGCCTTAATTGTATCAGCTAACATGGCGGTGCGTTAATACCCAGTTAAATGGAAAAACAAATGATCAAATGAAGTATTAACGATTTTATAAAGATTGTTTTTTTCCGTTCAAGCTATTTTTAGTTTTTGTTTCTCCCTTGCATAGGATGTCATTTTTTGGGTTTGGGCCTTAAATAGGGTATCAATTTTCGTTTGCTTCATACTTAAATAGAGTCAGGGTTTGAGACCCTTCGCGACACACACCCATCTGAAATTTACGGGAGTACCCCATCCCCTCGGGAGCAAACCATCCTACGTACCGGTCAGTGTACTGTAACTGGTCGATCCTCTGCAGGAAGCTGTCGAAACCTAGCGACCAATCTCAAAGTGTTGACGTCGTGAGACAAACGAGGAAGTTTATACAATAACCTCAGTTATCTTATCATAAGATAAAGATTCTAAACGAAAGCAAACAAGATTTAAGTAAATCTTTAACAGGAAAAAGAAAAAAATTATGAATTAAAGAAAAGTGATTTATTGTGCAACACAACACATGTCGATTTTTAGAACTATGTGAGTGTCAATGTAAACGAAATCAGGAGAGATTTTAAGCAAAGGCGATTTCGTAAAATTAAAAAAAACAATGACCAAGCGAATACCGGTGATGCCCTACCAACTGCATGATGAGGTAAGAGGTCATTGACGTCGAGAGCAGGCCACTAATTAGAGTCGAGCATACACACGTTAGCATTCGAACTTATAAACGCCACGGTGTCAATTTGTCAATTACTAGCCATCCATTCTACCTTGCTAATTGAAAGTCAAAAGCCACACAGCCAACCTTAGTTGTTGATGCTCAGTAATTCTGATCAAACACTAGAACTAAACTTAGAGGGTAATTGCGTCGAATCATATGTGGTTTAAGGCTCCAAAGCAAAATTCCCGGCCAAGCCCAGAGCCTCCCTCAGCTGTAGATTCCAAGTAATTAGAATTAAAACTGAGACATTTATTCCGTAACTTACGATGTTTCCTGTGTAGGCCCTTAAGGCATCGAAAACAATATTCCCAAAACCACACGGCTCTTCAAAGAAAACTAAACTTGATTTTGATGTAATCTGT
Source organism: Ricordea florida (assembly GCA_949710005.1). NCBI lineage: Eukaryota > Metazoa > Cnidaria > Anthozoa > Corallimorpharia > Ricordeidae > Ricordea > Ricordea florida. The sequence continues at coordinate 16,057,412 of OX453287.1, forward strand.
CGATTCTGGCTCGGTACCAACGTCAAGATTTTCAACGAAGGAAATTATTTGTATTCATATTTCTTGGCCCAATCCGAGTTTTTTTTTTTCAGCCTCGCAGTAGAGTGACAATAAATTGCCAAATTTTTCGCCACGGAATTTATTTCGGTTCTAGAAACAAGTTGGTCTAACGCTTGAACAACAAATCACGTTCATTGCCATTCTCCACCCTTGATTCTATATCTTAAGTGTTCCGAAAGCACTCAGAAAAAACAAGTCACATATGTGTTTATATAGAAACTGTAAATATTTAATTCCACTTTCCTTTTACCGTTCTCGATCATCTAACCAAAGAAAACAATTATATGAAATATTAAGTTTTTTTGTCCGGTTTCACACGTACATTCGCTTTCTCAGCAAGAGTGAACAAGCGATCGAGTTCAGTTTAGTCTCCAGAGTCTTGTACATAAACAAATCTAATTTGTGGTTCAAAGTTTGAATTTATGCATTAATATCGGCGATGAGATCTCGGCTCACGCAACTATAAAATACCTTTCTTCTACAAGTTTAGAGTGTATCAAACTGCCTAATCTCTTCGGTTAGGCATTTTCGTTTCATTCCAAAGTGATTGGAAACAAATGGTAATTGCAGCCTTGTAAAAGGTTTTCTTTGTCAAATTAAATTATCATAATCCCGTTGTTATTATACATATAAATTATCTTCTTGTCTATTTAAAACGTTTTTAGATTCTTTGTTATTTTGATGCGGATTAGCTAGTGCGGCGTGGAAAGCAAACTTTGAACGTCAAAGCTTTTTCTTCGGGTCGTTTCGTGTTCTGGCGGAGTTTGCGCTTCCCTCTTGGTGTAGTTCAACTTTTTGTCTCCCTCTGTGTGGTCCTCATCTCGCGGTGGAGTGGATTCTAGCTCTCTCTGTGCGACTACAGTCTGTTTTGTTTCTTCAAAGAAAGCATAATAACGATGCGAGTCGCTCAAGAGACGCTCCGACTTAAGGTCTAACTTCAGAGGACAACGGCCGGCCCTTCGACGACGGTAGTCCCCGTGCAAAAAGTCCTCGTAGTACATGGGGCAGATGGTCCAGAAATGTCCCTTACCGTTCGGACTACGACCAGCTTTGACGAAACAGTCATTTAGAGAGAGATTATGGCGAATACTGTTTCTCCATCCGCTGCCTTTGGTCCTGAAGTACGGATACCTGGTCAAGATATAACTGTAGATGTCGCTGAGTACAAGCTTCTTCTCAGGGGAGCCGAGAATCGCCTCGGCGATCAACCCTATGTACGACTGACTGGGTTTCTCGTACGACCTTCCCCCTGAAGGGAGGAAGAACCCACAACTTCCCAGCGACGGAACGGTCGGCCAAAATGTCGTGGCGTACTCTATCGGACTAACAGGAGTAGGAGGTGGCGCGTGGCAGTTAAGCTTTGAATGTATTCCCCAAGTACTGTACCATGGGAGGTCAAACGCCGACGGAACGGCACTGGGCCAACTTACGGCGGTAACAGGAGAGAAATACTCTGGTCCTTTCTCGTAGCTTGGAGAACTAAACGTAGACATACTCCAGTCCTTTAAGATCTTCTTCGGTTTGCGCAACGGCAAGGACAGTTCGACACCTTTGCTTTAGTTCCGTTCGACGGTCACTCTTTAAAGTCGTCTGTGGGCGGCAGAAGCCGCCTACCGCCTTTTAAACGTTTCCAAGCTTGAGATCATGTGACCGCGCCAATACAAGAGACCCGGGGTCTTTTGTTCTAAAGCGAGAGTTAGATAGTCGTGGGAAACGCAACATTGCGACCACATGCATAGAATATTTATAGCGTTTATATTTGAAGAGGTGAAAAGTATGCGATAGGCAATTTTGCACGCATGGTCAGCGTTGGATTTTTTTTCTAACTCTGAAGGATTAGGAACGGGATAGCCTCTCCATTTTTGCGATGTTCTCGCCATTAAGAAAGAGTCTTAGGAAAATCCAGTTTTCAAGAATTGTTTAGGCTGGCTTGCGTGTTTGTAGTCTTGGAACCGATTTTCCTTGTAATCCCCCTTGTTAGTAATGTATTTTGCCAAGTCGGGCAACATCGGTGGCTGTAACAGATAGGCCCTTGAAAAGTGTGTATATTTTGTCTTTCAGTTAGCTTAATCCTTTTAATAAGCCCATTGTCTGGAAATTCAAAAACCTCTCACCAAGAAAACCAATACAAAGCAAGCGAAATTTCTCGTATCCTTTCGTCAACTTAAAGAGACAGAGCATTAAGAGTTTAAGTCCACGAAGTTCGTAAGCTTTTTTCCAACGTTTCGTGTAGCGTTTAAGATGAGTCTTCTTAATATTCAAAACTAAAGTATTTTGAGCAGGAATTACTTTATAAATAAGTTGTATATTATGAGATGGCAGTTATGAGTTGGGAATATCCAATTTTAGCTCCTTTGAGGACAATTGCCCACGCTAAACGAAAGGACGGCTGTAAAATGAAATTATAAGCCGATGAATAGGGGAAGTAACGAGCAATAGCTCGAAAAGAGAGGACGTTTGCCGGTTTATCCCGATAGATTAAGATCTCTGGAGGAAAATCCTGATCGCTAGATCATTTCGTGCAAGCAACTAACTTTTATAGACGCGATATCAAAAGCTGTTTCGCAAGAATATTCAGAAGATATCACAACATCGTTAATTCAGAATATGTCACGGAAGTTTACAAAAACTAAACAAATTGATGGCATTATCTTAAGCGTAATGGCAGTTCAAAGTAGGAAGTAAATATACTCCGGGCAAAGAATTATTTTTGCAGAAATACAAGTACAAACGCTATGTGTTAAACTTACGCCTTGCAATGTGTTGAAGCTCAAAAGAAACAGTTAGATCGTCCTCTTTTGCATATATTGGCCGGGGATGAGAGTTTTGAATTCCGGAAAGCCTTGAAAAATATTGGTTGCATACAAGTCATGTGCTTCTTGTAAGTACTATGGCTGCCGATATCCTTCACTTGCAAATCTGGCAAATTTCTACAACAGAACAAGTGCTCTTTCTGATTTTGTGCTCTTGAAGGGTCCAAGCCATGAGAAAACACGGGGTGTGTTTTCTTCATCTCGTTCTTTGCTTTTCAAGTGGAACCTTTTTTATTTCACCTAGACAAGTCATTGAGACATATGTGTTTAAAGAATCGGACATCAGCGTACAAAACACTTTTGAAGACATGTCATAAAAAATTATACCAAAACCAGCTATCACAACTAGCTTTGTCCACTTGTCAGAATTTCAACGATCAATTTACTACGACATCCTCAACACCAAGAAATTATCAAACAATGCAGTGTAACCATTTATGGAAGACAATGAATAGTATTGCAACTTGTGGTGCTGTTGACGCTTTGGCCAGACAGTTTCGCAAATCATCCTCGTTGGATTGAAATTTGGCCCTTTCACCTAAAATCTGAGTTGTAAATTCTCTCTTGCGATTTCCATATACTTGTATATTTGCGAGTGTGGAGAAGTTAGCGTCAAAATTGACTCCACGTCTTTGGCTTGATTGATAACATTCTCAGTTCACAACATCTGTTTGTTCGACACTGTTGTAATATTGTTAGGAGAAATCAAATACTTGTACCAGATTTAGGAGACAAGTTAAGGGATAAAAAAACCATTAATGAGTTTCCACGAAATCCAGAGTAGTCTTGTTTCATTTCCATTGCGGTTATATAGCTCGTCAACTAAAAAAAGTTCTTTAAAAGTGTGGCGTTCCGGCTTAAATTTTGATGGTTATCAGTACAAAACACCGAGCTGAAAACGTTTACGAAGCAAAAATTAAATCACAAGGTTTGTTCGCGGGAAAAAATAAGCAAAGTTAAATTCGTAAGGGAGCAAAACTGTTGTGGGGGAATACACCTCAACAATACGCCACCGTCTGGCGTAATATGTGAAATGGACATTTTGTTTAAGCTATGAAAATAACTGGGCTGGTTTACAACGATCAGAAAGTATCTTCTCCTTCACATATAAGTTCCCAAAGTGAATCATGCAACTTATGAGACTTAAGGAATTAATCAGTTGTGTAGTCATCTAACAATAAGTGTTTGGTGGAGAATGGCAGAACTCCTGGATGGGCAAACGAGAAAGACTCGAAACCTATCACAAAAATTTCCGTGTGCCATACCATAATCCTCTATTTCAGCAACTCTACAAGTTCTGCTTGAGTTTAAACTCCAAAATTAAACAAATTTAGACCTTTCCTTACTGATAAAATGTTTATCTACCATTTCAATTATATAAAACACCTTTTGTGTTAGCTCCATTTCTTCGCCATGGGTGTTAATGTAAATGAAATATTCTATCGTGTCTACCATGGCCACATGAATGGGAGGCATAATCGATCTACACCTTTTAGACGCTGAAAACTCTATGAACAAAGATAATGCTAAGCAGCGGAAAGACTGGAAAAACCATATTCACAAGTATATTCTGCAACGTTTCTCATATCTGACACAGGAAAAAGAAAAAATGGAGAAAAGCTTCGCACTTTTTTTTTACTAGGCCGCCTATGGCAACTCAGTGATAAAACTTTAATCTGTTTTCAAACACGCGTGGTTTATATAAAAAAAACAGCTGCTTTTTCCATTCAGTTTTCCCCGGCCCTATACGTGTACGTGTCTTTTAACTTAATTGTTTTAAAACGTAATTTGTTACCACCAGGGTTGCACGATTTCTGAGCGTATTTCCGCAAATATCACCGACAAAATTCTTGTATGGAATATCCTGTACTTCGCGACACATGAAGAACAAAAATATAGATCACCGGAGATATGAATCCACACTATCCATGAAGGCAAACCTTCCGTTTGGAGCGCCAGGGCTGTGGCCAATAAGAAACAAACCGAGGCACGATCTCAGTCATTTTGAGACTATAATATGAGGGCAAAGTTATTGTCAAGTAACACTTTATGTCAATTTAGTGTTTAAAGGTAGCCATCATAAATACCCTAAATAACTAGGAAGAGAATTTAACCATGGACATTGCCTCGGTTATAATCTTTTTTTCTGGCTATGTTCGAGAACCTCCTTGGGAGTTCGCTCTGAAGATAGGGCAGGAAAAGATTTACAGGTTATGGGCGCGTGACGGCTTCCATTTCCACATGTTACTGGAGACAGCACCATGGCAACGGGAAGCTGTAAATAAATATTGCCACAAACTTAATCTTAATGTGTGAACCTAATATCAGAAACTCAACTTAGTCCGTGAGAAATTACAAGCATTGCGTTTTCAGGTTGTTTTATTCACACGTCGAACATTCATTTTGAGATCACACTTTATAATAGAACCATTTGTATACAAATTAATGATTAATAGGAATTGTCAACATAAACGATAAATATCATGCAAAAGAAATTCGAACAGAGTTAGGATTTCGTCAGACTTTATGAAATAGCAATTCAGTCAAAAGTAAATTGAACCTAAGAAAATAGGGCATTTTCGTTATTTTTATGAGACACGTTAAGCAATCTATAGGAACACTTGATAGAGTTACGAAATGAAATAAAACAAGCTCTTTTCGCAAAGTGAGTGACATGAGGCATAGAATCTTACTGCATCAAATATGCCATTTCCTCATTTAGACTGTTATATTGGTTTTGACTTTGAAAAGTCAAAGAATCAAACAAACAGTGCTTTTATCAAAGCCACGTATTTTATGAATCGGAGGCCACAAACAGAGATTCCTTCCGGGAGATCTTCGACAGCCCCAGGCAACGATTTTCTTGAATTAAATAAGTGCGTTTTTAGTTTATTTGCAGGGGAGGAGAATTTTCGATAATTCAAATTTTTAAGAAAATATTGATCTTTGCACAGTCCATTGAGTAGAACCAAACGGATACACTAATCATATAAGAATCATCATTATTGCTGAACCATTCTTGAAACTGTTTCAGTTTTGTCACTAGACATCCGTATCTTCAACTTATAAAAATTGCTCGGGAAGTTGAAACCCAGGTGAAAACGTTGCATGTCAGTACAGTTTAGAGTACAATGAGCTGTTTCATGATCCATAGATGGAAAAGTTATAGAACCACACTATAAACAAACTGTACCACGGTACAGTTTTGTTCAGTAGGTTCCCAAAAACCGTCATTTTGCATGGTTTGGTCCACAGATAAAATAGTAAAAAATGGTCACGCCGGGTGGTTTGATCCCCAGATCAAAACGTTGTTTAGTAAAGCAAACAATACCAGGTAAAGGTGTGTTCAGTAGGTTCCCCAAAATGGTAGTTCTATATGATTTGATCTAAAGATAAAAAATATTAAAATAAACTAGTACCTAAGTACATTACTTTTCGGTAGCAGAAGCTGTATGGTTTGATCCACAGAGGCTGGAAAAAGTTAGAACCACACTGTATAGTAAACCAAAGAGTACCACAGTACAGTATTGTTCAGTAGCTTTACAAAGAATGGTCACACAGCATGGTTTGATCCACAGATGAAAAAGTTAGAACCACACTGTATAGTAAAACAAGCAGTACCACAGTACAGTACCGTTCAGTAGCTTTCCAAGGAATGGTCACACTGTATGGTTTGATCCACAGATGAAAAAGTTAGAACCACACTGTATAGTAAAACAAACAGTACCACAGTACAGTACTGTTCAGTAGCTTTAATTACAAAGAATGGTCGCACTGCATGGTTTGATCATGACTGCATGGTTCGATGAAAAAGTTAGAACCTCACTGTACAGCAAAACAGACCATATCACAGTAAAGCGCTACTCAGTTGTTCCACAAAGAATCATCACACTGCATGGTTTGATCCACAGCTGCAAAACTCAGCAGCACACTGTGTAGCAAAATAAATAGTACCACAGTACAACACTGTACAGTAGCCTTGCATGGACTGGTCACATGACATTCGATTTAACTGTAACTGCCGCCCACACAAGAATCAGGTATAGGACCATGTGAACTGTAAGTAAAATCATCGCTCAGTAGTTTACCAACAATGAAAATGTTCCTCGTTTTCTCTTGCTTACCAAAGAATGGTCTCATGGTCATATTAATTGCTTTAGTTCACGGCTAAAAGTTAAAATAAATGTATCATAAGAAGCGTCACCACGTACTGGTACCAATCTTGTCACAGAATGATAATACACACTAGCTGCATTGTTACACTCAGATAGGCTAAGACAGTATTGAACAGTAAAAAAAGTGAATGACAACAGAACAGAACTTTCTGATATCTAATCAAAAGAATAGTAATTAAAACACTGCAAGGTTGTGTTGTGAATAAACTTGAGGAAAGAAATGTGAACGCTGCAAATGTGACAGGTTAAGACTACTATTGATCGGACTGTTTATTATTGATCGTTAATGAATAATGTATAATTCAGGCTTTAATCTCTGATTTCTAGCACTCATTTAAATTAAAAGTCTTGTTCTAAATGGTTTAAGTTTAGTCATCCCGACCACTAAACTGAACGTTTAATCAAGAAAACATCTTTTGCCATAAGTTTTACTCCGAAGCACTTGGGTCGCACATCAGTCTGCATATTTTCGAATTCTAGACTTTTCTTAGACAGTAAGTTTGTTTTAACAAATACAGTACATAATAACTTTTCAGATCAAATCACGGATTATAATGGCGCAGGAAATCGTTAACGACATCAAAAAGGCCATCATCAATATTGTTTCAATCTGTAGAACACGGTGACATAACTTCGATGTAGGTCGGGTCACGATGTAAGAACTACAGCGCTTTTTCGGTTGACAGTTGAAAACAGGTGTAAAATCGTTGAATATTAGACTCGGTTTGGTACTTTTATGAAAAGAAGTTTTCTTTAGAGATACCAGTAAGCCATTCAGAAATTGCGTGTCTACCGGATGGAAGCTAATTACCAACTACTTTGGTTTCAAAAAAGAACTTTCATGTTTTAACGACATCACGTGATTAAGAGTGACATCCGGAAATTGAGAAGAATGCACGGTTTTGAGGGTCAAGCTTTCAGTGTAGGAAACTCGTGACTCGAATTGTTCTTTAGTGACAAGATTCAAATTCCAACTATTTTAATTTTTCGCTCAATTTCGCGGACAACGTTATGAACAGCAAAGAAATTATATCATCCAGTAAAGAGAAAAGAGAGAAACAGTGAGTAGTTGAAATGCTCCGAGAACAATTCCCAAACTAAATTTTCTCTTACTGATTTCCAAAATAATTTATTTTACTATGTAGTCCCAAAGTGCTTGTCTCTAAACAAAATTCTACTGTATGACCATTCGTTGGAAAATAACCGAACTGTGCAGTGCTTCAATAAAACAGACGTTTTCATGTTGGTTTCCAGATTTTGCTTTTGAAATAAGCGCTTTTGTAGTCTCAGTTATAATTATTTTGTAAATTTTCAAAACATTAATTGGCAATAATGCCGTTTGCGAACAACCTTGTTCCCAGGTTCTTCTCGTTTCTGCCTATTCAAAATGGCGTCTAATCTAGTGGTTATTCATTTATTTATATAATTTATTTCTATTTAATGCTGATGTCAACTGGCTGCCTGGTCCTGCTAGCCCTTATGGTTATTCCAGGCAGCTTTACCTTTTACCTTTAATATTTTCATTGTCAAATTAATTTTTTTCTTAGGAAGAAACAAATAAAGATTGTACAGATAAAGATTGTTGTTATTGTTTTTGCTGCTGTTGTTGTTGTTGTTATTCCAACAGTGGTATCTCACAAGTACGATAGCAAATGGCATCGCACACTTTTGTACGGTAGCCGTATCGATTTTATCGATTTGCTACCACTTGGTATAACACTAAATTTCACATAAAATGAAACCGTGTGTGGCTAATTATTAAGGCAAATGGAAGGGAGACCCTGGAAACGAAGTTGCGATTGGGTGGTTCCTGATTTTTTGCAAAAGAAATTGAGCAAGGACCAAGTATTTTTCTGGGAATGGAATTTCGTGGGTGAAAAGAAGTCAGTGTTACCAACAAGGCTACTATGATGATACGTTATTGTAACGTTCTTTATTGTATCTTTCAGTCAGTACGCGCGCTACGATTGGTCAATTTAGCGGGCCGTACTTCACAAACGTCACACTAGCTGACTAAATCCTCCATTTGAACGCTCATTCTGGGCCACAACATGCACTCACGCAGTCAGCTCAGACACACTCCTAGGCTAACATGGGTCGAGTCAGCAACGGACATAATCTCCTTTCGGTATGCAATTTGTCCAGAGGCTTTGCCCCCACGAGCCTCCCATAACACGAGCCTCCCATAACACGAGCCTCCCATAACACGAGCCTCCCATAACTCACTGGTATAGTACGATGTCTGAGTTAGTCAGATCGGAGGATCATAGTTTAACTCACACGTGTTTGGAGAATTCGAAATTCCCCATTTTCCGAGTTCGCCTCTGACATGTTGAAAAGATACCTCCTCTTCGTTTTCGCTAGGTTCAAAATACAGTTATCCTCACTTTTTTACATGTATATCCTAATAACAAGAGAAAATGAGGTAAGAGAACATAACCCTGTCTGATATGATGAGGGGACAGAATCTGTTCTTAGCGCGGAATCTATTTATATCTCGTTCCATGGCTCTGCGTTTTATCTTTTATTTTTTTGTTATTATTATTTTTATTTTATTTATTTTTTTTAATTTTATTTGCCATCTATGTTTTACAAGTGATTCTACAATCTACAATCCATTGTACTCTTTGCCCTGCCCCGCCCTGCCCCTCCCTCCCCTCACACAATTAAACAAAATAAAACAATGAGTTTATATGGGAAGAGGTGAGAAAAAGAACAAGAAACAAGAACTGGGGAAAGTCATGTTTCATGCATATCTACGTTATGGTATTTTCGATTCTGTACTTAAGAAATATGTTATCGACGAAGTCTTGAAATAAGATTGGCTTATTGTGCAGTTTGTTGGTGTAAATAAAGTATTGGCAAGATTTCCGCACAGGTCCCTACTTCATGATGTATGCAGCAGATGAATTGTTCAGGGTAATATACATATGTAAACATTTCTTGTTATTGCAGAGTGAAACAGTATGGCTACAGCATGCATAATGAAGTAGGGACCTGTGCGGAAATCATTCCAAAGTATTTCCCATTCGTTTTTCCAAATAACTTCAACTTGTGGCTGAGCGTATGTTTCTTGCAAGAAATAAATATCTGAGTTTTGATCCTTCAGATATAAAAAAAACGCTCCTCCTCTTAACCTGTTCCCTTATTCCCTTAACATTTAAAGACAGTACATCAAATTTTGTCTTCCCTTGCATAACTTGGTGAGCTTAATAAATAATTATATATAATGATATTGACAAAAATAAATAATAAAAAATAATCTATGAACGTTTGCCTCCTTCAAGAAATACAATCAGTTTCTGTCCCAATATTAACTTCTAGATTTTCCTTCTTTAGCCTTAACAGTTTAAATCCTTCAGAGGTAGTTAAGTCTTCTAAATCGTTAATTCTGATCGGGGAGGTTTTCACGAAAATTGTTCCATCATTTGACCACACACTTAGACGTTTATCATTCCTCTTCATTTTGTTCACCCAGCTCATGATCTTTTTCCTGTACGAAGTTGCATGTTCGTTAAAAAAGATCCCTCCTGCTTTCTCGATCGTTGATGCCGAGCAACCGGGGAAGACATTTGAAACTTTAACCTTCTTTAATTAATTTCGTTCTAGCTTTGTACAAATTTGTTTTAACTTTCCGATTTGTAAATTTAACTATTAGATAAAACTATAGTACTAAACAGAAGATCTATTTCTGACTGATTGTACCCCTCTTTGCACAGCGTTCTAAGGATATGTAGGCATTTGTTAGCTTTTATAAGTTTGTTCTTCGCGTGCACTGAAAATTTGCCGTCGCATTGGAAAGTGACCCCCAAAATCTCTACTTCTTCACAGCTTGGTATCATCCCAATAGGTGAAAAGAGATCGCGGTTGCCTCTCTTTTTGATCGCCAACTCTTTACATTTGCTTGGATTGCAAGACATTCCATTTGTATTCGTCCAAACTAAAAACTGTAACCAACCAACTGATTTTAGAAGTCTATCTCCTTCCATACCGGAGTAATAAGTGTTGAATCATCAGCGTACTTAAATAGCGCGTCATCCTCGGCTGAAGTGTTGTTAAGATCATTGAGAAAGATATTGAAAAGGTAAGGACCGCCAACGCTACCTTGAGTAGTCCCTTTGTTAACCGGTTTCCACTCGCACTCAAAGTTATTGAAACATACCCTTTGTGCTCTGTTCTTTAAAAAGTTCAAGTATCAATTGGTAATATGTGGATTTAATGGGAGCTTTTTTAATTTATCAGCAATAAATTCATGTTTCACAAAGTCAAAAGCTTCGCTGAAGTCCACGGCAAAAAGGCCAACTGCTTTACAATCCGGGTTATCCAAGTAGCTGATGATCCTATGTTGAACTGACAAGAGAACATCGGTACAGTTTCCACCTTTTCTGTAGGCGAACTGTGAGGTGCTGAGGTGGCTCTCAATTGTCTCGCGGGCATGGCAGTGGTACACAATTTTCTCCGGAAAGCCCTTGCTGTAACAGGAGTTTTGTTAATGCCGCGATAATCACCATGTGCTTTAGGAACATCCACTTTGGGGAGGGGGATGAAAATCGCTCGCTTCCATGACGATAACAAATACTGAGTGGAAATTGAGAGATTCCAGATTTTGGTGATAAGAGGCGTGAGAATCTCTGCATGCTCCTTCCAAACCCAGTAAGGAATTTGGTCGGGTCCAGTCGCGTTTCTTTCAAGTTCCAGACCTGCCGCTCAGAAATTACCGGTATCTCCAGGAGTAGGGTCTGTGTACATGTCATCTGAGCAGAGCTTAGCGAAATAATCATTTAATTCCACAAAACAGCTGTTATCCAGGCTTACTTTGCAGGATGCGCGAAGCCGGTGCGACAATTCATCAACTCCTTTCCACCATGCCTGACTACCTGGAGGAGCAGCCATAAACTTTCTCCTATTTGCCGAGATGATGTCAGCTATTCGTTTGTTGATAACACTCAGTCTGTCTTTGCTCATACAAGAATCTCTGGACTTCATTCTGATCCTGGACAGGAGTGATGTCATCCACGGCGGATCACGTGACGACATAGATACAGTTCCGACCGGCATACACCTGTCCATATGACCGTAAATCTTTTCTTCCAATACACAAACCGCTTGCTGAACATCAGGAGCAACGAGCACATGATTATCCCAGTTTTCCTCCGCAAGCGCAGTGTAATTAAGTGCGGCTTTACGGTTCTCTCGTATCTGGACTTAACAGCGGATTGGTTTTAACTTTGTACCATCGGTCTTAATTAATAATTGAAATTGGTGACTCTTGTTAAATAAATCTGGGCGATTAGTTGAGCAGTTATCCGAACACGCGTCGTCGACGTCTCTGGTAGGGAAATCTACTAAAGCCTCTCAGCCGGACATGCTTTGTAAGCGATTTAAATCGAGATGATTGAGGTCGTCACCGCAGACAAAGACGGTGTTTGGGTCTTTGTCCAGCGTGTTGTCAAGAAAATGGATAAGATGACTCCTGGTAATTGTGCTTTGGGGGATTGTAGAGTCCAGAAATATGGAGTCTCCTATAGCTCAGCGGTAGAACAAAAGAAGAAGCACATCGTTTCCACTTTGTTAATTTACCACGATCACGAGGTACTTTTCATGCGTTTTATACAGAGAGGCCAGCCTATCTTGCTATTATATTTTTCCCACAGCAAGTGAATTAATTGCAGCTGATTTAGCATTAAATCTCTCAGGCAAGACGAACGCAAATACAACTAAGAGACCCTTCATTTATCTCGCTACCGACTAAAAATACGAAAAAGCAACAAAAACGAAAACAAATGACTTGATAAAGTGAGTTTTATCGTGATTTTCTGTTATCTCATGGCGACAACGTACCTCAGTAACTTGTTTCGTAAGCTCAATTTTCCTTCTTTTTTTTTATTCACAGCTTCAATACATACAATATTATTCACAAATGTTTGCAAGTGGGTTTTAAAAGATATAAATCATGGCCAATTGAAAGTTCAATTCATGAAAACGCCTTGCTATATATTGTCTATTTTTTAATACAATACAAACGAAAAAACAAAGATAACTAGGTACAAATTAACAAAATGAAATTAAAGAGAAAAAATAAAACAATAAAAACTAACTAAATAAATAAATAAAAAAAGGCGAGTTACGGGCTAGTGAGGAGCACTTTTAGTGAGGAGCACATCTTTCCATATTCCATTGTAATAGGACCTTTTTATCGAGTTCTAGAGTGTTGGGTTCCCTTTCAAAAAGCTTCAGTTATAAATATGTTGCTTTAAACAAAGAAGAAATAGGGATGGTCTTCGTTTTAGGCATAGTTAATAGAGGGAGATGGTTATGAAAGGCGGCGAACTTCAAAGAAAGAACTCTTTGTTTACTTTTATGGTATGTCACGTGATCACGAAGGTGCACACATATATTCAAAGATGGCGGCTAGTATGTGACTTTCTTCGAGTGCGCGTCTTTAATCTCAGTTTATGAAAAATATTACGACTTACAAAGCGAAATTTATCTACAGATATATTCTTTTGACATGCCTCTATTAACTATGTCTTAGGTGAGCCGGTAGATGACTGGAGCGTGTAACGACATTGGCCGTTTTCACACTAGAGACGAACAAATCGTCTGGACGGACAAATCGTCTCAGACGGACAAGTCGCCTTAGTGTGAAACGGGACGAACAAATTTTTGGATATAGACAAACAAACCGTCTGAATTTGTCCGTCTGTTTATCCGTCTGTGAAGACGATTTTTAGAAGACGATATGTCCATCCAGACGAACAAGTCGACTTAAGTACGATCTGTTATATATTTTGACTATTTTGACGTCAGACCGCGATTTGTCCCTCCAAACGATTTGTTCGTCTCTAGTGTGAAAATGGCAATTAAGAGTGATTTGTTGGTTAGAGAAGGGAACGTTGGTGTTTTGGTCTTGATTAAACCAGGTCAATGCTTCTGAGTAGAAGGTTGTTGAGATATTGCAGTTCAGAAATGCATGCTAAGTTGAGTCAAAAGAAGGACAAAATGTACAGCTTGCGTCGCTAGCGAATCCGACCTTTTTAAGTTCTTTGTTGGATGCGACGATTCTATGTAGCAATTTAAATGAAAACTGTCTCAATTTATTGTCTTTAGATGATCGATAAATAAAAGAGAATTTCGTCTGCCAATTTTCAAAATCTAGCGGAAATTTCCTGACACCTGTTGGTTCGATAGCACAATCATTAAAGAGGTTATAAGCGCGCACAAGGGATTAATATACAATTAATGTATGATCCTGAGGGAAACAGTTTGTTTTGTCTTCCGAGAGTCCTGATGTTTCCCGTGACGAAGTCGAAGAAAACATCAGACCTCGAGGAAAACAAAACGAACTAGTTTCCCGAGGGAGCATACGTTAAGTGCTTTGTTATATATTTTTCAATTTGTGTTAAGTGAATATTATTGTGGTACTTCATCGACTCTGTATTCCCTGTCAAGATAATAAGTAATTTTACTTCTATTCCCTCGGGTGCAATCGCAGTGAAAGAGCTAAACGAGGGTCAATCAGTTTTAAGCACTGTGTTGACCGGTATACTGATCATGTAATTTGCACCAGGTGTCACTAATTATGTACCAAACACAGCGTATCAAATAAAATAATGGGGATTACGCTGATATAAAAAATAAAATATAAAATAAAATAAATATCAAAGCATTGTGACTTCTTCAAAAACTAGCTTCGCGAGGTTTTTGCGGGAGTCGTATTTCTAGTATATTTTGACTTTCCCTTAAACAAAATATAGCAAAAAAGACGGCACAAAGACGGCATGCACAACTGGCGCGCGGGCAACAACTGGGCAATTGTATCCCGGTCGGGTACATTTAAATTTGATCGTGGTATGTGACCAAGAATCACGGTGCTCGTTTTGTTGGGTGAAAATCAAGGTTTATAACAATATTGGTTTATTCTAGTGATTTCCCATCAACGTAGCAGCAGTCTCCTAAGTAATTATGTGCACGCAAAATTTTCAAAGCGCTGATTGGCTGATAAAGTGGAGGGCAAAAAAATGAAATTCAAATGATTGACAGGAAATTGAATTAGAAATGAAATGATTTCGAATGGATTTTGCAATAAAAATGTACCGTTAAGTTTTCATGATAGGTAACACATTGGACTCGCCCTGCGGTATGGGGGGTTATCAGGGTCAAAATTCCGTTTTCCTGTTCTGTTGTGCTATTGTGCTATTTTGTTGATTTGTTATGCTGTTCTGTCATTCTGTTTTAACATTCTATCGATCTGTTATTGGGGCCTAATGTGCAGTTATGCGATGCTGTTGTGCTATTTTGTTGTTTTGTTATGATGTTCTGTCGTTCTGTTTTAACATTCTATCGATCTGTTATTGGGGACTAATGTGCAGTTATGCGATGCTGTTGTGCTATTGTGCTATTTTGTTGTTTTGTTATGCTGTTCTGTCATTCTCTTTTACCATTCTATCATTCTGTTATGCTATTCTGTTTTGCTGTTTTACCATTCTGTTTCTCGCGACCCATCCTAAACGCGAGAAAACTGAGAACTAGTTACCAGTCTACGTTATGAATTTGAATTGACAGGTCGAGACAAAATGGCGGTCGTTGTGTTCTTGTTATCGACTGTATTCGCAACAATGACCATTGCAAACCGCACGGAGAGTGAGGTTAGTCAGTAAAATAAAATATACAAAATGTCTAATTTCTTTCATTTGATAATTATATATGCTATTTGTGCTGAAACGTTTATTTCTGTTTTTGTTTAGGTGTCTGCAGTGTCCGATTTAAGGGTCTTGCTGTCAAGACAGACCCAGAATGTGCTCAATCTTTTGGACAGAGATAGAGCGGGTTCAAATTCAGACTATATACTTTACAGGCTAGACTGTCTTGTTTACCATCTGTTAGAGTTAGACGATACTGTCCTAGCTACTGTGCGGGAAGCGCAAGGACAACACTATTCTCATCGGAAGAACACTCTCTTTTTGATTTCCCTTACGCTTACAAAGCTGACCTCGCGTTCTCTGGAGCTGCTGGAAGGCCTTCTTATTTAATTACAAGGGAACATTTACTCTTTTTCCTTGACCATCGTTTAAGGATTCCCGAAATAGCGGGTCTGTTAGGTGTGTCACCATCCACTCTGAAAAGACGGTTGCGCCTGTTTGGATTGTGTGTTTCTGCAAGTTACTCTACCAAAACAAATCAGGAGTTGGATGAAATAGTGTCGGAGATTCTTACTGATTTCCCGAACTGCGGTTACAAAAGAATGACAGGGTTCATTCTCTCATGTCAGTGGACTTCGTATACAACAAACGCGAATTCGAGAGTCAATGCTGTTATTGTAAAAAAAATACCCGTAATAATTGTCTGAAAAACCCTTGTTGGACAGTTTTTAAAAATGGCGTGATCTGGCGTCAAGGTCGTTTCTTTTACTTTTTTGTTCTGTCTTCTTTTGCCCTAGTGTGCACCAACTTTGAGGGCGATGAAATGCAAAACAGTAGATCAATATTGTAAACAAAATTGTTGTTGCATGTAATTATTATCTCTCGTTTTGAGAGGAATTTTAATAAATAAAACAAAGAACTGATTGATATCTTATTTCTTCGGTGTAACACATATTTTCTTACTTTCTTTACCTTATCAACTTGTGATTAGTGTCAATGTGCCACAATACTAATGGTGAGTAGACACTGTACTCTCTTCTGTTGACTGTGTTCAGCTGTAAGGCTCTTAAAAGTACTCCTTCAGTATCTACACGACGCAAAAAGAGAGTGTTCTTCCGATGAGAATAGTGTTGTCCTTGCGCTTCCCGCACAGTAGCTAGGACAGTATCGTCTAACTCTAACACGGGGGAATAATGGTTCAGATGGTAAACAAGACAGTCTAGCCTGTAAAGTATATAGTCTGAATTTGAACCCGCTCTATCTCTGTCCAAAAGATTGAGCACATTCTTGCTTGACAGCAAGACCCTTAAATCGGACACTGCAGACACCTAAACAAAAACAGAAATAAACGTTTCAGCACAAATAGCATATATAATTATCAAATGAAAGAAATTAGACATTTTGTATATTTTATTTTACTGACTAACCTCACTCTCCGTGCGGTTTGCAATGGTCATTGTTGCGAATACAGTCGATAACAAGAACACAACGACCGCCATTTTGTCTCGACCTGTCAATTCAAATTCATAACGTAGACTGGTAACTAGTTCTCAGTTTTCTCGCGTTTAGGATGGGTCGCGAGAAACAGAATGGTAAAACAGCAAAACAGAATAGCATAACAGAATGATAGAATGGTAGAAGAGAATGACAGAACATCGTAACAAAACAACAAAATAGCACAATAGCATAACAGCATCGCATAACTGCACATTAGTCCCCAATAACAGATCGATAGAATGTTAAAACAGAACGACAGAACATCATAACAAAACAACAAAATAGCACAATAGCACAACAGCATCGCATAACTGCACATTAGGCCCCAATAACAGATCGATAGAATGTTAAAACAGAATGACAGAACAGCATAACAAATCAACAAAATAGCACAATAGCACAACAGAACAGGAAAACGGAATTTTGAACCTGATAACCCCCCATACTGCGGGGTCGTGCGAGTTTTTGATTCTTCGGGAAATTTACTTGTTTTTCTTTACCCAAGAATTCGATCGACATCAGAAATAACAGTTCGCGAAAAAAACTTTCTCGGACCTACTCCAAAGAAACATAGTCTGATGGAAGCGAGGCCCAGAGATACAATCATTTGATTATTGATCGAATCGATTAGACATCGATTGGCTTTCACACCGTCTGCCATTGGAATGATGGGAAGTTATAAGGCGCCATTTTGGTGTGTGTGTCTTTACTGTAAAATTTAGAAGTGTTGCCGAACTTAATTCGTTTTACTCGTCTGAGAAATCTTGTCATAACAACAGCTTGGCTCTGAAGTGATTATCTTTCAAGAAAAATCGTATTTTTACTCATCTGTTTATCGCGATGAGTTGTGACGAGAAGAATAACAAACGACGAAAAAAGCGCTTACCATCGAAGCAAGGTTTTGACGTGAACTCACATCTCCATAAATCAACCGAACGCGCAAAGGTAGGGATCTTAAGCTTTAGCGGTGTGATAAGAGAATAGAAGAAAGCTATTGATACTTCCGTGGTGGGCTTACAGCTGTTATTCGTAGTATTTTTATTTAATTCCTTCGTTTCAGTTCCTTGGTCTGATTAGTACTTCCATGCACTTTTTCGAAATGGAATGTTTGTTTTCTTGCTACAGGCACCTTCTCGTCTTACGTGACTCAATGGCTTCCTTCCTTCGACTCTCTCGCTTGAAAAGCTTATTGACGAGTTTGTTTCCCCTTTTACAAAGAAATGATTTTCTTGTCTGGGTGAGAGTAAGTGTTCTCAGAGAAGCTGTTTCGCGCTTCCGTGAGTCGAATAGTGACTCGTTCGAAAGACTGCATCTTGTTTAATTCCATTATGAACTTGTCGAAAGGCTAACGAGTTTCAACTCTTTGTGTACTCGGAGTGATTTTATGGCTTTTATTATTGTTCTTAATGTATCGTCTGGCGGATATTTCAAAAGTAATTGACCGACAACAATTAGAAATATCATTTAGTTTACATCCAGAAACCCTGGATCATGTAATCCCCGTTCTCCGTGACACACTTACCGTGTACTTTCACTTCGCGAGGTTTTAAATGGAGTTAAAATTTTGGTGGCTTTCTTTTAGGCTAACTGACGTGCAGTTCTTCACTTTATCTCTTTATTTTCAAAACTTGAAGTAGAAAGCCGTCAGTTTAGTTCAAGTATTCTGACATTCAGACATTTTTCGAATTTTATTGCAATGTTTACGTCGTGTAAAGTTCGGAAAAATCAGCTGTTTAGCGATCTAAAAAACTGAGCATTCTCCATAAAGTCACGAGATTTTATTTCAATTTACACGGTAGTGACGGTGTGTTTCTTTAATGTTGTGAAGTTATTTAAACCGTAGACTTAGTGATTTTATTTGCACATTCTTGATATACTGTACATGTAGAATTCGACTGGAGTCGCACCTGGAGCTACATGTATTACAGCGAAACGTTTGAACGAAGTATTCAGAATTTGTTAAATACGATATATACACGGCGTGCTTCCATCTCAGTTCTACAGCTTTTTATAATATTTCTCCCACTTTCTCTGCCATAGGAAACTAAAAAGGGACGCGCTTGTGTCGAATCCGAACTAACCCTTCCTCAGGTAAAGTTTTTTGTCGTAGGGCATTGCAATTCGTTCGCGCAAAATTTATATATATACAAACTTGTCTGTTTTGAGGCAGTAGTTTAGGAACAGGTTAGGATCAATGTCACCGCCTGATAACAATCATTTTGAAACCGTTTCTTGGCAGTTGGCCGATTAATTGAGCAAAGAAATACTGTACCGTTCTCTTCTTGATTTTCCCAGTTTTTTCATTACTTGATTAGCTGTTGAGCTTGAAATTAATTAAAGGGTTTTTTCCTTCCTCGTGCATCTGTAAGATTTACTCTATAAAGTTCCTTGATATCTCAATAAAGAGATACATGTGGTGCCATTGTTATGTAAAAACATCTATAAATACCAAGGAATTGACTTGTATGTTATTATGGAAAGTCTATGAATACGGTAATAGAGAATTTGACAGAATGCAAGATAATGGAAAATACAGTAATAGGCTGTGACCATGTTTGCTGACCAAATGGTCCCAAATACTCACATCTATACAATACAGAGCAAATCTGCAGCAACTGCTGAACTTTGAACTTTTTAGAAATGAATGGGAACATTTTGGGGGATAAGTACATATACCTGTACCAACAATCTGTGCTTGACACCATTAAAGCCACCATCACTACAGCAAAAACTTTAGAATCTTTGTTGCTACATGTAGTTTTCATTAGATACAGAATTAGGAGTATGTCATTGTCAAAGGTAAAAGCAGAGTCATAAATGTTGCCATAACCAGAGTCAAAACTATCATGACATATTTTCCATTTCCTATTTTGATTGTGATCCAGTGAAAAAAAAAATAGTACAGCAACAAGTGATGGTGTACTGTAAAACTGATCAGTTACATGTACCTACAATTATTGTTGGTATAACAATAAGTAATGAGTTTTTTATGGGCACAAGAAAAAAGCAGTGAACAATTCTCATCCTTAGGCATTGTGATTGGTGTATATTTTTTATTTTCGCTTGCAATGCTGGCACTTGGTGGTTTTGTTGGACAAGAAGCAACTTAGGATAGCCAGAATTATTTAAAACCCTGGTCCTGTGTAGCTTCAATTTTCACTTGATCCTATTTTCACGTGACCTACAATGTACCCTTGCCATGTATGACTGACTACAGCTTTGTTGCTAAGAAAAACGAACTCCCAGGGAGGAGGAAAGAATCTTCAAAGATCATAGGGACCCACATACAATAGCTTAACACCATAACTGAAGCATTCCATAAATAAAAAAATCACCTCATCATCTCATTTATTGGACTCTTCCTCTTAACACTTTCACTATATAAATTTGAATAAAATTCTTTGTATGCCATTGTGTACAGTTTGGAGACTCAGTTAAACATGTGTAACCTTTGAGTTAATGTGTGTAGGTTTATCAATAATTATTGATTTTTAAATAATTGGTATGAGACTTGGCATTTGTTGACATGAAAATGTACAGAATTGATTTGCTGTTGAGGAGTTTCACTTTTGTCATCTCTAGGGGGAAAATGGTTTCCCCAGTTTCAATTCCTCATTAATTACAGTGTGTGATGGTGGTTTTATCAGTCCTCCTTTTCTCTATTTATATTATGCAGCGACCTGTTAACCTCACTCCAAAAGCAGGTACCCCTTGCATTGATGGAGAGCGTTGTCTACTCTGTCATAAAGAACGTTATGAAAGATGCAAAAAAGGTATGTTCTGTATTGAAACATGCTTTATCATAAATTATCTCTCAGTTTGCAAATGCACTTCAATCCAATGTCTCTGTTTATAATACACATTGTCCCTGTTATTGTCCCATCTGTGTCGTCATATCAGGTAGCACCAAGGGTTCTGGATGAGTTACATGTTATGTGCACACTTAGTCATGTGCTCATCTGTACTCATCATCATCATTATTTTTCCATCAGTGTACATTCACAGTACATATACTATAGATAGCACAGAAGGTTTACATGCACATGTAGAATGCGCAGTAGTTGGGATGCTTTGAAACATGACATTTTTGTTTTAATTAGTAGGTGATTTATCAAAGTCCACTGCTCAGCTCAGTAACTGTTCAGCACCATCTTTAGCGCAGGTAACCTACTGTACGTTCTATCTTGATAAATGTTTCACTGGCAATATCTTAGTAGTATGGGAAAACCGTCCCTGGAGGGTTCTGTACATTCCCTACATGTAACATGTAGTCAGAAGACATCAGTGTTTCAGAGTACTATACACTGTACATGAAGCTCGATTCTGTGTCCTTATCTGACATCCACGAATATCAGACTAACAACTACATTGTTTTTTTATACAGTGTATGCTTCTACTTTCTTGTTCAATTTAATACCTTTCGCTAACATTTGAAGGAAAAACTTGTGTATTAAGAAGCTGTTTGCTGGGCTTCCAAAGATGATACTAAAAGAATGGTTTGCACACAGGTTAAAATCCATGCATACAATATCAGTCATTTCACAAAGCTTTATTTTGAGTGGCATCGTGCCCTTATTGTTAATTATAATTATGTGCATGCTTTGTAACTTTTCTCATTGCTGTCCATCAGGCACCTCTGTGGGTGTGCCCTGATTGCCGAAGGAACATTGAAGAGGAAGAAAGAAGGGTTGCAATGGAGCCTTCGTTGCATGTACCATTAAATGTAAGTGTTCTGAAAATGTTGTTGACTTGTACTTCTTATAGCCATGTGTAAATCATTATACCTTAGTTTCTCTGAATTTACCAGTGCAACCATGGAGAGTGTAGAACTTGAGATAAGGTTGAAAATGATAGTCCTTTGGCAGGTGATTTGCATGCACTCTGAGTGTTCTCACACATGTTCATTTTTTTTTTTATTTTATGTTTACTCAAAACATTCATTATAAACAGACAAACTGTACAGCTACAGGTGTACACCTTTAGTTACATGTACATTCAGGAAGACATATGATAGTACAACAGATCAAAATTACAGAATTGCCAAGAACAGCTGTGCGGTTGCCTAAAGTGGCAAGTGTTTGTGCATCAGTAAATTCAAAGAAAATAATTTTATAGAGTTTGACAAGTTTATTATAATTATGCATTTTGATAATGTTAGCCTTCATCCTTTCTTGTTAACTGTAGGATCAAGACCTCATGTTGCAACAGCCATCCCTAAACCTAACTCTTTCTTTGTCAACAAATTCCTGTGGGCAGCTCAACAAGTGTAATTGCCAGAGCTGTAGCAGAAGGTAGAGCTTTTAATGATTGTCATGCAGCATGATAGTACATGTACTTCATTAACATCAAACAACACCTTCATCTGATGAATGCTCACTCCCTTTTAACCCCTTCAATCCATGCATTAAAAGATAAATTCTCTTTACCATATTACGTTATATAAGCACCAATGAAATACCAGGCAGGCTTTGTCATGAAAACATGATGTCTTTTATTCACACTTGAAAATAGGTACTAAAACTACAAAAGTTATTCTTGAAAGTGTTATTGTTACGGTACATGTTTATTTACATGTAATAAAAATAGAACATAAGACCTCTTGTGTTGAAGACAATTCACTTGTTCACGGTGCTCATCCCTGAAATATTTCCCAACACTCAACAGAAATTTTGTACATGTATCTCTGCACAGTCATGCAATATCCTTGTCATGTATTTAACGGTGACATACATTTTATGCAGTACCATTACAAAGAATGCTTCAGAATATCAACACAGTTGGTTATTGCTTATCATACATGTCTTCATTTCTATTTAGTACTAATAATTAGGAAAAATTAAAATTAATGTTCATCATTGGGGCTAAAGGGCTAAGGGGTCTGTGTTGCAGTCATGACATTGTTGTCAGCTTAGTACAGTCTGTGGCAATGCCCTCTTGAGCTCAGAAAGTGCAATATTAATTTGTTTTAGTTGTTTTATAATGATTGAAAAACAACTAATTTGGTTTCTGTGCAGTTTCTTTCTGTATTTACTTGTTGATATGTTCTGTTGGGGTTATTGCTTTGCAGTTCTTTAAAAGAAGATATGATAAATGACTTAGTCATGGAAAAAGAGAAGCTGCAATTGCGGGTATGTGGTTTGTCATGCAGAATCACAATAAGGAAAAAGTACATGCCAGTGTAACTCAGTATGTACATGTAATAGATTATGCAATTGTGTGAAATAAATTTTGCAAACAAGGATGTTTCAAGGTTGAAAGGGATCCTGTTCATTCACAGATCACTCAACAGGGTTACTGGTCTACTGTGCTTATTAGAATGATCATAACTTTCTTGGTGAATTTTTGCAAAGGTCAGTTCAGGGATGACTTGCTGCACTCTTGCTGAAAATCAAGGATAGGAAAGAAGAACTGGTCACATGGACTACAGTACCCTTGTGGGTAGCAGGGGATGAACAACAGTAAATACCAGGCTGCTATACTGTACTTAAGTATGCTTTTATTTATTTTCTTCATCATGACATTTAGTGTTGCTGGAGTGAGGTGCGGAATGTCGTACGTTGTATCTACAGAGAAGCTGGTACATCATTAGCAGGTATGATTCAGTGAATCGAAATTAATTAAAAATAACTACATGCACACTGCAATTTACTTTCTGTAAATTCACAGCCTGGAAACAACTGTTTCGTGTTTGTAATGCAAAACACTGAATTCTAAACTAATAGTATTATTGATTAAGTAAGTTATACCACCGTAAGGTGAATGGGAGGTGCTGACGTTTCGAGCGTTAGCCCTTCGTCGGAGCGAATGAGAGGATTGTGGGTTACGTTCAATTTATATAGAGAAGTATGGAGCCATCCTATTGGTGGAACCATAGCATTGTGTGGATGGAAGTGAATAAATTAGATGAATGATTAAATGAATGAGAAACGTTCGTTGATACCGTGGGGATTATTATTATTGTCCTTCTTGTAAAGTATTTGAGTCCTCGCAATATGTTATGTATGACTGGTTAAAGAAATGTATTGCCGTTAAATGTATTAAACCTATTAAAGTGAAATAATACATGACATTGTATCCAGTAAAACAATTCCTTATACAGGTAAGAATAGTACTGTAATACATGGGTTACATTTAAGTTTGGAACAGTGCCTAATGTAGGCATCTTGATTTGGAACCAGGGTGTACATAACTCAGTGTTACACTTGATGCTAAGTTATGTTTTACGCTTGGTTGAGATGTTGGAAGCAGCTGGGTATAGTTATCTGCACAGCCAGTCAATTGCCAGTCAATTTGCCTGGTGCTGGCCCTTATTGAAACCCCCAGAAATAATTATATTGACATGCAAATTACGAAATTACAGTAGTACACGTGCTCTGATTGGTTGCTGAGCTGGCATTATGAAAATTTTTCAAAAAAATTTTTTCTCCTTTACAACCAACAAAAGTTGTCTCATTTTCAAAGAAACTATTTTTTCTGTCACATCTTGTTTCGATTGCACGGTCAAGTGTGTTTCGGTTCAGTGAACCTGAACTTGAATGACCTCTTGCACTCACAAGCAGATATTGAAAAACCCTTCCATTTTTTTTCCAGTGCTAAAAAGGCCATAATAATAAATAACTTATTAACCTTGTTTGCTTGGTCAATACATCAAGGCAATGGTCCAAGATTTCCCTGTAATGACCTCACTCTCGGTTAATAGTACATGTAGTATTTACTGTACTTTTGTTTTACAGCATATCGACATGACTCACTGTACATGTACATTATATGTACAGAAGTATAGATGTACTGTAGTGGTTTAGTTTAATTTGCTGCATAATTTTTACTTTCTCATATTTAATTCTCCTTATGATACATTTTCATATAAGAAGCAAGGAAATAAATTGAAAACAATCACATCAAACAACAACGTACTGTAAGGATTCGCCTAGGAGAATTTTTGAACCTCCATTTGGCAGTTTTGTCCTAGTTTTGAACGTAACACTGTTGAATTTCTATGAACACGTAAATTGAACATGCATTAAAAAAAATTGCGAGTATGTACATGTAAGACTTACATGTGCATACTTGCAATTTTTTTACTTAGACTTGCTTACATGTACATTTAAGTGAGGTTTGTATGCAGTTTCTTAAGACATTTCTAAATAATGGTATTATTATACATGTAGTTACAATTGAAGATCTGAAAGCCAAACTACCATATGTGGCAAAATAATAATTTTTATAAAGAAACAAACTCATAATCAGCTAAATTTTGGCATGCAGTTGGTTATTTTATTGGAGAAGAGTGCCTTTTTTCTTTTACCATTTCTTTTCCAAGAAGGAAGGCATGCGAAAAGAATAGGATAAGATTACCTCACACGTCCCTACTTCATTATGCATGCTGTAGTTGAATTTTTCTTGGGAAGTGTGTCTGCAAAGATTTCTGAGAACGAAACCGTACGGCTACAGCATGCATAATGAAGTAGAGACCTGTGAGGAAATCTTACCAAAGAATAAAAAAAAGGGAAAATCATAAAAATGATTAAAACGTTTTTTTTTTTTTTTTCTGGTGTTTCAGATGAAGAAGAAACAGTCAGGAGTTCACTGGATGAAAATCAACTGAAAATGAAAGTGGAAAAGTAAGGCTGAACTACCTAAGAACGACATTTATATTCCTCTGAAAGTACACTAAGAGCTTCCTATTATTTGCATAAGCAACCAGAGGGTCAACTTGTAGAATTGTATCACCGCCAACGGTTGGCTCAGTTGGTAGAGTAACGGACTATCGTGCGTGAGGTCGCGGGTTCAAGCCCCGGCCGGACCAATGCTCAGGGTCTGAGTAGAAAGTGCTGCCTTTGTATTGACGTCTGCATATGGTTAGACTTTCTAGTCTTCTTGGATAAGGACGATAAACCGAAGGTCCCATCTCTTAACCCTTGTTTATGATAACTTAGTGGAATGTTAAAGAACTCACACGCTGATCGTTAAGAGTAGGTGCGTAGTTCCCGATGTTGTGGTCTGGTCTTTGGGTTGGCGCTTCACGATAACCTCATGACGCCTTTCCCCCGTGCGCAGAATTGTCCAAGAAAAAATAAGTATGTTCTATGTTTTTCAGTAAGAATTGTAGTAGCTGGAGAATTGTGTAAAGTAACGGGAGAATATTCTGAAAGCGCTCCATGTCTGAATTTGAAACTAGCTCAGGCCATCTAAATCTGACCGGAGAATTCTTCGTAGCAGCCGGAGAATTCTTCGTAGCAGCCGAAGAATTCTCCGATCTCCGATGCCTTTATATTGTTCTATCAATCAGATCGTAGGTAAAATGAAAACCATAGACTAGCTAGTTACATGTACAAGCTCCTACCGTGCTGCGTGTACACATGTACTTCTACTTTGGTTCTATTTCTTGGTATATTCTTTTTCAAGACTTGAATTTCCTCCTTCTTTTAATTCAGCAAATCTTTCAGCCATGATAGTTTACTTAGCATTTCTGTACTCATATTACATGAGCTGATAGGCTATGATCGAGTTGGGAACCAATCAGAGCGCATGTTTACTCATATCCAGGTTAAATATGTTATAATATCGTGCATGTACACATAATAATTATTTTTGATTATTTGCATTTATTTAAGGTTAATGAACAGTGATGCTGCACAACTATTTGAAAAGCTTGAAACTCAAGCCAGGTGGGTACAGAGAGGCTTGTTTATAGTTTGTAAACATTGTGTTAATGGGTACTGTAAGGTGTACATGTATATTTTAGCTGTGGCTTGCAGTACAGACTTGCAGTACAAACTTGCGGAGCAGCTGTAGACTTGTGCAACATGCAGCTTTGTGCCAGAGACATGCGCGCTGCTTGATCGCGTATTCAGCACAGCATAATGCTGCAATTTTCTGTAATTTTTGTAAAGCGTACGGTATTTCCCACTTGTTGATTTCTGATACTTACCAACTCGTGCGTAAGTATCGTACGAATACTCTTTCCGTGAAGTATTCAATATATCTCATTTGAGCAGTTAAAAAGATTGGAAATATTACATGGGGTTAACTTATTGAAAACATCATGCTTCAGCATTAAAATAGATTTAGAATAAAGCATATTTACTGGAATAGTATTGGAGGAGACAAAAAGAGGAATGGCATGTGACCTGTAATGTGCAGCTGAGATTAGAGTCACTTAAAACACCTAAGTTTTTGACATAAGACTTTTGTTCTAAAGGTAAAAACGTTTTGGAATCATTATCAAATATTTGAGGGTACAGTAGACTTGATATTCAGTTTTTTTTTTGTTAAGGATGAAAGATAATGAAGTTCGACTTCTTAACGTTCAGCGTTAACTTGTTCGCTGTTAGCCATTCATAGAGTTTGTGTTATTCAAATTTCACAACGAGTTCCAGGGTTCGAAGATTTTTATAATAAATTTTTTGTCGTCAGCAAACAAGTAGAAAGCTAGTTTATCAGATGACCTGTGTATATCATGACCTGTGAATGATACATAAAAGAAGACAAGACAGAGCATCAGGGGCGGATCCAGGATTTCAAAAGGGGGGGTGGATGGATGGCGGGTCGACCCGCCATCTTGGAAATTACCCACAAGACCCTGGGAACGAGGTTGCCATCAAGCCTGAGCATCGACTGAGCACATGGGTTGGTAAGCGCGAACGTTTCCCTGCAAATTTCGCAATAAACAACAACCAGACATGAGCGAGAGCTAATTTTTCTTTCTTTATTTATTTTCTATTTCAAATAAAGTGACATTTCGAATTATTTTTTTTACTGAAAAATGGGGGTTGGATATCCACCCTATCCACCCCCCCTGTATCCGCCCCTGAGCATTGTGGGACACCACAAATCATAGATTGTTTGCTGGAGATGTCGCTTCCAACTTTAGTGGATTGAATACGGTTGGAAAGATAAGAACGGAACCATTCGCTCACGATGCCTCTCGTACCGTAGTGATATAGTTTTTGTAGCAGAATTGAGTCGTGAACTGTGACGAACACTTTTTTTTTAAATCAATAAATACACCACACGTTTATATCCCTTTGTCAAGGTAGATTGGATTTGATTACCTATGTTCCGTATCTGACAAGGATGATCATTTTTCAGATTGTGGGCCTTACATCAAGAAGCTTAATAAAGGTCAACTCTTTCTTTTATAAACAGAAGCATTTACACACACAGAAATATTTCGTATGAACTACACTTACCAGGCGTTATAAGTCAGACGACCGGACGTTGTCTCTGGCGTCCAGCGTCCAACCGCTAACGAAACCCCCACTACATGTAATATACATGTAATATTGTTATTCTAGTAGAAGCCTGCTTGCGTTCATATGATAGCACGAATCCTGCAATCCGAGAAAACGAGGTTTGTAAGATATTAAAAGATATTAAAAATTATTGCCAACGAGCCAGCCGAGCAAAGACGCAAGGCTGGCGAGGCGGCAGCATTATAGAGCCGTGCGAAAATACTGTGCAGGCGGAAAAAATCTCGAGTGATCGAGAGACATGTTTGTAATGTAAGATTCCTGAGATTCCAATGACGTAATTGCAAAGAGGTCGATTGTCTTTCAACGGACCGAGGATATCGAAGTATATCTGATGTCTCTAGAAGATGTTTGTTTGGTTTACGATGTCCAAACAGCAAACATAACAAGAGTCGTTTCCTTCAACCTTACAAAAGAAAAGTCTGATTGGCGGACAAATATAAGTCTACAAAATGCATTTCAAAATTTTGTGTGAACAGTGCAATACCCTTCTGCGACTACTACAACGTAGAATTTGATTGTTCGTTCTCAGAGGATGTTATATAATTGAAATTGTTTAATACCGTTAACGACGGACTTGCCCATGCATCCCAAAGCAAACAGTTTTTGCATGTGCTTTGCCAGCTGTTCGACTAAAAAGGACGTTATATCATTGAAATATTTTGTTACTGTTTATGCTCATATGCCAGAGATTTGACTAATCTATACAAAAAGCCTCGGAACGAAATGTATGTAAATTTCTGTAAATCCTCAAACCAAACTGTTTGTCAATGAAATGTAGACTTCTATTGTTCTTTTTCTGAGGACGTTATATAATTGAAACTGTTACTGTTTATAGCTTAAAAACATTGTTTGACACTAAAGACATGTAAGTTTGTGTAAATCTGACTTGCATAGCACCGTGTAAAAAATGTTTGTTGGGTTACATTCTTGTTCTGTATTCTGTATGTTTTAAAAAGGAAAGAAAACGAGGTCAGTTATCATTTCAGCCGAAACCGTTGTATCGCGATGATTTAAATCCAAGAGTCTGATTTTCGTTTTCGCGATTCTGCGCTGTCAATCAAAATATTTAAAAAAGTGACGTGCACGAAACATGACTGTTTTTGAAGTTGCGGGCCAATTAGTATTTGTTTTGATTGGTTGCTCGTTGGCACTTAGCGAGAGCTACATCTAGTTATATTTCAAAACAAACTTTTGAATTTATCGGGCCGTACAGTGAAGTACGGCCCGATAAATTGACCAATCACAGCGCGCGTACTAACTGAGAGATATAATAAGGTAACATACAATACAGTGCAGTATTAACTATTTTGTGAAAGATATAAAGTAGCGAAAACACTGAACAAAATCCCGGTGCGCCGAACATTTAACTGTTTGATCTCATCGCCTGGAGGATCCAGTACCAGTGACTACATCGTGAGGGAAGCGAAGAAGTTTACATACTGTAGCAATCGGTATGTAGCATCACGCACAATGAATAATCATATATTCCAAAATCAATCAATATTTGTATCAAATTGAAAGTACACCGAAGTATGCTACATGTAGTTGGTTTCTACTAAAACGACTAAACGAGCTCTTTTTTTTCCCATGAGAAAAGCGCTGTACGCATCGTCAACCATTGTCTCGTGAAAAAATCAAAGTTTTGTTCTAATTATTAAATGATTTATCATTGTTTTTTGACTATACTCAAATTGTTTA
This sequence comes from Ricordea florida, assembly GCA_949710005.1. NCBI lineage: Eukaryota > Metazoa > Cnidaria > Anthozoa > Corallimorpharia > Ricordeidae > Ricordea > Ricordea florida. The sequence continues at coordinate 16,087,552 of OX453287.1, forward strand.
TGCTCAATCTACAGGGAATATGTACGCGAGGTGAAAGTTCGACTTATCAGATATCTGACATCCTGTCCGATGTCACCGCATCACGCAAAAGAATTCTTTGCCATGCTTTTGGATGAATATCAAGCTCTTTCAAAGGCGTTTGACATTCTTAGACCGTTCTTTATCAAACTGGTAGGTAACAAGAACGACCAGGTGTTGTTAAATGTAAATGGTTGTTCAAGGCAGTACATACAGAGTGTACTTTTGTGGTAAACACATGTACATGGAAAAAAATTTCCTGCACAGTCGTGCCTGTCGGTAAAGGCAAGCACGTCCGGTGTAAAAATCTTGTTTTGTAGGATATAGTATGAACAATATCGAGAAGTGTGAATACGCGATTTATTACATCCATTTTGAAATCACAGGTGCTCCCTGCAATTTGATTGGCCCATAGCAGAGTGATTTATTCACGAATCTCACTCTCTTGGGATCTAGATCGCATCTTTCTTTTAGCCAATGAGAATAAGCACTAAAATAAAACGACCAATCAAATTTACAATAAAATATTGGCAGTTGACTAACAAAAGTCCTGTATGAGGACTATTAAATTGTGCGATTTCAAAGCTGGATGTAATAAAGTGGTAATTGAACTTCGTGTCGTGTAATTTTGGTCTGAAATCAAACTTGTGATTTCAAATTGAACTCGCGCTGCGTGCTCATTCGATATTTGAAATCATGCGTATGATGTCTGACCAAATTTCACTCCACTCAATTCAATTACCAATATTAATCACCCTAACCAAATGTAAGGTTTTCCTTCGCTTTTTTGATCATTATTGGCGTGACCTTATAATTATAGGTAAAATAAACCCGTTCACTCCTAAGATCTGAGTAGGAATTCTCTTAAGCGACTACCATACATTTGGTTTTAAGTTGCTTTGGAGAATTTGGTGTCAGATCAATTCCTGATGTCCGAGTTGATTATTTTTTTGATGCTCGTCAACAGGTAATGTTAGTCATACATTACACTGTTCTTGTATGGAGAAATTCTGTACTGAACACTTTTGTGAGTGAAAGGGTTAACCTGTATGTAGGGAGTTATACAGTAAACATTAAACCTTTACTTGTACCGTGATGGAGCCTTTATTACAACAGTTCGTGTAGTGTGATACACTATTCACTTGACTCTGGCTTACGCTCAGGTTGTCGAAACGTCAGTCACCAACAACAGTTTTCAGAATTACCCTCACCCGGACGATCACACTGTACGAACTTCTGATACTCCTGCGAGTTCAAACCATTTACTATGTTACCTTTATTACAACATTAGAACAACTAGATTAGTGACGTCTTTCATTGCGTATTCTTAGGACACAGATCACTTACAAGAATTTGGTTTAAGTTGGGACCTCCTTCACAAGCATTTATTTTATGTTGAAATATACCGTGATCCTGCAGTATATGGCAGTCTTCCAGCTCTCATTACACAGTTAAGGTGAGCAGCGCTCTTTGCTTCATTTAAGAAATAACTCTTCTGCTGTATTTGTACAGGCTTGTACAAACCAAGCTGGGTTTGGGAAAATTCGAGAGCAGATCGAATAAATACGAGACCCATCAATTGATCATTTGTTTGTACTTTACTTGCTCGAGAATTCTACGAAACACAACGAGAATTGCATGAGACGGTGTAGGCCATAATATGTATTCTCTGATGTTTTTTTTACTGGAAAATTGTGTGAAACTTAAATACTGTAGATACGGGATTGTGGAGTTTCAGTGAGAGGCGAGGTTGGGGGTGGTCTTTGTCGCTGTGCATTTCTGCATTTATTGCATTAGATAAGTAAATTAAATATTAATAGTAATAACATTAATATTAATATTAATTCGATAAATATTAGATAGGGAAAGGGTGGTGTATTTGTCTACTGCAAACAATGACTGCAAGATTAATGGGAAGGGGTAGTCTGTTTATCCATTGCAACTCATTCGTATTTGATTTAAGGATGAACAGCATATCTTCCTCACTACGTACTTGTGTCTGAGTATCCACGTCAGTTATCACGTCGTATAGTGTCCTTGACATGATATAGACAAGAATAAGGGAACACATAAGACAGTTAAACTTCTCAGCAGAGTCGTGTTCTGTTATGTCACAAATGAACCCAGATTTTGTATATTTTTAATGTGTGCCAAACATTTGAAGGAGGGAGGGATTCTGACATTTTTAGAAGATTTACTGTTTGTAAGATTTTTTTAGAACATTTTTTTAGAACTTATCGTAACATCTTTTAATCTAATAATATAATATTTTTTCAAGTATCTGAGGGGGCCGGAATCCTAAATCCTCGAATTTGATTGACTAATTGCGCGCACTTGACCGGTCCAGCTTTTTAGGATACGTCCCGGGGGCCGGATTTTTTCCCCGCTGTAGTAATTTTCTATCTCTTTTCTTACTTTAAAAAAGGAGACATCCAAAAAAAGAAATAAATAAGTTATTTACCGGTCCGTATAGAAAAAAAACTGTGCTGTAGGTCTTGAGTAAATTTTTTCCCATATGGACCTTCCACCCGGTAAATAACATATTTGTATTTTAGTATAAATGTATAAATGATTATACAAAATCGCGCGCTCTGATTGGTTCGCTATCTCGGATTATCAGCCTCGATGAACAAAATGGCTGCCAGTCGTTCGCGCTTTTGATGAATTTAACTTTTTCGTGTTGTACAATGCTTTTTTCCTTTCTTTTCTTTTTTGAAATAATCACCTGTGTATTTATGCTAAAACAATTATTCGCCAAAGGCGAAGTGATTATCGGTGGATATTCACCGATAATCACTTCGCCAAAGGCGAATAATTGTTAAGTACTGTACTGTACTGCACTGCACTGTACTGTACTGTATCAGGGCGCGACGGAAGTGCCGTCCGACAGCCCGGGGCTAGTGGAATGACTTGTCGGGCTAGCATTTTCTTATCGTAGCTTGCCCGACGGGCAAGCACCGTTGGTTCCTCTTTTCTGACGATAAATTGAGCCTTAATACCAAAAAGTGTCAAGCAGAAAGCTCCTGAGAGAAAATGATAACATTTTGAGACCAAATTATAGTAGCGTGACAACGTTTTGCCCCGCATTTTAGTTGACGAGCTTTGAAGAGAATTTACTTCATCGAATGTCGACAGACTTCAGATTACAGTGCTAGTTTAATTGACCGATCGCAACGTTCATGACATTCACAAAAATAACTGTGTTGTGATTTCCGTAAATTTATAATATTTTTGACCGTCAACGGGGGTAAAATACTACGAAGAATTAGTTTATATCTATGCCTGGTATCAGTACTTGTATTTTGCTTAATTAAATCTGATTATTCTTTATAAACAATTTAATTTCGGGCTAGCTCCTCAGAGCTTCGGGCCAGTAACCTCAAGTAACAGCTTGCCCGAAGGGCAATCTGATCTTTTCATTTTCGTCTCACCCTGTGTATTGTATTGTATTGTATTTCTTGTGACTACACGGCCACCCATGAAGCTCAGTCAGTGATCTGTTATTTACTGTATTGGTGTAAAAATTCACCCAGTGATCCTTTTTTAATATTTCTTCCGCAGGTTGGGTGCTGTTTCACCCGAGAACTTTCACCAAGACACGTTTCCCAACTTGCTTCACAGGTGATTAAAACATGGCTAAGCTCATCCGTTCGTTTATTCACCATGTGTTACTGACTTTATGCGTGGTCAAGATGGTTTGATATGGGCAGAGTTATTATTTTTTGACTGAAATACTAAAAAAGCGAGGCGAACAATTATTCTCTGAAATAGGGAAGAGTAGTGGCAGAATATTTACCGCGCTGCAAAGCCACTATTCACCAAGACTGAAGAGAATATAGACCAATAGTATAGACCAATGAAGCAACCTTTGTGGGGAGCTTAAGCAAGCACGTTGACGACGCCGATCAAAACACAACCGGTGGAAAAAAAATTGATCTCTTACCTATTGCGCTGCTGGCGGCAGGCTCGTTTCATTTTTTCCGTTTCGCTTTTGAATGGTAGATTATTTCACCCTGTACTCGATCTGTACCTCATCATGACCTTGGAGCAAATATTTTCCAGTTTTGCCCTTCCACACAGTTAACAAATACGTAATCTGGAGTTCACAACTTAACTCATTTCCGACGAGCTCACGACCATGGCGTCTTGTCAGACCCATGATTTAGAAAACTCACCAAAATATTACGTTATGTAAATTAGGCAAAGTGCTAAATTTTTTTGGAAAATATTATTGCCTACTGGATTGTGAAATACACATGTTTGGAAAGCCTATTTTGTACCCTTCAAAATGAGGTATATCTTTGATCACTGCTGTAAATATCTGTGGAGATATTAACTAAAAATGAAATGTCCCTCAATTTGCTTGATTTTTGGGCCGTCGGAAATGAGTTAAGTTAACAAAGAACTCACTGTATGCCAAGGTCGCTCCATCTGATCCGCTTGGCACCACTCTAAGTGGAAGGAGACGTCGTTCGAGTGGCTTTCTATACGTAGAAACCTAAGAGGCTGTGAAACAGCTCTTGAAATCTTACCTTTAGTTTGTAACCCGCCATACTTAGAAGCTAATAACAGGGTTACAAGAGCTGCTACGTCACCGAGATTCAAAAATGAAGTTCTGGGGCCGTTTGTTCGAAGGCCTATTAGCGCTAACCCAGGGTTAAATTTTAACCCGGGTTTCTTTTCCTCTTTTTAAAAAGCGTTTTCTCCGATAACTTTCTCTATTTAATTCAGAGCATACCATCATCAAATTGTATTCAAAAAGAATTATACTGAATGTGCTTTTTAAGCTCTCATATCTGCATTTAAATTTCGCACCAACCGTGACTTACCTTAATCCTGCTTGGAACAACCCGGCCCTGGTATGAAGTGGTTCACAGAAAATTGCTTGTTGAATCCGTTCCAGTTCAAACTTACTTGACAGATAGATTATATCGTTTCTTTATCCTCTACGGGTACAGTACGAACTCATAAGCGACCAGTTTCCAGTTGGCCTGATAGCTCAGTTGGTTAGAGCGTTGCAACGATATCGTAAATTCGTGGGTTCGAATCCCGCTCAAGCCTGAATTTTTTTCCTGTCTTATCTTTGCAACTGACTACGTTGCTTACATAGCTGCGAGGATCTTTGGTTTATTAAATATTTTTCTACCGCAGTGCGCATGAAATTTTCATATATATACATTCAGATTACTCTGAAGTTCAGTCATAATACTTCTGCAGCCTAAGTGATGAAATTGATGTTTTGCTATCTAGATTTCAATCATACAGCCTGTAGTTAAGATCTTTCGAATATAATTTGCAAAGTAATGCCGACGTAATTTTGTGATTGCTTTTTAGGTACCTGAATTTTACTGAAGATCTAACAGAAATCGAGTTTTCCTGGAAAGAAAGTGAGCGCGCTTTTAAGGACTACAAAGAAAAACAGGTAAGAGAATTAATGCTAGAAATGTAACGTACTTCTTAGTTAAGGTCCTGTCTATCGGCGCATGCTCAAAATCGACTGAGCTACGAGACAAGATGAGAAGACAGAAGTAAAGGGTTCAGCACGGCGGGTTACATTCAAAATTACCCGCGATTTTTTTTCCGTCTGGCTTTGTCAGCTCCCCTTGAATCTTACGGTGGTACGAGTTACACTACCAACTCCTTTAATAAACCACTTTATATTATGATGATGATGATGATGATGATGATTATTATTATTATTATTTTAGTATGGATTTGGTAAGCTCTTTATTCGTGTGTTGTGTTCGACAGATCAAACTGCGAGAAAAAAGCGGGATGATTCTTATAGAGTGGGAGGTTGACTCAACAGCACTGAACCGCAAGAGCAAACAAGGACAGGTGATAATGAAATTCGATGATAACTATGATGCTTAACGTTTCTTGACTTTCCTTCATCAATCCGCTTCAACCCTTCAGACCGGTACGCATATGACTAGACTTCAGAAGTCACAGTTTTCAGTTGTTGTATTCGTGAGAGACTTAAATTACATACATGTGTAGTGTCCTTGTGTCGGATCATGGCTTAAACTAGAGTAGACTACCGGAACCTCCAGCGGACTCGATGCTTTTCCAGTGGACTCCGATGGCTTCCATTGGAATCTAGTGGAGTATATCGGGCAAGAATACAGACGCAAGGGTATTGTTTGCAAGACATAAGGAGTCTACAATCAGTGAAAGGTTTCGACAATTCTACTTTTTCATAAAAAGATGAATTCTGATAGCTGAAAAGAGCACAGAAACAGGGATTACGCCTCGTTTTCTAATGAAACAAAGTAGAAAGATGGTATCTTTTTATTACTTTCTTAGTTATCAAGTGAATATAAAAAAACCTGCCTATTTTTTTTTCAAAGTGAGTGGGTATTTTTCACTTTGGTCTCGAAATCATCTAACGTTCATGTTGCCGACTATTTTCTTATTTTTCTCTTTTCTTAAAGAACACGTAAGCGGAAAATGTCTACCTTTTTCGCGCAAAGAAGCATTGTCATTAAAAGTACCTTTTTTGCAATTTGAAATTTAAAAAAAACACTTGCCGCGGTCATCGGATGTCAACACTTTGTTGCTAATAGACACTGATTGTTTGATCCGCCCCCAAGACACTTTTCCATTACCAATATGGCTGACTATCTGGAAAGACATGTCGGCTTGTCAAAACGTTTAAAGCAATCAAGCAATCTTTTTTTCAAATTTCAAAGTGCAAAAAAAATAGCTTTTTGCTTTTTTAATAACATCGCTTCTTTGCACGAAAAAGTTACAGTAGACAGTTTTCGCTTACGTCTTCTTTTAGAAAAGTGCAAAATACGAAAATAGTGGGCAGTATGAACGTGAGGTCATTTCTAGACCATAGTGAAAAATACCCACCTACTTTGAAAAAAAATATTCACTTGATAACTAAGAAAGTAATAATCAAAACCTCCTTCGAGCTACCTCATGGTATGTGGTAGTTATTCTATGAAGTGCTGTCCTTTCCCCAGACCATGAAGTGTTCATTCTGAATAGTTCGTTTTGTGCACTCTTGCTACGAACTGATCGATTACTCGTCGTCCAAATTGGAGACTTTTAAGACTTTAAAACCCATTTCTTTCCCCTCGAGCATTCTTGAACACATTTCCTGTTCGTTCGCGAGATCTTCAATTTTGACCAAAGATGGAGCGAAAGGAACGAAAACCCGCCTTGACAATCTTTGCGTCGGGCTTAACACAACAGACGCCATTTTGTAAACATGTGCTGCCGCTTTGTCTCACCTCCTCCCCCCACATATGTGAACATAAAACATTTGCACGACTTTGTGGACAAAACTAAACCTAGTAGGGGAGATAGGGGGAACCTGTTTAATTCACATTTAATGCGGATTTAATGCCTAAATTAATTTTCTAACGGGAATGGAGTGACAAATCCAACCATTACTATACCTCATGGTATGACATACATACCATGAGGTATAAAGGTGCCATCTTTTTACTTTGTTTCATGAAAAAACTAGACGTGTCCCCGGTTATTGTGCTCTTTACTGCTATCAGAATTTTTATGAGAAAGTAGATTGCGGGAAACTTTCACTGATTGTCTTCGTGTAAGACGTTGGATCCAATAATAAGCTTCTTATGTTTGTGCTCGTGCTTGCGACATTGCAGACTTACGGCGCAAGCATAAGCACAAAGATAAAATGAATAGAATAATTTTCATTCTCGTGTGCGTGTGCGTATGTTTGAGTTGTTGCGTGGTGCGTGTCAACCAGCCTTCAAAAGAGTCGCAGGGAATCCAGGCTTTTGATTAGCTGCAAAACGGTTTACAGTGATTTCATTTTGTTTGGTGGATTGGGGGAGGGGTGGTAGGGGTTGGTGTGTTCTAGGAGGGTTTTATAATCAGCCAATTAGGTGTATTGATGGCGACCTCTAGCCCCAGTACCTGGAACTGAAGTGTTACACGCTTCAACAAATTGTTAAATTGTTGAGACACTCCAAGTAAAAAAGACACCCCTTCTTCCTTTAAAACCTTGCTGATTTTCCAGCTTTAATTCCTGACACGTGCTGTATCACAAGTAATTTTGCACCTTGTTATTGGTGTGCCAGCTAACTTATGGGCATTCTCTTTGGTTTTCGTATTCTTTGAAAACTGGGAAGTGTTACCCTGCGCCACAGACAAAACTAAGTCAGGGATTAGCGAAGCAGGCTATGAAGTGTTAAAATTTCTCTTTATCGAAGAAAAGATGGGTTGATAGTGTTTCAACCAAGTACGATTTTTAGCTCTATTAGATGACTGGTTTCAGTGGAATCGACTTTCCATAAATAATCAACTATTTCGTAAAATTTGACCGGCTCGTCTCCACTTTTTGTTGCAGAATGTAAGCAAGGCAACACAGCAAAGGTAAGCCGATGTAAACTCTTCTTCTAGAGCCAAATGATAATGAGACGCTCTTGCGCTGCGCTGATAAGCAGCGGTGTTATAGTCCTAAAGGAAGTAGCAACATGGTTTGCTCTGTCTTTGGACAAGTATTTGACATAATCTTTAGTGTGGATTATGCTCTTTCTTTATATCCTTGGAAAAGAAAAACTTGTTCCACTCTGTTTCTGTCCATGTTGGTGTAGAGATGGTTGACCGCATTGTTGTGGTGGGGCATCGCTGCAGTGGACCGGTTGTCCTGGCGGTGAGGGATGGTGGGGGAATTGTAGTATGCCAAGTGACGCTGTTAAGTTTTACTCCCGATTGGTTAAAAACAGGTATCTTACCAATCCAAAAACAAGTCCATTCTGGTATAACTTTCGACAGTTGATTTAAAACTGTCCATCATGTGAATCTAAGACCGCTTTTGTTTCAGTTTGAAATAAAATCTTTACCGAAGAGGTTAGAACTATAGATTTTGTTTTTCGCTCTTTGAAACCAATCACCCCCGCCCCTCCCCGCCGCTATCCAAGTTTGTTGTCCCCTTCCCTCTCAATGTTTGGATCACGGTACAGTGTATCATGTTTTCGGCTATCTGCAAGATATGGCGTCTCTAATATACACTTAATGTGTAATGACATTAATTGATCATCGCAGTTATGTACACAACTTCAGAAGCTGTGAAATTAAGGCCTGAAAAAAATTGCCATTACTTATTACTCCGCAGTTCAAATATATGGTCTTTCATATATTCATTTGCATCATACACTTAATGTATGGTCCCGAGTGAAACAGTTTTGTTTTCCCGAGAGTCCTGAGAACTCGACGGAAAACAAAACTTACCATAGAGAGACCATACGTTAAGGGCTTTATTATATGTTTAGACTTCCCTTAAACAAAATATTGCTAAACAAACAAACAAAGACGGCACAACTGGCGCACGGGCAACAACTACGCAATTGTATCCCGGTCGGGGTACAATTAAATTTGACGGGGGGCACGTGACCAAGAATCATCCAATCACAGTGCTCATTGTGTTGAGTGAAAGTCTAGGTATATAACAAATTACAGTTGTGTGCGTCATTGTTGGGGTGAGGGGCTTACTAAGACTTCCAGTGATTTAGAAACTAACATTAAGAAAACATCGGATTCTGTCAATCATTCCAAGGTATTTTAGCAAAGATTGTGAATCTAGTTACCTTTTTCAACAGTTGTCAGTGTGGCAACTGTTCAGGTTCTTCGTCTTCTCTAAATCCTTTACCGCCGTTTCCTGGAAACAGCTCCATCTCAAAAATATCTAATCATAACATGGCATTACCAGCACGGACCTCTTCCAATCAAACGTGGTGGACGAACCCGGCTCCCGTCTCAAATTTCAACCCTCATCTGCTAGTGTGCAACGACCTTCACAGCATTCCTCCGTCACAACTTCTACCCCCTCCTCTCATGATGAATGGTCTGGGAAATAGTTCTTGTCACTGTCCGGCTTGTAGTGGGACTACTGGATACAGGGAAGAGACGAAAATGGAACAGGTAAGCTTGTGTGCTACACTCTTTGCAGATACATTTTAACCAGTAATTTGTGACGGTCAAGAGTTTGAACCTAGTAGTTTGCTAGGTTTAACGGTCTGGAAATAAGAAGTTCTGAAAGTAACTATTTTTAAGGTCGACTTACATTTAACAACCAAGGCGGAAGTCGTCTTTATCACCACGCTGTAGTTGACTTCCTTTTCCGCCCAGATATCTTCAGGGCCAAGATTCCACACTGAAAAAATTCCCCTCTCCTTCCCGCCCCAGAACCTTCAAGGTCCCCCTCTTTGAAAGTTAAGATTGAGAAATTGAGGAAGCTCTTAGCTAGGAGACCACTAGGAAAGTGCTCCCGTTCCCAATATCAGTCTCCGTGTCATGTTTAGGTTTCGACAAAGCTCTTTTGATCAGCGAGACTGTGTAGCAAAACTACGAAGTAGTATCGTTCAGTAGCTTTGCAACGAATTACCTTCTCAAAAAGGTCTCTTTAAGAGATCGTTAAGGTAGCAGGAATATCCAAAGAAACAGCGAAAGTCAAAACTGCACTGTTCAGTCTAACAAACAGTGCCATAGTGCCCGTACGTTTCAGTAGTTTTACAACGAACTACCCCGTCAAAAAGGTTTCCTTAATAGAAAGTTAAGGTAGAAGGAATAGCCAAGGAAACAGTGGAAGTCAGGACTTTGCTGTATAGTAAAACAAACAGTACCACAGTACAGTTCTGTTCGGTAGCTTTACATAGAATGGTCACACTGCACGGTTTTATCTACAGATGGAAAAGTTAGAACCACACTGTTAAGTACAACAAACAGTACCACAGTACAGTACTGTTTAGTAGTTTTCCTAAGAACGGTCACAGTGCATGGTTTGATCCACAGATGAAAAAATAAGAACCACACTGTATAGTAAAACAAACATTACCACAGTACATTACTGTTTAGTAGCTTTCCAAAGAATGGTCACACTGCAGGGTTGTATCCACAGATGAAAAAGTTAGAACCACACTGTTAAGTACAACAAACAGTACCACAGTACAGTACTGTTTAGTAGTTTTCCTAAGAATGGTCACAGTGCATGATTTGATCCACAGATGAAAAAATAAGAACCACACTGTATAGTACAACAAACAATACCACAGTACAGTACTCTTCAATAGCTTTCCAAAGAATGGTCACACTGCCTGGTTTGATCCACAGTTTGATGCCTGGTTCGATACACAGTGTTCGTTAAAGGTTGATTTATTATGGTAGTACTCTTCAGGTGCTTTACAAAAATAGTTATGTTGCTTGAATTTCCGAAACATGGTTTTGACATATTTTTAGCTTTTCTAGTATTGAGGAGCTATTAAATAATTTTGCATCCTTTTCAGGCCTCGAGTGGCAAGATGGGGGATTGCCAGTGTAGTAAATGCCCTTATCATGGCGAAAAAGAGCAAGAAAGCAGATCTAGGAGCACAAGCCACCCCTCCCCCAGTGCCATACATACACAACCCCCTAACAACAATTGCATTCATAACAACTACTTTCATTCACATCACCCCATCCCCCATGGTACACCAATGCACTGCCCCCTACAGGAACCCACTCGGGATCTTCGTGATCTGATTCTGGACAACAATCTCAGACACGTCAAGTACAACGGTTTCCATAGCAACATGAACGGTGACTTGGGGATCGATGACGACGAGAACTGTGCAAGTGACAGCAACAGTGATGATGATGATGATGATGATGATGACGATGAAGAAGATTATGATGACGATGATGATGACGTCAGCACTTCATCGCCTCGGAGAACAAGCCAGTCTTCGGGTTGGTTACGACCTCACGAGTTCATTTGCTATCCACTCGTTTCGTACGTAAATTGATACTCTGATACTAACAGGCTTTTCCGCCTTTCTTTCGCCTTTTTTTTAAGACATCGATGGCTTGGGGTTGGATGCACCCCCCGGATCACCCTCCAGTGTGCGTAGTAGTGGGGACGGTAGCTCGTGCGACACGCCACCCGTCAATCAGTGCACGTCCTCAACGTCGGAGGACGGCCGACCGGAACGGGGGAAATACTGCGACTGCTGTTACTGCGAATTCTTCGGGCATGCGGCGGTAAGTGTAGAATATAAAATATGAATGAATCTGTGCAATTTATTACTTAAGTGCCATAGTTAATAAGTAGGGTCGAGTCTCTGAAGGTAGACAATGGCTCTTGAAGACAGGCACCCTAAAATGAGCTATTTCTAACTACTGGTATCTTTGTTATGTTTATTTTAGCCTCCTGTCGCACCTACCAGTCACAATTACACTGAGATGCGAGACAAGCTCAGAAATCGGCTCAACAAAAGACAGGTAGAGCAACGCATTCTCATCCATTAGTTCAGTGAGATCTTGTGTGGAACACGATCATGTTGTTATTTCGTGAATAGTAGAATGTGGTGGACGACGTTTGCCTTTTTATAGCAGTGGTGTCTTTATACGAAATCAAAGTGCTATCTGAAAGGCCATGGATTTGACCCCTTCCCACATCTCCCCTCTCCACCCCCCTTCCTTGTGTCCTTTGTGTTCGTTCTCATGGCTGTCATACACGTCATTGCGTGGCACGTTTTCTTCAAAGGTGCTACCAACTCAGCAATCTTGACTTTTGAGTAGTCTGATTGGCACACTATCTCAGGATATTTAACACTACTCACCTCCTATACACGTTATTCCAAAATGGCCGAAAATATATTATTTTTTTGCCTATATGTTGAATTGGCCCTCATTGCCTCGTTTTAAGCCAAAGATTCTTTTAAATTCTGCAGTTGCGATCGAGGCAATGAGGGCCAATTAACATGAAGACAAAAGAATAATGTATTTTCCGCCATTTTGGAATAAGGTGTATGAGATGAAGAGTGACGAGGCTTCTGGAAAACCTTGTGCAAGTGATTTTTGGTCGAAGAAAGAAAACGCGTTTTACAGCTGTTCCCAAGCGATGCGACCGATGTTGCTTCATTTATGTATAATTTATGCAATCTCGGTAAAAATTGGTCTTACAAATATTCTGCCATTAGGGAACGTTCATTTTTTTTACGAAGGAGGGGGAGGGGGTTGTGTGATTCGGGAAGAACCATTTAAAAATTGCATGACCCCCCTCAGCTTGCCAATTTTTTCACGTTCCCCCCCATCCCTTGAAGTAGTGATTTCATTGATGAGCTCCTGTACATGCCATTTCAAAGTATTGCGATAATGTGTCAAGTGAACCCCCCTTTTCCCTATATTTTTTTGGGATTTCCCCCCTCGCCCTCGAAAACCGTTTTTTGGCATGCCCCCCCCCCCCCAAAAAAAAAAAATCCCACTAGCCCCCCCCCCCTTACTCGTATTCCCCTTTCCTCGTATTCCCTTATTCCCCTTATTCCTCTTATTCTTCTTATTCCCCTTATTCCCCTTATTCCCCTTATTTTCCCCGATTTCTGAAAATAAATGTCAAGTGTCTCCGGTTCAGATTGTTCCCTAGGGGATACTTGTAGCAACATGTAGGGTACTTCATTCATCAGTTTATGCGATAAACTGACTTCTAAACTTGCAATTGAATTGCATGCTTTTTTCTCAGCCGAGTCAGTCGACGCAAGACAAGAAAGTGAACACCCCTGTTGTTGACCACCGCTCGGTGGATGATCTTCTGTCTTTTATCAATGACGAGAAAGGTGAAGATGAAAACAATGGTCCGAACGCAAAAGCACGAAAAAGAGCAAGGAAAAAACAAAAGAAGGTTAGAGAATTCTCTGACACTAGTTGTGACTCAGACTGGGGTTATATCACTTTACAGTTCATATTGAGAGTTTCATTTCCGTTTATCTTTTTACTTCAAAAGAGAAATTAATTGAAGATTAAATACCACAGTATATATGTTTAAGTTCAATTTTATCCTTGGTTGAAATTTTATTTAATTTGTTTCAAACTCATTATCATACATTACGATACCAGAAAACAAAGAAAAATAAAATTTGAACCAAGGAAAAAATTGAAGTACAACATATACGCAAATTGTAGCCATTTCGATAGAATCTGGAAAAAAACTAACTTGCATTAAAGGGGATTAGAATTATAATCTTCATTATTACATTATTATTATTATTATTATTATTATTATTATTATTATCATTATTATCATTATTATCATCATATTCATTATTACTATCTTCATTATTACCATCATCATTATTACATTATTATTATTATTATTATTATTATTATCATTATTATCATTATTATCATCATTACATTCGTTATTACTCTTAATCATTTTGTCACAACTTATATTATAGTGGGACTCACAGCCAGCTGTCTGCTTTCAGGCTGCCGAGAAGGCCGAGCAAAACAAACAAACCAATGGAACTGTTCCGTCTGAGTGTAGCAAGGTTAATGGCGTCCATCAAAATGGTGGCGTCGAAATCCACAAAAGTGAACTGCGGCACGCAGACGAAAATCACAAAAAGAAAGCTCCCACGAACTCGGATTTCAAGCAAAAGGAAGGGAAGCCTGCAAGACGGAAGGCGGAAGAACTGGAGAAAAAACCGATAGAACCCGCTGCTTTAAGGGAAGGGCCGCAGCGACCCAGCAAGTCACGCAAAAAACAGAATCACAACCATGACTTGACGCGTGACAGTCTGGTGTCAAAAATGGAACCTAAACCCGAATGCAACGGAAAAGAGAACTTTCCGAACACCCGGAGAGCAGCTGAGAAGCAGAAAGAAAACGAGCGACAGGACTCTGTTTCACCTGACCCTGCTGTGGGTAGACCAGATGCACAGGAAAAAACTATGGATAGTGGTGTTCGAACGCCGCAGAAGAAACAGGGCAAGAAAAAGAAAAAGGCATCGCTAGGTAAAAATTGCCAGTACTCTGCTGTCGTATGTTTATGATATTTTCATCTTTGGCTTAAACCGTGCAGTATAACCATTCTTTGATAAGCTACTGAACAGTACTGTACTGTGGTATTGTTTGTTTTACTATACAGTCTGGTTCTAACTTTTTCATCTGTGGATCAAACCATGCAGTGTGACCATTCTTTGGAATTCTTTGGAAAGCTACTGAACAGTACTGCACTCTGGTACTGTTTGGTTTACTCTACAGTGTAGTTCTAACTTTTTCGTCTGTGGATCAAACGATGCAGTGTGACCATTCTTTGTAAAGCTACTGAACAGTACTGTACTGTGGTACTGTTTGGTTTACTACACAGTGTGGCTCTAACTTTTTCATCTGTGGATCACACCATGCTGTGTGATCATTCTTTGGCTAGCTACTGAACAGTACTGTACTGTGGTACGCTCCATGGTGTGCAACAATGCCATCCCCAAGGCAGAGGAAACCTCTCGCTATTGGAGTTGCTTCTCTTATATTGGTCATCGGTGAGCGACCGAGATGGCCGTATGAATCTGCGCTCTGTCAGTCAAATTTCAACACTTTTGTACCTTGGTTTTCTTTTTAGCGTATAGCTTGACAAGTATACACATTTAACTACCGGTAATACTAATTTTTGTCATGCCTGAGACCAATCCTACTCTGAAAGAAAAAAACCAAAAGCTCAGAGAGCAAGTCAGTGCTATGTCCGAAGAGATTCGTTAGTTGAAATAACATATTTCTAAATATAGCAGCTCTGCGGGCCGCGGTGCACAAACAATGGAAACGGCTTTGCAGTTTTACAGTGATGCACACGGCGAGTCTCAAACTCTCCAAGTAAATGGAGAAACACAAATTCCACCAATTTTTATTTTCGGTGCTTGGTCATGAGGATGATTATGTTGATGTCTCTTCGTTAATCTTAAGAATGACCAATTATCATTGATCACACCCTTGCTATCATTATTACTTCCCCTATGGTTCGTGTCTTCGTATATGTTCTTGCTCTATCTGTTTTTAAGGTAGTAGATACCCGCAAAAACGACACAATTTTGTGAAATTTGTTTTAAGGAGTGTTCCATGATAAGTACAGATATTGAACAAAAACTCATAATGGGTCAAAAGTACATTGTTTCAACTACCATTGGAACATATTTTCGCCAAGTGTCATTGCGCACTTCTTGGCATGGAGGGGTGTGTACTTGGGTACCCGCTGTGAGATAACTATAATTTTGGGGCAGGTCAATCTCCTTCAAAATCAGTCTGATCACAGCCAAAATTGGCAAGGAGATACAAAAAGCATTGTAGAATGCAATGATCTACTTTTTATAAAGGTCTGGGGGGGTTATGTTTCCATGGCAACGATCAAAGTTGAAAAATATTTTTTCTTCATGTTGGCATGCTTTTACTGAGCCAAGTTTTAGTCTCATGGCTTCAAAATCCACATCATTGCATTCTACACCTAAAAAAACATAAGGTCAGCAAATTTCATGAAAATTGAACAATTCGTTTTCTCAAACGACCTGCCCCAATACAGCATTATAGTAAAAAACGCTAACTCTTTCTATACATAAAATTTCCACTTTTTTGAGAAACAAAGCCATTTTACGGCATATTAACCAGGTAAAACTCACTAAAATAATCATTAGAAGCATTAGAGAGGGTCTTGACATGCATAAACCTTTATTTTGGAAATGGTCAATTTTTTACAAATCTGCGGGTATCTACTACCTTAAATGCTAGTTATTTATGTTATATTTATTGATTTCTTTACCTTATTTGCTGTTGATCTAGTTTGCTAAATTTGATTGTAAGGTACACAGCCCGCCTCGATTTATCTTTGCTATATGGTGGTTGTGTGTTTCTAAAATTTGTGAAATTTAAACATGGAAATAAGAATGATGATAATGATGATGACGACGACGACGACGACGACGACGATGATGACTTCATTTCTCGGTTCTTTTTTCGCAGATGACGTTTTCTTGCCACGGGAAGACATTGAGGTGAGCTTTGTTTTTTTTTTCTTTTTTTTTTCTTTTGTTTTCTTTTTCAATACATTTCCATTCTTCTCGCAATCACCCCTGTCTACCACATCTTTTTAACATTCTTTCTCCTTCTATCAACACTTTATTCAGAACGATAAACTCACTCAGATGGACGAGGCCGAACGGGAGCTGGAGGAATTCAAGAGGTGAGTTACACAGGTTCGATTTTTGACGGGAATGGTACACCGTAGAACTGTTATCAGTTGGTCTTATTAGCAATTCTTGGACGCGAGTGCCATATATTTCTCGCATTTCAATTCTATCAGGAACCAGTGGGAGAATAGTTACCTTGTGGTTTGAACTCTGATCGAGTAATTGACTGAGAGATCCACTCGTTAAAATAAGATATATGAATATGAATATTAATATGAACTGACGTTGGAAAACCTCACGCACATTTGGTCGAAGTGCTGCTGTCTATTTTAACTATCAACTTATTTTCTTGCTTTCTTTTTTTTTGTGTGTGTGTCTTTAGATTCTGCATGAATCTAACTCCTCTGGAAAGGCGAGAACGAATTCCTGTCAATGTGAACCTCAAAGGCCTCCTTGGTGGCAAGAAAAATGGTTCCTTGTAACAGGGGTGCCTCTACGCATGGTCTGTCGCAACACTTTGCTCTCAGCCTCGATAGTGTGGGTCCATCATAGGAACCTAAAGAAGAAGGTCGCTCTCGCTCTGCTTGTGTGAGGCAGTGTTGGGTAGCGACGTCACTATTGGTTTTTCTTTCAATTTAATCAAATGCACAGAGAATTATATTACAAAATAAAATCTATTTAGTGTCGTGATCTTGTTTGGTTCAGAGTTGCTAAGGTGAGGTGATTGAAAAGGGTTCAACTGCATATGATTGCAACTAAATGAGCCAAAGATACACTCAGTACTTGCCGCACTGACATTAAGAGTTTGGTCTTCTTATTTTCTATACATACTACTGTGTAGCTGCAGAATAGGTTACCATTTGCTGTTTCCATTTTGCCCCCAATCTTCCAAAGAAATTTACGGTCGTACCTATCGGTCCCTAGAAAACTTGGCAAATTGTCGTGTCAAGTCGTTGTAGTTGTTGCTATATTTTGGTCAGTGAGGTTTGTCTTGCTTGGTTTTTTTCTTTTCTCTTTTTTCTTCTTTTCTTCTTTTCTTTTGCAGATGACGGTGCAGAGGCCTGGTGTTTTGCATTTTGCACTTTCTCTTTTGTTGTGTTGTTCATTAGTTCCACTGTCTAGACGCGTACAAGTTGACGTGCCTATTTTTGCTTGTTTCTGTTACTTTTATAATTTTAGTTGATCTTTGTCAACCTCATTGAACAACTGTAACAAGCTACACGTATTACACAGCTAAGCTATCCACAATTTGTTTTTGTGGAGGTGGTACAGTTTTCTAACCGTTTTTTTTTTTCAATAATCTTTATTGATTCATGGCCAACCTCGATTACAATATTGAAACTTTATAAATATTAAAATTCAAGAAGATGCGAACATAATGATACGCAAGATCGGTGCAGAAACTTTAAAATCCGATTCGTAAAGCGCCATTGGGCTTTTGAATTTTGACGCTATATGAATGATGTATCATCACCATCATTATTACGATTACGATTATTATATTTATTATTATTCGTATTTTTTGCATTATTTTTGCTGTTGTTTCGGTTGTTGTTATCATTATTATTGTTATTATTATTATTATTATTATTATTAGACAAGACAAGAATTTTATTTATGCCACGCACAGAAAAAGAGACATTGAAAAAAGACTGACTACTTATGGAAGCTACCATCCACCTGGAAAATAGCGGGAAAGCTAATCTAGCTATTATTATTCATTCAAAATATTTCTCCGTTTCTGATTGACCAAAATGCCCTGGTTAATTCGTTATATTTAGCAAGGTGACGTCAGGTGTCCAAAATCCATGATATTATCCTACAATTGACATCAATTTTAATACTTCAATATTTCGCTTAAAATGCATATAATTTCCTCTATAACTGAGCACAATGCGTCAAATTCTAGAAGCATCTGATACAGCAGTCATATTCTGACTGCTGTAGAACATACAAGGCTGATTGGAGCCGATTACTAGGAGCCTCCATCTCCCATTCAAGAACTTGGAGTCAACCCTTTCTGACGAAAAGTTATTTATAGAAATACTTTTAGCGGAAAATTTGTCACTCCCTAATGCGTAATAACCAATCAGAGCGCAGTTCAGTCATGCTCATTTACATATCCTTTTTTGTGTTCTGAAGAACCTTTGACAACAATTGCGGAAATCGTAGAGGGAGGATGTAAACAATCTCAAAAACAATTTATTTTCGCGGGAAGGCCTTTTAATAATTCTTTATGGGAAAGTGTACGGGATACAGTACGTATGGAGGCTCCAAGTAATCGGCTCCTGGCTGATGCTGTGATCTCATGTGCATGTCTTTCTTTAGCTATATGACTCACTTTCAAGAAAGAGTGCTGTCTCAGGGGTGGCTACATCTGCATCTACTAGTGCCCTCACTCATCCACTTTAAATGCTACCATGTCGATGTGCGCAGCCCATGCCACCAAACATAACAACGTGTTTATCCTCACCATGTGTTTCGAGCATGTTCCATTGAATTAGATTTGCAGTGGCAAATAATGGCCGATCCATGACAATAACTGACCTGACCTCGATTTACATGCCTTATTACATTCACAACACTACAAAAGCCGACGAGGGCTTTCAAACTGCAGACTTCAGAGTTTCAAGAGTAAAGAGATCAGACTTAGGACTTCAGACTTAAGAGTTAAAACTTTGGACTTCGGATTTCATATTTCAGATTTCAGACCAGCCTGTTCAGAAATATCAGACTTGCTCTTGTTCAACGGTTCGTCTTAACTCGAATTTCCTGTAGTAACCTGTGTTGACAAAGCATACATTCGTAAGTCTTCGCATTAGCAGTCGCAATAATAGTAATAGCAGTAAACATCCCTTCAGCCACTTACTTACCGAAACATAATTACGCAAGGAAACTGTTAGAAGGCCGCTCCGATAAAGCACAACTTACGCGTTGAGTGAAATCTTAACTCCGCACTGAATTGCGACTCGAATTCAAGGAAAACGAGTTAAAACGAATCGTTGAATAAGAACAAGTTTTGAACAGGCTGATCTGAAATCTGAAACGCAAAGTTTTAAGTCTGAAGTCTAAAGGTTCTCCTCGGCTCTCTTAGATTCGACATGGAATGGAATTGTTCCAAAGCCGAGGAGGGCCTTCAGACTTCAGAGTTCAGAGTTGTGGTCACACCTTAGGGACGGACCATTAGAAAAGTGATGGTGGGGGGGGGGGGGGGGGGCGGTGGTGAATTTTCAGCTTGCACGAATTTTTTTTTTCGCTCACTGCTTGTGCAGGAATTTTTTTTCCAGGTTAACATCTCTGCACGAATTTTTTTTGCTTCGTGTGAAAAAGTCACAATTGGACCTTCCTTCTGCATGAATTTATCTTTTTTTTACCTTATTCTTTCTTTTTCCCCACCCCCCCCCCCCCCACCCCCATCACTTTTCTAATGGTCCGTCCCTTAATTAATGTGAGTTTTGTTTGGGCGTCATAATGTAGGTCAGTGGCCGAGGCTTAAGTTTCATTTCCGTGCGTTTCAATGAGTAATATTGGCCTTTCCACATCTTCCAGTTGACTCCGTCGGCAAATGATTCATGCTGTCCGCCATGGTACAGTCCATTCAAATTAGACCAATGACAATTCCTGTACCACCAGGCGCCCTTGAACTCTACCGCACATTGCCGTCCGTTGTTGGCATCGTTATCACTATCTTTTGTGCTGAACTGCATGTCACTGCAAGAGAGTTCAGCACACTGTGTTAGGAAGATGCCAATATTTGTAACCAGTAGAATAGTTTTCGCTTCTGGGTGCTACTGGTCAAAATACGTCACGTCACACCAATAGTTAATTTCTCTGTTACAAAAACAGCCATTCAGTTTCGAACATCTTCACTACCACACAGGATTAACCTACTTTGTTGCGATCAAAATCATTACTTTTCCGCCTTTATTTACACATACTCCAACATTGTTATGTACAGCTTTGGTGCCATGAAATAGTGTGCTGTTTGTGAACCTACAAATTTGCTCTCTATTTGCTGAAAAAAGCACTACACCCAGCCAATCAGCATTGATTTGTTTTTATATTTTTAGGGGCGAAATGATAAGTGAAACGCTGAGTGCGAAGTTTATAAAAAAATCAACTGTTTTCGCAACAAATTGCGCCCTCAAACTATGCATAAATAAGGTTAATTCTTAGGTATAATAAACAATTATGCTATGAAATTGAGGTGAATAGTGGTAGAAGCAGCTCGGTAAATATTCCCAAAGTCACCATTCACTGAGATTGAAGATAATAGTTGTTTTAATGTATACCGCTGAAGTAACCTCAGTAGCAGCATAAGCGATCACAATATTAACGTCAAGGACGACACACTGAACCATGTGAGAAATTTAATTGTGCGGCTGGCTCATTTCATTTTATTTTCCTTTCTAATGGTAGAATGTTCAAATTCCATCCAGAATTTGTAATTCAGATGTTCAACACTCGCGTCCGCGAGAAAACCTCAAGAAAAATGTTATTACTTCACGTTATTGTTTTGAAGAGTACGACAAATAACCTAACCAGACTCTATTTTGCACTTGCAGTTTCATTGTGTCGTTTAGTAGCACTAACTCTCTGTACCGTCCTACCCGACGTCCTCGTCGTGGTCCTGTTTTGCTTGGAAACGGCAGTAAAGCAAGAATTGATGGTGTTCATTTTTGCTTTCACCGACGCCATTTTATTTCGTCAACCAAAAATCACTTGCGCATGGGTTTCCCATAACCCCGGGACTATTTACCCCCAGGAGTATCCTGAAATGAAGAGCCAATTAGATTGCTCAAAATGGCAAAGTTGCTGAGCTAGTATATACTAATAAACAATTATTGGATGAGGTTTTTGTGATATCCAGAATAATCAAGGTCGAGGTAGGGGTTATCAGCCGAAGCTGAAGGCTGAGCTGATAACACTTACCGAGACTTTGGTTATTCTGAATATCACAAAAACCGAATCTAATAATTGTTTTATTATACCTTGAACGAAAAAAACTGGTCACGACAGTGAGTGGAACTGGTAATTTATTTCTAAACGAAGCAAACCTAGAAGTCTTGTTTTTGCTTCTTCACTGACGGCAAGCACCACAAACCGCGCGAACTTGACATGATTACCCTTAGAAATCATGCATCGCGGTCATACATGACATAATTATGCGTGACATGATTATTATATAATCTACAGTTATGACGTCACAGGCGCTAATTTCGAAAATTTACCGCACGCTTTCGGCCGATCAGAAAAGAGATAGTGAACTCAATGTATAATAATTACAGTTATTTTCACGCTAGTTCCTGTAACGTAAATAATAAAAAGTTATAATAGTTCGTATAGCCTGATCGTCTGGGTGAGAAAGTTATAATGTAACGCTCTCAGACATAATTATTGTTTTGACATCACTGATCAGCAACATTTCTTTTCCTTACTTTATTGGCTGCCCACTGGTCATAGAATCCCCAGCCGTGCCACTGAGTCCTCCAATTGTCAACCGGTATTTATCGCTCTCGTGTGCCACTCGGAAAGTCGTGTACTCAGCGTATCTGACATTTCCGTCAAAGTCCTCCATGTCAACTCTCATCTTCATCTCATCAGCGGTTGTCAGGCGGTGAAGATTGTCGTTTCCCAGCCAGAACTCACCGCTCAAGTCTCCAAAACCCTGTTTGTACAACTGCCAACCCACATAGAAATCCACAGAGCCATCCTTGCGTGTTTGGAAAACAGTCCAACCTCCGCCATCTGTGGTCATGTCACACAGAACTTGCATGGGTTTTCCTCCATCTGGATTTATAATGTAAACACCACTGGTTGAGGCTCCATCCTGCAGCAGTTGAGCACAATTTTTGGCTTCTGTTGAGAAGGAGTTGTTCTTTACTTAATATTACTATTGACTAAGGATCAAATGATGCTATTCACTAAACTAACTGAATTAAAATAACTAAATGTGTTGATCAGTTATTATCTTACCACAAGGTTTTCCTGTGTAGCCCCTGGTACAGTTGCATGTTATACTGTCGTCATCGTAGTTGGGAATGCATACTCTTTTGTCCCCACAAATTGAGTTGCTGGTTTCACAGACACTCTGTGATGAACAGAATGACAGAGTATGTGGACGATATCATTTCTTTTAACTTTTTAATGGCTACCTTGATTTTAATTATTTACTTTGGAACGCAGTATATTTTATTGTTACTAGTCTTTTTACTATAATTGAATGTTCGTGTTTTTAGGTTTGTCTTTGAATTTTGAATTTGAATGCGTGACGCCCCAATCTTTGCTGAAAATATTGTCCTTCTGAAGGTGTCATTAAAATGATAATAACTTTTCTTGTTAAAAAAGCCACGACATTAAACATTCATAACTTCAACTCACAGGAATGAAAACTAAGTACTATCACTTCTCAAAGCAAGTTTAAAATGGGGAAAAACGCTTAACAGGGTCAAATTACATTAGTTTTAGCCCTGTCAAATATGAGTCTCCTTAAATGAAAGTGCAAAATTGTTTTGCAACATTTTGCTTTTAGCTAAAGTTGAGTTTTGAAAAAAAGAAATTCTTATTGCACATAAGCGGGAGGTGACATGAATTGCGGACTGATTGGTCTGTATCTAGACATAGTTAATCGATTAACTAGGAGATAATAAATAACTCTATTGTAGTAACGGTCCCGTGTATTTAATGATTTTTGGTTAATTAAGGAACACTTCAATCTGGGAGAAAAACATTGATGTTTAACAAGTTTTCCATTAGCGCAAGTTGGATGTTACACTTAGCGTGCACTTAGCATTGTTTCTCTAATTTTGACACTACACTATGGAAGAAAACATAGCTTGTTAACAATAACATTAGCGGACGTAGGACATCATAAGTCAGCTGTAACGGACCAATCCCATATCCAACGAGGGTGAAAGGAATTTCTTTTCGATTGTAAACAGTCGCATTGGAAATTACAGAAAACATTTATTTACCTACATTAAAGATTCATTTTTTTTGAGATACTTATTTATCTTTCTATCTTATATCCATGTACGTATGTACCTAACTATCTTCCTAACTATTTCAGTATTTATCTATCTATCTACCTATGTCTATATATCTAACTTCCTGCCTATCAGTTTCTTTCTTTAACTATTTATCTACCTACCTCCCTACCTACCTACCTACCTACCTACCTACCTACCCATCTACCTATTCATTTATCTATATATCTACCTATCTACCTATCTCTCTATCTAATTATCTATCTATCTATTTATCTATCTCTATCTATATCTATCTATCTTTCTATCTTTCTTTGTCTATCTATCTATTTATTATCTAGATTTATCTATCTTTCTTTCTTTTTATCTATCTATTCAGCGTCCTGGCTACTCTGCTCTGTTAACTCTGAAAAACATAGCAGTTTACTGCCGTAGAATATACAGTCAACACGAGCCCAGCAATGAATCCTCATAACAGCTTTCCCGAAATGTCGGGACTACAAAAATTGTCACCTATACACAGAATTGTAACTAACGTGAAATCATTTTCTGGAAACGACAAACTCCACTGTCTGGCATTAAGGACATCAAAAACATAGATGTCCTTACTGCTTGATATAAGATGGTTTGGGGTATCACGTATAGTTCACGTCACCAGCGAAGGCTTTAGTTTCATTACCGTGCGTTTCAATGAATATTGATGTCCTCTGAATTGATACCAGTTTACACCGTCTGCACGTGAGTCGTGCGATCCGCCATGATACACTCCATTTAAATTAGACCAATGACATTTTCTGTACCACCAAGCACCCTTGTACGCTCCAGCACAGTTAACTCCGCTGTTGAAATCGTTATCGCTATCCTTGGTGCTGAACTGCATCCCACTGCAAGAAAGTTATGTGCTATTGGTTATGGAGAGAATTTGTCAATATTTACAACCAGTGAACAATCATTCGCTCGATCGTACACAATTGCTTGATATACGATATTACGATGTAATGCTCAGGATATAAAAAAGCCCATAAAAAAGTCCCAAAACATTTCTGGGTTGTATACTGTGAGCAACCAGCGTGTGCTGGCGTCTTCAGATGCGGCCAGTTTGTGCGACTATACCCCGTTCTAACTACTGTTAAATGACAAACGCAGTGCCTAGTTCATTTGATGGGTCTCACTCCTTCATAAATAGAAACAGCGTTCTCGCACGCGCATTACAATTTTCCCTTTACAAAATCTAAACAAACTGCGTTCTCCATACTTTGCTGACTGCTCATTGTCCGCCATAGAATCCCCAGCTGTGCCACCGTATCCTCCAATTGTTAACCGGTATTTATCGCTCTCGTCTGCAACTCGGAAAGTCGTGTACTCAGCGTATCTGACATTTCCCTCAAAGTCCTCCATGTCAACTCTCATCTTCATCTCATCAGCGGTTGTCAGGCGGTGAAGATTGTCGTTTCCCAGCCAGAACTCACTGCTCAAGTATCCAAAACCCTGTTTGTACAACTGCCAACCCACATAGAAATCTACAGAGCCATCCTTGCGTGTTTGGAAAACAGTCCAACCTCCGCCATCTGTGGTCATGTCACACAGAACTTTCATCGGTTTTCCTCCATCTGGATTTATATTGTAAACACCACTGATTATGGCTCCATCTTGCAGCAGTTGAGCGCAACTTTTGGCTTCTGTTAAAGGGGTTGTTCATTTCTTAATAATGCTATTCACAAAATTAACTGCATCAAAATGAATAAATATCATGATAAGTTATTTTCTTACCACAAGGTTTTCCGGTGTGGCCTCTGGTACAGTTGCATGTTATACTGTCGTCATCGTAGTTAGGAATGCATACTCCTTTGTCCCCGCAAATTAAGTGGTCGCTTTCACAGGCACTCTGTGTCAAATTATAATTCCCTTTGTTAGAGCGTTTTATGTTTAATTTGATTGGCTACAGGCTCTCCAGCAATTTTCCGAACAAATCGGAAGCAAAACGTTACAAGACTAGACAGCGTATTCATATAGAGTTTGCATTCACTGCAATCAGCTAACATCATGGCGGCGTTATTCAGAGATACTGCACTACACCTGCATTCCTTTGTAGAGAAACTGACAAAGGGACCCTACACTGTGCAGCGTGTCCGTTGTTTAAACGAACCATCTAACAATTATTAAGTGAAATCGAAGTGAAAGATGGCTACCACCGCACTATGGCAATTTAGGATGTTGCCAAAAGTTTAACTTCCAACATCAATAATCCTTAGAAATATAGTTATGTTCCTGACTTTGTCATTTTGGTCGAGACCTACCTTTTATCCTCTTTCATGATAAGTGGGCGTAAATTCTAACATGGTCTGCTTTCTAGAACTATTTATTTAGCGATTCTTCTAAAGATCGCAGCTTTCTATGTGAGTACCTGTAATCCTCTGTATGTGACGTTCTCGTCTTCAGTGAAGTTCTGCTCTCCAACAAAGCGATCCGAGTCACTTAACTGACACTTAATTCCCAAAGATTCCTCTGCGGGTCCGAAGTTGTACGACAAACAACGGTTGTCTCCAACACACGCAAACTGACAATCGCTTTCCGTTTGCACACTGATTTCCTTAATAGCACTTCCACTTAATTTTCGCCCAGTTATTGGTTTTGCAATTAATCGAGCTTTAAGACTAGTACTGGGCTGTATAAGACGGCTTTGACCGTGTACGCTTACACTAAAAAGTGCTAACAGCCACAAACGCATGTTCGTGGAATAGAATTGTTGGGAAGTTCTTTAGACCAGTGTCATAATTAGATTTGCTAAGAATGCATATGCAAAAGAATTACGCTGTGTCATGCTCATTACCATCTCTGTGTGATCTAAATAGTAATACAAAAAACATACTTTCTCAAAATTGAAAGCTTAATTTTGCGTTTTATCGCCTTTACTTTTTAAGCGGTGTGGACAAAATCAACACTTGAACATTCTAAAGCAAAGAAACAACTGTAATCCATTTTAGACAGCAACTATACATCATTCGCTGCAAAAGAAAGTAGAACGTTTCAAAGTTTCACAGCAGCTGCGGCGTTTTTATTAAGTTTATTACTCTACTAGGCGGCTTAGTAGTATAGATATGCGAGTCCGGAAAAACCGCTTTAAATCCACACCTAAAAACCACCCAAAGCCAGTAAAATCCACCAAAATCGAACTAAACCCCAAAATCGGATCAAAAACGCCAAAAATCGGATCAAAAATCCCGAAAATCGGATCAAAAATCCCAAAAATCGGATCAAAAATCCCAAAAATAAAAATCCCAAAATAAGATCAAAATCCGACAACACGAAAACTCAGCAAATTCCAGCAAATCACACAGAGCAGAATCAAATCAAAATCCCAAAAATCAAAAACAAAATCCTAAAAATCAAAATCAAATTCCGATTAAAATCAATCCAAACGGCTTTTGAAAACCGCCCGGGCCACAGTTTCTGCTAAGTTTCGTAGAATATCTATGGATGGCATATAAACATTCCAAAATCGTGCTTTTCTTAACCATTCATTAAACCAACTTACCTGTTGATGGTATAACTTAACGGCCTCACATATCATGATTAAAACTGATAAACGTTTCAATTTTATATGAATTACGTAGTAAACGAGACGGATTAAAAGCACGAACTGCCCTTAACCGGATCACATTTAATCCGTCTTCTGCCAATCCCGGAGAAAGAATAAAAGTGGACATTTTCGTTTAAATAAGGATATTGTTATCGTTCCAAATAGTGTATTTCTAATCTTCGATTTAACCGTGTCCGGCTATGAAAACAATACAATCGTCAATAATCTCGGTAGAAGTATAGTTAATTGATTGAAAGTCAGCTTTGGCGGTGTATTACTTCAAGACGTTAATCGATATCATTTATTTATGACAGACAACGACCTATTCTTAACCAAAAAAACAAGACGTGACCGATTGAGACTGGGGATATCAAACGAAAATATCCGTAGATTACGAACCAACGCGAGTAATAAAGATACGACTAAATCAAAGGATGTTTTATTATCCAAAATCCATAGAACAAAATATTGCATTCTAATAGATCATCCAGTTATAAACGATGGTGGAGTATTTTATCCTTATGCTTTGAGAGATGATTTGAAATTCGAGTTAACTCTAGCACCTTTGAACGATATAGTTTACTATACCAATTCTGTTAAACCACCGGATTATAAACTAACCAATATTGAATTAGAATACCGCTCCATGAATAGTGATTATTTATCTAGTGGTGTCGAACAGGTCTATAAAGATTGGAAAGGATATTTCTATGAAAATGTTTATCTAACGGAACCTTCCATTATTAACCTGGATAAAGATGAAATAATCGCCAAACACATTAAAATACCAAGAAAGTCGGCTGCTGGAATATTGTGTCTTTTCGTGGATGAGAGTTATAATGGATTGAGAAACTCTGAAAATTTTTTGAATCCAAATCGATTGTATTTCAGAGGTATGGTATCAACTGACTTCTGGCGTTCTATTCAACAGCGGTATAATTCCGATAATTTAATTGCAAGCGATTTTTATTCAGATAAATTTGCTTTGTGGATTGATCTAAGATCTCATTTTGATAATAATATCCTTGGGTCTGGGTGGTCATTAGTGAATGAAAATGACGGTATTAAGATTAA
Organism: Ricordea florida; assembly: GCA_949710005.1. Taxonomy (NCBI): domain Eukaryota; kingdom Metazoa; phylum Cnidaria; class Anthozoa; order Corallimorpharia; family Ricordeidae; genus Ricordea; species Ricordea florida. The sequence continues at coordinate 16,116,123 of OX453287.1, forward strand.
CATTCATAGAAATAAGACAGGTACTGGCTCAATAACTTGTTATATGTATGTGATAGCCGATGCCTTAATGGCATTCAGGATGAATTATTATTATCGATAAAATATTGACTATTTAACAATTAGACCCGCAGCCCGCAAGGGCTACGGGTCAATAGCCCATGAGGCGAAGCCGAATGGGCTATTGATCCGTAGCCCTTGAGGGCGAAGGGTCTAATTGTTTTAGTATCACCCAACTAGTCGGACAGTAAAAGCAATAATACAGTTAGCAAATGCAAGTTGAAGAAAGATTTATTTGGGAATAAAACAAAAGAAAGCGCCACGAATTTCGCTACTCGATGACTATTACTAATAGACCACTAGTAGCGTAGCCAATCAGATTGCGGCATTTGCATTAGTCCACTAGTTGGGTGATACTAATCTGGTTTTATTTAATGATAATCTGCTGGCATTTTGCTTGGAAGTTGTTGAAAATTTGCTAGGAGATGCTACGAAAATTAGCAGAAACTGTGGCCCGGGCGGTTTTCAAAAGCCGTTTGGATTGATTTTAATCGGAAATTGATTTTTAGGATTTTGATTTTGATTATGATTCTGCTGTATGTGATTTGCTGGAATTTGCTGAGTTTTCGTGTTGTCGGATTTTAATCTTATTTTGGGATTTTTGTTTTTATTTTTGGGATTTTTGATCCGATTTTGGGGTTTAGTTTGATTTTGGTGGATTTTACTGGTTTTGGGTGTTTTTTAGGTGTGGATTGAAAGCGGTGTCTTAGGAGCCACGTTATCTTTACTTGTTTTAAAACAGTTATCCACGAGAAAATGTTGGTTTTTAATTTACACAGTTGTTGCACATTGTGCTCTGGTGTTACACTACCTTTAATAAAAACGCACACCAGTGTTACCACAGTGCATTTAATGTTTAATAGCTTGCCAAATAATTTTTGTGGTTAAATTCTATCATTGCTTAGAAAGGAAGGTATCGAAGGCTCTGATACAAGAATCTCACCTAAACACACATGATTTTGAATAATTTATTAAGTAATGGTCCGGCTAAGAAGCAAGCAGAAAAACAATAGCGTTTGACAGTAGTGTGAGTTAATTTTGTGGTGCTAATTGGCGCATAGAGCAAAAGCCAAATTTGGCAGAGACACTGAAAACAGGGGTATGGAAAAGACAAGGTCGAAGAGTGACGTTTTCTTGAAATTTTCCATTGTTTTTTCGGGTCCTTTTGATATTAGGCAATGAGATGAGGCGATTTAAATGGAATTAACAATTAACTGTTCGCGCCTTTTTAATGAGTTTTGCCGTACACCTGCCTACCTTTTAGCCGGTTCATTACCTAAAGTTCTATGGAAATGACATACCTAAAGGAATACCTTGTTTCCATGAAACAATCCTCATAACAGCTTTCCCGAAATGTCGGGACTACAAAAATTGTCACCTATACACAGGATTGTAACTAACGTGAAATCATTTTCTGGAAACGACAAACTCCACTGTCTGGCATTAAGGACATCAAAAACATAGATGTCCTTACTGCTTGATATAAGATGGTTTGGGGTATCACGTATAGTTCACGTCACCAGCGAAGGCTTTAGTTTCATTACCGTGCGTTTCAATGAATATTGATGTCCTCTGAATTGATACCAGTTTACACCGTCTGCACGTGAGTCGTGCGATCCGCCATGATACACTCCATTTAAATTAGACCAATGACATTTTCTGTACCACCAAGCACCCTTGTACGCTCCAGCACAGTTAACTCCGCTGTTGAAATCGTTATCGCTATCCTTGGTGCTGAACTGCATCCCACTGCAATTGCTTGATATACGATATTACGATGTAATGCTCAGGATATAAAAAAGCCCATAAAAAAGTCCCAAAACATTTCTGGGTTGTATACTGTGAGCAACCAGCGTGTGCTGGCGTCTTCAGATGCGGCCAGTTTGTGCGACTATACCCCGTTCTAACTACTGTTAAATGACAAACGCAGTGCTTGGTTCATTTGATGGGTCTCACTCCTTCAAAAATAGAAACAGCGTTCTCGCACGCGCATTACAATTTTCCCTTTACAAAATCTAAACAAACTGCGTTCTCCATACTTTGCTGACTGCTCATTGTCCGCCATAGAATCCCCAGCTGTGCCACCGTATCCTCCAATTGTTAACCGGTATTTATCGCTCTCGTCTGCAACATGGAAAGTCGTGTACTCAGCGTATCTGACATTTCCGTCAAAGTCCTCCATGTCGACTCTCATCTTCATCTCATCAGCGGTTGTCAGGCGGTGAAGATTGTCGTTTCCCAGCCAGAACTCACTGCTCAAGTATCCAAAACCCTGTTTGTACAACTGCCAACCCACATAGAAATCCGCCATCTGTGGTCATGTCACACAGAACTTTCATCGGTTTTCCTCCATCTGGATTTATATTGTAAACACCACTGATTATGGCTCCATCTTGCAGCAGTTGAGCGCAACTTTTGGCTTCTGTTAAAGGGGTTGTTCATTTCTTAATGATGCTATTCACAAAACTAACTGCATCAAAATGAATAAATATCGTGATCAGTTATTTTCCTACCACAAGGTTTTCCTGTGTAGCCCCTGGTAGAGTTGTATGTTATACTGTCGTCATCGTAGTTAGGAATGCATACTCCTTTGTCCCCGCAAATTGAGTGGTCGCTTTCACAGGCACTCTGTGTCAAATTATAATTCCCTTTGTTAGAGCGTTTTATGTTTAATTTGATTGGCTACAGGCTCTCCAGCAATTTTCCGAACAAATCGGAAGCAAAACGTTACAAGACTAGACAGAGTATTCATATAGAGTTTGCATTCACTGCAATCAGCTAACATCATGGCGGCGTTATTCAGAGTTAACTACACCTGCATTCGTTTGTCGGAGAAACTGACAAAGGGACCCTACACTGTGCAGCGTGTCCGTTGTTTAAACGAACCATCTAACAATTATTAGGTGAAATCGAAGTGAAAGATGGCTACCACCGCACTATGGCAATTTAGGATGTTGCCAAAAGTTTAACTTCCAACATCAATAATCCTTAGAAATATAGTTATGTTCCTGACTTTGTCATTTTGGTCGAGACCTACCTTTTATCCTCTTTCATGATAAGTGGGCGTAAATTCTAACATGGTCTGCTTTCTAGAACTATTTATTTAGCGATTCTTCTAAAGATCGCAGCTTTCTATGTGAGTACCTGTAATCCTCTGTATGTGACGTTCTCGTCTTCAGTGAAGTTCTGCTCTCCAACAAAGCGATCCGAGTCACTTAACTGACACTTAATTCCCAAAGATTCCTCTGCGGGTCCGAAGTTGTACGACAAACAACGGTTGTCTCCAACACACGCAAACTGACAATCGCTTTCCGTTTGCACACTGATTTCCTTAATAGCACTTCCACTTAATTTTCGCCCAGTTATTGGTTTTGCAATTAATCGAGCTTTAAGACTAGTACTGGGCTGTATAAGACGGCTTTGACCGTGTACGCTTACACTAAAAAGTGCTAACAGCCACAAACGCATGTTCGTGGAATAGAATTGTTGGGAAGTTCTTTAGACCAGTGTCATAATTAGATTTGCTAAGAATGCATATGCAAAAGAATTACGCTGTGTCATGCTCATTACCATCTCTGTGTGATCTAAATAGTAATACAAAAAACATACTTTCTCAAAATTGAAAGCTTAATTTTGCGTTTTATCGCCTTTACTTTTTAAGCGGTGTGGACAAAATCAACACTTGAACATTCTAAAGCAAAGAAACAACTGTAATCCATTTTAGACAGCAACTATACATCATTCGCTGCAAAAGAAAGTAGAACGTTTCAAAGTTTCACAGCAGCTGCGGCGTTTTTATTAAGTTTATTACTCTACTAGGCGGCTTAGTAGTATAGATATGCGAGTCCGGAAAAACCGCTTTAAATCCACACCTAAAAACCACCCAAAGCCAGTAAAATCCACCAAAATCGAACTAAACCCCAAAATCGGATCAAAAACGCCAAAAATCGGATCAAAAATCCCGAAAATCGGATCAAAAATCCCAAAAATCGGATCAAAAATCCCAAAAATAAAAATCCCAAAATAAGATCAAAATCCGACAACACGAAAACTCAGCAAATTCCAGCAAATCACACAGAGCAGAATCAAATCAAAATCCCAAAAATCAAAAACAAAATCCTAAAAATCAAAATCAAATTCCGATTAAAATCAATCCAAACGGCTTTTGAAAACCGCCCGGGCCACAGTTTCTGCTAAGTTTCGTAGAATATCTATGGATGGCATATAAACATTCCAAAATCGTGCTTTTCTTAACTATTCATTAAACCAACTTACCTGTTGATGGTATAACTTAACGGCCTCACATATCATGATTAAAACTGATAAACGTTTCAATTTTATATGAATTACGTAGTAAACGAAACGGATTAAAAGCACAAACTGCCCTTAACTGGATCACATTTAATCAGTCTTCTGCCAATCCCGGAGAAAGAATAAAAGTGGACATTTTCGTTTAAATAAGGATATTGTTATCGTTCCGAATAGTGTATTTCTAATCTTCGATTTAACCGTGTCCGGCTATGAAAACAATACAATCGTCAATAATCTCGGTAGAAGTATAGTTAATTGATTGAAAGTCAGCTTTGGCGGTGTATTACTTCAAGACGTTAATCGATATGATTTATTTATGACAGACAACGACCTATTCTTAACCAAATCAAAGGCTCCTTCGAGCTACCTCATGGTATGTGGTAGTTATTCTATGAAGTGCTGTCCTTTCCCCAGACCATAAAGCGTTCATTCCGAATAGTTCGTTTTGTGCACTCTTGCTACGACTGATCGATTACTCGTCGTCCAAATTGGAGACATCGTCACTTTTCAGACTTTAAAACCCATTTCTTTGCCCTCGAGCATTCTTGAACACATTTCCTGTTCGTTCGCAAGGTCTTCAAAAGTGTATTTTGATCAAAGATGGAGCGAAAGGAACGAAAACCCGCCTTGACTATCTTTGCGTCGGCCTCAACACAACAGACGCCATTTTGTGAACATGTGCTGCCGCTTTGTCTCACCCCCTCCCCCCACATATGTGAACATAAAACAATTCCACGACTTTGTGGACGAAACCAAACCTAGCAGGGGAGATAGGGGAGAACCTGTTTAATTCACATTTAATGCGGATTTAATGCATAAATTAATTGTCTAACGGGAATGGAGTGACAAATCCAACCATTACTATACCTCATGGTATGACATACATACCATGAGGTAAAAAGCAAGACCTGACTGATTGAAACAGGGGATATCAAACGAAAATATCCGTAGATTACGAACCAGCGCGAGTAATAAAGATAAATCAAAGGATGTTTTATTATCCAAAATCCATGGAACGAAATATTGCATTCCAAACGATCATCCAGTTATAAACGATGGTGGAGTCTTTTATCCTTATGCTTTGAGAGTTGATTTGAAATTCGAGTTCACTCTAGCACCTGTGAACGATATAGTTTACTATACCAATTCTGTTAAACCACCGGATTATAAATTAACCAATATTGAATTAGAATACCGCTCCATGAATAGTGATTATTTGTCTAGTGGTGTCGAACAGGTCTATAAAGATGGGAAAGGATATTTCTATGAAAATGTTTATCTAACGGAACCTTCCATTATTAACCTGGATAAAGATGAAATAATCGCCAAACACATTGAAATACCAAGAAGGTCGTCTGCTGGAATATTGCGTCTTTTCGTGGATGAGAGTTATAATGGATTGAGAAACTCTGAAAAATTTTTGAATCCTGATATAACTTCTGTTGTTATTGAAGTGGAAGGAGTCCCAAATCGATTGTATTCCAAAGGTACATATGGTATCAATTGACTTCTGGCCTTCTATTCAACAGCGGTATAATTCCGATAATTTAATTGAAAGCGATTTTTATTCAGATAAATTGCTTTGTGGATTGATCTAAGATCTCATTTTGATAATAATATCCTTGGGTCTGGGTGGTCATTAGTGAAGGGAAATGACAGTATTAAGATTAACATCCATAGAAGCAAGACAGGTACTGGCTCAATAACTTGTTATATGTATTTGATAGCCGATGCCTTAATGGAAATTCAGGATGAATTATTATTATCGATAAAATATTGACTATTCTGGTTTTATTTAGGTTGCGTTCGATTGACCCTATTCCGGAATAAGAATTCATTCCGGATTATTCCAGAATACCCATTCCGTCCGCACGTCAATAAAACGATTATTCCGTTTCTGGAATAATGGCCCGCGATATAACGATGAGTCGGCGGCTATCCGTAGGAAAATACAAATTGTTGCAGAATTTATTGCAACAAACATGGCCGAAACATTAGATGTTGTTGTTTGCTGTATTTTGGCAGCTGTGGTAGAATTTTTTGTTGACTAGCTTCTGTACCGCTTGCGGACGCCATTTTTATTCAGTTGCTGTGCAGATGTTGCGAAGTGAAGAGGACGTGACGTCATTATTCCGGATTATTCCAAACATTCTGCTACCTGGAGCAGAATGCTTGGAATACATTCTGCGTACTCTGGAATCGGAATAGTGACTCAATCGAACGGACATTCTATTTTATTCTGTTTATTCCCATTCCGGAATAGGGTCAATTGAACGCAACCTTAGTGATAATCTGCTGGCATCTTGCTTGGAAGTTGTTGAAAATTTGCTAGGAGATGCTACGAAAATTAGCAGAAACTGTGGCCCGGGCGGTTTTCAAAAGCCGTTTGGATTGATTTTAATCGGATTTTGATTTTTGGGATTTTGATTTTAATTTTTGGGATTTTGATTTTGATTCTGTTCTATGTGATTTGCTGGAATTTGCTGAGTTTTCGTGTTGTCGGATTTTAATCTTATTTTGGGATTTTTATTTTTATTTTGGGGATTTTTGATCCGATTTTGGGGTTTAGTTTGATTTTGGTGGATTTTAATAGTGGATTTAAAGCGGTGTCCTAGGGGCCACATATCTATACTACTGTCTTTGTTCATTGTCAAAGTTAGACCATTTCATGAGCCCGTGTTAATAGGCTCCTAACCATTTCTGGTTTTGTTAGAATTTTTTTTTCTTTTTTTTTTGTGGACATCTTACTCTGATATAGGTCCTATAATGCCCTAACAAGGCTTGTACAAACTTGTTAACACATTTTAAATTTCATATATATATATATATATAAATTGTAAAAGTATATTATTTGTAAAACAGTGCTCAATACGTGAACGTAGAGCGAAGTAGTTGTTGCGGGAGAAAAAAACACACAAACAAACTACAGGTTTATCCCTACAAGCCTGTTTCGTGGTTGCCCACTCATCAGGGGATATTGGTGGATTTTCCTGGTGGATTTAAAGGGATATCCCCTGATGAGTGGGCAACCACGAAACAGGCTTGTAGGGATAAACCTGTAGTTTGTTTGTGTGTTTTTTTCTCCCGCAACAACTATATATATATATATATATTAAATCTGCCTGATGAGTGCGTAAGCACGAAACTCAGAGTTGCAGGGAATCATGTGTGTTTTCATTTAGTAACCCAATTCTATATACCGCTCTACACAAATGTGTATTGAGCACTATTCAGCAGTGTTTTCTACAACTTCTCACCATTATATATATATATATATATATATATATATATATATATATATATATATATATACGGTTATAAAATGCCTCAAGCCAACAAAGAATGCCACTGCGTCAGGAGGATCAATGAAGATTCACAGTCCAAGCCTCACCACAAAAATGAATTTAAAAACGTTAGATAAAGCAAGGACGGACAACTTCTGACGATAAAAAAGTTAAAAAGTTAAAAATTTAATAGAAAAAACGTTTCGGTCTTAGACCTTCGTCAGTTAAGGTCTAAGACCTAAGGTTAAAAAGTTTAAAAATTTAATAAAAATAGACGTTTCGGTCAATGACCTTCATCAGTTGCACTGCAACTGATGAAGGTCATTGACCGAAACGTCTATTTTTATTAAATTTTTAAACTTTTTTTAGATTTTTTACTGTATATATATATATTTTTTTTTTCGCTCGAAGTTGTCCGTCCTCGTTTTCCACAATTGCCTATATATATATATATATATATATATATATATATATAGATATAAAGTTAATTTGGGAACAGAAATCAACACAACCAAGAGAATAAGTGAAAATGTGGCTCAGCTAGGAATCGAACCTGAGTCTCCAGATTGAACTGGTCGAATGCCTTAACTACTAGACCACTGAACCAACCACACTGACAACACATACACACAATGTGGTCTTTTTGAGTGGCCAGGTCCGAGGAGACTATTTCACAAATCTTCTGCAATCAGGATCACGTCACTACTCCCCGGTCGATCAGTAATACACGGCCAAATCCCCCACACATATAAACTAAGTACAGTTAAAGTAGGGAGGGGATATGTTAGCAACTGATTGCCTTATTCACTTACGATCACCAACCTATTCCCATTAAGATGGCGATTCATCAGGGATTTCTGAGAAATACAAACAAACAAAGTTAATTTGGGAACAGAAATCAACACAACTAAGAGAATGACATCTGGAACGGGAGATTGTAGAATGTGCAAGATAAAATTCATAAATTTTAAAGTAGTTTTTCATCTCAATTAACTAGCATCTTAATTCACTTATATTTTTTAACTTTTAAAAACGCTGCAAGCGTAAATCAAATAACTTCAGCAGTTGCAAAAACTGCAATAAGAAACGAAACAGTCAAGATTTAAAAAAATGTTGTGAAAGTCTATCGTTTTAAAATTGAAGAAAAACTTAAATAAAAAGTATGAATGCTAATCATTCTTATCTCCTTATTGATGAAAGGTAAATCTTAATTTGTGTTGGAGTGAAAAATACAAAACAGAAAATGCGGGATTGCTTATAAGCGATGACATACTCTAAACTAATAACTGATGTCATTTGTGATAGGGCATTTCAGTGATGCTTATAAAAAGCAATTTGAATTAATAGAAACGCCATTGTTTGTTCGATATTTTTAAAGTTCAACTCACCTTGGCATCATTCTTAACATCTGAATTAGGATTAACAGATTCATCTTCATTTCCCGAGTTAACACTTGCCGAGATACAGAACAGTAAGAGAATTGACCACCATACGATCTGCGACTCGTTATCTGACAGGAATTGTGAAGTGTTGTAAGGACTGAGCAGAGTTAGAAACTTACGGTGTTAACCCTTTCACTCCCAAGAGTGACTTTATAGATTTTACTCTGTCTAACGCTAGACGATTGTACTCAGCAAATGGAGACCTCTTGGGAGTGAAAGGTGTAAGACAAAATACAAGTTTTTTTTTTTCACTTCTCCCGAAAATGGTAATTTGTTTTCCCTTACAATTTCACAGACACTCTGGTTGATGTTACCCTTTGAAATTTTTAAGCTATTCAGAACAATAATGATAATGAATTTGCATAGCGTTCTTTTTCATATGGATATGTTAAAAGCGCTTTACATCAATTCTGCTATTAATTAATTAATTACAATCAGACTAAATCAAACTTTCGTTAGAGTTTGAAGGAGAAAAGAGGTAAGGTTTTCTTAGTTTTGTGCTATTTGATTTGTGATTAGCTGGTCTTGGAATTAGTTCATCGGTATCCTACAAGAACCGTGTATTATTGTTTTCAGTTTTTACGTGGTTTCAACGGAATCAATAAATGGACTAATAATTACAAGCGGTGGGTCTGTTGATCCTTAGTAAATACCTACTTCCTACGGCCTAACCGGGGTTGGAGTTCAGTTCGATTCTAATCCATGACCTTCCTTAGCCGTAATATTCTAGTTCACGCCTTTGTAACCTTCAAGTTGGATCACTGCAACTCTCTTGTATATAAGGCTCCGAAATATGTCATCAAAAAGCTTCAATTAGTACAGAATGCCGCGACTCGATTGATTACCAGTTCTTGTAAGTACGAACACATCACCCCTATTTCATTCGACCTGCACTGGCTTCCAGTTTCTGAGCGAGTTAAATTCAAAATAATTCACCCACAAAGCACTTCAATCACCAGCAGGACCCAGCAGTCTCCTATCTATGTTCAAGACCTGATACGCCATTATTCAACTTCGAGAACGCTCTGGTCATCTTCAGCATCACGCCTGAGTCCTGTCAACTTTAATCTTAAGTCTTATGGCTCTAGAGCTTTTGCTGTTTCGGCTCCTGAACTGTGGAACAGACTACCTAAAGACATCCGTTCTTGTGCCAATTTAAATCTTTTTAAACGTAAACTTAAGACTCATCTTTTTAAAATTTATTTTTAACATGTATGAAATCTTTTCTTATCCTTGTAAAGCGCCTAGAACTTACTCATCCGTTCTTGTTACAATTAAAATCTTTTAAACAAAAACTTAACACTCATCTTTTAATTTATTTTGACATGTACGAATTATTTTCC
>OX453287.1:16131559-16139059 GCA_949710005.1 Ricordea florida
ATTTCTATCTTTTCTATAGCATGTATAACCGGAAAGACATATCTTACTATCGAGCAATGTACAATCTAGACGCGATTCTGTCACCGCAAACACATCCAATGCTGCTTTCTCCATTAGTACTTCGGCATCGGCATAGTGTCCCGGCAAAGTTGTAATATTTACATGAGCAAATTTCATTCCTCTGTTCTTAAGATTTGCATGAAGACCTTTATTCATCCTTACTCTGGGGTTTCCTTCTTTTCCTCCCGTGTTAGTTTTTTCATGTGACTTGCGGACAGGTGTATCAAAGCCAGGAAATAAACATGTTATGCATTCCCAAGCCAAAGAAGGTTCGCAAAGTTTATCATATTCCGTTCTCTTCATACTGATACACTTAGCATGAAACCACTTGTCGCATGAATCGCATTGTATCGCCATCTGATTCTTTCGGCATCCTTTAGTGAAAACAGCACAAGCATCCGTCACTGGCCCCGGATTCTCCTGTATATCACCTGCTAACAGAACCATGTAAGTTGCGCAGAGAGTGATATTTGTAAATTTAAGTGCCGCCATACATTTCAAAGATGGCGGCACAAGTGCTTCACGGAGGAACCTCCGAGTCGGACCAGGATTTCGCGTTGGATATATCGATACTGCTTAAGAGTCACTTTTACCAACCGTCAAACATTTGGCGGCAACTGTTGAAAAATGAATTTCGCTGATATTGTAAACTTAGGTAGGCCTTTATGTCCAATAAATCACCACATACTTTGTTTGCCTGAATATCGATTTGTTTTCGGGAAAATCGATAATAAGTGAAAACCGCAAAAATGCCCCTTCGACAGATCAAAATTTATGCCGACTTTAGAAGCTTCGCGTGAATAAATACAGCAGCTCAGAAGGACAAAACCTATCAAATGTTGAAGAATGACATCAAGTAAATCTACCGAAAGCGTTTTTAGGAGATCTCGTCCTTTTATTTGGAAATTGTAATTAAATTTATTTCACGCACTTTTAACTCGATTAAAAATAGGTCCAACTTATCGATTAATCTAAGCATGTGCGACGCAAAAAAATTCGCCGAAAATTTGCGTTTTTGAGAGGCAAAGAGTTGTCCTTTTTGATCCCAAAAGGATTATTTTGGGAAATGATGCAGCGCGATCCTTTGAATTTTTGAAGTTGCATAATATTTGCTTTTTCAAATTACCCAGGAGAGTCGATCTTATCAGCTTAATGTACACATTTCACGCAAAGCCCAATGCTACGCCATATTAGAGAGAAACTTTCGCTATTTTAAAAAGCTACAGGCTAACCTTGATGTTGCTGAAGCATTCCAAAGAAAGTTGAAGCAGCTTGTTGACCATAAACTTTATCCCGCCGCGAGATTTCGTCAGTGCGATTCCTCAACTCGCCGTGTTTACTCGTATACCCTTCACACATCGGGCGCTCTTCTCCTGTTTTCACGCGACAATTCTTTTTCTTCCGTTTCTTTTAATGCAGGATTCAAGACCTTACCTTAAAAATCACTTCTGAACTAAAAAACTGTACCAGTTTCGGGCAGAAAGTCGTTAGCTAAAAGCATGTGTTTATTGTCAACCTTGTGACACAGCGAGTTCAGGTGAAATTAACAACCACTGCCGAGTTAATCTATTACTAGTATGAAGTTCAGAATTGATGAGCGATTGCTCAACTGATACGGTCGTCAAGATATTTTAAATGTTTTAATTATTATTATTTTACTTTCAGCTTTACGCAAATTAGGAGCTATTTCAAAACAGTCAATGAACCAAACTTTGAGAAAATGCGTGTGTTTGGAGGGAGCTGTGGAGGTCGGGGAGGGGGAGGGAGTGTTATTAGACTGAGAACAGGCCCCTAAGGGTATCCTAAGTGATAAATAGTGCGAAAAGAGAAAAAGCGCGACATCATAAGGATCAGGGTGCTAAGGGACGGACCATTAGAAAAGTGATGGGGGGTGGGGAATTTTCAGCTTGCACGAATTTTTTTTTTCGCTCACTGCTTATGCGGGAATTTTTTTTTCTTTCAGGTGAACCCCTCTGCACGAATTTTTTTTACTACGTGTGAAAAAGTCACAATTGGACCTTCCTTCTGCATAAATTTTTTTTTTACCTTCTTTGCATGAATTTTTTTTTGTTTTTTTCCCCACCCCCCATCACCTTTCTAATCGGTCCGTCCCTAAGGAGCCTGTTCTCAGGCTAAGGTCTTATATGCGAGCGGCTACAAAGAATTTTGAATAAGAATCTCAAAAAGCAATGGGTAACTCAATTCTGTTTGGCATGTAGTCAAGATGAGGAAAACTGTTCTGATTTTAACGATTTTAAATAAGTTGTGTACATGTAACTGTCCTGTGCAATCCTTGGAATAGGCAAATTGTGGCAAGTTCAACCCCAACCTGTCATATCAACCTGTCATATCAACCTGTCATATCAACCTGTCATATCAACCTGCTATTGTGGGTCCACCGCGGTCAAACGTCTCGGTCAATTTTCGTGAGATTTCATTCACAATGAGCGCTTACCATTTGAATGGAACTTTCGATGAATTTTTTGCGACAAATGGTACTGTCCTTTTTCTCGTCAACGGGAAACGGAACGGATTGATCTGTACCATTTGATCCGAAGTCTCGGATGCCAGTAAGCTGGGACCTAATATCAATGTTTTCCTGCACTACTTAACTCAAAAGCACGAACCGTTAGAACAAAAGAAAACCATAACAGTATCAACAACGAAAACTTAAAGCTTTCACACCTGGGGTGCGACAGATGTGTTGGAGGAACTGGAAGAGATTTGGCGAGAAGAACAAGTAGTTTTCGCATCGATTAACTTGTAAAACTTGATCATGATCATTCGCGACATCCGCCATGCTGTCATCTCGAAAATATTAACGTGAGCAACCTGGCACTGGTATTTTCAAATGGTACAGAAATTTCCGGATATTCCGGTACAACCGAGAAAAAGGTAATACCTTGGAAGGTATTACTTTTTTTCCGAAAACGTTCCACTGGAATAAACCGTTCCATTTGAACTTTTACCGGAATTTCCGGTTATTCCGTGCAAATGGTAAGCGCCCAATGAAGTGGAAAAATGAGCAAGGATTTGTATAATAGCTGTTGAATGTAACTTGCATTTCTTGTTTTCTATCTTTCCTGTCGAAGCCACAGCTTCCTCCCACAATCGATTTAAAAGAACAGCAGACCTCCACATTTACGCAAATGTTGCCAATCCAGTGTTTACCACTTGTTCTAATTTACTGAATCAGAGATGTCAATTCAAATAAGCAACAAACTAACAGATGTTTGTGAAGTAGTGCCAGAACAATCTATCGATTGGTTTAATTTCAAGATTTTTAATTTTTAGTCTCTCAAATTAACATTATATAGCTTTTAGCTTCACAATCGGAATAATAGAAAGCCCAAACTAACTTGAACTGAAAACGATAGGAAAAAAAATATGGCTAAAATAAAACAAGGAACAGCTGTAGAATTAACCTGGCAACAAAAAAAGTAAATTTCTTCCAGGGCATTTTTATTGGGTTTTACGCTTAGCAGATATTGCGCACTCATTATTTCTTTAATATTGGACCTTGGTAGAACAAATCCAACCTAGTCCACTCTTCCTAATTTTACCTCGGTGATTTCACTTTTCGTTCCGTTGTTGTGAGACAAGGAACAGATGTTTTGAAATTTACGCCGTTCCGTTGGCAACTGCTTCTACGTTTTCGTTCAAAACTGAGTTTAAAGCAAAGTCTACTTAAATGAAGCACCTGAAGCCTGAATAGAAGAAAAGCAATCGTCGATCATTTCAAAACAGTACGTGTCTTGCGAGCGCCATAAATAAACATGGCTCGTTGAGGAATCGCACCATTCAAGTTATCGCCGGAGGGCTTGAGTTTTATGGTGAACGAACTGCGAAATCGTCTTAAAATGCCTCAGCAACATCAAGGTTAGTCTGTCATTTTACATTTTTAGTGGAAATTTAGCTGCCATGTGGAGGACGACCAGAACTTTGCGTGAAATGTGTGCATTTCGCTGATAAGATCAACTCTCGTGAGTAATATGAATTAGCGAATATTATGCAACTTCAAAAATCAAAATTTTCGCGCTGAATCATTTCCCCAAAAAATCCTTTTGGGACAAAAAAAAACAACTCTTTGCCTTTCTCAAAAGCAAGTTTTGGATGGATTATTTTGCGTCGCACATGCTTAAATTAGTCAATGAATTTGGCCTACTTTTAATTGAGTTAAAAGTGTGTCTAATAAATTTAATTACAATTTGCAAATAAAAGGACACGAACTGCCAAAAACGCTTTCGGTAGACTTAACTGATGTCATTTTTCAACATTTGATAGGTTTTGTCCCTCTGAACTGCTTTATTTATTCACGCGAAGCTTCTGAACTCGCCATAAATTTGGAGGCCTCGAAGAGGCATTTTGGCGGCTTTCACTGATTATCGATTTTCCCGAAAACAAATCGATTTTCAGGCAAACAAAGTATGTGGTGATTTATTGGACATAAAGGCCTACCTAAGTTTACAATATCAGCGAAATTCATTTTTCGACACTTGCCACGGATTTTTAAAATTGTTTCATTTTTGGTAACTTGGGCTCTTAATATCCAAACCCGTCGACACAGCGATACTGCAGGATGTCTTATCGAAACCATAGTTAGGTTTTAGAGAGTGCAGGACAATTGTGATAAGTAGCCAAGCCAAGAATATCAGAGAACATCGACAGCCCGCCATTACGCCGGCCACACGTAGTACGATCATTTTAAGTTAATAATTTCGAGAAAGTTGCCAATTTTGAGGATCCTGATCCGAAAGTGCTTACAGTCGAGGAAACTGTTTTAGAAATCTCGGCGTCTGTCTGTTCTTCTGCCAACTTAGATTACTTAAGACCCTGTTCTTCAGTAGTAGGAAAAGGCCGGTTCTGGGACAATCGATTTTTTCGGGTCGAGTTGTGATTTTTGTGTCGATGATTTTTCAATTTTTTTCGAGTCTTGTGAAATTTTTGGGTCGATGATTTTTTTCGAGTCTTTCGATTTTTGGGTCGATGATTTTTTTCGAATTCTGCTTTTTCGTTTGGGCGTGGTCATGAATAATTAATTAGAAGTTGGGTGTCAAAAATGTATCTTTGTGGGGGGTGGGGTGAGGGGTGGGGTGGGGAGGAGTGGAGGGGAGTGAGGAGTGTCAAATATTGAAAATTATTTTGGGGTGGTGTAGCGATTGGTATACGTTTGGAAGAATTTGTTGAGATGCCTAAGAAAAGGAAGAGTAAGATTCATTATTCATTTCGTCATCCATTTCTTTATCCATCTAATTATCCATTTCGTTATCGTATGCTAAGGATGCTAAATATTGATGAATATCGAGAGATTGAGTTAAAATATATCAATGAAAAAAGACTGGCTATTTATGATTTTGTAGACTCAATCAAAAAAGATATATTATACAATATTTCAAATAATCGTGGTTTTATTAATGAAGAAGAATATAAAGTAATTTATTTTCGAATTAGTTATACTAACAAGAATAATTATGAGGGTTATTTTGAGTTTAATACTGATTTGGAATTTGTTGTAGATGGTATATCTACTGATAGATTTATTAGAGTTATATTAAATCATGGCAAAGGATTAGTTGATTATGATTCTTTTATTGACAAAAGATTAGTTGATTGTGATTCTATTATTCATTCATTTAGGGCCATTATGTATATAGATAAATATAAGAGATTACGTAAGGATCGTTTCTACAAAGACTTGTATGACGACTTAATTCGTGCTGCATGGCATCCAAGAAGGGCGATAGATTGGTGCTATGATGAGGAACAAAAGAGCTATCTAGATTCGTTCCTTGAATAACTATAATTTTCCGGTTCAATTCCGGTTCAAAATGGTTTTATGTAAATTAGGGTGTATTAATTTCCATTGACGTGGTGGAGGAGTGACGTGGAGTGGCTTTCCAGGTCGATTCTTAGCTTGGTAAATATTCAGCAACCTTTGCATTTTGAGCAATCTGATTGGCTCTCTGCTATGTCGCACATCATAGTCTGCGGTTTTGTTACTATTATGCGCACGCATGCTATGTGCGCCCGTTGTTGAATATGAACCGCCATGTTTGATTAAAATAGTTGTTGTGTTGTACCAGTTTGATTCATTCCATTTCGCGGCGAGACACAACACTCTCCACCTCGAGATATTTAACAACTTTTCACCGAAGTTGAGGTGGCTAGTTGTTTTAGTATATACTAAAACATGAGATAATTCACACCAAAAAAGAAAATGGCTTGGAAAATGGAGGACTTCTGAAGTGACGATCCAAAGAGGGTCGGATCGCGGTAAGAGACTTTTTGTTGCAATGACTACCGTCTCGTTTTTCTCGCTGACAGATAGACTAGTTCTTTTGGCGACATTTCTTTAAATGGAGCTGCAAACTCTTTCTGTATTTGAAAACATTTTGTGAAAAATGCAATTCAACTGTCAGTGGTTTTCAAGTGAACAAAAGACATCAAATTTGGTTACGCAAGATAATTTGCATTTGTAAACAAAACCTTTCTCGTTGCCATTACCTTTAAACACGACTAACCCAAATTTAGTTCCTTTTTGTTTTCAGGGACTGCGTCGTCGTTAATTTGGATGATATCTTCGCTTATCCCGGATGCAAACAGACGCCATATTTTTTTCGAAATTCACGGAGGGAGCGAGAAACTCGCAACTTGCTCAGATGCAAATAACAAAGGATATTGGGAGTTAGACTAGCCAATAAGAGTGCACGTACAACGCTATCCACTGTTTTGTAGATACTAATCAACATAATCCACCTCCTGGGATGTGAATAATGTTGGGGCTTCTGGGTAATCCTCGCGCTAGCGAGTTTTTTGATTGAAGATTAAACAAAACGGCGTCGAGGGGAAATGAAAATAGGGGCCGTCGATTCTCGCTGTAGAGCTCTTTACGAGAGGTGTCACTGGGGAAATAAAGCAAAAAACGACCACGATGAAACGTTGCCTAGGCTGTAGGACCAAACAGTGGTGCAAATGAACGTCACATCGAAACTGCATGTGTTAAATAAAGTCCGGTAAGTCTCTTTGTCGTACGAATTACTCTTAAACAATTATTTTTGTAATATAGGAGAATAAAATTCTGCGCTCTGATTGGCTAATTTACCATGAGCAATAATCCGATAGGGGCACGCGCGTCAGCAGCTTTATCGATCCGCAATAACCATTCCTTTATTCCCGCAAGAGTTGCTAAGAGAGATTTTTGACATGGATTAAACACTGCCCAACGATAACACAGATAAAACAGAAGATTTACCGACTTTAGCGTGGATTTTCAATGGCTTACAAGCTGTAGTTTTGCATAACAAACTAAACGATTCGCAACTCTACTAGAGTAAGATTTGTGAAATATTGTGTTTGAAACAGACACTCTGAAAAGACAAATTAAAGCAAGTAACTGGTCTGTTTTAGCAATGATTATTTAAAGTATCGAGGAATAATTCA
>OX453287.1:16144059-16181559 GCA_949710005.1 Ricordea florida
ATCAAATAACCAAAAATACAGTATTGGTTTTATCAAATAACCAATGGAAACAAAATTGGTTATATGAAATAACCAATTTGAGTAAAAATGGTTATTTATGATAATTAAACCGCTGATGTTAATTATCATAAATAAAAGAGGCAAATCATGAGAAAATCGTCCCAAAATATGTCAAATAATAAATTTACAAACGGCGCCCCATAGGAGGGGGGTGAATAGGGGTATGCAAATCCGCTGATCCGTCATAATTTAATGACCAAATCCGTCGATCCGTTATTGAAGGATCCGCAAATCCGTTGAAAAATATGCTCTGAATCCGAAATCCGGGCCAGAATATTGTCAAAATCCGTCGATCCGTTTTCCTATTCACCCCCCTCCTACAGGGTCTTCGTTTTAGACCACAGGGTCTTCGGACTTCGTTTTTGGGTCTTCGTTTTTGACACATCCCTTTTATGACACTGGATGCGAGTTTGAAGTGTGATCGCGTGTTGAGTTTATACCTCTTTTAACAAACTATTTTGCTGTACATTTTAGAAATGCTAATCAAAAACTGTTATGTTGACATGACAGTAAGCCTCAACCATGAGAAGGAAGGTAAAATATTTTCAGTTACTGCCTTTCCAAAAGTGGTATCTGGATTCCTACAAGAAGACATTTTCATAACTTCAAAGAAGACACTGAACCACTCATTGAGAAGCTGTTGCTTCTGGACAGTGCAGATTTTCGGCTATCCCAGAATGGGAAACTTGTTGCAAAAATGCAAGACCATGAACAGGGCAGTGACTCAAGTGACAACATATAGACACTCTTCTTTTCGTCCCTGTAAGGTTCTAAATTAGAACATGACAGTTGCTTTTCATTAGTTTTGATAGGATTCAGTCACCAGAAATTGGCCCCTTATTATCTTTTTCCACATAAACACATTAATTTCAGTATCAGTTTCTGTGTTGAATATACCATATTAACATATCATTGTTGCTCAACCCCGGGGGGGGGGGGGGGGGGTACTCCCTTATAAGGGCTTAATGGGGACGTGCGGCCAGCCAAGGTATGTTTTTCGGGATCGAATTTATTATTTTTTGTCTTAATCAGGGTATCGATTTATCAATTTTTGTATTAAACAGGATATTATTGTCTTACACAGGGTATGGTTTCGGGTTAAGTGTCTTAAACAGAGATTCAAAAATCGGAATTCTGTCTTAAACAGGGTAGGAAAATCAGCGATATTTGTCTTAAACAGGGTCAGGGTATGAGGGGGCGCACCTCACCTCCCCACCCAGGGATATATCGAGTACCCCCCGGGTGTTCGACAAACAATGATTAATGAACCTTGTGATTAAAACGGTTTGAAAGTATATATATATATATATGAATATAACAGCTACATATTGCATGAGCAGTAGCACAAAGACATTCAATGAAATATTTTTAAAGTTATTGTAGGTTATCTTCTTGCAAAGGCAGATGAATGAAGCCCTCATTTTCTAGCTATATGTTGTACTGTAGCACAGGGCAAAATAATTAGTTTTTTAAAGTTATTGTTATCTTTTTGCAAAGACAATCGAATGAACACTGAGTTAGTTATAGCCTATTACACCAATTTAAAAGAAAACCAATTAATTATCTTTCTAATTAAATCAGTTTTCTGTGAACTTGCAAACCAAAAAGACAAAAAAATAACAGCTACGTATTGTAAAAGCAATAGCACAAAGAGATCTAATTAGTTTTTGAAGTTATTGTTATCTTCACGCAAACACAGTTGAATGGGACCCAGTTTCTCTGTTACATATATCCTGATACATCATTGTTACTCAACAAATAATAATGATTGTTCTGATTAACACAATTTTCTAGCCACTATGTAGTTCTGTTTTTTTAGTTATACAATATTTTTACCAATTTTTCAATTAAATAACACTAATAATAATAATAATAATAATAATAATGAACTTTATTTGAGTGTCAAGTGTATTTAGCACTGCTGTACTAATTGGGGACACTGTAAAGCGCAAATGAAATAAATTAAATCAAATCAATCAAAACTAGATATAGTAATATTGTCACTAAACTATATCCCATAATAAACTTATTTGTAAACAACTGCGACTTCATCGATTTTCCATACTCTGTTCATTCCAAACTCCTATTGCCTTTCCGCCTTGCCTTTTCTAGCCTGGATTTAAGACAATTACTTCGATTCATTTTCCCTCTGAGAGAGTAAAAAAAACTCAAAGTAATCGTCTCAACTTCAGACTACACCTTCTCTGATCTGAGTTAAAAGACTATTACAACATAACAACAGTCAACACATACGGTATCGACTTTGATAATTTGCAAATAAAAATAATGCAGCACTTTGCATCACGGGGGCAGCTGTAGTGTCAACTATTACTAGTTTAACAGTGTTGAGGAGGCATCACTTCGGTGATATAACATTTAACAGATGTTGAGTCTAAAATATTTACATGAATATACACCTCAAAAGTTGAATATGGGTGCGAAGACATGGGGGGATCACGACAGCTGTCAACAGTGTTGAGGAGGCATCACTTCGGTGATATAACATTTAACAGATGTTGAGTCTAAATGTTCAGCCCAAAATACCCCCCACCCATCCCCCGTGCGACAAATAATGACCGGTCCCTAAAGGAAATAAATTCAAAATAATCAAAACATCTCGCGTTAATGGCGACATTCGGACATTTTGAAAAAGTGATGTTTTGTAATGTAAACCTATTTTTTCAGTGCATCCGGCGTTACTTTCAGTGTCGATCATGATTCGACTGCGGTTAAACCAAAACGAAGGAGAAAATTGCCACCTGAGCTGTAACATTTCTTTATTCGAAACGTCTCACAGGGAATCAAAATAATTGTGGAATTCAGCCTGAAACTGATATCTGAATCTCGAGACAAAAGGAACCAGAATCTTTCTTCCTGATGTTAATGTCTAGTCTAGTGAGTACCTAGATTGAAGCAAGAGAAAATGAGGTAAGAGAACGTATCTTCCATACTGGGTTCTGTTACCATGATAAGGGGACAGAATCTATTTTTAAATCCGGAAACTATTTTAACTGACCAATGGCAGATGTCCTTCTCATCACGTGGTTGTAATTTCAATGCGCCATGGGGAAAGCGCCCAGCCATGGAGCTAGATGTAAATACTGGTACCGCGCTAAAAATAGATTCTTTCTCCTTATCATATCAGACGGGGTTGTGTTCTCTTTCCTCATTTTCTCTTGATTGAAAGTTGTTGTATCATTTTTCCCGTTTTCCTTTTTTGTTGTTGTTGTCGTTTCCGATATTTCGGAAAACAAATTTTGAGAACTTTTTGGGTATTTTCGAACTGTTGTACTATTTTAAAGATGCATTAATTGAGAATTAGTGTCAATTGATCAATGAGCATCCACCATTTCAATTTTATTTTTCGCCGTCTATATTTCGTTTATATTTCGTCAAAACATAGCTTAAGAAGATCTAAATCCGAGTTTACTTCAACAACATTTACAACGATTTCAATTTCTGACATTGCAAAATAAAATTCATCACAATGCGACTTCTCGAACCAAGGCGCGCCACCCAAATGAATTTTCATACAAACTTTTAATGTCTGTTTTTGACATTGAACAGCAGATTTGTGGCGAGTTTCTATCGACTAAAATGATTCTTTTTCAATCTTGATATGTTTTGTCAGTACAGTTATAGTGCAAGTTATATGCATTTTAAACCGAAATATAAAACATTTGTAGAGATACTTTTGTTTAGATGCTCTATCGTGATTGAATAATTTGTATGAAAATTTGGGTGACCTTGGTTCGAGTAGTCACTCTGTAAGAACATCATGTTTAAATATTATGAACGTTATAAGTGATCAAAGAGCATTTTGAGAATGAAAGTGAGCAATTTTAAGAAAAAAAATCCAAATTTGTTTACGATTACGCTTGCTTAGGGTTTCAATTTCCAAAATGGCAAAACAAAGTTCAATTAAAGCAATTTAAATATTAAGAACATCATAATTGATCGAATCATCAACTTAAGAATGAACGTGAGCAATTTAAAAATTTATATTGCTTGGTGCTTCAATTTCTGAACTAGCAAAACAAAGTTCAATAAAAACATTTTAATATTATGAACTTCATAATTGTCGAAGAGCTATTTGAGAATGAACGTGAGCAGTTTTTGTAATTTAAAATTTTGTTTTGGTCTACGCTTGCGTAATGTTGATAATTACTGTAAATGAGGGCTATATTACGAACTAACTTGCTATGGCAAAGTTTACAAAGCACGTCCGTTTGATTTCCAGAAATATCCAGCAATACTGAAGCTAAAATTCACATAAGTAATAACACGATGTGGTTTGTCAGGAGTATTTCTTGAGTATAGATAAAACCTACTCGATGGAGGTCAAAAGTGTTGTAAACCACACAGAGGGACCATACAATCCATTAAATATTGCTACAATGCTATACTGTTTCAAACCATACTGGATTGACTATTGATTGGGGAACTTCTGACCGTGATACTTTCCTTTACTTTTCCACTTTTCCATTTGTGGATAAAACCATACAGTTTGACCATTCTTATGAAAGCAACAGTGCTGTACTGTGGTACTCTTTGTTTTACTATACAGTGTGGTTCTAACTTTTTCATCTGTGGATCAAACCATGCAGTGTGACCATTCTTTGTAAAGCTACTGAACAGTACTGTACTGTGGTACTGTTTGTTTTACTATACAGTGTGGTTCTAACTTTTTCATCTGTGGATCAAACCATGCAGTGTGGCTATTCTTTGTAAAGCTACTGAACAGTACTGTACTGTGGTACTGTTTGTTTTACTATACAGTGTGGTTCTAACATTTTCATCTGTGGATCAAACCATGCAGTGTGGCCATTCTTTGTAAAGATACTGAACAGTACTGTGCTGTGGTACTGTTTGCTTTACTATACAATGTGGTTCATGTTCTTTTACCTGTAAGTAATAGCATGCAGTGTGAACATTCCTTTGGAAACTTGGTGTACTACTAAAACGAGATTCTAAGTTATCTACTAAGGTAACCTTGCAGTATCACCTTTATTTCATCAGCTATTAAACTATACTGTATTGCACTTTGAAAAAAAAAATTGTATCTCCGGGGTTAAAACGATGACCCTCCTTCTTACAGTACAATCGGCTGAACATTTTTTATAGTAAGTCAAGTATGCTGCACGCGAATCCCTCCATTATACAAAAAATCAAAGCTCTCGACTCAACCGTAAATCCGAGTGCAGGATCCCAGCTGGTTTAGCAAATGACGTAAGTAAATAAAATATCTGAAAACTCCAATCTAGTCAGGATAGATTGCACCCAAAACATTTGTGGAAGCTGATAATCGTAGTTAGTTTAGTGCTGCCTATTGGCCGGTGTATACGGTTACTGCACAAGTCACTAGGAAATCGTTTGCGAGACTCCAAGCTCAAATTTGCACCGTATTTTAAAGCATAGACGGTTCAAGTTTTGTCGCACCCGAGAGTCTCGGTTTGAATTCCGAGAATTCGAGACGCGATTGATATATTTTCGACTATCATAAGTTTCTTTAGATTATTTTCTACCCATCGCCTTGTTAGATGTTTCTGAAAAGGACTGAATCAAAAGCCGATCGAAAAAAAAAATAAAAGTAGGTGAGATTTGATATATTTTATATATAGAGATAAATATCTCTTGTTCCTTTGTTCAAGAAAGATAAAAATTATCATATTTTTGCCGTTTCTATGGGAACATCAACTTTAATGTTTATTGTGAAACGTTTGTTTTTGTGTCCAAAGCAAGTTGCTTTCCATTGGGGACTATACCAGAGTGAAAAATAGGCAGTACTTTATTGACTTACTATAAAATGTATTTATGGCAATGTTATCTTTACTGAGAAGCGCGGCACACCTCAATTGATGTCTTTTCGGCATTAACATAATTCACTTACTTATGAAGATATCTTGAGGAAAAATAGCATTGTTACGTCTTTATTTCAATATTTATTCATCAGACTTCCGTTTATTTTGTATTCCACGTTCCTTTTTGTAGGATAAATATAGATTCTACTTTTCCTTCATAAGAAACCCGTTAACGTTTTAGCTATAAGAGAAAGTGAGTTTGCCGCAAATTTAAGGAAAGGAACTCGGTATTCAATTACTTTCCTCGTAAATATTGTTCCCTCTTAGTTCAAGCTTGTTAAACTCAATAGGATGTAATATTTCCCTAGAGCTATCGCCATAAACAATCCTTTACGTCAATTATTTTTCTCTATTTTATATAGGATTTATAGTGAAAGGATTACGACCTTAAACTATTTCAAAAAATGGCTATTTTTTTGCCCTTTAGGGCAAGAGAAACTGAAGTAACGTTTGATTAGAATAGCCCGTTCTCAATCTGGGCTCTGACAGTGTCAAATTTATAGTCTCGATTAATGAAAAATCTTACTTTTGTTCAAAAAAAACTGAGAGGAAAAATCGTGACGTTATAATGTTTAACATCTCAAATGGATCATTTGAATTTCTTTCCTTAGTTCCGGAACTTTCTGTTCACAGCTGGAAATGAAAGATCCGGTGATGGGCTGATTTGATTGCTGTTTTATTGTCACTTTTCAATTCAAAGTTTTTCTATGTGATTGGGATAAAACAGAGAGTAAATGATATCCTTAAGAAATCAGTAGGTTTTCATTCATTTCAAGCAAAGAAGAACGTCTTGCTTTTTTTTCAGCGAAAACCCTTTCATTTTCTAGAAAAAAGCAAAGCTCTTATTTGCAATAATGATAGCATTTTGGTATTAGGGATTAAATACATAAATGCACATGAATTCTATTTTAATAAGTTTAGACCGAAAAGGTATGACAATAGTGATTTGCATGGAATATACTGTAAAAAGTCAAGAACATGTTAATGTCTCTACAGTCTATTGTTTTCGAAAGTCTTCTCAACTTGAATGGTCGGCGCGAAACAAGCCCACTCGTTCTTGAGTAAACAAAGCAAAATAGAACTCATTAATACCCAAAGACAGATAAGCAAATAGCCGCTAGCCTTTTTGTCGCTTACAAGACGGTAACGGGATAATAGTTTTACTCTTGTTGCGTGCGTCAGAAGTGGTTTCGAAATCGTTTCAAGTGGGAGTAGCGGTGCTGTAATTTCTTGAAGGTTCTTGAGCACGAGTCTAGCGGCTTTAATAAGACCTTCAGCAGTTCCTTTATTATTGACGAATCATTTCGACAACCAAGATATTATAACTAACATGGAGACAAACAGCTCCTTCCCGCATCTTCCAAACACCCTGCACAACCGGTCGACACAATTGGTGGCTGCCGAAGTAGGAATTTGCTTGCTCATAAATTTGACGGCTCTCTTTGGAAACATTCTCATCTGCGTCGCCTTCTTCAAGAACCAGAATCTGCGATCGGTAACCAACATGTTTGTTTTAACGCTGGCACTCAGTGATATCGTCATGTCAGTAACGGCCATGCCGCTCTCAGAAGGAGCACTTATCGTTGGGCGGTGGATCTACGGAAATCCCCTTTGCCATATCCATGGATTCCTTGTACACTTTTTGGCCTTTTTTTCGCTGCAAATGATGGCGTTGACAGCGGTCAACCGTTACTATCGCGTTCTTAAACCAGATGTGTACAAGAAGATTTTCACAACCGGTTACACCGTGTTGATGATCGTTGCTGGCAGTTTGTTTTCTGTCGTGCTTTTGGCGAGCATAACCTTCGCCCAACATGGCAGCCTTTTCATGTTCCATGCTGGAAAGGTAATCTGCGTTACTCTGTACAACAGCATGCTCAGTAGCCAGATATACACGATTTTTGCCTCTGTATTCTTCGTCTTTGTGCCCGCCGTTGTAATCACTTGGTGTTACGTGAAGGTTTTCAGAGCCATCAGGAAACACTACCAACAAATGGCGGCCAGACGAGTTTCTACCGTCTCCCTAAACAGCCTCAGCCCCACAGAGATCACCGTCACACGCACAGTATTCGCCATTGTTTTGTGTTTTTGCCTCTGCTGGATACCTTGCATTGTTATTGATTTTGTGGATATTATGAGAGATGAGTGGTTTGATCGGCGAGTATACCTGGCCTATACATACCTGGCCTACACATCCAGTGCTGTCAACCCGATCATCTATGGAGTCATGAATCGCTCTTTTCGCCAAGAGTTTAAACGGTTGCTCTTGTGCTGGTGCTAAAGAACTGTATGACTGAATTTATGTATACCACTGCATGGGGCCAGGCGAATGTCGGTAGAACTATGAGTTTGCATGCTTGAGTTTTTAGTAATCTTCAACTTCTTTGTTAGTCGATGCGGCTATGGGCTTACAATTAGAAGGAATAACATAAGTCAAACTGAGGGGCAATATTAGTTCCATAACGATAGACCGCACGTTATGCTCTCTCCCAAACAATATTTGTTGATTTGATTTGATAGGCCCGTTTTTGTTCAAGAAGGAAAAGCTATTTCAAAATAAAAGATGCAAAGGCCCTTTTCTCGACGACTGAGAACCGGTATTCAAGGTAAGGATTTCCTTCTTAAGACCTCCCAATGATCCTTCAGTTTTCAGATGCAGCTGTTATCTCGTTCGCATTTTGGCATCCAACCCTTCCGCAACATGTAGCCGTTCAAACGAATTCTAAAACAGCAGGAAATCAACACACAAAAGCTCTCTTTGCTCGGATTCAACTACAGTAAGACAGTATTTGATCAGTTTATCAGAACACAAAATGTCTATAGTAGGACGTTCCCAAAGATCCAAAACGTATCTAGCGATTTGAGGCTAAATAATACGCACTGCCCATCAAACTGTGCCTGAATCAACCCTCTTTTTCTGAAAGACTCAATATTCTGACAATTGGTCTTGCATGCAGCCACTCCTCGAGGTCCGACATTTATAGTTTTCATGCCCAAAATTCCAATCGTGACAACGTGCCGTTTTTGTTGTGAAGTACATGAATAACTGAACGCGAAGAAAGTGCGCAAAGTATTGTCATCCGAAGGCTGGAAAATTGAGTTATTGAGCTCGAAGACCCCGAATGTTATGGATCTTTGAAGAAACGTGCGTTTCTCAATGTCAATCGTGACTCAATATCACGCCGAAAATTACCTGGAAAAAAGGCGAGGCTCTTTCTAAAAGGCTCAAATACAAGCAGCATGTTAGAACATTAGTAGACAAGGTCTGCAACACGTATCTCGACGTCACTCAGGTTTGCAGACCATTGAATGGAATGTCAGGGCACCAAAAGAGAATATTCGTGAAATACAGTGACCAAATGCGGTTTTTGTGTTGTGTGTGCCTGTGTGTGTGTGTGTGAGTGTTAAAATAGGTCCAGACTTTTTAAGGCAAAGATAAATGTAGATCCTAGTACAAATTAAAAGAAAATTTCAATTTTAAATCGGAAAAAACTAACAACGAATGAATCATGAATCAGTTTTTGATTATTATGAAACATGCAGCTTTCTAGCTGAGGATTTGACGAGCCCCCTTTTCACTCTAAACTCCAGTTCAGTCTACAAAGAATGTCGCATGCAGCGACACATGGGCTTTTCAGGTGTAAAATATTCAAGAGAGGAGCAGATCGCGGATCATTATCAGCAGCTGGTCACGAAGCGCTATATTTTCAAAATTAAACCCAACTCATGCCTTATGGATCAGTCATCCACTTTAAATAGGCTTATTACAAGAGAGAGCTTAAAAATGAACTCACTTCAAGACTCCATAAATTTGATGATCGCAAGGATCCCTAAAATGTTTTTAACACCAGAGCGCAGCAGCCAACCCCATCCGCGAGCTGACGACTAGAACGATATACAGTACATGTATTCTTGGTCTAGTTTTTAAGAAGAAAGTCTTCGTCGAGTATCCAGTTACAACGGTAGTAATGAGCCTGACTTTCTTATGTAGTGCAGAGTGTAATAAATAAAGCCGGCTCATCTTACTTTATGCATGTTAAATACAGTCGGAGATATCTTTTAATGATAACAGCATAAAATGCGTACGATAACGATGATAGCATAACATGTTTTTTTCTGACCAACTTCCGAATTTAAGTCTTAACTATAAAACCAATTTCCGTTTTTCTTAACTTTTTTAAAAAAATGTGTTGTGATCAAAACTCACGTTACATCCCCACCCGGGAGGGGGTACTACCATAATAATTGGGTAGGGGTGTGGGGCCCGCTTCCCAGAACCCTTACCCTATTTATGACCTGACCCTTAAATAAATAACCTGTTTCAGACCTGCCTCAAAATTATTTCCCTAGTTCAGACCAATGTTAAAGTCAATGTTTATCTGCTTCATTTGCATGTGCAAAGTTTCGAGCTCAGATTTCCACACTATAACGCGAAAGCAGAAATAAATCGACACCCTATTTATTACCAAAGTGGCGGCAAAATAGCTAAAATCGATAGTTTGGTACTGTTTGTTTTACTATTCAGTGTGCTACTAACGTTTTCATCTGTGGATCAAACCATGCAGTGTGACCATTCTTTGTAAAGCTACTGAACAGTGCTGTATTGTGGTACTGTTTGATTTACTATACAGTGTGGTTCTAACTTTTTTATCTGTGGATCAAACCATGCAGTGTAACCATTCTTTGTAAAGCGACTGAACAGTACTGTACTGTGGTACTGTTTGTTTTACTATACAGTGTGCTACTAACTTTTCCATCTGTGGATCAAACCATGCAGTGTGACCATTCTTTGTAAAGCTACTGAACAGTACTGTCCTGTGGTACTGTTTGTTTTACTATACAATGTGGTTCTAACTTTTTCATCTGTGGATCATGTTGTGTGACCATTCTTTGAAAGGCAAATTAAAGGTACTGTACTGTGGTGCTGTTCGTTTTACTGTACAGTGACAGCAGCCGATTACTCGGCTCCTGACAAGGGGTAGTTCCATAGATTGAACTACAGTATAATGTGCAGGGTGATTATCTCTTTGGAAGTACAATCACTAAGTAGTACTTACGATGATGTTGTTTCATGATTTTAATAGATAAATGGATCATGTCTTTTCATCTGCAAACAAACCATTTATTAAGTTAGTCTAAACATGTTTTAGAATACTATTCCCATATCTTTTTCCATGTGCTTTCCGTCTCACAAAATGCAAAGTAAAAAAAAAAGCTATTTGGTTGAGTTTTGTCATTTCAGTGGTTTTTAACCAGTAGTAAGATATTTCACTCTGAAGAGGACTTTCGGTCATGTTGTTGAAGTACTGCATAAAAAAAACAGTGTTTCATCACTTAGAAAAACCGAGAAAAAGGCTGAGAATTCGCCGCGTAGTTGAGTAATTTTGGAGAAATTTAAGGTTTGATATGCATGGGTTGAAGCACACGTATCGAGTGTGTGATGTAGAAGCTCGAACAAAATTGTTTATTAGGAGAAATTAACGATGCGAAAACGAGCCGTGTTTCATCAGATCTCCAAGCACACTACGGTTCTTTATTTTGGTTTCACTTTATTCCCGGCCTGTAGTTGGTTTCCCATGTTTTTAAGGGCGCGGGTGCAGTTATTCGGCCGCCTTTTATGTAACGCTTGCGCGGTCTAGCATCTTGCTTGGCTTTGCTTTCTCCTTGGCTCGACGTCTCTGAAGCTGGACCAATTACCGCAACAACTGGCTCAGCAGTAGCAGGTGTGAGCAAGACGGGGCTAAATTACAGAATACAGGCCCACTTCATTTACTTCATTTGAATAACAATGAATTCCATTGTAACAGGCCTCGTTTTCCAAAAGCCTCCGACACATGTAAATGAAGTGGCCCAGTATTCTTTCTATAATCGCTACTTCTGTTTTGCTGTTTTGTTCCACATTTTCATTTTTGTGCTTGTTTTTCTTTTTTTTCTCTCTCTCTCTCTCTCTGTCCCTCTCTCTGTCCCTCTCTCTCTACGTGAGTGGCCGATATAGCAATATTTCCACCTATATAATAACTCAGATACCATGCGCGCGCTTATTGGTGGAAAACCTATAGGTTATTGTGCCGGTAAACCCATAGAAATATTTTCTGTTTTTATTTGAGATTAGTTTATAAATACAATAAACGGAATTTTCTATGGGTTTACCGGCGCAATAAACCACTGGGGATATTGGGAGAACACTCGAAGGTGTTGTAAATCACTCACCGCAGCTCTTCTCGTGTTCTCCCAAACATCCCACGTGGTTTATTACGCTGGTAAGCCCGTAGAAACTGCGGTTTATTACTTAAATAACCCGATATTTTTATGCATTCTGTAGCGGTATTGTCTAGGGCAACGCTCGCGCAAACATTTCTTGTTTTCGAATAAAGAAAGGGTATGGTTACAGTATGCTAATGAAATATGCGGGTAATGTGGAAATTTGGCAATGACAGCTTGATTCCCATACCATCTCACACTTCATTATGTCTGCTGTAAACTGAATTGTTTATAAAACTCAGCACACGTATGACGCCGCGGCCGGAAAGCGAACCTGAGCCACATTGGTGGAAGGCGAGCGCTCTCACCACTGCACCAACCCAATACTTCTTTTTACATTCTGTAGCAGTATTGTCTAGGACAATGCTCGTGCAAACATTTCTTGTTTTCAAATAACGAAATAAGAAGGCTACAGCATGAATAATGACTTGTGGCGTGACTATGATATAAATCTAGCCGAGATGACTTCTATGACGCCGAAAATGTGTGTGAGCTACCGGTAACTACGATTCAGTGACTGGTCGAAAAGTGTCAGGCACGTGCTTTTTAACTGACCACCTATCTACAAAATCGTGTTACAAAACCAAGTAGTTGCAAAACACTCTCCATGGTGACTTGAATGCCCCTGCATGCAATATCTAAAACAACTTTTGGACCCTTGCATTATCGTGTTTGATGGGGTGTAAAAACCTGTGAAGTTTTTCTTTGTTTTTTTGTTTGTTTGTTTGGTTTTTTCCAGCATTGTTTTTCTAGCTTCTACTCTTTTGTCTTCTTTACTTTCTTCCTCCTACGTCGCTCGTAAACGTAACAAGATTTTACACCGAATATGGATCACTTTGATGACAATATAGGAAGAGAATTTTTTAAACTTATTAAAAATTAATGAGCTTGTTGACTACAGATCGTAAACTCATAGCAACATATTCCTTTTAGTTTGAAAATTAAGCAATCGAAACTTTTGCTACAGGAAAATATGTATATCTGTGTGTTTCTCCGGTGTTTGACCCTTCTCGGCTTTATTGTATACGGCTCAAGTCGTATTACAAAATCAAGCTTTAAAGCTCTTAACTTCGCTAAGGCGATCGAAGGTAGAAAACTAAACGGAAGCTTAATAAAACAACTCGCAGTTGATACCGAAATTGATTGTCAATTTGAGTGTGTCGAAGAAGGTCGATGTTTGTCGTATAACTTCGGACCACCATCCGATGGCAAAGGATTTCAGTGTCAGTTAAGTGATTCGGATCGCTTTGTTGGACTGAAGAACTTCACAGAAGACGAGGACCTCATATACAGAGGGTTACAGGTAAATACATAGAAAAGCGTTTTTTTATTTATTTATCATTATTATTACCTACAATGGTTAAGGTATTGAAACCGAAAATTACTAAGCTGGATTGTCTTAACTGTGGTAGACACGATCGACCTAAGTATTGGTCTAATACACCAACTCAAAGGCGTCAGTTCCCATGACTGGTTCTATGTCTGTGTACAGATGCTGAGATAGACACCGCACCCTAGTAGCAAACTTTGTGTTGATCGGGAGCCTTCAGAATTTTGGTCGGATTCTTAAAACTAAGTTCTGCATTTAGATGCGAAAACATTCGGAGGAAATTTTGCAAACTTGAGGTGTTAAATAAGTTTCAAATAATTTTTTGTTAGTATTTATGCCATGAGCTGAGACTCTTAGGTTTAAAGCATCTGTGGTATTAATTAAAACCAAAACTTAAGTAAATACTATATGGTCAAGCGTAACAGATTTATGCTGTCCCATAAACGAAATTTCGAAAGCTCTTCTGTAGCTTGCCCAAGAAGCGGGAGACATTAAATTTCTTGGGATGAATTGAGCTTCACTTTCATGTAATTTGTGAGCAGGGTTGTTAAAGCTACCTTATAATTACTCCCAATTAGAGATTCCTCGCACAAACAACGCGACGGAGGTATCGATGAAAGGAGTTTTAACATAGCTTATTTTCACTTATTTTTTCTTTTTGTAACAACAGGCAGGATGTTTTTTTGATTTATGATATGACACGGGTCAAGTTAGAGAAATTAAGTCAAACCATAAGCATATATTAGGACTGAGTGGAGTCTGTTATCATACGAATCATAATAATTATGCAAGGCAGCGCAGCAGGTTTGTGAAATGTTTATCACAAATATGATAACAGGAAGGAATGTAAGACAACACTGTTGCCAATGAAATACTAGTACTGGCGTTTTTTCAGTAATAATAGGTAGAACAGCAAATCTTTCTTTCTCTGTCGTATCTATGGTTGTCGAAACAAGTGGTGACTTCGAGAAATAGATCTCCACGCTCCTCTGTCCATAGCAACAGCAATATCTCAGTCTCATTAATTTAGGCAAACGTCTTGGCACAGGTGACTTTGTATGTGTAGTAGTGTACTTGGAACTCTGAAAAAATAAACAATAAATAGAACAACTAATCCCTCTTGTTCAGCTCCGTCTCCTCCACTGTTAGCGAAACAAGTCAGAGTACGTTTGAAAGGTGGATCTATACGACTTTCTGTTCATAGCAACCGCACGTATTTCACTCTAACAGTTACATGAACTGCTTGGCACAGGTGGCTTTCTTCCTGTTATGGTCAACTTTGCTGTGACCGCCCCTACCATTTCTTCCATGTTATGTGAAATACAAGCAGTACTGGTTGATAATGTCTGCTTTATTCAGTGCCTCTTATGGTGTAACCAAGGAGGAAAGGTGTTGCTGGATTACTGTATCCATCAGTGATGATCTCGTTTGTTTATACACATTGCTTGTAAACAAAAAATAAACTTTTTCACACAGATGATATCTCAAAGCTGCAGTTCTTTTTATTTTCCACTAACCGCCATTTGCGTGATGATCGTTAAAAGTTGCCTTCAAGACAAACTTTCTAGTTTAAATGGCAGTAAAAGATTGTTTAAATTTAGAAACCTAAGTGCTCTCTATTCGAATAAAAAAATGGCTTCTTTTAATTGGTCTCTTGGCGAGTGGCCGATATAGCAATATTTAACAATTAGACCCGTAGCCCTTGAGGGCGAAGGGTCTGATTGTTTTAGTATCACCCAACTAGTCGGACAGAAAAAGCAATAATAAAGTTAGCAAATGCAAGTTGAAGAAAGATTTATTCTTGGGAATAAAACAAAAGAAAGCGCCACGAATTTCGCTACTCAAGGACTATTACTAATAGATACGGAGTAGCTTAATTGCGGCCGCTTCTTCACGTTTTCGAAGTGTCCGTGAAGAAGGTTTAGACAGTTTACTGGTCGAGGCTGTTCCAGAAAAGTCAAAGTTCTTAACGACTAGTAGATTTATACTAAAACAATTAGATTATTCGCTCTCGATTTCTATGCGTCATAGTTGACGAGGGCGCAGCCCCAGTCAACTATCGCGCGATAGAAATCTCGAGCTCATAATCTAATTCTTTATTATAAATTAAATCAGATACTATGCGCGCGCTGATTGGTCGAAAACCTATCGGTTATTGTGCCGGTAAACCCACAGGAAAAAGAAA
This sequence comes from Ricordea florida, assembly GCA_949710005.1. Lineage (NCBI taxonomy): Eukaryota > Metazoa > Cnidaria > Anthozoa > Corallimorpharia > Ricordeidae > Ricordea > Ricordea florida. Next base: position 16,159,757 of record OX453287.1, read on the forward strand.
AATGTTCTGTCTTTATTTGAGATTAGAAAACTACTATACCTATCGGCAGTGAATGCTCACGTGCAATATATGGCGAAATGGATTGAGTTAAACCAGATCGTTATTTGTTGCGCATCTGTGCAATCTGCCTTTCCAGCAGTTGTAGCATGTTATGCAATGTTTTTAAATGTAAGCTGCGCTCTAGATATCATGACGCAGAAGCAACTAACTTTTATATGTATGGGAAACAAGTTTCTAGGGCTGCAAATGTTTCTGCGATGTATTTTCCAGGAACTTGAGCCACATTGGTGGATGGCTCGTGCAAACATTTCTTGTTTTCGAATAACGAAATAAGACGGCTACAGCATAAATAATGAACTGTGGCGTGACTATGATATAAATCTAGCCGAGATGACTTCTATGACGCCGAAAATGTGTGTGAGCTACCGGTAACTACGATTCAGTGACTGGTCGAAAAGTGTCAGGCGCGAGCTTTTTTAACTGACCACCTATCTACAAAATCGCATTACAAAACCAAGCAATTGCAAAACATTCTCCACGGTGACTTGAATACGCCTGCATGCAATATCTAAAACAACTTTTGGACCCTTGCATTATCGTGTTTGATGGGGTGTAAAAACCTGTGAAGTTTTTCTTTGTTTTTTTGTTTGTTTGTTTGGTTTTTTTTTCCAGTATTGTTTTCCTAGCCTCTACTGTTTTGTCTCCTTTACTTTCTTCCTCCTATGTCGCTCCTAAAACGTAACAAGATTTTACACCGAGGATGGATCACTTTGATGACAATATAGGAAGAGAATTTTTTATACTTATTAAAAATTAATGAGCTTGTTGACTACAGATCCTGAACTCATAGCAACATATTCCTTTTAGTTTGAAAATTAAGCAATCGAAACTTTTGCTACAGGAAAATATGTATATCTGTGTGTTTCTCCGGTGTTTGACCCTTCTCGGCTTTATTGTATACGGCTCAAGTCGTATTACAAAATCAAGCTTTAAAGCTCTTAACTTCGCTAAGGCGATCGAAGGTAGAAAACTAAACGGAAGCTTAATAAAACAACTCGCAGTTGATACCGAAATTGATTGTCAATTTGAGTGTGTCGAAGAAGGTCGATGTTTGTCGTATAACTTCGGACCAGCATCCGATGGCAAAGGATTTCAGTGTCAGTTAAGTGACTCGGATCGCTTTGTTGGACTGAAGAACTTCACAGAAGACGAGGACCTCATATACAGAGGGTTACAGGTAAATACATAGAAAAGCGTTTTTTTATTATCATTATTATTACCTACAATGGTTAAGGTATTGAAACCGAAAATTACTAAGCTGGATTGTCTTAACTGTGGTAGACACGATCGACCTAAGTATTGGTCTAATACACCAACTCAAAGGCGTCAGTTCCCATAATTGGTTCTATGTCTGTGTACAGATGCTGAGATAGACACCGCACCCTAGTAGCAAACCTTGTGTTGATCGGGAGCCTTCAGAATTTTGGTCGGATTCTTAAAACTAAGTTCTGCATTTAGATGCGAAAACATTCGGGGGAAATTTTGCAAACTTGAGGTGTTAAATAAGTTTCAAATAATTTTTTGTTAGTATTTATGCCATGAGCTGAGACTCTTAGGTTTAAAGCATCTGTGGTATTAATTAAAACCAAAACTTAAGTAAATACTATATGGTCAAGCGTAACAGATTTATGCTGTCCCATAAACGAAATTTCGAAAGCTCTTCTGTAGCTTTCCCAAGAAGCGCGAGACATTAAATTTCTTGGGATGAATTGAGCTTCACTTTCATGTACTTTGTGAAGAGCGTTGTTAAAGCTACCTTATAATTACTCCCAATTAGAGATTCCTCGTACAAACAATGCGATAGAGGTAGCTTTTTTATATAATTTTTTTCTTTTCGTAACAACGGGCAGGATTTTTTTGGGGATTTATGATATGACATGGGGCAAGTTAGAGCAATAAAGTCAAACCATAAGCATATATTAGGACTGAGTGGAGTCTGTTATCATACGAATCATAATAATTATGCAAGGCAGCGCAGCAGGTTTGTGAAATGTTTATCACTAATATGATAACAGGAAGGAATGTAAGACAACACTGTTGCCAATGAAACACTAGTACTGGGGTTTTTTTCAGTAATAATAGGTAGAACAGCAAATCTCTCTTTCTCTGTCGTATCTATGGTTGTCGAAACAAGTGGTGACTTCGAGAAATAGATCTCCACGATCCTCTGTCCATAGCAACAGCAGTATCTCAGTCTCATTAATTAAGGCAAACGTCTTGGCACAGGTGACTTTGTATGTGTAGTAGTGTACTTGGAACTCTGAAAAAATAAACAATAAATAGAACAACTAATCCCTCTTGTTCAGCTCCGTCTCCTCCACTGTTAGCGAAACAAGTCAGAGTACGTTTGAAAGGTGGATCTATACGACTTTCTGTTCATAGCAACCGCACGTATTTCACTCTAACAGTTACATGAACTGCTTGGCACAGGTGGCTTTCATTGTGTTATGGTCAACTTTCCTGTGGCTGCCACCTACTATTCCTTCCATGTTATGTGAAATACAAACAGTACTGGTTGATATTGTCTGCTTTATTCAGTGGCTCTTATGGTGTAACCAAGGAGGAAAGCTGTTGTTGGATTACTGTATCCATCAGTGATGATCTCGTTTGTTTATACACATTGCTTGTAAACAAAAAATAAACTTTTTCACACAGATGATATCAAATAGCTGCAGTTCTTTCTATTTTCCACTAACCGCCATTTGCGTAATGATCGTTAAAAGTTGCCTTCAAGACAAACTTTCTAGTTTAAATGGCAGTAAAAGATTGTTTAAATTTAGAAACCTAAGTGCTCTCTATTCGAATAAAAAAATGGCTTCTTTTAATTGGTCTCTTGGCGAGTGGCCGATATAGCAATATTTAACAATTAGACCCGTAGCCCTTGAGGGCGAAGGGTCTGATTGTTTTAGTATCACCCAACTAGTCGGACAGAAAAAGCAATAATAAAGTTAGCAAATGCAAGTTGAAGAAAGATTTATTCTTGGGAATAAAACAAAAGAAAGCGCCACGAATTTCGCTACTCAAGGACTATTACTAATAGATACGGAGTAGCTTAATTGCGGCCGCTTCTTCACGTTTTCGAAGTGTCCGTGAAGAAGGTTTAGACAGTTTACTGGTCGAGGCTGTTCCAGAAAAGTCAAAGTTCTTAACGACTAGTAGATTTATACTAAAACAATTAGATTATTCGCTCTCGATTTCTATGCGTCATAGTTGACGAGGGCGCAGCCCCAGTCAACTATCGCGCGATAGAAATCTCGAGCTCATAATCTAATTCTTTATTATAAATTAAATCAGATACTATGCGCGCGCTGATTGGTCGAAAACCTATCGGTTATTGTGCCGGTAAACCCACAGGAAAAAGAAAAATGTTCTGTCTTTATTTGAGATTAGAAAACTACTATACCTATCGGCAGTGAATGCTCACGTGCAATATATGGCGAAATGGATTGAGTTAAACCAGATCGTTATTTGTTGCGCATCTGTGCAATCTGCCTTTCCAGCAGTTGTAGCATGTTATGCAATGTTTTTAAATGTAAGCTGCGCTCTAGATATCATGACGCAGAAGCAACTAACTTTTATATGTATGGGAAACAAGTTTCTAGGGCTGCAAATGTTTCTGCGATGTATTTTCCAGGAACTTGAGCCACATTGGTGGATGGCTCGTGCAAACATTTCTTGTTTTCGAATAACGAAATAAGACGGCTACAGCATAAATAATGAACTGTGGCGTGACTATGATATAAATCTAGCCGAGATGACTTCTATGACGCCGAAAATGTGTGTGAGCTACCGGTAACTACGATTCAGTGACTGGTCGAAAAGTGTCAGGCGCGAGCTTTTTTAACTGACCACCTATCTACAAAATCGCATTACAAAACCAAGCAATTGCAAAACATTCTCCACGGTGACTTGAATACGCCTGCATGCAATATCTAAAACAACTTTTGGACCCTTGCATTATCGTGTTTGATGGGGTGTAAAAACCTGTGAAGTTTTTCTTTGTTTTTTTGTTTGTTTGTTTGGTTTTTTTTTCCAGTATTGTTTTCCTAGCCTCTACTGTTTTGTCTCCTTTACTTTCTTCCTCCTATGTCGCTCCTAAAACGTAACAAGATTTTACACCGAGGATGGATCACTTTGATGACAATATAGGAAGAGAATTTTTTATACTTATTAAAAATTAATGAGCTTGTTGACTACAGATCCTGAACTCATAGCAACATATTCCTTTTAGTTTGAAAATTAAGCAATCGAAACTTTTGCTACAGGAAAATATGTATATCTGTGTGTTTCTCCGGTGTTTGACCCTTCTCGGCTTTATTGTATACGGCTCAAGTCGTATTACAAAATCAAGCTTTAAAGCTCTTAACTTCGCTAAGGCGATCGAAGGTAGAAAACTAAACGGAAGCTTAATAAAACAACTCGCAGTTGATACCGAAATTGATTGTCAATTTGAGTGTGTCGAAGAAGGTCGATGTTTGTCGTATAACTTCGGACCAGCATCCGATGGCAAAGGATTTCAGTGTCAGTTAAGTGACTCGGATCGCTTTGTTGGACTGAAGAACTTCACAGAAGACGAGGACCTCATATACAGAGGGTTACAGGTAAATACATAGAAAAGCGTTTTTTTATTATCATTATTATTACCTACAATGGTTAAGGTATTGAAACCGAAAATTACTAAGCTGGATTGTCTTAACTGTGGTAGACACGATCGACCTAAGTATTGGTCTAATACACCAACTCAAAGGCGTCAGTTCCCATAATTGGTTCTATGTCTGTGTACAGATGCTGAGATAGACACCGCACCCTAGTAGCAAACCTTGTGTTGATCGGGAGCCTTCAGAATTTTGGTCGGATTCTTAAAACTAAGTTCTGCATTTAGATGCGAAAACATTCGGGGGAAATTTTGCAAACTTGAGGTGTTAAATAAGTTTCAAATAATTTTTTGTTAGTATTTATGCCATGAGCTGAGACTCTTAGGTTTAAAGCATCTGTGGTATTAATTAAAACCAAAACTTAAGTAAATACTATATGGTCAAGCGTAACAGATTTATGCTGTCCCATAAACGAAATTTCGAAAGCTCTTCTGTAGCTTTCCCAAGAAGCGCGAGACATTAAATTTCTTGGGATGAATTGAGCTTCACTTTCATGTACTTTGTGAAGAGCGTTGTTAAAGCTACCTTATAATTACTCCCAATTAGAGATTCCTCGTACAAACAATGCGATAGAGGTAGCTTTTTTATATAATTTTTTTCTTTTCGTAACAACGGGCAGGATTTTTTTGGGGATTTATGATATGACATGGGGCAAGTTAGAGCAATAAAGTCAAACCATAAGCATATATTAGGACTGAGTGGAGTCTGTTATCATACGAATCATAATAATTATGCAAGGCAGCGCAGCAGGTTTGTGAAATGTTTATCACTAATATGATAACAGGAAGGAATGTAAGACAACACTGTTGCCAATGAAACACTAGTACTGGGGTTTTTTTCAGTAATAATAGGTAGAACAGCAAATCTCTCTTTCTCTGTCGTATCTATGGTTGTCGAAACAAGTGGTGACTTCGAGAAATAGATCTCCACGATCCTCTGTCCATAGCAACAGCAGTATCTCAGTCTCATTAATTAAGGCAAACGTCTTGGCACAGGTGACTTTGTATGTGTAGTAGTGTACTTGGAACTCTGAAAAAATAAACAATAAATAGAACAACTAATCCCTCTTGTTCAGCTCCGTCTCCTCCACTGTTAGCGAAACAAGTCAGAGTACGTTTGAAAGGTGGATCTATACGACTTTCTGTTCATAGCAACCGCACGTATTTCACTCTAACAGTTACATGAACTGCTTGGCACAGGTGGCTTTCATTGTGTTATGGTCAACTTTCCTGTGGCTGCCACCTACTATTCCTTCCATGTTATGTGAAATACAAACAGTACTGGTTGATATTGTCTGCTTTATTCAGTGGCTCTTATGGTGTAACCAAGGAGGAAAGCTGTTGTTGGATTACTGTATCCATCAGTGATGATCTCGTTTGTTTATACACATTGCTTGTAAACAAAAAATAAACTTTTTCACACAGATGATATCAAATAGCTGCAGTTCTTTCTATTTTCCACTAACCGCCATTTGCGTAATGATCGTTAAAAGTTGCCTTCAAGACAAACTTTCTAGTTTAAATGGCAGTAAAAGATTGTTTAAATTTAGACTCCTAAGTGCTCTATATTCGAATAAAAAAAATGGCTTTTTTTAATTGTTCTCTTTGCGAGTGGCCGATATAGCAATATTTAACAATTAGACCCGTAGCCCTTGAGGGCGAAGGGTCTGATTGGTTTAGTATCACCCAACTAGTCGGATAGAAAAAGCAATAATAAATTTAGCAAATGCAAGTTGAAGAAAGATTTATTCTTGGTAATAAAACAAAAGAAAGCGCCACGAATTTCGCTACTCGAGGACTATTACTAATACTGGGTGGGGAATTTTCAGCTTGCACGAATTTTTTTTTTCGCTCACTGCTTGTGCAGGAATTTGTTTTCAGGTGAACCCCTCTGCACGAATTTTTTTTACTACGTGTGAAAAAGTCACAATTGGACCTTCCTTCTGCATGAATTTATTTTTTTTTCCTTCTTCTTTCCATGAATTTTTTTCTTGGCATTTTCCCTTGCATGAATTTTTTTTTGGATTTTTTCCCACCCCCACCGCCCATCACTTTTCTAATGGTCCGTCCCTAACTTTTATATGTATGGGAAACAGGTTGCTAGAGGTGCAAATGTTTCTGCGATGTATTTTCCAGCAACTTGGGCCACATTGGTGGATGGCGAGCGCTCTCACCGCTACCCCAACCCAATACTTCTTTTGCATTCTGTAGCAGTATTGTCTAGGACAATGCTCGTGCAAACATTTCTTGTTTTCGAATAACGAAATAAGACGTTTACAGCATAAATAATGACCTGTGGGGTGACTATGATATAAATCTAGCCGAGATGACTTCTATAGCCGAGATGACTTCTATGACGCCGAAAATGTGTGTGAGCCACCGGTAACTACGATTCAGTGATTGGTCGAAAAGTGTCAGGCGCAAGCTTTTTTAACTGACTGACTACCTACAAAATCGCATTACAAAACCAAGTAATAATTACAAAACACTCTCCACAGTGACTTTAATACCCTGCATGCAATATCTAAAACAACTTTTGAACCCTTACATTATCGTGTTTGATGGGGTGTAAAAACCTGTGAAGTTTTTCTTTGTTTTTTTTTTGTTTGTTTGTTTGTTTGTTTTTTTCCAGTATTGTTTTTCTATAGCTTCTATTGTTTTGTCTCCTTTACTTTCTTCCTCCTACGTCGCTCGTAAACGTAACAAGATTTTACACCGAGGATGGATCACTTTGATGACAAAATAGGAAGGGAATTTTTTATACTTATTAAAAATTAATGAGCTTGTTGACTACAGATCCTGAACTCATAGCAACATATTCCTTTTAGTTTGAAAATTAAGCAATCGAAACTTTTGCTACAGGAAAATATGTATATCTGTGTGTTTCTCCGGTGTTTGACCCTTCTCGGCTTTATTGTATACGGCTCAAGTCGTATTACAAAATCAAGCTTTAAAGCTCTTAACTTCGCTAAGGCGATCGAAGGTAGAAAACTAAACGGAAGCTTAATAAAACAACTCGCAGTTGATACCGAAATTGATTGTCAATTTGAGTGTGTCGAAGAAGGTCGATGTTTGTCGTATAACTTCGGACCAGCATTCGATGGCAAAGGATTTCAGTGTCAGTTAAGTAACTCGGATCGCTTTGTTGGACTGAAGAACTTCACAGAAGACGAGGACCTCAAATATAGAGGGTTACAGGTAAATACATAGAAAAGCGTTTTTATATTATTATTATTACCTACAATGGTTAAGGTATTCAGACCGAAAATTACTAAGCTGGATTGTCTTAACTGTGGTAGACACAATCGACCTAAGTATTGGTCTAATACACCAACTCAAAGGCGTCAGTTCCCATAATTGGTTCTAGGTCTGTGTACAGATGCTGAGATAGACACCCTAGTAGCAAACCTTGTGTTGATCGGGAGCCTTCAGAATTTTGGTCGGATTCTTAAAGCTAGGTTGTGCATTTAGATGCGAAAACATTCGGGGAAAATTTTGCAAACTTGAGGTCTTAAGTAAGTTTCAAATAATTTTTTGTTAATATTTATGCCATGAGCTAGGACTCTTAGGTTTAAAACATCTGTGGTATTAATTAAAACCAAAACTTAAGTAAATTCTATGGTCAAGTGCAACAGTGAGATGTACGCTGTCCCATAAACGAAATTTCGAAAGCTCTTCTGTAGCTTGACCAAGAAGCGGGAGACATTAAATTTCTTGGGGTGAATTGAGCTTCACTTACATGTATTTTGTGAACAGCATTGTTAAAGCTATACCTTATAATTACTCCCAATTAGAGATTCCTCGTACAAACAATGCGATAGACGTAGCAATGGAGGGAGCTTTAACGTAGCTTTTTTTTATATTTTTTTTCTTTTGGTAACAACAGGCAGGATTTTTTTCGGGATTTATGATATGACACGGGTCAAGTTAGAGCAATAAAGCCAAACCATAAGCATATATTAGAACTGAGTGGAGTCTGTTATCATACGAATCATAATAATTATGCAAGGCAGCGCAGCAGGTTTGTGAAATGTTTATCACAAATATGATAACAGGAAGGAATGTAAGACAACACTGTTGCCAATGAAACACTAGTACTGGGGTTTTTTTCAGTAATAATAGGTAGAACAGCAAATCTCTCTTTCTCTGTCGTATCTATGGTTGTCAAAACAAGTGGTGACTTCGAGAAATAGATCTCCACGATCCTCTGTCCATAGCAACAGCAGTATCTCAGTCTCATTAATTAAGGCAAACTTCTTGGCACAGGTGACTTTGTATGTGTAGCAGTGTACTTGGAACTCTGAAAAAAGAAACAATAAATAGAACAACTAATCCCTCTTGTTCAGTTCCGTCTCCTCCACTGTTAGCGAAACAAGAGTACGTTTAAAAGGTGGATCTATACGACTTTCTGTTCATACCAACCGCACGTATTTCACTCTAACAGTTACATGAACTGCTGGGCACATGTACAGGTGGGTTTGTTTGTGTTATGGTCAACTTTGCTGTGGCTGCCACCTACCATTTCGTCCATGTTATGTGAAATACAAGCAGTACTGGTTGATAATGTCTGCTTTATTCAGTGCCTCTTATGGTGTAACCAAGGAGGAAAGCTGTTGTTGGATTACTGCATCCATCACTGATGATCTCGTTTGTTTATACACATTGTTTGTATACATAAAATAAACTTTTTCGTACAGATGGTGTCAAATAGCCTCAGTTCTTTTTATTTTCATCTAAAAGCCATTTGCCTCATTATCGTTAAAAGTTGCCTTTAAGACAAACCTTCTAGTTTAAATGGTAGGTAATTTAGACACCTAAGTGGTCTCTATTCGAATAAAAAATGTCTATATGAAGAGAATCCTTCTCGAAATATTTATCTAGCTCTATTTATTGCTATCAAAGCCTTTCTAAATTTTTAATTGACTCCGCTCTCGTGATAATCAGATTTGAATATTCTTCAGCAGCATTTTTATTACATTATCTCCTCTCGCGCGACCTATTTTTATTGGTCAGTGATTTTTCTTCATGTGCTCCCCGTCGAGCCAAAGACCTCAGACAAAGAAATTTTGCAGAATGTGAGCAGTTCGTAGTAACGCAGGGTTTGGAAGGGTATTATTATTATTATTATTATTATTATTATTATTAATAATTTCATTTACTATCATTAGTAGGTAGTAGTAACGTAGTAATGGTAGTACTGGTTGTGGTAGTAGTGGTGGCAGTACTAGTGGTAGTGGCATTGGCAGTGGTAGTAGCAGTGGGAGTGGGAGTGGTAGTGGTAGTGGTAGTGGTAGTGGTAGTTGTAGTGGTAGTTTTTGTGGTAGTGGTAGTTTTTGTGGTAGTGGTAGTGGCCATCGACGCATGCCTACTCACGGAAAGAAATCATGATACCGTTTTGTTGAAACGATTATATGGTGTAAGCCGTACGAGTTGATCTAGTCTGGTATTTGGGTATTTTGCTACTAAACAATACTATACTCTTCTCGCAATCAAAATTTACCGTATTTGCAAAGAGATGCAAATCCTAAAGTTAGCTGCAATATGGAATGGTGATGGGACTTATAGCACAATAGTCTACATATAAAACAAATTTGCATCACCTACAATACGATCAACTTTTTAGTAAATTGAATTTTTTAATTTATTGCAAATTTGTCAAAAGCATACTTGATTTAGTGCCTTTTCACACAGAGTGCCTGTGAAAGCGACCACTCAATTTGTGGGGACAAAGGAGTATGCATTCCCAACTACGATGACGACAGTACAACATGCAACTGTACCAGGGGCTACACAGGAAAACCTTGTGGTAAGAAAATAACTGATATTTAGTCATTTTGATCATTAGTTTAGCGAATAGTGATATAAATTAGAGAACATATCCCTTTCAACAGAAGCCAAAAGTTGTGCTCAACTGCTACAAGATGGAGCCACAACCAATGGTGTTTACACTATCAATCCAGATGGAGGAAAACCCATGCAAGTTCTGTGTGACATGACCACAGATGGCGGAGGTTGGACTGTTTTCCAAACACGTAAGGATGGCTCTGTAGATTTCTATCTGGGTTGGCAGTTCTACAAACAGGGTTTTGGAGACTTGAGCGGTGAGTTCTGGCTGGGAAACGACAATCTTCACCGCCTGACAACCGTTGATGACATGAAGATGAGAGTTGACATGGAGGACTTTGACGGAGATGTCAGATACGCTGAATACGCGACTTTCCGAGTTGCAGACAAGAGCGATAAATACCGGTTAACAATTGGAGGATACAGTGGCACAGCTGGGGATTCTATGATCTCGAGTACAAAGTAAGAAAGAAAGATTTGCATGAAATAGTTTATTGTTAACAGCTCGATAACAGTGGCATCAATAAGCATCGATAAGCCAATATGTCTTCCAGAAGAGATTTGCGCGATTGACAACTTGCCCATCATTACTTAATGAAAATTCTTTTCCCGCAGTAACAGGCAGTTTACAACAAGAGACAGTGACAACGATGAAAATTCTAGCGGCAACTGTGCCTTCAACTTTAAAGGAGCGTGGTGGTACGCAAACTGTCATTTCGCACACATGAACGGATTGTACCTTGGTGGACCAACACAAGAGTATGCGACTGGTGTCATCTGGTTTACATTCAGACAGAATAATTATTCATTAAAACGTACCGAAATGAAAGTGAGACCAGTGAACCACTTTGCATAGTAAATCAAACAGTACCACAGTACAGTACCGTGTTCAGTAGCTTTACAAAGAATGGTCACACTGCATGGTTTGATCCACAGATGAAAAAGTTAGAACCACACTGTATAGTAAAACAAACAGTACCACAATACAGTACTGTTCAGTAGCTTTACAAAGAATGGCCACACTGCATGGTTTGATCCACAGATGAAAAAGTTAGAACCACACTGTATAGTAAAACAAACAGTACCACAATACAGTACTGTTCAGTAGCTTTACAAAGAATGGTCACACTGCATGGTTTGATCCACAGATGAAAAAGTTGGAACCACACTGTATAGTAAAACAAACAGTACCACAATACAGTACTGTTCAGTAGCTTTACAAAGAATGGTCACACTGCATGGTTTGATCCACAGATGAAAAAGTTAGAACCACACTGTGTAGTAAAACAAACAGTACCACAATACAGTACTGTTCAGTAGCTTTACAAAGAATGGTCACACTGCATGGTTTGATCCACAGATGAAAAAGTTAGAACCACACTGTATAGTAAAACAAACAGCACCACAGTACAGTACCGTTCAGTAGCTTTACAAAGAATGGCCACACTGCATGGTTTGATCCACAGATGAAAAAGTTGGAACCACACTGTATAGTAAAACAAACAGTACCACAATACAGTACTGTTCAGTAGCTTTACAAAGAATGGTCACACTGCATGGTTTGATCCACAGATGAAAAAGTTAGAACCACACTGTATAGTAAAACAAACAGTACCACAGTACAGTACTGTTCAGTAGCTTTACAAAGAATGCTAGCACTGCATGGCTTTATCCATAGATCAAAAAAAAGTTAGAACCACAATGAAAAAGTTAGAAGCACATTTTATAGTAAAACAAACAGTACCACAGTATAGTACTGTTCTCAGTATGGTTTGATCCACAGATGAAAAAATTTGAAACTACACTTTTGGCACTAGCGACTTTGCAGAAGTGATAATAGAGTGAGAAAAAGGTATGAAAACTTCCCCACATATATACAACCCTTAAGTGACAGAGAAAGAGTCAAAAAGCAGGTGGTTCCTGTAGAAAATTGCCACCTTCCGCGCTCAAAATCAGACTTGACAAACAGGAATCCAGCTTGACAAACAGTTTTTCGACAAGCTGGGCGAACAACCTGTCACGCTCTTATTGATGTCCTCTGTCAGTGTCATCTAAACAAACTGGCTTGTTTGAGAACAGAACAAAATGCATGTTACAAATGAGAAGGTTGACGCATGTAATGAAAAACCCACGAAGTTTAATAAATCACGTAAAACCTTAATCTTGCAGTTAAGCGTAGATCAATCATTTCCCTGGGAAGACACATATTTTGGGATTTTAGAATTAATTGATTGAATCTCAGTGTGGCAATCCATTAAAGCCAAACCTTTTCAAAAAACGGAACACTTCAATATTTAGTTTGTTTAAAAAGTGCAGCTCAATTTCATAAAGGTGAAAAGATAACAAAGACCCGCTGTCAGCATTCATTGGTAAATTACTTTATTCTTTCGTATTTTTTTTGTTTGTAGACAATATGCACTGCAGATAACTGGCTCTATCTATCAGACTAAAATAATAATTAAAGCCGTTTTTACTAAAAAATTGAAAATTGACGTCCAGTCATAGAAAATTCCCTGTTCACGTTGCTTTCAGTTCAGGGGAGTTGATAACGCTGCTTTTAAATACTCTACTCAAAACTTTTCAGACTTTCCATGGTCAACCGATTCCCGACAAAATCATACAATTTTTTTGTAAAATCCCATTAGGCTCCCGAATCATGCCTCGTCCCTCGTCAGCTCCGAGACATTGTTGAATGCTGTGCAGTGAGATTTCTTTTCGGAACATAAAAAAAAAAACAAGAAACAGACTCCCATAAAGAATATTAACCTAAGTTCACTATAAGCGACGTAAAAATACTTTAAAAAACTCCTTGCGAAAAGAGCGATTCATGACTCCATAGATGATCGGGTTGACAGCACTGGATGTGTAGGCCAGGTATGTATAGGCCAGGTATACTCGCCGATCAAACCACTCATCTCTCATAATATCCACAAAATCAATAACAATGCAAGGTATCCAGCAGAGGCAAAAACACAAAACAATGGCGAATACTGTGCGTGTGACGGTAATCTCTGCTGGAGTGAGGTGGTTCAGCGACACTCTGGTCATAGCACGGACTGAGAGTTGTCGATAATGTTTCCTAATGGCTCTAAAAACCTTCACGTAACACCAAGTGATTACAACGGCGGATACAAAGACGAAGAATACAGAGGCAAAAATCGTGTATATCTGGCTACTGAGCATGCTGTTGTACAGAGTAACGCAGATTACCTTTCCAGCATGGAACATGAAAAGGCTGCCATGTTGGGCGAAGGTTATGCTCGCCAAAAGCACGACAGAAAACAAACTGCCAGCAGCGATCATCAACACGGTGTAACCGGTTGTGAAAATCTTCTTGTACACATCTGGTTTAAGAACGCGATAGTAACGGTTGATCGCTGTCAACGCCATCATTTGCAGCGAAAAAAAGGCCAAAAAGTGTACAAGGAATCCATGGATATGGCAAAGGGGATTTCCGTAGATCCACCGCCCAACGATAAGTGCTCCTTCTGAGAGAGGCATGGCCGTTACTGACATGACGATATCATGCACTGAGTGCCAGCGTTAAAACAAACATATTGGTTACCGATCGCAGATTCTTGTTCTTGAAGAAGGCGACGCAGATGAGAATGTTTCCAAAGAGAGCCGTGAAGTTGATGATGAGAAAAAATCCTACCTCGCCTGCTACCAAGTTTCCTGATCGATTGCTCAAGGTGTTTGGGAGGTGAGATTTAGATACATTGAAATTCAACGAAGCCATAAAACGCTTTTCTTTTTGGATTCAAAAGACGCTGTTAGAATGATTGTGCAATAATACAGTTGACGGCAGTTGATTCCTCTCTAACATTTTTATAACTACCTGTCCATTTCTGGAAGGGAAGGTTCTAGAAAAGCACGAGGTACTGGAAGTACGATTGTGATCTTCTTAGCGATTGGAAGTCTCTATATCCAACTTGGTGATCCGTCAAGTTATATCTTTACTTGTTTGTGTTCTTGTCACTGATGGCTGTCAAAATCGTTTTTATTGCACCGATCAGATAACTTATCGCAGGTGAAAATTAGTAGTCAGCAAGAAGAAACCAAACGAAGAGAAGGCTAGGAAGGCCGGCCACCATGCCAATACGACTTATGCTAATCTAATTATACCAGAACGCCAGTTGACAATTAATCAATTATGACATAAGTGGTCAAACAGAGAATTAAGTTAGTGCAAGGGCGCAGCGTCCATATACACCTGTGCGTACAGCTGAAGTCTAAAAAAAATATAATTATTTTGTTCCCTGACAGCATTTTTATTATTAAATCGGGATGACATAAATTTATATTGGTGTCTTTGTGTTAATATTTCCTTTATCTTGTATTATTCCATAAACGGACGGCAAGCAACGTTATACTTTGGAGGCCTAATGTAGTAAATGCAATAATATTTGGCCTTAAATGCAATAAAGTACTAAATGTAATAACGTTCGGCCTTTGTTGTAATAACCCCTAGGCCCTAGTGGGATAAGACTAAAGGACAACAGTCACGCAATCCGTCACGACACCTGTCATGCCATTAGTAACGGCATGACCAACACCCACGTGACAGACGAAAGACGTAAATCACGTGACTAAATCAAACTTGACGTAAACATCTTTCGAGATTTTTCGTACTTAAAACTCTCTTTTTGTGCAATGCACCAGAGAAGCTGCATCACATGTAGCGCAAACTGCAGCAAGTTTTGTCTGCAATTCCAAAAATACATGAAATAAATAATTATTTGATTAATTGTATTTTATTTTTAAGGGTGCACTCAGCATAGGCGTACAGTTGTCATCTTTGCCCCCTTGCTGACTAATAACAACAATGGCAGCTGCAGTGGCCATATGTGTATGCTGTAATGAAAATTTTAGGTCATAAATTTGACATGGGAATTTAAATAAGCCAAAGACACTTGAAGACATAAAATAAGTAACAAGACATTAGAATTGAAGTCTCGCGTGTCTCAACTCACCAAAAAAAAACACTATTTTTTTACTGTTGATGACAGTGAAGAAAATAGGCAACATAACGTTGTTGAAATCAGAATTGATGCGAATTTCTTGGGAGATGCTGCGGTTGAAGTGGTGGCCATGGGTTAGGCAGACGGAACAGAACAAAATATATAACTACACAATGCGATAACTGATGGTAGGGTGGAACAAATAACAATTCAGTTTGTTCCGGATGAAGAAGTTTACTTACTGGCGCCTAGAATGAAGGGCAATTGTGACATTGAAAAGCAGCCAAATGAATTGTTAGAAAAAGTCTTCAAAATCGTTTTGTTGTCGCGTCAGTCGCTCTTTCTGCCGGTAACGCTTGCAGAATATACCAGAAGTTATGTGACGTCCAGAGAAGATTTACGAGAAATCTAACTGGATATTGCGGAAGGTCTATATCTCCGGTGAAGTTGATGATCAAGGGATCAGTGTCCGCAGGCTAAAGGAATATGGTCTCTTTAGCACTCTGGTGATCGAGCTACAAACGATTATTTATAATCCAAAATGGGAAAATGGTGTACAAGCAAAATAAATTTTTGGAAGAAAAAAGTAACTGATATTGATCTTTTGATAAGACGGAAAAGGAAAAACAAGAAAAAGGGAACTAACGGCTAAGAAGCACCCATTCCTGCAGAACTGATCGCAGTTAAATGTTGATGTTAGATAATTTGTGAAACAGTTTTCAAGAAAAATTGTACCTTCTTTAATATTTGTTATTTTTGGCAAAAAGTATTCAATAGTGACCTTTTGAAGAGGCTGAAGATGAAAAATAAGACACAAAAATGAAAAGAACAGCAAGAAAAGAGCAAAGAAAAAAAATATTCAACTAAGATAACAAACCTTGCCGTAAAGAAACGAATGGAACTGTATATGTTTGAATCCTTATGTTGTGTTATTACCACAGCTTTCAAGACTGAAGTCTTACCTTCTTTAGGGTCAAGAATGTTGCGTCAACCTTGATTTGTTAATAGTACAAATCGTTATTGCAATAATAATGAAAATAATCGTACTATGTCTGCCTTATGTGTGATAGATCTTAAAAGAAGGCCATCATTTTGAGAAAAATGAAAAGGTACTTACGTTACGTTATACACAAACCTGACCTCCGAATGTCCACATGACACGCAATTCGTGTATTTTTTCAGGTCACGTGGGTTATGTGGTTCAGGATGCCTGATGTGACTAATAGTGTGACAAGTGGCGTGACGGGTCATATGTCTATTGCTATAACCAGTGAGATGGTTATTGTTGTGTTAGTTATCTCATTCGTCATTTATGACGTTAGTATAATGTTATTACATTAAAATGTCCATTAGTGTTATCGCACTGAAGGGGTTATTACTTCTAAGGTCAACAGTTATTACATTAAGTACTTTATTACATTTAAGGCCAAATATTATTACATTTAGGACTTTATTGCATTTAAGGCCGGTTATTACATTTAGGCCTTCAACTGTATATTTCTCGTCCTGTGCGGACACTTTCAAAAGCTCACGTTATGCCCCTGAAGTGAGTATGTCTTTAGTTTCTTTCAGGTCACTGGAGTCACTCTCGTGTTCCCAACTGATAGGGAAGAGACTGAACCCAAGGGTAGAAAAATTAACAGAAGTTCAACAAAGTAGTCAAACAGAGAAGTTAGTATAAGAACTTTCACTCTTGCAATTTCCACTAAGCGTCAGCCCTCGTATAGGGAGCAAGAAGAACCTCACATGAAAAAAAGGAATTCGTTTAATGCGAAATGACTCACCCAATAATAGTTGCTAATTGACACTCCCCTAATGGCGCTCGGTGACAATGCAACAACCCATTCCAACCTCGCTCCCAGAGCTTTTCCCTAGAAAGAAAAATCCCGTCCGCAACTTTTCTTTTTAGGGAAAAGCCCTGGGAACGAGGTTGGCTGGAACCCATCCCACGCATGAATGTGAAAGAATTACAGTCACAAGAGCCATACCACAACACCGGGATCTACGTCTCCTACTCTCGGCGATGAGTGTGTCCCACGACTTATTACGACGGGTTGTGTGACTAGCCTCCCCCGCAGACATTCTAAGGCGTGCGTCACGCGTTCCTTCCCCACGTGGGGAAGGAACGCGTGACGCACGCCTAAGAATGTCTGCGGGGGAGGCTATTGTGTGACGGGACCTACTGTTTATGGTCCTAACCGAGAAGATTAGAAAGTTTAACCATTTATGCATGTCATTGTAAAGGTAGCACTTTCTCCTCAGTAATTTTAAGACCCTGAGTGATGGTCGGGCCAAGGTTCGAACCCACAACCGCTCGCACGATAGTTCAGTGCTCAACCAGCTTAGCTAACCGGTCGGCCAATTCAATCAGCTATAGCGGAAAATGAGCACGGGCAAGGGCAAGCCAACTGAAACCTGGTTTGTAATGAAAATCATTTGTTCACATTTCTGACTTCATGCAGATCAGTATAATTATTTTCTAACCAGAAACCAAAATGTAGGCCTTAATTCGTCATTGGGTTTTCATCCCTAAAGCCATAAATTGCGTCATTTTTCGCTGCATAAAGTAATTACCTTATATGGTAGTGCAACCTCCGTTGTAAGTAATTTGAAAAATTATTTTTCTGGCCTATTAACAAAGTGAAGGCTTTCAGAATATTGTAGAAATTTCGGCATTCAATCTCTCATCTACCGTAGGGCTTTCATCTAACAACTGATTGGATTTCGTCGCTTGTTGTTACGACGTAGTTTTTGGTTTTAAAAAGCAGCGATTCTAGTTTTTATTTCTTTATTCTGTTGAAGCTCAGTGTATTTAAGTCAGCTGGGCTTTGTTAGGTAGTTTCATAGTCAGTTTCGACTCAGGGGGAGGGGAACGGGAAAATTAGGGAGCTAAGTAAAAAAAAAACTATAATATGTCCCCTCCCTCCCCCTCAGTAGGGCGTCAAGTGTCTCCTCATTCCGGCACCAACCCCCACTTCTCCACCCCCATTCCCTCGTGCTCGTACCGCGTCTTTTACAACAAGAAGAATGAATGTATCGTGTGCTGTTTGCTTAGCCCAATTTTAAAGTGCGTTCCTTTCAGGGTGGTGAGTGAATGAGTAAAATGGGTGCCAGTTTTTCCTCACTTGCAGCTAGTAGCTGAATTACGGAAGAACCAGAGGATGAGATCGGACATCGGCATATAGAAGGCGCCTCTGACGGCCGCCTCAGTCCATGAATGATCTCACCCCACCCGCCCAGACCAATGACGGCACAAGTCAGCTCGACCATGACAACGGGAACACGCCCTGCTCTTTTCGAACCGTGCCATGACAGATTATCTGTATCCACTGTTGTGAGGCGTGACCTACGAGAAGACTAGAAAGTCTAACCATTTGCAGATGACATTACACAGACAGCACTTTCTTCTCAGTTATTTTAAGACCCTGAGTGTTGGTCCGGCCGAGGTTTGAACCCACGACCTCCCGCACGGGAGTCCGGTGCTCCGACCAACTGAGCTAAGTGGTCAATTCAAATCTAACAAAAGCTATAGCGGCAAAAAAATATTATCCGGATCTGGATTTATGATCCGAGATCACTTGTTTTGTTTTGTTATGTTTTAATATTTTCGTCACAAAAACTAGATATATTGCACCAAAGATTTACAGTGTATAGTAGTTTTCTGGTCTGAATGTCAGTAATGTCTCTTGGACACACTCTTTTGACCAAGCCCAGAACACGGTTCCCTTCGGCACACAGTTCTTCAATATGTCTATTCCATGACAATTCTTCAGAAACTGCGACGCCCAAGTCCGAAGTGACATTGGCAGAACACAGGGTTTTGCCAGAAAGCTGGTAGTCGTTGGGCGTGCTGCGACGAGATCTCCGTTTGGTCATGTGCAGAACCTTGCACTTATCCGTGTTGAACTTCCTACCGTAATTACTGCTCCAAGTGCGTAGACCATCTAAGTCTTCCTGCAAGGAGGTAGAGGAACTTGCAGAGTCCATAATTCTGTACAGTTTGCTATCATCAGCAAACAAGACAAGGCTCGACCCATGCTGGCTCGGCATATCGTTGGCATACACAAGGAACAACAGCGGGCCTAATATGGAACCCTGTGATACCCCAGATGAAACAGGGCAGCCAATCCGAGAAGGAGCCTTCAAGAACAACAAGCTGTTGCCTGTCCGACAAATAGCTCGAGAACCACTTTTGCGCTGAGCCAGATTTGCCATACCGATGGAGTTTCGATATTAAGAAGTGGTGGGGCACTTTGTCGAATGCTTTAGAGAGGTCGAGATGGATAACATCGACTTCTTTACCCCCAGTGAGCATGTCCAGGCGGAGTGTCGTGATAAACTTCCAGTAGCTGAGTTACTGTCGACCTTCCTGTCGACCTTCCTGTCGACCTTCCTGTCGACCTTGCAACACAGCGCTCCAAGACCTTTGAAACGATGCAAAGCAGCGAGATCGGTCTATAGTATACTTGGATAATGGCGCATCAGGATCAAAAACTGATGGATCCTCGCCCAGAGTGGATTAATCGGTTCCTTTGATGTCTCATGATCAGTGTGATTTATCTATTTGAACAATATTTATACGGGAATGCCTAGTTCAGCAAGGCTGGTTTGAATGCGGCCTTGATTTATTAGAGTCACTACTGGGGAATTTGGCATTGTCTTAAAATACTGTGCAACCAATATGCTGTCAATTAATTTCAAAAAGACTAATTACATGATAATAGCCTCACCAAAGAAGAAAACTAATATCAGTATAACAACTTAGAGCAAAAATCCCAGATCAAATACCTGGATGTTCTTGTTGATGAACACCTAAAATGAGATGCTCAGCTCCAACACATTAACAACAAACTGACAAAAGACACTGGAATTCTATTCAAGCTCAGACAAGTGACATTATGTGCCTATAAATGCACTTAAACAATTTTATTACATTCATATATTTCCGTATCTAAACCATGGGCTAATGAGCTGGGCAATTAAAATCAAAGTAAGTCAAAATAATTGCCTTCGTTGTATCTTCTTTGCAATCAAAAGAGACAGTCCTGCATCATACTTTACACTACTAGGAATTTTAAAAGTAGAGAGCATTTTTGAAATTAAAAATTTCCTCCCGATGTGCATAAAATTCATTCCCTCAAAACGAAAACACCTCCTGCTCTCTATGATTTAGTTAAACTCGCTTCTGCAGTCCATAATTATAGTACTAGACATGCCACTAATCAGAATCTATAAAGGCCACGTTCTAGATTTAATTTATGGCGCCCTTGCAAGAGTCGTGGCATCACAAATCTGGGAGGCAAATGTCAATGGAGTAAGTGTCTGCCACTTCAGTGATACCTTCAAAAAACGTCTCCTACCAGACAGTCAGTAAATAAATGTCAATTATTATCTAGCTCTATCAATTAATTAATTTATACTACTACATGAGAAATTTCTGTAATTTGATTGGCTAAGAGCAGTGGTATTTCTGCTTAATTTGAAATACCTACATGTGAAAATTACAAACCTTTTGCGAGTAGTAGTATAAACAAATAATAGCATGATTTGTACGTGATAGTTGGCATAAATACCACTCGAGATATTTCAAAATTTTCTCAAATTTCACTCGCCTAACGGCTCTTGAAATTACGTACAACAATTTTGAAATATCCCTCGTGGTATTTATACCAAATATCACTACAAACCATACTATTACCTATACTAATCTATTTTACCTAGTTGTCTGCTTAAATAGTGATTACCTATGTATATTCTGTAAAAAATCGCCCCTCACTAGTAAATGCACTGTGGTAGTGGCCAACTCGAAAGCTCTGCTCCTTTGGCCACTACACACTATTTAATTGATAATTGAAGCAGAAGGCCGAAACTGACTGCAATATTTCTCATAATGCCATGTGCCGAAGTAATTATCTATTATAATCATGATTCTCATCAAACCCTATTGTTCTTTGTTTGCGTTGGATCTTCGATTTTAGTCGCACGTATGTGCAGGAGCCCATCACCCTCCTGGTATGTGTTATAATTGAATCTTCACATGTGTAACTCTGCAAAATTTGCATACTTTATAGGTAACCCGGAGAATTTAGTCATTTCAGTTGCTCAGTACAATCCTCAGTTTTAAAAGGCGATGGATTCCTGAGAAGACGAAGCATTATTTGGGTAAGATTTTCGAACAGGTCCCTACTTCATTATGCATGCTGAAGCTGTCTTGTCTTGTGTAATGCACGAGCAAATACTTCTTGGGTTCGAAGAACGAAATAGTATAGTTACAGAATGCATAA
>OX453287.1:16184059-16221559 GCA_949710005.1 Ricordea florida
ATCCGTGTCCTTGATTTCCTTTATTCTCAGTGTTCAAAAGTGTACCTGCTATCAATAGGAGCCCTGAGTTCACTAATTAGACTATAAATAATAATACTAATAATAATAATAATAATTATAATATATATATATATATATATATATATATATATATATATAAACGAGGTAATGTAACAAAAGAACTAAAACAAGATCATTTATGATTAGGGACATTTACAATAGCTATTAAAAACCATACTTCCATGGTAACAAAAGGATCTCTTGGCCACAGTCTGTTCTTATATAGCAGGCAGATGCAAGAGATTGCTATGGCAGGTACAACGAACACAAATGTCCTTGTTAAAAACAAAAGTAGTTAAAAAAAACTAAACCATTTTGACTGGATATCATGGTCTGGTTATGTTTTGCCGATTATGAAACTTGACTACTTCTCGATCCTTTTACAATTAAAACGGCAAACAATATAGAGCTCGGTCACTTTCCAGCCAGCTTGACCTCACGCCTATTTAATGACCCGAAGATACAGAGTTAAGAGTAATAATATCTCAGCTATTTGAAGCCAACAGCCTTAATCGATTTAGCGTTTAGAATGTTATATCTATTGCTCCACAGTGTTGTCGTAAGCCGCTTTTGTTGTCTTCTTACGTTTGTTATTCCATCTTAGTTTACAATTGAAGTCGGCCCTCGTTTATCTTCATTAGTACTTGCTTTCAGTGACCTTGTGGACCTGACAGTGCATCTGTTGATAAGCCTTTCCGACGCGTCGAAATATTTGTCTAATTAAAAACTCTTTGGCGGCTTGCAGCGTCGTGAAGGCTGCACCGAAAACAGATAAAGCGTAAGTAAAATCTTGCCCCGAACTTGCCTGCGCTTTATCTGTTAATTCACTTCTGAAAGGTGTCGAAAGACTGAAAGAACTAGTGAACTTCACCACATCTAATACTCTTTAAAGTTTTTTCATTTGACTGTCTAATTACCAAAGAACCTCGACGTCCTTTGTCTATGACAAGGAAATGCTTTGCAAAGCTGAACAGTACTGTTCTTTGGAACTGTTTGATTTTTTACTCACCTTTGGATCGTTCGGACCATTCTTTGGAAAGCTACCAAGAGTTTGTTTTTTTGATATCAAACTGTAAATGTTTATTCACTTGGCGGACGAAATTCCTTTGTTTCGTCATTTTTACGAGTTTCAAGGGTCAAGCCTAAGATATTTGAGGCCATGAGCTTGTACATTCTCATGATCTATACTCAACAATTTCCTTCGCTGCAGCTGGAATAGAAGTCACATTTTTGTCACTTGGAACTCAAAAGGACCGATCTCCTGCTCCGCAAATAATGAAAGAAAGACCTTTTTGCTTAACTCAAAATATCTATCCACTGATTGAAAATAAAATGGAACAACAAATGGCGGATGTTGATACGAAAGCGTGAAGAAACCAAACCCAAATCAAAAGTGCCGAACCCAAGAATGAAAGATATTTCCAAGTCGGTCGGTTGTGGCTTTAAGAATGATAAATGTGTGAAAACAATATACCATATGTTTTTATTGAAGTCACATTGCATTGAAATGTCCTGACATTTTTTATGGACAACGAGACCCACCTGGTGGAAGTGCATCGTATGGCCATTCTTTGGGAATGTTTACTGTAGTGCTGTTTGTTTTACTATACAGTGTGGTTCTAACGTTTTCATCTGTAGATAAAACCATGCAGTGTGACCATTCTTTGGAAAGCTACTGAACAGTACTGTACTGTGGTACTGTTTGTTTTACTATACAGTGTGGGTCTAACGTTTTCATCTGTGGATCAAACCATGCAGTGTGACCATTCTTTGGAAAGCAACTGAATAGTACTGTACTGTGGTACTGTTTGTTTCACTATACAGTGTGGGTCTAACGTTTTCATCTGTGGATCAAACCATGCAGTGTTGACATTCTTTCGAAAGCTACTGATCAGTGTTGTACAGTGGTAGTGTTTGTTTTGAAGTGTAGGGTTTGTTTTGAAGGTGACTTCCGCTCAGGTTGTCGAACTGACTTTTCAGAACTACCCTCACCAGGACGATCAAACTATACAAACTAGTGTTTGTTTTACTAAACAGTGAAGTTCAAACCTTTTTCATCAATGGATCAAACCATGCATTGCCAGTTGGAATCCAGTTTAACAGTACTTCACTGAGTCATTGTTTGGTTTTCTTTATATCTGAGTGTCAACCAATGCAGTGTGATCCCGACTCTATACAGGTCGCACAATAGTACTTTAGGCTCAAATAATAGTATACAGTATGTACATTCATTGCCGGAAAAGGTAATAACCGGTGCTCGAGTTTTTCCTAAAAGGAATGTGCAGAAAAAAACCCTCCAGCTTTGGTATTCTTGCATACTTAGTACGTACACGATACAACTTCGTGGCCAGCAGCATCCACTGAATTACTTCAGTATTTTCTTTGAAAGCGCTGATTCCCCGACGGGTCACAGAAAAGCTGTCGACAAGGGGTGGGTTCGTGTTCACCTCACCACAACCCAATGTCTCATGCTGATAATATTTTAGTCGCAGAAGATAACGATCAGCGCCAGTTGTTTCTGCAAACGCAACAGATGTAGATGATTAGGTCTCTTTAGACTGAAAAACGGTCGGTCTACTCTTTTTAATCGATCTTAAATTAAAGCACTGAAAGCGAAGGTCTATGGACGCTCCTTTCTCCATCCGTGAGTGATGTCCAACTATGCTCCGCTAGATTCCAGTGGTGTGCATCCGAGTCCACGTCACCGGAGTTTCTAGAAGGCAAGTTGTGAAATACCTCGTCCTGGCAGGCATAACCCGAGAGAAGGACGCCTCAAAGTTTAATAGAGAAACTATGAAATGACTCCAGTGGAGTAAAGTCGTACCGTATTGGACAACCTTCCCGTGCTCAGCGCGCGCGCCTCTCTCACCGTGATTCCATTCTGGCACCTCGCGCATCTTTCTACCTTAGGTCAATTCGCGCGTTCGCAAAAATAGCAAATGTTTTACGGTCTAGTGGTTCGCAGTCTCCCTCATGTTTCGTCGGTTTATCATTCTGGTCCATGTCTTAAAAAAACGATTTACTTTGGACGGTGTCAGCCTTTAAGTACTTTTATGTTGCTCTAAGATTTCATCTGCCATGGATGTAACATTCAATGGGACCATTGTTCTTAACTCTTTAAAGAGCTGCTGAAGAACACTGACCTGCGGTACTTTATATTTTGCTTTACAGCCCCGTACGCCCACCTTTTAGGAATTTGATCGCATTGAGTATTCCTATGAGGCACTATTTGATTTTCCATGCTGTGTGAGCATTTTTTGGAAAGCCACTGAACAGTACTTTACTGTGGCACTGCTTCATCCACTTTACAAATTGTTGCTAACATTTTATGGTCAGCTTTGGATAAAACTATGCAATGTCACCCTTCTTTTGAAAGCTACTGAACAGTGCCTCGTATTGTGTCGCTGTTTGGCTTCGAGAATGCAATGTTTACCTATACAAACCAAACCGTGCGGTAGTGCGATCATTCTTTGGATTGATGCAGTAGCGCTCTACACTTTTTCTAGAGAATGCATACACTAAATTCTCGTTTGAAGCATTCCGTTCGGTGACCTATGAGGTGCGTCGCTTAAACCTACGAACAGCTGTTGGCATCTGTTTTCAGGGTAGGTACGTGGTGTAAGCATCATATAGTGGTTCCCCGTTAGTGAATATATGGCATACATTGCTCTCCATAGCCATACACGATGCTTACACCACGTACCTACCGTTTTCAGAGGAGGCGATGACCTCAACAGAAGCTGAGATAATTGCTGTCGTCGCGATTCTCAGCTCCCTAAAATAGGGGTCTTATTTCTGAGTTTCCTTTCATGCTTATCAGGCATGAATCATTTATCCAAGTTATCATGTTTGACCTGTGCGATTCAGGAGTTATGTCCTTCCACAAATGAGTATTTCTTAGTATTTTCTACTATGGCGCAGCTCTGTTTGCCGCTTCGGAATACTTCTGAGCGAAAAATGGCACTGTTTAATCGTGTAGTATGCAAGGGTTTTTCTAGTGCCGGAGTTTTCCATGTCCTGAATTCGGAATGCAAATACATCGACATCTTTGCCCTTACTCTTTCTAATTAAACCCCTGACCGGGGTTACTTTAATGACAATTGAGGGAGGGTATGCTGTATCCTTGTGAACAGCTCTTACAATGACCAAAATATGTGACTTTCTTTTAAACTGTTTTACACCTAAAGCAAAATTTCACGCCCTGTTTCAGTTGTACATGATCCTTTCCACGGAGCGGAACTTCCTGACATTTTCATTAGCGTGTGACAACGGTTCAACATAAAAAGCTGAAGTTCCAGATGTTTTCAGTTAACTAAGTATTGCGACTCCAATTCCAGAACCCGATGTCCTAAAGTATACCCAACTACAGAATCGGGGTCAATACAATTCCCACATCGATTAGCCTACGTGTAGCCGCACCCTCCTCCCGCTTTTTCCTTGCGGGGGGAGGGTGCGGCTACACGTAGGCTACACATCGATGCGCATTTTCAGACCAAAATGGGTCAAAAACCATATCTTAAGGCGGCTTGTAGCGATATATATGCTGACGTCCGATCTCACCCAATAGAAGTGTAAAGCGCCTTTGAACATATTCATGTGAAAAAGTGCGCTATATAAATTCATTATCGTTATCATTATAGGGTTATGGAGCACCAGCACTGCCCTTCTCGCCAGCTAAATCGCAACTATAGCGGGGTGAAATTTGCGTCTTTTTCCAGAAGGGACGTAGTCAGTTTAGAAAAAGATCCGTGACAGAAAATCAATACTTCTAAGTTCCTGAAAAAAAAAATAGTGGAGCACTTTTTCTAGTCCGAAAATAGAGAGAGACAGGAGAGAGGGATCAAAGGCCTTTTCCCAACCGCCCTCTATGGTATTGTGAATTTTCCCTTCTTTTTGTTGAAAGCAATAAGGCCGAAAAAGTTGCCGAGGAGATAGAAAAACAGCACAGCAGATCGTTGGAACCCCTGCCGTTACTTGAATGGCAATAGTATCACTGTCAAGAACGTTTTGTTGTTAAAATTATTTGTAACTGGGTTAGTCACGAACCATTCATGGCACCATTCTGTTAAATAGGAAGTTGATAGCGGAATACTTGATAGAAAACTACGTTGGTGTTGTAATTTGTTCTATGGAGACACCATGTCAGTTTATCGAAGAAGACTACAGTATTATGTTTGTGGTTAGTTTGCAAATTATCAACCGCCAAGCCAAACGAGAACCAAGCAGACTGCTAGAAGCTATGCAATACATACATACATACATACATATATATGTGTGTATAGATATAGATATATATATATATATAATCCACAGTGTTTTGAAGGAATTTATCCCATTGAAGAATATATTCTAAACCTGACACGGAGCAGTTTCGTCGTGTTTTGGTAGTGAGATTGGTAGCTAAGTGCTAAGTTTTACTGGCATTGTAAGACAACTTTTAATAGGCCTGGGTTGTATTTCATGTTGTAACTGTTTCATGTAAATATCTCATTTTTTTCTATATAATAAACAGAATAATACATGGGCGCTTGGGAGATATGGAATTTTCCCATGTTCGAATTGAATCTCATCCTTTCGCTGTGCTCACTAGTGCGCCCATTATTTGTTATCGTCAACGTGCACATTTTCCAAACGTCTTGGTGTTAATTGCGGTTTACGAAAATGTCAACAAAACATTATTTTGTTACTTTTTCTAACACTTACTTATCAGAAGAGTGCATACTTTCATTTTTGTAGCCACTAAGACAACGTTTTCTATCACTTCCCTTTTACAGCGACAAAATTTAAGAGTAATGTGCCCTTGGGGTAACTTTGTGGTGGGGATCATGAGGGTAATGTAGAATAGCCGTTGTAGGCTACATTTATGGAATTGTAGTCACATAAATGGTTCAGAAGGGCCATCCATCGCGAATGTAAACACGTAATTACACTTTTTTCAATTTGTAGCAACGTTTTTATTTGCGGCAATGACCCCTTTCTGGGCCACCGTTGTAGGACGTGAGTTAACTGAGGAATTGAAAGAATGATTCCCGTTTTCTTTCCGCCTATCCTATGATTCTTCGGATTTCCTTTGCAGTATCAATCCGAAGTTCAGCAAAGAGAACAGGAGTATTAAGAAATTTATCAACTTAAGGATTTTGAATTGATCTAAACGACAAATCCTCCAAACTAAAATATCATATAGAAGTGTATGACTCAGTTGAGAACTGCATGTAACAGGCAGAAACAATTCCTCCTTCTGATAAATTTAACACTTCCTAATATAATACTACTATGCTACATACCACGTAAAAAGTCACTCAATAAGAAACCGGTATTATCGTCACATGTATCTATTGTTGGAAGCTGGATATCCCGGCGTTTAAAATTCGGAGGAGTAACTAACCTCATCGAATGAACATTAAACATCTGTAGTCCTTTCATTGCGATTGAAACTGCTTAATGGCAGCGTTTCGTCATGGGAATCTGCAGACGGTACGGAGCTATTTTCCTTTTTCACAGCTAAAGGCTTGTTTACCATAAGAGAATTACCTCGTGTCGACTCGTTAACTGGTACTGCTACATGCTTTTTGAGACAAGGGCAAAGGTAAACAAGATAACGGATGTACCCCACCCTAAATCTCCGAGTGAGCGTTCCATACACGAGTGGGTTGACGCAGCTGTGAAACGTCGAAAAAAGTACGTCGAACTTGAAGAACACATCTTTAGCGATCCCTTTTTCTTTTTCTCCTCCAAAGTCTGTCAGCATCCATGCGAGCTGAAGAGGGAGAAGGCAGATTGCAAAGATGACTACGATAACTGCCACTGTCTTCAAGACCTGAATGTCCTCTTTACGTGCCCTGCTCAGCAAACTGTGACCCTCGCGTCTATTATTATTGCTGCCGGGACCAAACCTTTGGGTTTTCGACTTCAGCAGATCCATAACTATTCTGATGTAAGCTGCGGTGATGATGGCCAAAGGCAAAGAGTACTGCAGGACAAACAAGCTTGCAGTGTAAGTCTTTCTAAGTGAGACCGAAGGCCAGTTCTCGAAGCATTGCCCTGTGGGGTTTGCCTCGTACACCAACACCAGAGGAATGACTGCCAGGAAGGAAGCTACCCACAAGCCAACCAACCAAACAAGGATCCTCCACTTCCGCATCTCGGGTTTGAAAGGATTGGTGATGACGTAACAGCGATAGACGGCCATGGACGTCAGCGTAAAAACGCTTACGAAAAACGTCATCGTGTTGAGAGGCCAGATACTTTTACAAAACGACGTCGAAAGACGAAACCCAATCAGAATATAAACACTGTATAGAGGAAAAAAACTGATCATCAGCAAATCCGAGATAGCTAAATTCACAATGAACAAGTCATTGACTGTCTTGTGCTTTTTGCCTCGGACAACCAACAATACGAGAACGTTTCCAACAGATCCCAATATGAAAGTGAGTATATAGACACAGAGCTGTGCTTTCCGTTCCGGCGTATCGAGAATCGAAGGAGCGTCTAGTTCTGTTTGCGCGGTTGTGTTGTTGGACTGCATCGCTTTTTAAAGATGTGTATATGTGACTGGAGTTCAACCAAAATGACACCGATCGGTATGCCACATCAACACCGCGATCAAATTTTTGGGAAAAATGCCTCCAGATCCAAATCTCACGTCGAACGATGAACAGCTGTGAATTCCTGCCAGGAAAGCTTTCGCTATGAAGATTTCAAAACAAAGACGGGTTTAATCCGATGTGACAAGGTGTTAATGACAAAAAGAGTACACGTGGAGATAACTGACTGACTTTGGTTAACTTGTCTTGAACCGATTACATTACCTGGCCGTCCTTGGCGTTGTCTTCATAAACAATTGTACTCGTTATCAGCTATGGCCACGAATCAACGAAGCTAAAATCGGGTGTTAAGACAACACATCAAGATCTCTTTTCCTTACTACTAAGGGTACTTATCCGTGAAGTTACTAGCACACCTTCGATGTGCTTACGAATTATCCCCACGGGCGAAGTCAAACGGGAGTATCCAAATGAGTGGTTATCTAAAGGAATCTTTTCTCTTTCCGCTGTGTTATTTCTTGAAGAGGCCCGCTCATAAATGCATCGCAGGAGCACGTCTCTTCGGTTAGACGAGTGGCAGGAAAGAACGCGTGTGGGCAAATGACGTCCTCCTGGTTACGCATCACAAGACTAACTCTAAGGAAGCAACAACCGCAGAAATGTCAGCGACATTGTGCGAAAGATTGGCCTAATTACCAAGTCTCATCCCTGTTTTGTTTGTTTCCAGCCAAATAAACAAGAGCCTACTAGCTAAGCACACTTTGCCACAACAAGAGCTTAAGTGGAATGGTGGTGTATGGTTTCAGTCACCCTCACCACTGGAGATCTCTGGAGAATTCGATCCGGCTAATTGTAAACTTGAGTAGCGTTTGACATAAAACGGCCAATCAAGTGTACATTTTATCAAAGTTTTTTTCAGAGAAAAAAGCTTCGAAATGCTTTTACGAACTAAAAGAAAATGAAGGTTCGATGTACACGACATCGCATTCGGCAGACCCAAATAAACGTTTTTCTCAACGGCATTAGAAAAGATGGCGTTTGCACTTTTTTTACTCATTTTCGTGATCGGCTTGGGGAAAGAAATTTTGAAGAGGCTTGTTTTGATGATTTGAAACAGGACAATACAGGTTTTGCACCGTTCCAAAACCTGAGCTGGATGTTGCCAGATAAAAAGCAGGTGACATCTGACACATTGCACTGCCGAATGTATCCCTTCAAAAAGACGATCCCGAGACCCGCGGAAAGACCGAGCAAGACTACGTGGTGCTCATTACCTTGAACACGATCGACGACTCCCGTCCCTATTTACCTCATTGTGGCCATAAAACGGCACCGGGACCGTGAACAGGGAAAAAGACTACGCAATGAAAGATCACTCTATAGGAAACTGATCATTAAACTTGGCGTAAACGGGCAAATACTAAAGCAAATGTTAGAAGAGGCACAAGAACGTACCGTGGAAACTGATGATGTTGTCTGCTACGATTCCTGTCTACGTATTGACATTAGCGGCCAAGTCGTACAAGAATACTATGCAAATTTCGCATTATTCAGGATAACAATCATTTTCACTTAATCGGATGTTGCCAGCTGCCTTGACATGACTTCCGACCGTGCTTTCAAAATGCTTCACATCTCACAATTGTTATTGCCAGCCGTTAGTTATGTCGGCCTTCAGATTCTATGCACTCGGCAAATTACTTTACCACCCGAACTGGCAGTAGACAAATGAAAATCCATTTAAAAGAGGCGAATCCGGCCGCTTGCCTCTCGGTTTAATCTTTTGCGGTATTCCAACAAAGGGAGGGACAAACAAACAAACAAAAAAACCTGGACAAAGAATTGTAAACTCGAAAAGAATAGCTCTGTACAAGGTGAATAGTCCCTTGGGTAAATTCTCATTCTGACACTCGACTTAAAGCATTGAACGAAGTACAGTTGTAGAGATTTACACTGAGGGTTGTTTACGCTAATCCTAATTGCCTCTGACGCCGGTGCCAGGAAAAGAAGCAGAAACGAAATGACAAGGTAGATTTAATGAGGAATCATTTCTGCGAATGATTCGCGAATAAAGAATCAGGCCTCCGTCGGAGGTAAAATATGACACTACGCGATTTGAATCGGTGAGAGCAGTAGCTTCTAGCGAAGTGTATGGAAACACAAGTTTGCAAAAAATTCAACATGTTTGAAAAAGCGTCTGTTCAATCTGGACATAAACTGGAAAACATTTGATCAATAATTATGTATCTCTCGACACATAAATAACCTAGATACCTCGACTTTCCTTATTTAAAGCGTCTTATACAATTCCTTCTGTTGCCTTGGCGAAGTTATAGACATTGTCGAATCACTGTTTGACTTAATTTTTGATATTCAAACTGAAAGGACGCCTCTCTGTTTTCAATGTGCGCTGTTTCGATTGCTTTTTAAGATTACGCGATGTTCTAAAGGTGACCATTGACTTTGAAGACCAGTTGTGTCTAAATAGAGTCTCGATGGTAAATCAATTATTTCCTCTACGCCAAAGGCTATTTAAAAATGTTCCGTTCTTTATTGTCGTTAGTATACAGCTCTCATCTCCGAAGATTATTACATTTTGATTCAAGTAACAGTGGAAGCATCAACAGCTCAAAACTTGGACCTTGGAGGCTTCTTCCTGTTTTTCACACAGAAATATTTTTCAAGTGATTTTTAAAAATTGATTCTAGAAAGTGCGTGCCGGACGATATTCGGGCACAATGATTTTTTCGAGATTCCCTTGGCAGTGGGCAAGCAAACTGAAAAGCCTGGTGTGTCATTATGCACTTTGGTCTCTTAATTTTTAATTTGCACTAACTTGGCATGCTGAGCGCTTTGGAAATGAATGAAGAACAAAATTAAAGCCGTGAAGAAGTGTTTTGGGTAACAAGGCTCGAGTCATGCCGACATGATTTAATACGTCTTCATATTTATATTTTAGGCAATAAGCGGCGACAGCAAAATGAAAGCAGGCCTACAAATCAATAATCCTCGAGCAGAGAATTAAAAGTCGCGCCATAGTTGTCACTCAATCCAGCAAACCACCCTTACAAACGCCGCAGACAGGTGAAAAGTCAATGCCACGGCGTAGAAAGTGACAGCTATCAAAATTATTTGCGCTTATGTATAGAAAATCTTGTATTCCAAGATTACAGAGCTGTTGAGCATTATCATTACAAAGAAAGATCAGTTTTGAGGACAAGAAAAGTTTTGTATAAACTACACTCAAGTGATCGACGAGATGACACTCTAATGCAATTGATTAGACACAATGGATACTCTGTTCATGTTTGCTTGATGTTAAAAGCACACTAGCTTCAAATTTGCCACCCTTTTTATACTTTTCATCACAACAGTCCGGCAGGATTTCAGCCCGAAATAACGAATCCACCGAGTAATAAAAGTTCATATTAGACTTAGATAATCTCCACAGCAGGTTGTCGCATGTTCACAAAAAAGAGATCCTATCTACAAAGTGCGTTATTCCCTTGTAGTCTAATACAGTAAAGGGTATTGATGGAAGGGCAGAACCTAAAATTAAGGGACGATATGGTTTTATAAGATAGTCAGTAATGCAAAGTTCAGGAAACAGGACTGATAAACTTCTCAAGCGTGTTTACCTGAAAAATTGATGTGGGATCACAGTGACCAATTTAAAAAAAACAAACAGCATCACTGACGTACTGGCTGCACTATTCAGCAGTCTTAAAATGCTAAAAGGCCATACTGTCCGCTTTCCTCAGTTGACCCACAAATCTAAAATTTCAATGAGGGTACATTGTTAACTTAAGTTGAATAGGGTTGATGTGGTTTTTGTTGCCGCCAAATTAAATAGTCAGTGAAAAGGTTAATGATATACTCGTCCGCAAACGCCAGCCCAGTTCGTCTGATTGTGCATCTTCATGAAACGTTTGAGAAACCCCAACGAAGAGGATTGAAACGACGCGAAGGGAAGCACAAACGATGTAGATCGCAAACGTTGCTTATTATGAACACAATGAGTAGCATTTTAGCAACTTTTGTATTCCCCCGTCAAAACCAGGACTTCAGTGACTTTCCTTTAGCATTTAGTCGAGAAAACGCTTTTGCTACTTATCTTTTCGTTTTAATTTTTTCAGAAAAATTACCTTTTACCGCATTAAATTGCAAACTATCTGTCTGTGGTTTTTGCATTATGAGTTTCAGTGCACTTAGTAATCCAATGTTGAATGTAGCGTCTGAAATACGAGTTTGAATCTCCTTTTGGAAACCCGGGGCGTCTTAAAATTGAGTAAGCATCACAAACACGTCGCTTTTGCTTGCGCCAAGTAATATTTTAGAACTTTTGATCCACACGATAAGGATTACATTATGCCAGCTTCAGGGAAAAAAAGATAAACTGTATGCACGAATTAGAACTGATCAGGGACTCAGTTCTTCCCATGTTACACCACAAGGCTTCTGTTGCTGCCATTAGAAATTAGAACAAAACGGTTGACCGCTGAGAAGTGTGTTCAGTGGTTATTTTGATCAAAAGTATAGATCAATAAATTGTTAGGCGTTAAAAATTCTCTGCCAGCGACGAACAAGAAATAAAATTGGGTTCAGCGACAGCGAGCGATTGGGTTCAGCGATACGAGTTTATGAAACTGACGAGATCAGTATCACTCAGGAAATAGTGACTAAAAGAGTGACAATTTTACATAATGGCAGTGGCATCTTGAACCTGCTGAAACAGCTGAAAAATACTGCTTTTGTATGTGTTTTCATGATATTGCCGGCTAAACGAACTGAAATGCGAACGAATGTCTGGGAGGAAAACTGAATACCAGAGCCAGGGCCATCGGCTATTCCTGCTAGAACAATGAATGGACCCCAGTCGTCTATTTTACAAGGACTTGCCAGATTCATTTTGGCGTCAGCTAGTTCTTTGCCTCAAATTTTTGTTGATATTTTCTTGAGCCCAGAACCGATATTGTATTCAAACTGTCATTCCTAGAAGTAAGAACAATAACAAAAACTAATATGTATTTTCTTTTCGCTAGTGGGCAATGTAACGTAATTACATTTGGTACATTTATTCACTTACGAGTTTCCTGCAACGTAAACAGCTCGTTTAAAAAACCTTTGAGTTTTCATTTCTTTGAAATACTTATTTAAAACAAATCCGTTTGGTAGGTGAATCCATCGATGAAGCTGCTTAAGCAATGTTTACTCGAGAAGCGAAGGGAGCTCAATTCAAAATTTCTCTTGATTAGCGTCCAGTTACTTCCATCACTTAAGTGCTAGCTAAGTTGTCCTCTCGGAAAAGCAAATAGAAAAATCTAAATTACCTTGAAAATTTGTGCGTGGCTACTTATTTACTTTATCGCTCTCTCGCTATCATGGTCCCTTAACACTACCAATATTCTTTGTTTTATTAAGGGAAGAAATTGAAAGAGTGGTGGTCATTCTGATGCCTTTAATCTGAACAGTTATAGTTCTAAGAGCACTATAGTAAAGGCTCTTTTCGTTTGCAAAGTAATAATGGTAAACTGGTCGAATGGTTTTCGGCACTATGGCGCCGGTTAGGATTCACGTGTGAAGAGAGAGCGCGGGTGACGCAATAACACTAGATACATGTTTATGAACAAAAATTTCTTATCATCTCCTAAAGATTTTAATCCGATTAGTGCGGCTGTGCATCCAACAATTGCTACAAAGTTTAATAAAATATCCACCAGTATAAATGATTTTCCATTCGTTTTCTGATTAAATTTGAATTTAATTCGCACTGTATGTTAATTGAAGATGGCGTATAGCGTGAGCTTGATGAAAAGGGTTGTTCTTCAAAAGCGTAGGTTCAACGTCTTCGGATTTTGCTAGATTATTACTTCTCAGTGCTGTTTTCTCTAAATTCAAGAAAGAAAGCATTTGACTGAACCCTCGATATAAGCTACCGAAGTGAATGCACACGAATCGTAAGCCGGTTCTGGCAGTTTCGTGTAGTGACAAACCACGCAGTGTCACCACACTTTCCACATTACAGGTACCGTCCTTTGAAAAGCTTTTGAAAATGTTCTGTTCTGTGCCGGTACTGTTTAATTTGCTAACTATGGAGCAGTTTGGCTCTATGATTTCTTTATTCCTATGATCAAAGCAAGAACTCTGAACATTCTTTAGAAAAGCAATGATCAAAGTTGTACCGTGGTATTGCTTGTTTTAGATTACAGTGTGTTAACCTTTTTCGTCTTAGTATGCGTAAGAAAAACATACGGTGTGATCACTCTGGAAATTAAAGCTATTTAATGAACAGCAACGTTGTGTGGTACCGTTAACTTTCCTCTGAACTGTATGGCTCACACCAAGCAGGTTTACCATTCTTTGGAAAGGCCCTAAAAGGTACTTAAATTCGTGTCCATCTGCACCTGCTAGTTTCCAAATGATTCTTAAAACGAATTGTCGGAAATATATGACAATTTGAAAATTGATGGACTTGGTCAGTTTAGATCGACCTGTCGACAGCTAGTGGTACATTGAAACAAATTATTAAAACGTATGATTCGTGAAAAAGAGAGTGATGGCAATTTTCCAGCTATTCGATCTGCCGCTCATTTTCAGTGTTTTTATGCGTTCTTTTGTTCCAATTATTCTTCTTAGAGAACAAGTGATAAGTTCGTTCCCATTAGCGAAACAGGTATATAAGCAAACGTTTAGTGGGGACTGCAACGATATCAGTATAAACCCACTGAAGACAAGTGTTTCCCATGAGTAAAAAACATTACGAAAACAACCTGTTCGTTCTCTTATCTTAAACGAAGAGAGCATATCAGCGTCAGCTGTTATACTTGAGGCGATTCCTTCTGAATGTGGTAAAAAGGGAACGAGAGGGTTCATTTTTCCTAAGTATACTTTCGCTTGTGCCTGCAATTTTGTTCTTATATCACTGATGTCTTCGTCTAATTCGGCGTCTATTTTTCTGCCGATGTCGCTTGCTATACCGTCCCTTATATCAAAACACAACACATCTTTCTCTACTCCTTATCTCTCAAAGAAGCAGCCAAAACATTGTGTAGAAGTAGGCGTTCTATGTATGCGTGCAGAGGACCATGCTGGTCCGGCCATTTGGGAGGCCAGCTGAACGATGAAGTTCGGTGTTTGTTTATTTGTTTAAATAGCGGCTCGCTGCGCTACCTTAGATAAGGGCTTCCTTATTGAAAAAACCAAAGGATTTGCGGATATGAGTGACGTCATTGTCCCATTGTTCTATTTCACCACCCGCTAAATCACGGAAAAACATTGCTGAAAACTTAATGGCACCCGACTTGGTTAGTGACACATTGTTTATACGTAGATTTGCTGTAAAGTTTACCGATTAATAACTTGAGCAAATAATAGCAATGAACAGACATAGTTCCTATCCAGAAACTGCTTGAGAAAATAAGTTACTCGTGATTAATGTTATTTGGGCAGGCAGCATCCACCTGTACGTACTTTTTCCGCGTAGGCGGCATCCAGCCGTACCTTTTCGGCGTGTAACAAAGGAAATAAATACGCCGGGGACGGCTGCGTATATGCAGCAGTGATGCAAGCTGTTATATGGATGGGAAGCCGCTACAGTTCAGTTCATTACTCCTGCAAACTTTACGATAACTGAACATTTACTGTTTGCGTATTTCACCCGGGACTCGCGTCTTCCGGAAAACTTCGAAAAAAGAACATTTCACGTTAATTGCCCCGCTGTGAGTTATGTCCTCGCTTCTAAAAGCTCCCTAATGAGACTGTCTCGGAAAAGGTGGTATACAGAACAATAGATCGCTAGAAACCCATCTATCGTTTTTAGCATATGTTTCAGTTTTCGTGCGTGAACCGAAAACAGGCTGGTGATGAGAAATAAATAAGTACGCGAAGTCTGAATTTTCACATATGACGGATTATAAGGAAAAACGTAGGATGCTTGAAGTCTAGAGAATACGCCAAAAAAATATGTTTTAACCGATTTTTTAAACAAAATTACGCGCCAATAATAAATTTTTGACCATTCGATTTTTTGTTCAGTTTTGGATCTCTTGTTCTGAGCCCTAGTGGTAAACATTTGCGACAATGGAAGGTTGCTTGAATACTTTGTCTGTCAGAGTCTGTTATTTAGTCATACATGGTCATGTTGGATGAAACAGTTGGTACACAGTTACTTTATTAAAATACTAATGCTTCGTTCTTTTTTTTGGAATTTTTTTATACCTAACTGAATCATGGAATATTAACTGTATATGGTACCAGCTGGAATACGATATGTTATCGATCACAACTCTACCTTTCTTCTTTTATCTGTCGGCTAAACCGTGCATTTTTTACCATTCCCAGTGGAAAGGTACTGGACAGAGCTGTACTTTGGTACTTTTTGTTTTACTACGCAGTGTGGTTTCAGCTTTTTCATTTGTGGATCAAACCATGCAGTGTGGCCATTCTTTGTAAAGCTACTGAACAGTACTGTATTGTGGTACTGTTTGTTTTACTATACAGTGTGGTTCTATCTTTTTCATTTGTGGATCAAACCATGCAGTGTGGCCATTCTTTGGAAAGCCGCTACTGAACAGTACTGTACTGTGGTACTGTTTGTTTTACTATGCAATGCGGTTCTAACTTTTTCATCTGTGGATAAAACCATGCAGTGTGGCCATTCTATGGAAAGCTACTAAACAGTACTGTACTGTGGTACTTTTTGTTTTACTACGCAGTGTGGTTCTAACTTTTTCATTTGTGGATCAAACCATGCAGTGTTACAACTCACTGGAAAGCTACTGAACAGAACTGTACTGTGGTACTGTTTGTTTTACTATACAGTGTGGTTCTAACTTTTTCATCTGTGGATCAAACTATGCAGTGTGACCATTCTTTGGAAAGCTACTGAACAGTACTGTACTGTGGTACTGTTTGTTTTATTATACACTGTGGTTCTAACTTTTTCATCTGTGGATTAAACCATACAGCGTTACCATTCTATGGAAAGCTACTGAACAGTACAATTCTGTACTGTTTGTTTTACTATACAATGTGGCTCTAACCTTTCCATTAGTGAATTTTACCATGCAGTGTGAACATTCCTTGAAAATGATTGAACTGTACGGCACTTTGGTACTGTTTGGTTTATTGTACAGTGTGGCTCTAACCTTTTCATTGGTGGATCAAACCATGCAAGAAAGCTTAATCGCATATATTGCTTTAATTTTTCATTTGACTCTCAATTGATTGTAATCAGAGGTGAAAAGTGATATGATCTCGTGAAGATAAAAAAGAATGGAGTCTACCGACAGCCAAACTAAATCCGCTCATGCTCAGCCATTTATGATCCTCTCTGAATTGGGTTGTTGGAATCGGAATCGAAAAGCCTGAATAATTAAAACTTGCAGTTTAATTAGCTTGCCCTTGCACCCGGCCTCTGCTTGTGATCGCAAGAACATGAAAACGTTCGAATTTTTCCTGCGCCCGATTCTGAACTGTGACTCGGCTTGCGACTACAATTATTTTGAGGGTAGTTTAAAAAAAAACTGGTGCTGCGTCGGTGGGGAATTGAAACACAAGAAATTGGGATAATCAAACAAGTTGATAAAGTAATTTGTACCACCGTAAGGTAAAAGAGGGGGGTGCTGACGTTTCGAGCGTTAGCCCTTCGTCAGAGCGACTGCAATGTTCACTTGTTAATACGAGTCAAAACAAGTTGTGGGCACTTTCTCACCTTTAATCATATCTTAAAGCGGGAATCACTTTATTGCTTGAGACCAGCATTTTAAGAGGTTAATTACAAACCAGAGAGTTCACCCTTGGACTTTTCCTACCAGAAAATAGATAGAT
This sequence comes from Ricordea florida, assembly GCA_949710005.1. Classification (NCBI taxonomy): domain Eukaryota; kingdom Metazoa; phylum Cnidaria; class Anthozoa; order Corallimorpharia; family Ricordeidae; genus Ricordea; species Ricordea florida. The sequence continues at coordinate 16,201,495 of OX453287.1, forward strand.
AGTTTTAGATACTTTAATTCCAGTCAGCATTGCCGATATGAACGGTGTTATCAAAAGAGGTCCTTACATATAGCAATGCTGAACCATCCAAATCCTAAATGCTGAACTAAACTTGATCCTAATACGTAAGTGCAGATTAAAATGCTAAAACTAATAATAGTACGCTGATAAAGAAGTACAGTTCCTTAATTACATCAGCATGTTTATAACTGTTGAAAGCCGGAAATTTCCAAATTGCGAACTTATAATTTGAATTCATATTGAGTATAATTTAAGTTAATCCAGTTTCTCAAATTTCAAAATTCGATACTTTGAGACGAGGCGAGCGTGAGTGGTTCTAAGGTCTATCAAACGTGGGTAAGTTAAATTAACCAGGCACCACAATAACCATTCTAAAATTCCAAAAACATATGATACTCGGGTAATATTTTAGAAATGCAGCATGTTCCATTCGGCTTTCACCATTTTGTTCCTGTACTGATAAGTAATGTCACATAGTACCGTTTGTTTGTTGTTGAATGCAGTTAGTTGACGACAATGCCTGAGCTTGTAATAAATGTGTGTACACCAACTTAGCAACCTTGGCGTTTTAGGTGATCTGATTGGTTCATCACTATCCCCAGATACTTAACACTATTCACATCCTTGTGGGGATAGTTTCTAAAGAAACTGGTGCTGCGTTGGTGGGGAATTGAAGCACAAGAAATTGGGATAATCAAACGAATTGATAAAGTAAGTTATAGCACCGTTAGGTAAAAGGGAGGTGCTGACGTTTCGAGCGTTAGCCCTTCGTCGGAGCGAATGACGAAGGGCTAACTCATTCCCTCCGAGTGGAAGGGCCAACGCTCGAAACGTCAGCACCTTCCTTTTACCTTACGGCGTTATAACTTACTTTATCGACTCATTTTATTATCCCAGTTTCTTGGGTTCTGGGAAAGCCTTGTGCTAGTACGTTTTGCTAATTTGTAAGTGCCTGCCTTTGAAATAAGGTTTCATCGTCATGTGACTAAGGTCTGCTTCATTGGTACTGTCAGGGGCCCATCAGGGGCTCTTGGTACTGTGTATACCAAATCAAAGTATTTTCTTCAGTCTCGGTGTATAGTTGTTTTAAAAATATCTACCTTGATTTCAGAGAATAAGTGTTCTTCCCTTTCGTTGTTAAAAGTAGGAGCCATTCACTAAAAGTAAAAGTAATCAATATGAAATTACTTTACCTTGATTCCTGCCATGGTATATCATGTGTTAGCACGTGTTCTGGTATTCGAATCGACTTGCAATTTGGAATGTCAAGAGAAACGACCGATTTACTGCGAGTAAAAACTCTCAGGGAAAGGGCATAGGCCAGCTACACACTCGGTCCATTAACGAAGGCGAACAAAATGAAATGAGTTTATCTTCTGGTACATAATTATATATGGCCCACCCTTAAACTAATTGGGAACGCCTGATCAAATCTAATTAAATTACCTGCTAAGTGAATCGATGGGTTAGTGTTTCATTTTTATAATATAAGTAATCAAATGGTTTCGAGTGCAATTTGAAATTAATGAGCGCGAGTAAAGTTCTAAAAGAATGAAAAAAAAGGCACGAGTCTGTAGGGCGAGTGCAATTTGTTGTCTTTGAAAACTTTAAGAGTCCTTATTTATACAAAATCTCACTCGGTATAATTCTGATTTGATTACTTAATTATAATATACGCGCAAAAATGTAATTTCTTTTAGCAATCAATGACTCTCCGTGCAAATCTTCTAAAAACAAGTGACGTTCAGGGGGGGGGGAATGTTCAATCTATATAAACACGAAGTTCTCCAAATAACCATAAAAAGGAACTTGAAGCTCCCCCCCTTACGAGAACCATGACACAGATCTGAAAAGCCACTAAAACGTTTTCTTGTTAATCTATTTATTACCCAGTGGTACGTTTTCAATTTTTAAGTGAGTATGGTGATTGTACATTCGATGTAGTGTGACGATTTTGTTTCTTTCTTGATGATTAAACTACTGGACAATGCTGTTGGCGAAATTTAAGAGAACCATGTCATATTAAATTAGAAATGATTATGTATAGCGAACATTTCCTGGGGGAGGGCAATTATTTGCATTTTGTAGCTCTCTCGTAAGCAGGGCTTTCATTACGCCACAAACACGCTTAGAAATGAACGACATTTCCGGCCAGCTATTCACATGTAATAATTATCGCTTGAGAGGCACTGGCAGTAAAAGCTAACGAGCTCATGCATTTGTAGTTTTGTATATTTGTGAATTTTAATTGCGATTACAAATGTTATTCTAAAAGTGAGGTGGTTTAGATTTTCATCTTCATTCTGCTAAAACAAACAATTACTGTAAACCACACCATACATTACTCAGGTTTTAAAATAACATTAAACAAAGAAGACACCATTAGTTTAAATCAGATGGAAGAAAAACAAAAGACGCGATATTTCCCTATTCAGCTCATATGCGAGAAAAAAAAAATTTCCTTAAACAAAATCGCAGCTACAACAACAAAAAGAAAACGGCCACAACAACAACAATAGTTTTATGAAACGCTGAGTAACTACGTTTGGCAATAAGCTGTTCGAGGCGGGCTAAATTGCATGAAAAAGAGAGAATACGGAAATGAATACCACATAATTTATCCTAAAACTGCAAGATAAACCAAGTGTTCTTTTTTTAAAAAAAGCTTGAGGAAACAGCTTGATAGAAGAGCCGATACATATTCAAGAGACATGACAAAGCTTGCTATCTCTTGCCACCTAATTTTCTTGTTCATAGATTCATGTTTGCTTTTACCTTACTATTCTTTTTTATTGGTCGATTCTGCGTATCCCTACAAATCTTGCATAAATCAAGTCAAGTTCAATCAAGGTCGCGGAAGATCAAGTCAAGTAAAGAACTGGTGCTGCGTCGGTGGAAATAGCGACAAAAAATTGAACGAGTTGATCATGTCGGTTGCACTACCTCTTGATAAAAGGGGAGCTAACATTTTGAGTGTTACCAGTTCGTCCGAAGATTTGAAGGGCTAACATTCTAAATGTCAGCCTCCTTTAATCATACAGCACTTGGTACAATTAAGTACATTACTCAAGGGGAACCACAGTGCATTACTGTTCAGTAGCGTGTGAACGAGTGAGCACACTATAAAGTCTAAAAATCAGTACTATTATTGATACAGTTAATGTGCTTTTCGGTAATTTACCTTGAACTTTCCCTACCATAGTTTAGTCCACAGATGAAAAACTTAGAACCACACTGTATAGTAAACCAAACAGTACCGCAGTGCAATACTGTTCAGTAGCTTTACAAAGAATGGTTACACTGTATGGGTTTGATCCATAGATGAAAAAGTTAGAACCACACTGTATAGTACAACAAACAGTACCACAGTACAGTACTGTTCAGTAGCTTTCCAAAGAATGGTCACACTGCATGGTTGGATCCACAGATGAAAAAGTTTCCCACACTGCGTAGTAAAACAAAACGTACCAAACAGTACAGCACTGTTCAGTAGCTTTCTAATAGGAATTATAAAAAATGCACGGTTTAGTCGACATATAAATGAAGAAAGGTAGGGTTGTGATCAATGACACCAGGGGCTCCTGATGACACATAGTATTCCAGCTGGAACCATATATAGTTAATATCCCATGATTCAGTTAGGTATAGAAAATTAAAAAAAAAAATGAAGCATTAGTATTATAATAAAGTAACCGTGTACCAGAGAAAATGAGGTGAGAGAACCCATCTTCCATGCTGGGTTCTCGGCTATGATAAGGAGACAGCATCTATTTTTAGATCCTGCATGGTGTGATCCACAGATGAAAAAATTAGGACCAAACTGTATAGTGAAACAAACAGTACCATAGTACAGTTTTGTTCAGTAGCCTTACAAGGAATGGTCACACTGCATGGTTTGATCCACAGATGAAAAAGTAAGAACCACACTGTATAGTAAAACAAACAGTACCACAGTACAGTACTGTTCAGTAGCTTTCCAAAGAATGGTCACACTGCATGGTTTGATCCACAGATGAAAAAGTTAGAACCACACTGTATAGTAAAACAAACAGTACCACAGTACAGTACTGTTCAGTAGCTTTACAAAGAATGGTCACACTGCATGGTTTGATCCACAGATGAAAAAGTTAGAACCACACTGTATAGAAAAACAAACAGTACCACAGTACAGTACTGTTCAGTAGCTTCACAAGGAATGGTCACACTGCGTGGTTTGATCCACAGATAAAAAAGTTAGAACCACACTGTATAGTAAAACAAACAGTACCACAGTACAGTACTGTTCAGTAGCTTTACAAAGAATGGTCACACTGCATGGTTTGATCCACAGATGAAAAAGTTAGAACCACACTGTACAGTAAAACAAGCAGTACCACAGTACAGTACTGTTCAGTAGCTTTACAAAGAATGGTCACACTGCATGCTTTGATCCACAGATGAAAAAGTTAGAACCACACTGTATAGTAAAACAAACAGTACCACAGTACAGTACTGTTCAGTAGCTTTCCAAAGAATGGTCACACTGCATGGTTTGATCCACAGATGAAAAAGTTAGAACCACATTGTATAGTAAAACAAACAGTACCACAGTACAGTACTGTTCAGTAGCTTTACAAAGAATGGTCACATTGCATGGTTTGATCCACAGATGAAAAAGTTAGAACCACACTGTATAGTAAAACAAACAGTACCACAGTACAGTACTTTTCAGTAGCTTCACAAGGAATGGTCACACTGCGTGGTTTGATCCACAGATAAAAAAGTTAGAACCACACTGTACAGTAAAACAAGCAGTACCACAGTACAGCACTGTTCAGTAGCTTTACAAAGAATGGTCACACTGCATGCTTTGATCCACAGATGAAAAAGTTAGAACCACACTGTATAGTAAAACAAACAGTACCACAGTACAGTACTGTTCAGTAGCTTTACAAAGAATGGTCACACTGCATGGTTTGATCCACAGATGAAAAAGTTAGAACCACATTGTATAGTAAAACAAACAGTACCACAGTACAGTACTGTTCAGTAGCTTTACAAAGAATGGTCACAGTGCATGGTTTGATCCACAGATGAAAAAATTAGGACCAAACTGTATAGTGAAACAAACAGTACCACAGTACAGTACTTTTCAGTAGCTTCACAAGGAATGGTCACGCTGCGTGGTTTGATCCACAGATGACAAAATTCAAACCCACACTGCATGGCAAAGCTACTGAGCGGTTGTGTTCTATGTAGCCTCTAAGGCATGTGTCAGGAGCCCATCCTGCATGTGTGTAAGAATCGGATTTGCGATAAACATCTACTGAATAATTCACTGTACTTTCCAGAGTTCGAGCCCTGTTGCTGGCACTGTGTTGTTTCCTTAGACAAGAAACTTTACTCCGCACTGTCTCTCTCCACCCAGGTGTATAAATGGTACCGGCGATACAATGCTGGGGGTGACCCTGCGATGAACTAGCATCCCTTCCAGGGGGGAGTAATAATACTCCCAGATGCCTCATGCTATCGAAACTGGGATAAGCTCCCGCCGTGTGGGCCTTAAAGGCTCGTGTGCGCCTTTGCCTTTGCCTACCTTCTTGAGGCGCCCTTGTTTAAGTTTAAGAAACAGTGAACAACATAACTACTAACTGTGTTAAGGTTACGGAACAGGTTCGCGGGTGCGTTGCGCAAAACCATCCTCACGGGCGCGTAATTTTAGGAAACTGCCTAAACCTATACATCATTTTACTCAGCAGATGTTTGTCTTCAAAAGTGTGTCGGGGATTTTTTAGATCAGCTTTCAAAACAAAGTTATTATAATTTAAAGTTGGTTGTCGAGCTCTTCTTGGATGGAGACAGCATTAGGACTTATATCTTCTAAACGAAAAAGAAATCGGCAAAAGCCCGACACACTTTTGAAAACAAACATCTGCTGAGTATCATGCAGTCATTGTTTTCTTGATAAGGTCAAAATCCGACGCGAGTTTGCCGCATTTATAAGCATCGGTCGATTTGCACTTGACTGATCGCAGCTCGTTTAATATTGAATTTCGCAAGTTAAAAACATTTTATCACCGTTCTAGGTTCTATAAGCTTTAAAATGATGTATAGGTTTAGGCAGTTTCCTAAAATTACGCGCCCGTGAGGATGGTTTTGCGCAACGCACCCACGAACCTGTTCCGTAACCTTAACAACATGCGATCCTTGTAATTCAGGAAAAAAAAGGGCGAATCCTAAGAATTTACTCGGCATAAATCTTTTCCAGTTGTGGATCTCAGGTTCCATGCATTGTTGTTTCAGGGAATTTAAATTATCTATGCTGCTTTTTTGTGGGCTTCTCCCCTTTTCCTTGGTTACTGCCCATTTATTTTAAAAACTGTTATAAGATGACTCGGATACTACGCGCGCGCAGATTGGTCAAAAACCTCAGTAGGGGTTATTGTGCCGGTAAACCTAAAGAAAAGAGAAACATTTTCTTTTTTTTTTTTTTTTAAGTTAGTTATTAAAGCAGTAAATCGCAGTTTTTATGGTTTTACCTGTGCAATATACCACTTGGGATGCTGGGAAAACACTGGAAGCTGGGCTTGTAAATCACTCGCCTGCGGCTCGTGATTTATAAATAAGCTCTTCTCGTGTTCTCCAAACATCCCGCGTGGTTTATTAGTAGGGCGTCGATAAAAGCCGGAACATGGAACATGCCGGAACATGCCGGAACATTCTGGAACATGCCGGAACATTCCGGAACATCCCGGAACATGAAAAATTTCTTAAAATTTTAAAAAAAAGTAATAGCAAGAAATAAATAAGACAATAAATGTACTTTATATATAACGAAAATAGACATAAATACATAAAATAAAAACGAAAACTAAAGAAAGAAAATGAATCTGGTATCTTCTCCGAGTATAAGAAAACAATATTTTGTCGGAATCACGAGAGGATGAAGCTTTATCCTCTCTTGGTAACTAAGATGGCGGCGATCGGCAGGAAAATATGGGACTCTGACCAGTATAGGTAAGTTTTCTTATTTGTTTCATACGTAGACGATTTAACATGGTTTATTTGGTTGTCTAAACTAGTGTAGAGTACTTGAGAAATAATGATTTAAACTTCTGCCGGACGTAACTTGCTTGTTCACCAATACACATTGCCGTCAGATCATGTGCATGCTCGCCAGCTGCGCAAACAGATCAGTCAGTTACTATGATGTATAACCATGCATATGCGTTATCTTTCTCATTCGAAGTATTACTTATGACACACTCTACTGCAAGTTATCACACTTTATTGTAAACGTGAACAACTACAGAAATTCGTAGTTTTAGCACTCTCGTAATAAAAGCAACCTTGAAAGAGCATTCTGAAGTGACAAAACACCTATTATTTTATTTTTATCGACGCCCTTTATTGTCTTATTTATTTCTTGCTATTATTTTTTTTTAAATTTTAAAAAAAAATTTCATGTTCCGGGATGTTCCGGAATGTTCCGGCATGTTCCATCTTCCTGCTTTTATCGATGCCCTTATTAGTATAGGTAATCGTATGGGGCCGAGTAAAGTTAAGGATTAATATCACCCGTGTTTTCAGAAGTTGCTGAAATTTCAGCAGCTTCTGAAAACACAAGTGATATTAATCCTTAATTTTACGAGGGCCCAGTGCGATTACTTGTTAATGAAATAGAGAGGAAAACTACTGAAATACTGCGCTATTCATTAATCCGACACTAATCCGAAGCCCTCGTACTCTTCTAAATTTGCTTGGAAGTTTCTTTCATTCGCCCACTTTTTGAAAACGTTCTTCCAGTACTCCGTGCTTTTCTTCTTGTTTCCATTTTCGCTCTTGTCTTTTAATTATTCGATATATTCCTCGTCAACTACCTCGAAACGAGATGCCATTGTTGCAGAAAGAATTTGAGCAACAACTTCTCGATAGCGTAGCTGTTGCTATGCAACCTGAGGACCAATCGTAAGCGAGTAATTTTGCCCTCTTCACAAGCAAAAGTGAAAAACAAAATACTCTCTCCAGTGACCAATCAGCATTCAGTAATTTTGCCCTCTTACGTTATTACGCCAGTAAACCCATCGAAACTGCGGTTTATTGCGAAAATAATTCATTATATATTATTATTGTTTGGGTGCAAATAAAGTTATTGTTGTCAGTTGTGAACTTTTTTCTGAACGCGATACTCTTCCCATAAGCGGTCAGGTTTTCAAGAATTCAGCATCTTAGAGGGAGAAGATATATTAGTAACTTGAATGAAAACCGACAAGGATTTCCTCAAAAACTCTTTATCAGTATTTTCAAAAAGGGAAGTCACGCGATAAGTACATTCCGAGAAATTCTGGAAAAGGGCTTGGCTAAAGAATTTCCTAGGATATGATATTTATTTGGACTTCCTTTGATAGTTAAGATTTATTCCATAGTTGCAATAAGAAATGGTGCTTTTTAACAATCTCAATAATAGCTACGATTGAAACTGAAGAAGTATTAAGTCTTATAAGCTTAACTTCCTTGACAAACTTAGACTAAAACTCTCTGTAAATGTCGAAAACTTATCTTTTTGATATAATTTATGTCACTGATGCAACGGAAATTTGATGTTGTTCCTTTTTAGTTCCGCAGTTTCTCCGCAAATTGCATCAGAAATATCATGAAATGTTGCTATTTGCGGCGTTTTCCGTCATGTGTTTTAAGAAAAAACTTATTTTTATTTTTTAGTGTAAAAATATTGAAAGCCTTAGAGTAACTGGTTTCCTATGAAAAAGAGGTAGGAAAAGGCTCGGAATTTTTAATGCCTTGGAAATAACTTCATAGTACGAAATTTGTAAACGCTGCTTTATGCTTCACTGGCTCCGAATAGAGTTCCGTGTTCAGTGGCTCTCCGAGGTCACGTTTCACCAAGTTGTGCGTAAACTTCTCACGTGAACAAGATGAGCCAATATGATTGGCCACTTGAAGAAAATCCTGTACTTTGATTGGACAAATATTCCCATTAAATACGAGGACTCGAATGATTTCCGAATCCAATATGGCGTGCATGAGTTGTTAGGTACTCGCCAAGGATTGTCGAATTCCGCTATTCCCGGAGGATCGAAAGCCTTTTTCGACGTATCTATTTTATTTTCGACTATGGATGATACAGAGTACGAATGCTTACCCACGGAGAGCGTTACAATTCACCTTGCAGCTGGGGCAGCGGCTGGAGTACTGGAACATTGCGTAATGTACCCTGTCGACTGTGTAAAGGTGCGATTCTCACTTATACTACAAAGAAATACACATGATATACCATGTTCAACTCTGTAAAGGAACGTTTGTTGAACCTTACGTTGACTTCTTTTGGTTTCTTAGGATTTTGTTTGTTTATTTGCAACTGTAAAACCGTGGTTTCGTTTTGGTCACTCCTTTGGTGCGTTAATCATTAGATCATTTGGGTTGGGGTCTATCTTGGCACATGCCTTTCAGCTGTTCACTTCCATTAGGTAAAATTCGAGTTTAATTTTTATTGACTAGGTATCAAATTAACAACCAGGATGTTGCTGGCACTTAGCAATAGTTGCGGTGTAGTTTACTAGTCGGTGTTTGCACGCTTGCATCCACGTACAATCGGCCGAATTTGACGCAACATTCAATTTTGTGCAATTAACTATATTGATGTGTAAAGAACGCCGTGCTGGGTGCTATAACCTTAATTATTATTTGCGAAGACTATATCGTATTGTTTTGTTTCTTGGCTTCTCTGTTTCCTATGGACTTCGTCTGACCTACACACCAGTAGCCGTGGCTTAACGCAGCTTGCAATATTGCTGGCGGATCAAGAAGCAACAGTTGCTCACGACTAACATCAGTATTACTGGTAGCTTTGTTAGAAAATTTTGCAGCTGTTTGTTTTAGGTCTCTGTGGAAAATATGTTATACTGTGTAAACTGAAATGTACTTGAGAAGATTAGTAACACGTGACTCGCTGTTCATTCCGAGCGTGCCCCCATGATAGAACTTAAAATAAACACAAATTTGAATGACAAAAGGAGAAATTACTATTCATTCACCTCCTGTGTTTGAATAGTAATTTGTATTCATGTGAGTGCCATAGACTTTTCCATATCTTTAACAGACATAATTTTAATTGGTGTTTGGTGAAATCATTATTGTTTAGTTTATCATTATTTCACTTCTCATAGTCTGTTGCTGTAATACTTATATATTCATAATAATTATTGAGATTGGAAGGGATTGTTAATGTTGCTTTCGTTGCAGACCAGAATGCAGAGTTTGCGACCCCACCCAAATGCAGCTTACAGGAATGTATCTCATGCATTGGCTAGCATGGTAACAAGGGAGGGATTTCTCACTCCACTTAGAGGAATCAAGGTGGTTGCTGTTGGAGCTGGACCAGCACATGCCCTTTACTTCAGCTGCTACGAAGCTACGAAGAAGTTTTTAAACGGAAATAAGACAAAGTACAATCCAGTGTCACATGGTTAGTAAGAAATTGTTTGTTTTGTAAGTGTTTTGGAAGCATTTGCTGTACACTCTACGCTCCCTGGCAGCATCAATATCAGTACAATATGCATTAATCATTGAAACGAGCAAAGAGATCAAAGGGTAAACTGCTAATTTCCAAGTGGGCTCTCAGTGTTCTAATAGTTCAGCTATTGTTAACTCTAATACCCATGTACTTAAAGTAACTCAGGTCTGTGGAAGAAACGCCAGTCAAGTCTTCCCATTATTTACTCATTAATAGTACTTATTATATTTTATTATTTCCTTAAGGGCAGTTCTGTGATAATGAAGTTAATACCCAAAATATAATTCAGAAGTGCTCAGTGTATTTATAGGTCCTCCTGCTGTAGGGTTGCAATAGCTTTTTGGGCCCTTTGATTTGATCTACACTTGGTTGAAAGTAGAAAATTGAGAAATTATGAACAGCGTTTGAAGAAATTTTTTTTTCTTGTATACAATATGTTTGTAAAGATTTTCCAAGGATGCTGTGGCACAAAAGAGCCCTGGTTTTGTTGCACATAATTCCTAATAATGATATAATGCTCTATATAATTATATAATATTTATTATATTAAATTTTTATCACCACCTTTTTCTGCGAAAAGCCTTCCAATTGAAAACAGTCTTGGGTTTGAAGTATTTTGGTTAGAGTGAGTAATGAGCTGTGCTGACTAATCTCTAATAGGTGGCTTGTAGCAGTAATTATTATAGAATATTTTTCTGGATGAACTTTACAGAGGTTAGACACCTGTCAGGGGAACTCAGCTGATACAGTTCTTTTGCATTAAAGGAACAGTATCATTATGATTGCTTTAACATTTGCTGTAAATTTATTTATAACCAAAATGGTGCATAATTCTCTTAACAGAGCTCCTTTAACTGTCGCCCAGCCCACAAACTACAGTATGTTTAGGCTGTTGCAATAACAAAATGTTTGCATACACTTGCATCAAAGTGCTACATCTTCGTTGCTTCATTACAAATAGAGTTGTAATCACCTTGGTTTAAGGGCTGGCATGGAACTGGCCTATAAAGGTATTTTGCAGAACAATTCTACTATGCTTCTGGTTGCAGTGTCATCAGAGGTCTTCTGAAGAGATATTCCATCAATGGTTTGATTAGCTATAGCTGCTTGTGAAAGATTCTGATTAAGATCTTTCATAATGCAAATGTGCTTTTTAGTTCTCAAGTTCAAGTAAATGGATCAGTTATTTTGTTGTTGCATGTCCTGACATATTTTTTGAATGGTGTCTTGTTTATAGCATTGGCAGTCTTTGCTAAATACTGTAATATTGTCTGTCGTATGTTCTACTTTGCATTACTTTAATTTGTATCTGTTATTTGTTTTCTTACTTATGCTTTATAGGTCTTTGTTTTTGTGTGTTCACATTTCATGGTTTTAAGGTCTTTGTTTTTTTTTTCTGTTTTGCTTTTTATATGTGTTCACATTTTTGGTTAGTGCACTTGTAAGCATATGGACCAATGTTCACAAAATTAATACAAGTGACTAATGGATGAAATAATGAGAACATATTGCACAATCTTGTTGTCTCATACCACAGAAGAAATGGAAGTTTATGAAATCTTAAGTGATTCTATGGTAGTTCATCGTGGTTGCAGTGAATTGATATAATTATATTTATTTGCTTGTTGTGTTGTTACTCCCATAGCAGGCAGCTATAACAGACTAGCATTATGACAATGAAAACATTGCAATTTTCTGATTATTCTTCCAAATCATGAGTGTTTCAGCACAAAAGGGGAATTTTCATTTTTGAATGGCAAACAGGTACCAACAAAAATGGTTATGTATGCCAAAGCTATTTTACCGTGTGGCTGTGTTCTTGGTATATGTATGGTATAACAAACATACTGAAGAGCACTATTTACGCTCTGCTACTGTTTTTCTTCCCTTCAGAAAGTGATTTAATTAGTTCTGTCTGCATATTTTCCCAATTTTAGGTCTTGCTGGAGTCTGTGCCGCTGTTTTCCATGATGGTGCCATGAATCCTATAGAAGGTGTGTGACATCTTGTTTGTTTGTCTTTTTTTTTCTTTTAGAACTAGCACAAGCTGTTGACATAATGATGACACGAGCAAAGAGAATTTACATTTTGGTAATCAAAGTTTAACAAGTTGTTTTCCTTTTTTTGTCACAGTCTTTTCTAAAAGAAATAGAAAACATGTTCTCTGTGTTCCTATCAAGTTATAGAAACACTCAAGAAAGTTTGGGAGAACTCGAAAAAGCTGTGGCAACACTTGCCTATGGACTCGTGTTTCCACAGCATTTCGCGTTCTCCCAAACTTACACTTGTGTTTCTATAGCTCAATAGAAACATGGTACATGTTTTCTATTTCTTAAATGTATGTTTATAGACAACAAAAATACAAATGATGCTGCCCCGTTTGCTATCCATTCCCCTACATTCTCCTGCCACTGAAAATCTCTTTAACAAGCTTGGATACCTAAAACTATTAAGCAAAATCACCAGACTTTCTTGGAAGGTATAGTTACATCAGAAGATTGAAAGTTGTTTTTTTTTGCCACATGCTTTGTTACCTCAATTCTGAGAGATTATAGAAAATGTAGCTACTAACAAAACATTAAAATAGTAGTTATAATTTATCTAAATCATTACATGACTTGGAATATTATTGTGCATTTATCCAGAAAGGTAAAAGTCATACTGCCTATACACAACTGGTGAAATCTTCATAAGCAGAAGGAATTTGCAGTAATTCATTCCTGAGTTGCTATGGTGTGGACTTAATTAATTCACTGATCATGCTATTATTCTTTCTGTCTTTGTCTGGCATTGTTACTTTGGTGTGGACCCTTCCCAGTTATCAAGCAAAGATTGCAAATGTATAACAGCCCATATCGCGGAGTTCTACATTGTGCAAGGACTATTATAAAGGAAGAAGGAGTCAGAGCGTTCTATCGAAGCTACACGACCCAACTCTCCATGAACATACCCTTTCAGAGTTTGCATTTCATTGTGTACGAGTATGCGCGTGAGCAGTTAAATCCATCGCACAGCTATGACCCAAAGACTCATGTGATTGCTGGTGGAACTGCAGGAGCAGTTGCTGCTGCCATGACAACTCCATTGGATGTTGCTAAGACATTACTCAACACCCAAGAAAAGGGGGCAGTAAAGATAATTGGTGAACACCAGGGACGTTCTTATTATGTAAGTGGTATGGTCGTGGCATTCCGATCAATATACAGGCTACGTGGCTTCTCTGGTTATTTCCAAGGACTTCAGGCCAGAGTGCTGTATCAGATGCCCTCTTGTGCTATTTGTTGGTCAGTGTACGAGTTTTTTAAACATTTCTTAAAATTCACAGAGACAGATGCGGAGTATGAGTTATCAGCAATATGATGATTCTTCTTCTGGTGAAGGAGAAATCTTGGCTGCAGTGTACCCAGCCAGTTTTGCCTTCAGGAAGCGATTCATTTGGTATTTGGATGAAGTGAAACTTGGTATGCAGTGTTCATTCAAGTTTTGTCTTCCACTGAGTGCTTTGGTCTCCATAAGAACAAAAGAGGGAGAAGATCTCTTGCCTGCAGTGCCATACCAGATATCAAGTCTTTTCCTACAAAATCCCATCAAGTAGCACAAAAAGGCAAGACTTCATTCACAAAGTTCAAGACCCGTGTTGGAAGCCCATTAGGGGTCATCTTTGTGGAGGAAGCAATTATGGTAGATTTTTGATAAGCTTTAAAAAAATTGGTGAATAGCAAGGCCAGATAAAATTGGCAGATTAGGTTGGTCTTATAGTAGTTTTAAAATTAGTGGTGTTTGTTCCCAGCAAATTTTTAAACTGATGCAGTACTTAGCAGCAGTGTAGTCCAGCAAGAATTTACTACTGCTTTGACACAAGTCTTGTGGGTTTCAGTTGTGCAGAGGAGATGCATAAGCCACAAATAGACAGTTTGAAAATGAAAGCAGCTGAAAATACTTTGGTCAGCTTTACAAGAGGAATGTCAGTTTTTTATGGCTGAATGTGAAAGACAGTTTGCCAGACAATCATAGAGACAGGGCAGTCATAAGAAAAATATTATCCAGAATGAAGATTATTCAAATATTTGGGGGTGGCTGCTCTTTGAAGAGGAAATATTGATCCTAAGCAGTGATCAATCATATTCCTTTTCCTTCGAAGCACAGAATCCATGGTGAGACATATAAAAGACAGGACTGAGAATGTCATCCATTGGATCTCTGTGCCAGCAACTTGGCTGCAAAGACCCTGCCTTTTGAAACTGTAGTGCCAGCAGGTTCGTTTGTAAAGATGGTAAGGGTAACCATCAACAGAACTCTAAAACAACAGTTTTAACTGGTAATTGTTCCTTCAGTGCTGTACGTCAAATGTCTTTTACAACTTCAGAACAGAAATAAGCTGAATAAAATGTAAGCTCGACTAGAGAAAGTATTATTCATTGATTTTACTATAGCTTCTGCCCAGCCAGACAACAATCTCACTGCCTTCATTTGACCACTTCAGGTTGTTTTTCCCAAAGTGTAATGTGGTGTGCCATTTTGATACATGTATCTTTACACATCAGCTATTTGTCACAGACTAGCACTAACTAGAAACAAAATTAAATTGAGTTTTCTATAAGGGTAGTGCAAGGATAAGTTACACAATCTGTTATTGAGCTAGAGAACAATTGCAATCATTAAATGAAAGTTACTTGACTTAAGAAAAAGCAGTTGAAGCTCCTCAGCAGTGAACTATGGCAGTTTCAGTTGTAGAAATGGTATTCTTTTGATTTTCTAATTAAACAGATAGAGATGCTGTTTACCTTTACCTTTGTCTTAAGTTTTCAATAATAATAATAATAATAATAACAATAATTTAATATTAATAATTTAATTATTTTAATTTATTGCACTTTTACTGCAGTTACAAGAAAAGGAAAGGGTTATATAATATTACAATAATCACAAAAAAATTTAAGTACATAACAAGGCAGTGGGGAAGACTAGAAGGGAACTGATGAACAATACGTGCTAGTCAACCTATTAGGATAATAAAATGTCTGAATATAAAAGGTTAATTATATAACTAGCAATTTGTTAACTAACAGCTGACTAGCCAACTAACTACATTATCTAACTAACAAACAACCATGCTAACTGATTGCTGATTTTAGCCCAGGTGGTATAAGGTAAGGTAAAGGTAAGGTAAAGGTGCCACTTTCCTCACTTGCAGCTAGTAGCTTAATTACAGAGGAACCAGAGGGTGAGATCGGACATCAGCATAATTATAGAAGGCGCCTCTGGCTGCCACCTCAGTCCATGAATGATCTCACCCCACCCGCCCAGACCAATGACGGCACAAGTCAGCTAGACCATGACACCGGGAACACTCCCTACTCTTTTCGAACTGTGCCATGGGTTCTTTTACGTCCCACAGATTATCAGTATCCAGTGTTGTGAGACGGGACCTACGGTTTATCGTCATTATCCGAGAAGACTAGAAAGTCTAACCATTTGCAGATAACACGACAAAGACAGCACTTTCTCCTCAGGTACTTTAAGACTCTGAGTGCTGGTCCGGCCGAGGTTTGAACTCACGACCTCCCGCACGAGAGGTCTGGTGCTCTACCAACTGAGCTAACCGGTCGGTATAGGGGCGCTTGGGGTCGAAATCCTTACCTTTATAAAAACTAGTGCATAATCTCTTAAATGAAGAAACACTAGAGTTGGCAGCCCTCAATGCATCAGGCAAATTGTTCCACAAATATGGAATCCTGTTAAAAAATGTTTCTTTAAAAAGTTCCGTCCTAACTCTGTTAATTCTCAGTTTATTGCTGAAGTGTGATCTTAATCTCACATCTGAACACAATTGAAAATACGAATTAAATGAAGAATTAAAATGCCCGCACTTCAATTTATAGAAGTTTGAGAGGTCCTGTACTTCTCTGGTAGATCAGGGTGATGGACAAAACACTGACCCCCAGTCCATGGACTACCCCAATGGACCACCCAAATTCATTGTTACAGTACAATTATTCAAAATGGCGCACATCGTTCCGCATGGCCTTCAGCCGCCATTTTTGAATAATTGTACTGCAACAATTGGGTAGCCCATGAACTGTGGGTTAGCCGAGTCGCACGCTGTTGCACCCCTTCTATTCCTTTTATCATAGTAATTGCTTTTGGGCTCCAGATTTCAGAGGCGTACTCAAGATGAGAAGGTACGAGAGTCAGATGAAGCGATTTCAGGGTTGGTGATAAAATTTTGCTCCCGCTGATAGTGCGACGAATGAAACCCAGCATTTTGTTAGCCTTATTCACCTGGGCGTGGATGTGATCACTGAAAGTAGCTGTTTCTGACATAAGTACCGGTACCCCAATATCGCGCTGGGTTCCCACCCTGCTAAGAATCTTCCCTCCCATTTTGTAGTTACCGTGGGTTGCGCTTCCTTGTTCCTGTGCAGAGTGAGCATTTGTCAATATTGAAGGCCAGCTTCCAGTTGTCACTCCAGCTTGTCAATGTCGTCTTGCAGCAGAGCACAATCAGTGCAGGCGCGTAGCCGAGGTTTTTTGAAGGGTGTTCGTATTGACGGGAATATTTATTAAGGGGGGTTATTAAATAGGAGCGCCGATGGCGCGACCCTCCAGGGGGGTTAATACTTTCCCGATACTTTAAGCGTTTTCTTGCATATACCTGGCAGTTCTTGCAGGGTAATTTAAACACTGCAACACTCAAAGTTTGTTTTCCATTCCTCCACTATTTGCAAAAAGCTGAAAATCAACAGTTTCTGTAACAGGTAGCCAATCCGAGCTTTTGCCATCAATTACCACTCGTTGCAGCCTATTGCCACGATAACTTTTTAATGATTATTATTAAAAGTAATAATAATTATTGTTCTTATTATAAAATGATTTATAATTATATGCTATCAGTGTGATCAGTGAATACCAAAAAATTATGAAAGAAGTGAAGAATGAAGAAGACTGGCCTTTAACCATTTCTTTCCCGGAAATGCATGATCAAAATAGAATTTCTCTTCCCAGTAAGACAGCACTGTAATGCAAAGTGATGACAAGAATAGAAAAAAAGATCAAATTAAAGAGAATTAAATGTAATCAATCTAAGGCCAAATTCTCCAAATTAGCCTCAAATCAACTGTATGATACAGACAACAATTGCTCCTCAGACCTTGGTAATTTAAGGGGTTTTCGTGTGCATTTACATTGCATGCAGTACCAATCAAATTGTTGTGAAGTGACTTCAGTGGGCATTTTTCGCACTTGGCTCCAATGTCTTGATTTTTCACATACAGGCTTGCATTTATGTGCCAAAAATTGCCCTTTTTTCTGGTTTGCCAGTTTCTGCTACCTCTTTAAAGAGATACTAACAAAATGCAGAGCCATAGGAAACAAACATTGTTTAATAATAATAATAATAAGTTAATTGATATGTACAGTAAACTTTGCAAAATAACCAACAGAAAACTTCTCTCCCCATTTAGTAGTGTGTGTGTGTGTGTGTGTGTGTGTGTGTGTGTGTGTGTGTGTGTGTGTGTGTGTGTGTGTGTGTGTGAAAGAAAATAAAAAATCCACCTAGACTAATCGTTTTATTCTTTTCCAGTGCCATGGTAGCACAAGAATTTTTGCATGAAGTGGCTTGCATGCATATGTTACCCGATAATACACTCAAGACAAAGGCAGTGAAACTGGGCTTGATCAATACTACCATGTATTGCATCTGTTTAAATAAAATAAGCTTTCTCTGTCTTGAACTCCTGGCTTCTTCAGGAGACCACTAAAATTGTAATATGGGGATTTCTCTATTCATCTGGTAAAACAGAGATCGTTAACCCATCTTTGGGCCAACGGTATTCCTTGGGAAGAACAAGCTGAAAAAAAAAGAAAAGAAATTAAAACACTTTTATGACAGTCACTGTATAAAAACAAAGCAATATATACAAAATTACCACGTAATGGACAAAAACAAATAAAAAAATTCATGCATATTGTGTTTTTAAAAGTGATTTTTTAATTTAGAAATTTAGCTTGTCTGATATATCATCAGGTAGAGTTTCACAGCACTGTGTGGGAAGGGGGGCGGCAATAGAAAAGGCTTGTCTACAGTTTTTAAATTCACATTTTGGGATTGTAAATAAGCTCATTAAGGTACAGTCTAGATCTGTTTAACTACGCATGGTACATCTTATGTACATACAGAAAATCTAACAAATTTGGATTTGACACTATATACAATTAGGAGAATTCCGGTGGCAGCAGGGTTGGTGCAGTGCAGGGGAGCAGGGTTGGTGCAGGGGAGCAGGGTTGGCACAGTGGTGAGAGCACTTGCCTTCCACCAATGTGGCCCTGGTTCGTTTCCCGCCCTCAGCATCATATGTGGGCTGAGTTTGTTAGTTCTCTACTCTGCTCCAAGAGGTTTTTCTCCGGTTACTACGGTTTTCCCCTCTTCACAAAAACCAACATTTGATTTGATTTTATTGATTTGATTTGATTTAATTTGTGCTTTACACTGTCCCCAATTAGTACGTCAGTTGACACTCAAAGGTTATTATTATAACTGCATTTTTAAATGTTTAAAGTTTCAAGCATTTTTAAGTTTCAAACTATTAGCTGAAACCTTACCTATAATTATGGAAGGCAAAACTAACCTAACTTTAATGGTATGTTTGCATGAAATCAACTCTTATTTAGAGCAATAGCTAGCTAAAAACACAAGATATGAAGATACATCTACCACTTACCTCATGAGGCCTTGTTAGTTCATCTAGGTTTTTGTCTAGCCGCTGCAAGAGCTCTTCACTTATTAGGACCTGAAAGATAATTTCATATCATAAACAAATTCAAAACAGAATCATAGATAATGTCAAAAAATGTTGGAAGATCCAAAAGGTGGTAATCCAACTTATTAACTGGGTTTACGCAGCCAAACGGACTCTTGTAAACATGTTGATTGTATACAGTGCCTAGAAAATGATTGGCAGACTGGGCTGTTATATTTTGCAGTGTCAGCCTGACAGATGATGGGTTCCTAGTTCATCATTCAACAAATTTTATCAGAGTTAGACTAGCAATGAGGAAGGAAACCCAGTCATTAAGTTGCAAAACTCAATTGCCCCAGCAATGGAAACAAGGTTTGAATAAGTTTTGCTTTTTGCCCGTGTAGAAAACTGTAGAACCATAAACTGTTTACTCTTATAGTTCACCACTAAATTTTCTCCGATTCTTATTGGTTTAAATTGATCACGTGACGCGATAGTGTTTGTCCGCGGAGACACACTATCAGCGCATAGTGCCCTTCCGAGGAAAATACCCGGATGGATAGTGCCCGTCCGTGAAAATGTGAATTTTCTGACAGTTATACCGTATTTTTTAGGCAATGTATGTTGCGAATTATTGAAATTTCAGGCTGTGCACATGGATAAATATTTGATTGATCTGCTTTTATTGGGTTTTGACTGTTTTTCAACGGGCGCGCGAAAGCAAATTTAGTGGTGAACAATAAAGACAATAGAGTGTTTATGTCTCGGAACTATCGGTCCGATAGTTGTCCCTTGG
>OX453287.1:16224059-16236559 GCA_949710005.1 Ricordea florida
CTTCTAAAAACTGAAACATACTAGTTTGCTTTTAAGTCTTATAACGAGATCGCATGGCGAAGTCCATCATACGGCAAAGTTGCATACCTTGAACAGGGTCAACACTTTTTTCTCCTTTATCTAAACGTGAAATAATTACTTGTTTATCTTTTATCGAGAGAACAGATCGCTTTCGCTTCGTAGACATGTTGTCGTTTTGGGTTATGATGCTTCTTGTCTCTCTTTGTCTCCGAGCACTCGATCTTTTGAAAGCGGAGCGTTTAACATAATTTCTCAATTTTTTTACCTCCTAAAGTTTTTAACATCTAAGGTCATTAACACTCATGAAAAAACGGGACCAGAGAAAAAGTCCGGATAATCAAAAAGTCCGGATAATCGATGTCCGGATAATCGAGGTTTGACTGTATGGCCGTTTAGTAAATGGATGTAATTTAATTATGATGTTGCAAATCACCAACCTTAAACTGTGTGCTTAACATTTTCAATCATCCATGAGCAAGAGGGTTATCGCTTTGAATCACTTAGTTTAGGGGGTTACTAATTTCTGGAAGAAGGTTTACAGGGGAGTCTCTGACAATGGTGCAATATGAAATAACTGAAAAAATTAAATAGCAGTGTAAAGGCAGACTCTAACAAAGGACAAACTTAAGGTGCCTTCCTTTCATACTGTATGATCTGACTCAGCCGGGATTCATGATCTGAGATAACTTGGATCATGATTCATCAAACGAGCCAGCGAATCCACTCTGGGCATGGATTTGTTGGTTCCTTTGATGCCCCATAATCTGGGTGATCTTCAATCACAAATCCTAACATGGACCATACCAAAGGAGTAACATACTTTACGAGGATTGCTACCCTTCAAAGAAAGGACGCAGACTGTGTAGTCGAATTGTACCTGAAGAGAGGGTTCAATTTCAAAAACTGACTCAATTCGATCCATATCTGTTACAAGCCATGGGCCACCAGCTCTGGAAAAAAAAGATTTGAACACCACATATTTAATATGCAGAAACAATTCTGGAGCACAGTATCGATTTGTTACAAAAAATATCCAATCATTCTTCTCCTGTTGAGCAGTTTTCTTAGATTGAGCCCCTTTTTTTCCCATCCCTACAAAAATCCCAGCTTGACATCCTCCTTTCCTTCAGATAGAAAAAAATGAAAAAAGATAAACATGGGCAGGGGCGTGGCAAGAGGGGTTCAAAGGAGGCAAGAGGCCCCCCCCACTTATTTTACCCTTGCTATGGCACTGTAACATTATTGAATAGGTTTTTATTATTCAGGGAACTGAACTCGTAACAGGCTTCTCTTCTTCCCCACCTTTGAAAACTCCTACATGTAAGCTGTGTGCTGACTGAGTATTAATTGCAATCTGCATTCAAAAAATTTATATGAACCCCACTTACGGTGGTACTTTTCTAAGAAGATTCAAAATAGCTGGGCCATTCCATTGTTGTGCTGCTTGCAGTTCTTCTGCAGAAACTCCAACAGCCTGGAAGCAGAGAAACATTTAATTACCTTTAAGCTTGTTGTTTTTAAGTAGATGCATATGAAACATCACCCAAGACATAGTCCAGTTTCAGTACCCTCACCATTCAGTATACATAACACCACAATTTCCAAGTATTGTCAAAGGAAATCTACAAGTGTTTATAAACTTTAAACTAAAGTAGAATTACTACAAATAACTACAACGTCAATCTTATGAGGGTGAATATAAGAAAGCTAAGAGAATAAAAAATAATCATCATTCTTCCGCAGTTCACATACATGACCTTTTCATACATTCACATTCATTTTTTCATACTCTAGGGGTACAGTACGAACTCACAAATGACCAGCTCCCAGTTGGCTTGGTAGCTCAGTTCATTATCTAGAGTATATATATGTTATTTACCGGGCGGGAGGTCCATATGGGAATACTGTGCCCTTGGTCTTGAGTACTCAAGACCTCGGGCACAGTTTTTTCCCATACGGACCGACCTAGACCGTTTGTTTGCTTTTTTTTCAATTTGCGTATCGTAAAAAGCTGGACCGGTTACGAGCGCACAATTAGCCAATCAGATTCGAGGATTTGGGATTCCGGCCCACTAAGATGCTTCAGAAAAAAATAATGCACTGGTATTGCAAGGTCATCAGTTTGAATACTGTTCAGGCCTGAATTTTTTTCAGGTCTTATCTTTGCAACTGCTTTTAAAAGTTGCTCACCTAACTGCTCAATCTTGGAAGTAAAAGGTTGGTTACTATGCATAAATATAAGGTCAATATACCATACTTTGGTGTGTTGTCAGTGCCCAACACAGGTTGCTGGCTACTTTGTGCCTTCACATTGACTACTTTTAAAACAAAATTTCAAGTAATTTTATGATAAACTGCAAATTACTTTAACCCTTTCACTCCCAAGAGTGACTTTATAGATTTTACTCTGTCCAACGCCAGACGATTTTACTCGTCAAATGGAGACCCCTTGGGAGTGAAAGGGTTAAAAACTATCTCCCTTAACCCTTTCACTCCCAAGAGTGACTTTATAGATTTTACTCTGTCCAACGCCAGACGATTTTACTCGTCAAATGGAGACCCCTTGGGAGTGAAAGGGTTAAAAACTATCTCCCTTAACCCTTTCACTCCCAAGAGTGACTTTATAGATTTTACTCTGTCCAACGCCAGACGATTTTACTCGTCAAATGGAGACCCCTTGGGAGTGAAAGGGTTAAAAACTATCTCCCTTAACCCTTTCACTCCCAAGAGTGACTTTACAGATTTTACTCTGTCTAACGCCAGACGATTTTACTCGTCAAATGGAGACCCCTTGGGAGTGAAAGGGTTAAAAACTATCTCCCTTAACCCTTTCACTCCCAAGAGTGACTTTATAGATTTTACTCTGTCCAACGCCAGACGATTTTACTCGTCAAATGGAGACCCCTTGGGAGTGAAAGGGTTAAAAACTATCTCCCTTAACCCTTTCACTCCCAAGAGTGACTTTATAGATTTTACTCTGTCCAACGCCAGACGATTTTACTCGTCAAATGGAGACCCCTTGGGAGTGAAAGGGTTAAAAACTATCTCCCTTAACCCTTTCACTCCCAAGAGTGACTTTATAGATTTTACTCTGTCCAACGCCAGACGATTTTACTCGTCAAATGGAGACCCCTTGGGAGTGAAAGGGTTAAAAACTATCTCCCTTAACCCTTTCACTCCCAAGAGTGACTTTATAGATTTTACTCTGTCCAACGCCAGACGATTTTACTCGTCAAATGGAGACCCCTTGGGAGTGAAAGGGTTAAAAACTATCTCCCTTAACCCTTTCACTCCCAAGAGTGACTTTATAGATTTTACTCTGTCCAACGCCAGACGATTTTACTCGTCAAATGGAGACCCCTTGGGAGTGAAAGGGTTAAAAACTATCTCCCTTAACCCTTTCACTCCCAAGAGTGACTTTATAGATTTTACTCTGTCCAACGCCAGATGATTTTACTCGTCAAATGGAGACCCCTTGGGAGTGAAAGGGTTAAAAACTATCTCCCTTAACCCTTTCACTCCCAAGAGTGACTTTATAGATTTTACTCTGTCCAACGCCAGACGATTTTACTCGTCAAATGGAGACCCCTTGGGAGTGAAAGGGTTAAAAACTATCTCCCTTAACCCTTTCACTCCCAAGAGTGACTTTATAGATTTTACTCTGTCCAACGCCAGACGATTTTACTCGTCAAATGGAGACCCCTTGGGAGTGAAAGGGTTAAAAACTATCTCCCTTAACCCTTTCACTCCCAAGAGTGACTTTATAGATTTTACTCTGTCCAACGCCAGACGATTTTACTCGTCAAATGGAGACCCCTTGGGAGTGAAAGGGTTAAAAACTATCTCCCTTAACCCTTTCACTCCCAAGAGTGACTTTACAGATTTTACTCTGTCTAACGCCAGACGATTTTACTCGTCAAATGGAGACCCCTTGGGAGTGAAAGGGTTAAGTAAATATGGCTTTGTTGCCCTGCATTGCCAGGCAGGCTACTTTCCTATTTCCTCCTGCTACTACTATAAAAAGAAGAGTAAGATAGCAGTAGGGTAATAATTTATTTAATTTGGTTAAATGTAATTTAACTAAGTTAACCACCACAAGCTTAGCAGTTTAGCGGTCCACAAGCTTATCGGTCAAGCGGTTACAAGCTTAGTGGACAAGCAGTTCACAAGCTTAGCGGTCAAGCAGTTCACATGCTTAGCGGTTAAGCAGTCCACAAGTCTAGCGGTCCACGAGTGAAGCACTTTGCAAGCTTAGCGGTCAAGCAGCCCACAAGCCTAGCAGGCTTCCAGCAGTCAATCCCATTAGTGCTGGTTCAGGTGGTATGCGGTAGCCTTTTACATTCCTAGGATCGGCAAATTTCTTCATCCAGTGTTCGTGCAGTGGTCTGTGGAGCGGTTCAGTTAGCGTCCTCCCTCCCCCCATCCCTATTTTTCTTCCTTCCACTGTTTCATCAGTGTGATGGGTGCCTGGAATGGGGGCTCATGGCTGGGTTGCGGGGATTTGCCAGCCACGGGGGCAGTATTCTATCTAGGGGCTGGCTGGCCACAGAGTGGAAGCCCCTGGGTATCCCAAGCACCCACCTTCCACTTAAGTGAGGCAGTTGCTTAAAAAGGTGCAAACATGGGATCAATGTAATTATCTGGGCAACTTCGCACCTACCCCTCTGTTCTGAAGACTAACCAGTCCCCCCTGCGGTTATAATATTACATGACAAAAAGCTGAGCATGCGCGTGGGTCTTTGGTGCCACGAGGTCGGTAGAGCCGCCATTTGTTTTCGTTCGGTGGCAAAATAAAAGTTGAAATTTCCAGTGTGTTCCTTAGTTGTTGATGAACGAAAGCCCAGCAGTCACCCGGAAGAACATTTTTGGTAGCAGAGCGAGGTTGCAAATGGTGAACCGCTGGAATTCAAGAATTATTTGAGATCGACGTTCGATATTTACGACCAGTTTGTGTTGTGTGCCCCGATCGATGGAGAAACTCAAGTGCGAAAAGGCGAAGGCCAAAGGAGCTTACACGCGAACCAGAACGAGACTGTTGATGTTGATGGAAGGAGGCTTATCTCCGAAAGTTAAAGTTATGGAAGCCTTGGATTTTGTTTCAGTTGCTTTCGAAACGGTCGTCGAAGCCTGTGTGCGGCTTGAGTCACATTACGAAATTGCTGGCGACTTGGATAAACTTAGAGCTGTATCTTTGGAGGTAGAGGCTGTGGAAGAAAATTTTAACGAAATTGAGGAGTTAGTTAGAGGATATCTGAACAGCAGTTCGAGTCAATGTGGTGTTTTAAACAGTTCCAAATCAGCAGCCGCTGAAGAGCTTATGATAAAGGAGCAGACTGATCGGATCAAGGAGGAAATTAGTAGGCGTGAGTTGGAGCTTAGTCAAGTGGCACAAGACCTGGAAAAAACGTACGAGGAATGCCAGAAAAAGCTGAGTGAGAGAATTCGCAGAGGAAAATTGCAGGTGGAGCGAGGTCAGAAAAATGGGGCTCGTAATCTGATGGAAGGATTGAAAGGACAAGTCAGTGACACGCAGGTGCTAGGACAATCCACAAGGGAAACAGGTACTGCCCCAGAGTTTCAGATGACTGCAGAGGCACCCATTCCAGGTGGGCCCTGTATTTCCTCAACATCAAAATTGCACATGTCAACATCCACACCTGTCAACAGTATGGCTGCACTATCTTCACCAGTAAGTGGAGTTGTTTATTCTTTTACCCCCTTTGTGCCTGAAGGCTCAGTGCCTCAGATGTCCACAGTGGTTTATCCACCTCAATCTCAGCACCATCCCATAAATCCACTTGCAAATTCAGGTCAGACCATCCCAGTTGGATCATCTGCTTTACCACCACCAGCTTCATATAATTCTAATGTAATGGCATCTGGAACCCCCAGTGTGGTACCATGTATGTCAAGTGGCAATCAAAGTCAATCAACCCCTGACGCCAGCCAACCATCATACCCTTACCATGACAAGATCAATGTTGATTCTGCAGCCCTCAAGAGAGTAAGCATTCCTAAGTTTTCTGGTAATAAGAAGCAGTATGGGGCTTGGAAGGCAGTATTTTACTCATGTGTTGATCGAGCAAGAGCCACACCAGAATACAAGTTGTTAAGATTGCGTGAATGCCTCCAGGGTGAAGCATTAAAAGTAATCGAGCATCTTGGCCATTCAGCCACAGCCTATGAAGTAGCCAAGTCACGACTGGACCGCAAATATGGTGGGAAGCGGCGAGCTCTCACACTTCGTCTCGAAGAGTTGGATGCCTTTAAACAAATAAGAGAAGGGAATGAGAAGGACCTGGAGAGGTTTGCTGAGCTCTTGGAAGCATTAGTCGTAAACTTAACAGATGCCAATCAAGAAGCAGAACTTGGGAGTGGATCGCTCTATATCTCTCTCCAACGCAAGTTCAACAAGAGTCTTCTTGCAAAGTACAAGCAATGGATTTTCGATAGTGGTGAGAGTGAAAGTGTTACAGCATTGAGAGAATTCGTTGACCGTGAGTCAGAGTTTATGACAATAGCTTCCGAAACAATAGTAGGTGCCATTAAAGATGGGCCCAAGAGGGAGAGAACATTCTTAGCTGAAGACCGAAGCTCCAAGAGGAAACCTGTGAGGAAGTGCAAGGTCTGCAAAGGACCCCATAGTCTCTGGAATTGTGAAGGTTTTAAGAGGCTAGCAGTAAGCAACTGGTGGAACATTGCAAAGGAGCATAAATTGTGTTTTAGATGTCTAAGCGATGGACATCGTGGGGATACGTGTTTGTGGAACAAAGTCTGTGGGATAAATGGGTGTCAGTCTCGCCATCACCGAATGCTTCATGAGGACCATGTGGCAAGAGTAGAAACCCAAACAGAAGTTGGAGTGGAGTCATCAAGTGCATCAACAAGCAGCTGTACCAGAGAAGGGGAGATAAGTGAGAGAACCCATTCGACCACCACTGGAGAAGAACCTATTCTGTCCACCAGATTCATGGCACTGAGAACTATTCCTGTTTATTTGAGCAATGGGAAAAGAAGAGTTAAAGTAAATGCTCTCTTGGATGATGCAAGCAGCAAAAGTTACTTGAACAGTGATGTTGCAGCGGAACTTGAACTTGAAGGAAGCCCACATGAACTAACTGTTAAGGTATTGAATGACAAGCATGAGAGGTTTCAAACTACTCTTGTGGAATTTAGGATCACCAGTTTAAGTGGAGAATTGTCCAAGGAAGTCTCAGCCTATACAGCTGAAAGAGTTACAGGAAACATGGAAGTGGTGGATTGGAGGAAGTACCGCACTAAATGGGGACATCTGAAAGATATCAAGTTTCCTCAAGTGGGACCCCGTACCATGGTAGATTTGCTTATTGGCGTGGATCATGCTGACTTGCTGTACTCACTGAAGGATGTGAAGGGGCTACCAGGAGAGCCCATTGCTAGGCTGACCCCACTAGGGTGGACTTGTATTGGCAATCCAGAAGTGAACTCAGAGAGAACCCAGACCAATTTTACCTTCTTCCTGAATGATTCGGACAGACTAAACAGCCTTGTTCGTCGGTACTGGGACATAGAAGAGCCTATATGTATAGAGAATTGTATTGTCAATCCAGACGAGAAGTTTGCAAAGGACACAGTTGCTAACTCTTTGACTTATGACAATGGACGCTACGCTATTGGAATGCCTTGGAAACGCAACAAAAGTTCATTGGCCAACAATTACAGTATGGCACTGCACCGTTTGCAGAACACTGAGAAGAAGTTACAAAGATCACCTGAGCTTGCCGAGGTTTACACTAAAATATTGCAAACGTATGAGAAAGAGGGATACATCCACAAGGTCCCTCGTAAAGGGAGAGAGCCTGATCAACTCTGGTACCTACCTCACTTCCCTGTGTTACGACCAGACAAGTCAACAACTAAAACTCGCATAGTGTTCGATGCCTCCGCCAAGTTCAATGGCATGTCTCTTAATGACGTTGTATTACAAGGGCCTAAACTCCAGAATGACCTGTTTACAGTTCTTCTTCGGTTGCGGCGTGATCCTGTAGCCTTAATGTGCGACATCAAAGAAATGTACCTGCAGATCAAGCTGAAACGAGATGATCAACCGTATCATCGCTTTCTGTGGCGAAGTTTAGAGACAAACCGAGAGCCTGACATCTTTGAGTTTGACCGCCTTGTATTTGGAGTAAATTCATCTCCTTTTCAAGCCCAGTTCGTAACCCAAGAACACGCCAGGAGATATCAATCAGAGTTTCCCCTAGCAGCTGAAACTATTCTTAAGAGTACGTACATGGATGATAGCATGGATTCTGTTCCTGACATCAAGACAGCAATTGAGCTGTACAGCTAGTTGTCGCAACTATGGGAATCTGCTGGAATGCATGCCAGAAAGTGGCTTTCGAATGAACCTGAAGTGTTACAATCAATTCCATCTTCAGACTGTGCCACAGAAGTTGATCTTGACCGGGGTGAGTTACCTCCAGTGAAAACCTTGGGAGTCCTGTGGTGCCCCATGGAAGATGTGTTTAAATTCCAAGTTAATCAGCCTACTGAGAAGCATTCCCAAACAAAACGTAACTTCTTAAGCAAGATAGCAACATTGTTCGACCCACTTGGCCTTTTATCACCCTACATTGTGTGAGCCAAGGTCCTGCTACAAGACATGTGGGCAAGTGGTGTGGACTGGGATGAGCCGGTCGGTGAAAATTTGTCAGCGAGGGCTACACAGTGGTTCAGTGAACTATCAGCATTACCAAGAATTCAGATCCCACGATGCTTGAGGACCAGCACTCCAGTTGAACACATGGCTATACATATATTTGTGGATGCATCTGAAGAAGCGTATGGAGCAGCCTGTTATGTCAGACACCTCTATAAAGATGGAACTGTCAGTTGCCGCCTCATTGCTTCAAGGTCCCGTGTTGCACCACTTCAGGCTATAAGCATACCACGTCTGGAACTGATGGCCGCCGTGACAGGCCTCAGGCTTGGTGAGACGGTTGGACAAGTGCTTGTTATAGAGAAACATGAGTGGGTGTTTTGGTCTGATAGCATGGATGTTCTCTATTGGATTTGCGGACAAAGTAGAAAGTACAAGCCATTTGTGTCTAATCGTGTAGGGGAGATTCAAACCTTGACCAATCCAGAGCAGTGGAGACATGTACCAACCAAGCTAAACCCCGCTGACTTGCTGACAAGGGGTCTTAGCATTTCGACCCTTGCTGAGGAAAAACAATGGTGGAATGGTCCATCATTTCTGAAGCAACCCCCTTCGGAGTGGCCAGAGACCAAAATTGAAATGAAGGCTGGGTTCAACAGTGAGATCCGGAAGTCATACCAGGCAAGGGAACAAGTAGGGGAGAAGACATTCCTTTCTTCAGTCGGTGAAGACCGATTAGAACCACGAAGATACTCGAGTTGGAGTAGACTTACAAGAGTTGCTGCAAGAGTTGATCGATTCCTCGAAAACTGTCGTTTACCAGCTGCCTTTCGAAGAGAAGGTACTATACAGCCTGATGAAGTAGCCTCTTCTGGAATGAGATTTATCAGACAAGCACAGCAAAAAGTCTTTAAGGACGAAATACGAGCAGTCAAGACCAAAAAGGAACTGCCAAATGGGAGTAGATTGCAGCCCCTGAGACCTGTCTTGTCAGAGGATGGGGTTCTTCGCTGTGATGGGAGGCTTCGATATGCTGAGTATCTACCATGGGAAACCCGTTACCCCATCATCTTACCTCGAAGTCATTGGGTCACGACCCTCATCATCAAGCAAGCTCACGAGCAGAGTGAACACGGGGGAATTAACCAGGTGTTGGCCCAACTTTCTGTCCAGTATTGGATAATTTCAGCGAGAGAAGCAATCAAGCAATGGGAGAGAGAGTGCATGCAGTGCAGAAGGAGAAAAGCGAAACCAGCCAAGCAAATCATGGCCCCTTTGCCTGAATTGCGTACTCAAAAGTCTTTACGCGCTTTCAGCCAAACATCACTTGACTTTGGCGGGCCCTTTATCACGAAACAAGGAAGAGGAAAGGTACGCCAGAAGAGATATTTGTGCCTATTCACGTGTTTGGCAACAAGGGCTGTGCATCTGGAGGTGGCTTTTAGCCTTGACACTGATTCATTTCTAAATGCCTTCTTTCGTATGGCATCGCGACGTGGCCTACCAGAAATTGTTGTATGTGATAATGGGACTAACTTCGTTGGAGGAAGTAAAGAATTGAAGGCATTAGAAACTTTAGATGAGAAGAAGATTCAAGATGGCACAGCAACTCACGGGGTGCAGTGGTGCTTTAATCCTCCACTCGCTCCACATTTCAGTGGTGTGCATGAAGTTATGATCAAGTCTGCAAAGAAAGCTATTTATGCTATCCTGAACTCTGCAGATATCTCAGATGAAGAACTGTTAAGTGCAGTCGTTGGTGCAGAAGGGTTACTTAACTCCCGACCAATCACATACCAGTCGGCCGATCCCACTGACCTTACCCCTTTAACGCCCAACCATTTTCTGCATGGCCAGTTAGGAGGGAGATTTGCACCTAAAGTTATTGACGAGGTTGCCTTTAATCCCAGGAGGAGATGGCGTCGGGTCCAGGAACTTGTTCGCCACTTTTGGCACAGGTGGCTTAGGGAGTGGCTCCCGAGTCAAGTGGAAGAAAGAAATGGCGCTGCGAGCAGAGTGATTTGAAAGTTGGCGATGTGGTCATTGTAATGTCCACAGATAACCCAAGAGGAAGGTGGCCCCTGGGTCGAATCGTAAAAGTATTCCCTGGGAAGGATGACAAGGTTCGAGTAGTTGATGTTCAAGTTGGGACGAGTATCTTGCGGAGGCCGATAGTGAAGCTTTGCCCTTTGGAGTGTTCTTGAACTATTAGGTAGAAACTTTCCATGAAGTGAAACGCTTCTTTAGCATATTTAAATTTTATTGTTGATATTGTATATCAAAGAAGGGGAGGATGTTCTGAAGACTTACCAGTCCCCCCTGCGGTTATAATATTATATGACAAAAAGCTGAGCATGCGCGTGGGTCTTTGGTGCCACGAGGTCGGTAGAGCCGCCATTTGTTTTCGTTCGGTGGCAAAATAAAAGTTGAAATTTCCAGTGTGTTCTTTAGTTGTTGATGAACGAAAGCCCAGCAGTCACCCGGAAGAACACCCTCCCCTAACCCTACATTAATGGTAACTTTGTAACTTATTATAACTTGCTGGGTTAGGGGAGGGGTAGGTGCACATGTTTGGGATCAAACATGTATTTACTTTATGCAAAATTCATAACCTGGATAAAACGCACTGTCCCCAGTGGAGTTGTTATTGCTGGTATCTGAGGATCATCTGCCATTAACATGTGTTGAATATGTGAAGGATTGCAGTTGTAATGGCCAGCAAGAGATGGCGTCTGGTCCAGAGGAAGATGCCATGACACGTGGTCTCCACTGTACAGCATATTATCTGTTGATTTAAATTCCAAATTCATTATCATGTATATAAAGGAAAGAGGCCTTTCCCTTTCTTCTTGTCTGGAATAAAGGCTGCTTACTAAGACTCGGCACATTGTATCCCATCTGAATCCAATGTCGCGGAATGCCAATCCAATTAGTTGGACCTAGGTCAATTAGGCTTGGCACATGAAAAGTATGGTAATCTGAACTGGGCCTTGGGGAAGCAGGGATGGGGCAGAAGCGAGAGCACTAGCCTTCCACCAATGTGGCCCAGGCTTCCATTCCTGGGCCTGGCATCATATCTGGGCTGAGTTTGTTGGTTCTCTACTCTGCTCTGAGAGATTTCTCTCTGGGTACTCTGGTTTCCCCTCTCCACACAAACCAACATTTTTTTTTCAATTTAATTTAATTTAATATTATTTCATTTGATTTCATTCGTGCTTTTCAGTGTCTTCAATTCATGCATCAGTGCTAGATACAGTTGACACTCAAGTAAAGGCCATTATTATTATTACTAAGAAAATCATCGTTGGCCTACCCGTTTGAAAAACATAACGTGCAAGATACTGGAGTAATTCTGCAGGCCAACTAGGTGGTGATGTCTCCCCAGGCTGTTTCTTAAGCCTGAAGGTCAGCTCAAAGCCATATCCACTTGGACTGTCCCTTCCAGTTACTCTGTAAAAGAGAATTGTTACTTGCACCCAAACTCACTATCGTTTAGAACTGTCTCAATTATTGACCGAACATGAGGTCAAGATGGCTGGCAAGAACAAGGCGGCAAATTGGCCCAGAACAAGGCCAATGAGTAGCCATTTTACCCAAACAAGCACGGTCAATACAGGATTAATTATATAGTCATTATGTTTCATTCTGGTTTGTGGGACAAAGCAATTAATGCTGAATGGTTAGGATAGACCCATATTGCCCATTTGGGTAGGCAATCATAACTTAGGATTTGCCTGATCATTTTGCCCTTTATGAACCAGCCCATAACTGCCTCCCAGCTGTTCACAATCAAAGCTGTCGGCCTTTGGTTTTCTTTCGTGTTTGACACAAATGCATC
>OX453287.1:16241559-16604059 GCA_949710005.1 Ricordea florida
ATTCAATGCACCATTCAATTACGTCAACGCACTATTCAGTTACGTACAGGGGACTCGTGGTGGGTATATACATGAGATCTCTGCCTGTAAAGGAAAACAATTACATACAATGCAGGGACTCGTGGTGGATATATACATGAGATCTCTGCTGTTTGATGCAGTTGCACAATATCCTTTCATTCCCATTTATTACAAAACAGGACACTTATATTTATGTTGCTGGCAATTCTGCAACAAGCCAACACTAAGCTGCTTGACTTTCATAAACTGTTTGGAAGCGGGAAAGATTTTGTAGAATGTAACCCTCGTTCCAATAAGTAATCAGTACACAACTTCTCCATGCAATAGACTATTCATTTATTGAAGAATGTATTGAGAATTTAGAAAATTATCAAATCAAGGACATAAATTTCTACCAATTCAATCAGCTGCCTAATTCTCCAAAAAATATGCATTATTGATATGTATGGCATCCACCAAGGAGAATTACAGTACTGGTAATACCCAGATATCCATCGTAGAGAATTTCTACTCTGTTCTTTGGATTGAAAGAGTTTGTATGTCCTGTAGTCACCATTTGTTCTCCTCACTTTAAAATCTTTAATTCAAAGTAAGTACTGTAGTCTGGAACTTATGCCAGAAAGCAAGGCCTGCAGTGTAGGTTGGTCCATTCCCCATACTGTAAGATGACGGACAACCTATTAAAGATGTTAGGATTCATAAACAAAGGGCTTTGGAATTTGGAATTTTTCATGAGACTGATTTGAGGTTTAGGAGGACTACTTATGGCCAGAAGTGCATGCCACAATCTTTAACAAACACTTCATGTTTGTAAGAGTGATTTGGGAATTCCATATCACTTCATATAGGAGAGATGTTAGAGTGTTTTGATAAAGATATAAACAGTCAAGACACATCACAGTGTTTAACATGAAGAGTATAAATCTCATTAACGTGCATTTCTGGACATATCTCAGGAGGACTTCATGAATCTGGGGACATATCTTTATTTGTCATAGTAATAGATGTTTAGTGTGTTCTAGAGATGACTGATTCATTATAGTTTAGCTGTAGATAACTGATCATTATTCCACTGACTTTAAGTATAACTATACATGTATGTCAGTGATGCAGTGACCGTCAGTCCATAATACAAATTACTGAGAGGGACAGTATTTTCAACAACCTGAAATTTATAAATATAATTTTGAATAAACAACAATAACAAAGGCATTAAATGACCTTCAATCTTTGCCGAAATACCTCGGACCATTCTGCAGAATTTGTTCCCCCTCTCCCCTTCCCACCCATGTCAAAAAATGTTAGGATATATTTACAAGAGCAAAACCTTTGGGATAAAAAATCAAAGAGCAGAGAGTGCTTGTTGGTCCAAGAGTTTTAGCAAAGATTGTACAACGCTTACAAATAAAATTATTCATCATGATCATTTTTCTTGTGGTATCTTCTTTACAGGAATCTTATCGCCAGTTAAAGCAACGTGTTGAGAGTCATGTTGCAACATTCTTGTCCAAGCAGACTTGGACTGATGCTTTGCCCAAAAATCAAGTGAGAGACAGCTTACGACGACATATCAATCAGTATGTGTTACTTTGTTCTTTGGTGGGCTGGGAACATTTAGTTTATGCCAAAAATTAGAAATAATGTTTTTAGACAAGTACTTAACTCTTTCACTCCCAAGGGGTCACCTTTTAATGAGTAAAATCGTCTGCCGTTAGAAAGAGTAAAATCTGTAAAGTCACTCTTGGGAGTGAAAGGGTTAAACCAACCCAGCAACCTCGGCATTTTGAGTAATCTGATTGGCTCTCTATCTTGGGTATTCAACACATTATTCACCTCCTGTGATGTGAATAGTGCTGTGGGTTTTGGGAAAGCCTTGTGCAGGTGAGTTTTGCATATATGACTTAGGTTGCTTTGTTGTACTAGTATTCTCTTCAATCTGGGTGAATAGCGGCTTTAGGAACATTTGCCTCCCAGCCTAGTAAATATTCTGCCACTATTCACCTGGATTTCTGGGAATACAGTCAACTCGCGGTAACTTGAACTTTCAAGGGAAATTGAAAAAGGTTCAAGTAATTGGGAGTTTGAGTTATTAGGAGCAGAGAACAAACTTCCTCAAATAAGGAAAAAATGGTGTATTAAGGAGTAAGGCTTTATGAACATGCAGTGGACTGTAATTAAGTGTATCCTTAATCGTAGAAACTTAAACTGGACTGACATGTTTGGTAAAGTATAAAAAGACTTCATAACAATTTCTGTGTTTAAAACTATGATACACTGGTTTGTTTTGTTTTGTCAAGTATTGACAGACATGGTTTGAATTATCGAGGGTAAAATTATATAGAAAAGGACCTTAAAAGAAACAAAAATTGCTTTGAGTTAGCAGGAGGTTCAAGGTATTGTGACCTCAAGTTATGGAGGGTAAAACTACTGTAAATGGTTTTGAGACATCAAGGGCAAATCAATTCTAGTTAGGGTGTGGTTTGAGTTAGCGAGGGTTCAAGTTACCACTGAGTCATCTGTAATTGTTAATGAATTGTAGCTGGTCATGGAAATAACTTTGACTATCTTTACTTTGTCTGCTTAATCAGTGATCATTTACAGCACAATAGGGTCTTTTTTAGTTAAGGAGATTCTTTGTTTCCCTTCTGTGAATTTCGACTCTTTATTTCTCACTTATTCAAAAGTCAGCATGTCACAATCAGGATTTTATGGTAATGGTAATGGATTTATATACATGTCCACTAATTTTCCATGACAGCTTGGGTGAGATTGGAAGTCAGCTTTTATAAAGGCGCCTCTGGCAGCTGTTTTCAGTCCATGTTTTGATCTCACCAATCAACCCAACCCACGCATCAGATGAAACTACATACACAAAGGCCAGACCACAATACTGGGATCTACATGCATGTCCCCTACTCTTCATGAACAGAATGTGGGTTCTGTAACATCCCATGAAGCCATTACAACCAAGGGTTGAGAGGCGGGACCTACAGTTTATTGCCCTTATCCGGGAAGACTAAAAAGTCTAACCATATGCAGATGTCATTGCAAAGACAGCACTTTCTCCTCAGTTATTTTAAGACCCTGAGTGTTGGTCTGGCTGGGGTTTGAACCTGCAACCTTCAGTGTCACTGTCAGAGTCAATTTTACTGCAAAAAGGTCTTTTTATTCATTGTCATTCTTTTTTTTTCGGGGGAGGGAGGGGGCTTTAAAAGGGGGGATGGCTTAATGAATTTCTTATTCGAAGAGAGGAGTAACTTAGTAGATGTGTGTGTGGGGGGGAGGGGTGGCAGGGGGCTTTTTTGAGGGAAGTGGCTTAATAGAGGATTAATTTTACGCTGTGATCATGTAATAAGTATTGCTTTGAAATTTCCTTTAGATCCGAGGTGTTGGAACGAGGCGTCAAGCAGCTTATTTCACAAGCCTTAGAAAGCAAAGCGAAATCTTTCCAGACTCGAATTGAAGGTGTGGTTCAAAACTACATTTATATGCAACACCATCAGCAGAGTCAAGACAGACGGAATCCCAGATACAAGGTGATAGATGAGAAAAACGAAGCCAAACCATCTACTTCGGAGGCAAAACAGAGTGTTGCATGTGACATCACTCAGCTCATTCCGATCCCGGTACCACACTCTGGAGCAAGTAGTATAAAAACAGAGAGTCATGTTGGTGATAAGGCTAAATACGCCAGCCATGATGGTGTTAAGGGATCCGTCCCACCCAAGGGGGGTCAAATATCCAAAAGAAGCACACCTAGTAGGACTACCGCAGCTGTTATCAAAGGCGAAGGAAGACATGTTGGGAGCCCATCGGGCAGTGAAAAAGATCGTTCATCCCCAGTAGTAGAAGAGACCAGTGAACTCCAGGATGATAATTGTAGAAGTGCTAAGGCAACGATGGAAAGTGCCACTTGTGATGAGGGCCAGAATGCTTCTGTCTTTGAGCAGAAAGTCACGGCTAAGATGTCGCATGAGGTGAAATTAAGGGTGGAACCAGAGTCGACAAACGCTGGTGCAGTAAATGATAAATCAGCAGGAAGGAAACATTTAGATTCTGACGACAACGTGAAAGTCGCAGCCAAGAATGCTGAGAAATTTGAAAGTGTTAAGAAAGTCGCAGGGCTGTGGACTGCACAGAGTGTTACAACTAGTGAGACGGTTGTGTCGAGCAAGAAAGACCCTAAGAAGGAGTTAGAGGAGTCGAAGGAACCATTAGAACCAGTTGAAAGCACCCTTACTATGTTCAGGACTGGAGAAGGAGAGAGAAGTACAGCGCCAGTACCTCAACACATTGATAGCAATTTAAATGTGACCGATTCAAAGTTGATTGACTATACTGAAGAGAAAATAGAAGTGGGTGCTGGGTATAATTTCTCTAGTAGTGAAAAATTAGTAACAACGCCTTATGAAACGCCTATAGCAGTGACAGATTCTGATAATCCCACTGTTTGCAAAATTGAGAGTACGTCTGTGAAGGAAGCGGATGCTGAGGTCCTCGCTCAGGACGATGAGGGCAAAACTGAGGATAGTACAGCGTCTTGTGAGCCAGGTTTGACTATGTCTTCAAGAAGTAATGCAGATGACTTGGAACACGTTTCAGAAGCAGACGACCATTCCGATGGTGAGTCGGATGTATCCGAAGTGTCATCGGTTCACACGAGCGACTTGTCGTCGTTTGATGAAGAAGTTAGTTCCTTGAGTGGCTCGTATGATGAAGACGACGAGGAGGGAGGGGAGAGGGGTGAGAATGGCGATGAAGATGAACTTGCTGCACGAGGCAAGTGTAACACTGGTGAGACTGACGGTAACGACGGAACAAGCTCAGCTCAAAGTGAACGAAACACAGGCGGACCGACAAGACGCCGATCCACGAGAATCTGTTCGCGAACAAGCACGAAGGAGGACGACGACGTTTTCGGAAATGACGGTAAAGTCAAGAACAGGAGCCGAGATTCACCCCGAAGAAAGAGGCGATGCCGGAGAAGGCGAAGGGAAGAGCCATCACAGGTGTCCGAGGGGCAGAGCGAATCGTCCCCCGTAAAACGGAGAAGGGGTCGTCCGCGCAAGAACGAGAGGCGCATCTCGAGCTCATCTGATAATCAGAGAAGGTACTCCCGGTGGCATTCTCACGATGACAGCAGTAGTGAAGCCAGCAGAACAAAACGATCGCAGAGAAAAATCAAACGTACTCGCTGCTACTCCCCAAGCAGCGAGGGAACGCGTGAGGTCTTTTTGCCATGTAAACGGAGCCGAGTTGGTTCCAAGGATTAAGCGTTCCTACAGCTGACTTCGACGTAATAGTTGATGGTAAATGTTTCGGCTCAGAGTCGATTTGCGCACTTACACTTTGGTCTAGTTTTCGCTCGCAATCGTCCCTATCCGGCATCGCTGCGAATAGCCCTGCGAGTCAGCCGATTTCATTTTTGTGCGGTTTGTAGGCGATACGTCCAACTGCTGTTTTTCCCATTTTCCTACCAAGATCCCTCGCTTAAAGTATCTGTCAGGTTTGCCTTTTTAGACCTTAGAAAAGCGAACTTAAAGAAAAAAACGGACTACACGTCTACACATTGACTTAGGTCTGCCAAAGCAGCGTCTCTGGTAAATCAACTTATGGTACGGAACAGCCAAAGTCTTGCGAAATATTGGTTTGACTCTTGTAGGAGATCGGTAAATTGTGACAGTATTTTGACCAGGGTAAACGTCCGGCATAAGCAGTTACGTTCGACGTAAAGTTTCTAGACTGCTGGCTCTAGGTAACTTGTGGTTGCCAGGGGAGGGGGACGCAAGGATTCATGCTTTCACAATATCACATAGAGTTCATCATGGAGAATAATCTCTATCCCTTTACGTAAGGGTTAAACGGTAACCGGTCAATTCGCTAACGCGTCATTTCGCTAACGTCCAATTCGCTAACGTCTTAGGTCGTTTCGCTAACGTCTCATAAATCGGTAAATTGGAAGCATGTGTAGATGGTTTACCTTGCAATATTGAGTATTAAAGTTCTTTTGCAATAAGTTTTAGTTGATTACCAGTTTCGTAGTATCGCCGATATCGGTAAACATCATATTGCAGTCTTTTTACATCACGGTCAGCGAACGGTTAACGCTCGAAATGTCCGATATCGGTATACCACTGTGAGATCGCGCTAAACTAACTACTCCTTAACTTGAAGTAATCATCAAAAGTTTTTTTTCTGAAAACTTCAAGTATGTTCCAATCCAACAATTGCGCTAGTTTAATTAATTACCGATATCGGCGATATACTACGAAACTGGTAATCAACTGAAACTTATTGCAAAAGAACTTTAATACTCAATATTGCAAGGTAAACCATCTACACATGCTTCCAATTTATCGAACTTACCGATTTATAAGACGTTAGCGAAACGCCCTAAGACGTTAGCGAATTGGACGTTAGCGAAATGACGCGTTAGCGAATTGACCGCAAACCGGTTAAACGTAAAATACATTAAACAGGACATCCCATGAAGTGTACAGAAAGTATTATCTTACTATTGCAACCCACAGTCAAGCAGACAGTTGATGAGGAAAAAAATGATCTAACACCAAATTCTCCAAACAGAGAAAGAAGAAAGTGAATGACTTGTACGAAGTTGATCTACTTCTAGCATGGTGGTGACACTAAAAAGAAATCAAACTTTTGTAAACTGGCTTGACAACTGACAACTTTCATGATTGTTTCCTAATGGCTGACAAATGATATAGCCAGATCGACTAGAAGCTTCTAATCAGTTCTAGGAGTCAAAGGTTTAATTTCTCTTCAGACCTGTACAAACTTTTAAATTTCTTACTGGTAAGATGCAAAGTGCAGTATCATACAGTCAATTGATTGAATTCAAAATGTCTGTAACAATGTCTGACCATAAATCAAGTCACACAACAAAAGTTGAGCTGGAAACTTGGAAGATAAAAAGCACTCCAATCAACATTCTGAAAAATGCAAATGAGTCCCATTCTATGCCTTGTTTTCATCATAATTATGCCTGGTTCTGTAAAAAGGCAAAACAAAGCATTAAGCCCTTGGATAATTCACGCTTGGCTTAGCTGCTTAGGATGATACACATCCCTGGAATTAAGCTGCTTGCTTTTCTGGCATGTGATAAAATGTTCATTTTTTGACCAAGCTGTTGATCAAGCTGGCCCAGAGAGTGTGGTTAAATGCTGGCTGTATACAGTAATTTTTGTCATGTTAAAACCTGCAGATTGGTGATGGACAAAACACTATCTGTTGAATAATTATACTGAATGAATTTGGGTAGTCCATGTGTACGTCCATTGGCTGCAGATCAGTGTTTTGTCCATTGCCTTTCAGAACATCTGACCCTCATCCATGTACAATATCCAGCTATCATGGCTTCAGACTTGGCTACTAACCCATTTACAGTACATGACTTTATATTGTACCCTACTAATTGCACTATTGGAGATGATGAATGGGAAAACACATCTGCTGTGAGTGCAGTGAAAAGCTGGGGACCGTTACATTGTTGCAATAAATTTGTTCCATGGAAAATATACAAAGTTTGGCTTCCTGCATTCTAACTGAGGAAAATTCATGTCGTAAACCATGTTCACACCAGCTTAACTGGTATAAACCAAAGTTACATGTTTTAAGGACACACTGTTACACAAGTCAAGACTATGTCCAACTACAATGCAAACCATGCACCTAAAAATATGTTTATCACTTTAAGACAGATTCTAGACTGTAAACTGACAAATACTGATCCAATCTGCAAATAAAACTAATAATTAAATACATTTTCTTGATTTCTTAACCCTTTACACTGTAAGAATGACTTTATAGATTTTACTCTGGGTAGTGCCAGACAATTTTACAGTATTTGTCACAGGGAGACTCCTTAGGGCTTAAAAACTATCTCCCTTAACCCTTTCACTCCCAAGAGTGACTTTAGATTTTACTCTGTCCAATGCCAGACGATTGTAGTCATCAAATGGAGACCCCTTGTGAATGAAAGGGTTAACATGAAGGGTTCTGGGCTACTGTAGTGAGCAGAATGCACTCTTGGCTTGACTAGGTGTGGCTCTGGATGGCATCTCATGATTGTTGTAATGTATTACTTCTGCTTTGATGACTCTCTGAATGTAGAAGGAAAAATCAGTCAAGGAAAAACTGCAACAATGTTTAGTGTATTGCACCTTTTTACAATAGGCCACTTTACAGTTTTGTCCCTAGGAACCTAGTCTCTGAATAGAAATGAGTCTGGAGGGGACCTTGCTTGGTTACAAACCTCCCTGCCTTTCACATGCAAATCATATTATTTACATATGAAAAACAGGAAGGTTTGTAACAAAACAAGGTCACCTCCAGCCTCACTTCTATTCAAAGGCCAGGGTATTAAGCACACAACTGTAAAATGGTCTATTCAAGGAAAGGTGCCCTGTGATAGCAAAACAGGGATCTGATTTCAGTTGTTGTTCTAGAGACAATTAAGATCTACTCAATTCTACATATAAGTGATAGGGGATGACGTGAGTGGCTCTGGAGCCTGTTTCTCAAAAGTCCAAAAACTATATTTTTAAGTGGGAGTCTATAACACTTTGTGTAATTCTTCATGTACAAACCAGCCCAACACGCCAGTTGACTTATGTGTAGAATTGCAGTGGCAGATCTAGGATTTTTGTTGGGGGGGGGGGGGGGGCGGGGGGTGGATGTTCACTTCAGAACAAAATACACAGGAAGCCCAAGCTTTTCTGTATGAGAGGCTATAGGCCTATATATAAGGTCTATATTAAAGGTTTTGTATGGGAATTAAGGCTGTTGTCGACTATAACTCCGTAAGTAATAAAGAAAATAAACTCTAACCTTAATGTAGTGTTATTTGTACAGTATTTTGTTGTTCACCCAATGCACCTCCCCTAGATCCGCCCCAGAATTGACTGGCTTAAACGTAAGTAATGGTCCGGCTAAAAAGGTGTGCAGGTGTACGACAAAACTCACTAAAAAGGTGTGAACAGTTAACTGTTGATTCCATTTAAATTGCCTCATCTCATTGGCTAATACCAAAAAACAAAACGAAAAAACAATGAAAAAAAAAATTTAAAAAACGTCATTTTTAGAACTTGTCTTTTTCAAATCCCTGTTTTCTGTCTCTCCGCCAAATTTGGCTTTTGCTCTATGCGCCAATTAGCACCACAAAGTTAACTGACACTATTGCCAAGCGCTATTGTTTTTTGGCCTGCTTCTTAGCTGTACCATTACTTAAATACACAACAAAATTGTAATTCCTGTAGTAACTGTTGTAAATTTATGATAAAATTGGTTTTTGGGCCCAGTAAATTACAAAAACAAGCCCCCTCAACTGAAAAAGTAGTCATACAGCTGTAATGCACTAGTGAAAAGCCACACCGTACGTAGCAAGTACTTTTTGTTTGCAACAGGAATTTATAAGGATACAGATTGTTGTTCCATTTCATTCTTTGTTAATCTGATTCCTAATATTTCAGCAGCTATCTTTTGAAAGCAAAGGTTAATCTGCAACAAAGGAAGTACAAAATTCAGTTGATAGTATTCTCTGCTATAAAGAGATTAAGACAATTCAACCAGTTATTGCAGGGTATATTTTAACCCTTTCACTTCACAGGTAAATTGATCTGCAACATTTTCTTCACATACAGAAGTACTGTATCAATATAAATCGCCTTCAGCAATCTTACCATTATCTGACCATTCTTTAGACAGAAATACTCTTTAACAAATGTCTAACAATTGTGGAAATTCTCAAACTGATCCTGTTATTGTATGCCGAGATATCTTTAATATTTTTTTACAAATTTGTGATTCTTTCTTGTGTACATGAGAACCGTGATATTGATCAATACACAATCACTTTATCTAAGTGCTGATGTATTTTGTGCTAATCGGGGCACTATACGTGAGAGAAACAACCATTGCAAACAAAACACAAACTTTGGTGTGAATCTCAACAGTATCATCCTTTTACCTGATCAGCTGTCTTGGCAGACACAAAGTAACTGGAAGAGAAAAGTGCAGGAAGAGAGTCATACAAAGCACATGTAATAAAGGGGAATACAAGCCACAGGGAACCACTATGACTGGAGCTTAA
The DNA here is from genome assembly GCA_949710005.1 of Ricordea florida. Lineage (NCBI taxonomy): Eukaryota > Metazoa > Cnidaria > Anthozoa > Corallimorpharia > Ricordeidae > Ricordea > Ricordea florida. The sequence goes on from OX453287.1 coordinate 16,251,692, forward strand.
TTCAGTTTCTCAAGGTAAATTATTTCTTCTCCCGAAAAGGGTGCTCTGATAATTTGCAGGAATTACAGGGTTTCTATTTATTCTGTGGCACAGTTATCAATAGCATAATATTAAGTAAAAAAAATAATGATAATTATAAAATAAAATAATATTATTACAGTGTAACAAACTCAACCGGGGTCACCCAACGTTTTTCTGCCAATCACAAGACAAGTTAAGAACAAATGAATTGGAGTTCATTCCTTTTTAGACCAATAAAAAAAGGTGTCAAATTTGACTGGGAATTGATGTGAAAGTGGATTGCGACGCTTCCTTCACGGTGACGCAATTGAAATGTAATAATAATAATTTAATCATTTCTACCGCACAGGCTACATTGAAATATGATCGCTGGCACATTACAATCAGTTAAAAAACAATGAAAAAACCTAGGTTAAATTACAATATTGATATATAAAAAGGAAAACTAACAAAGTATATCAATTCTTCATAAAAATAATCTACAACTGATGATAAAACTATATAAAAACTATACAAACTCCTTACAGGCTTGTCTACATAATAAAGTCTTTAACTGCGCCTTACAGTGCGGTTCAAAAAAATTTTGAAAATTTGTTTGAAATTCCTGAAGTTTGCTACGAACTTTGAAACTTAATGATGCAGTTGTCTATCAAATCGCAAACTTCGAAACGAAGTTGCGAATTTCAAGCCAAACTTTGTTGGGAAGTTACAAAGTTCATTGCGAGCGAAGTTTGCGCCATTCTGTGTATTTTGGTTAGCCATATAATTACAAATGAATCTGTTCACATAGCAAGGGAAAGCGATCCAAAGTTCTGTCAGACAGAAAATTATTGAAAGCTGGCTAGAAGGAAAAGGGCCATCACAAATAAGAAAAGAGCTAAGACTAGAGAACAAACCATTGCCAACAATGTTGATAACATCGTTCGCAGAGGGAATGTTGAAGCTGAAAAAGGAGGAAACATAGCCATCCAATTCGACAAGTCAGCCATAATCGAAGATAAGACAAGACCTGGAATAATGACAATAATAGCGCTGACTGATGGAAATGAACAACTTTTTGCGGTAGGTCCCTCATTTGTGATTGGTCCGAAACTGGAACGAACTCTGATTGTTTTGTTCTTAACTCATCTTGTGATTGGCAGAAAAACGTTGGGTGGCCCCAGTTGAGTTCGTTACACTGTAATTTAGTACCAGTAATAGTACTTACACTAATAATTAATATATATAAAAGTTACAATTATAATAACAACAATCATTAAACAGGGAGCTATTTTTACAGAAGTGATATTCCAGGAGGCCCTATAAAAACTCTGTTATTTATAATCTATGGATAGGCAAATTTGACTCCTTTTCCTTTGAAGCAACACTGAAACCTTATTACAGGTTTTATATCACCTTGACATATTATGTTCTTGAGCAAATTTGCTGTGCTTGTCTCCCTTCACTGCTCTCAGATGCTCTAAGTCCACTAAATAAAAGGATCAATATTATTATTATTACTATTATCATTATTACCATTTCCGGGTATTTCCATTATTATCATTAAATTTAATTAGGTGGCCACACAAAACACCTTCAAAATGAGTATAATGAGGCGACTTCCTCCTTCCCTGAATGTGACTCTGGTCCACCTCAAGGTTTGGCTCCCCTTCCAGCATTACATGGCCAAAACCCATTTAGAATACACATCCAGGGTCAATTCAATAAAACTTTTACAAGTGTAATTTACAAGTTTAGCCAATCAATCATCAATCAATCAATGTATTTATTGTTGATAACGTGAGGAGTGGTTGCCCAATCTCCCGAGCCAGGGGCTCATGTAAGAAACACTTGACATATATGAATTACCACTGCAACTACAAAGGCCTAACCACAGCACCGGCTTCTAAATTCCCTACTCTTCGCGAACAGTATGTAGGTTCTTTAACATCCCACAAAGTTATTACGAACAAGGTGGGAGCAGGGTTGGCGCAGTGGTGAGAGCGCTCGCCTTCCACCAATGTGGCCCGGGTTCGATTCCCGGCCCCGGCGTCATATGTGGGCTGAGTTTGTTGGTTCTCTACTCTGCTCTGAGAGGTTTTTCTCTGGGTACTCCGGTTTTCCCCTCTCCACAAAAACCAACATTTGATTTGATTTAATTTATTTCATCTGCACTTTACAGTGTCCCCAATTAGTACAGCTAAATACAGTTGACACTCAAATAAAGTTCATTATTATTATTATTATAAGGGTTGTGAGACGGGACCTATGGTTTATCATTCTTTTATGAGACGAATAGAATGTCTAACCATTTACAGATGTCATTGTAAAGGCAGCACGTTCTCCTCAGTTTTTTTTAAAGACCCTGAGTGATGGTCCTGCCAAGGTTTGAATCAACAACCTCCCGCACAATAGTCTGGTGCTCTACCAACTGAGCTAACCGTTCAGCAGTTAGCCATTGTTTCAGAGTTAAAAGTCAGAAGCTACGCTTGATTACATTAACTGAATAGACCCCAGAATACAGAGAGACAGTGTAGGCATAATCCCCTGTTCTTTCTTTCAAAACTCTAACATGCTTACCACTACATAAAATGAATGTAATGCTTGTGAGTGCTTCTGTGACAAAGTAAACTCACTTTTGTTTGCTACCAGCGCCAAGTGAGGTAGTCTAGAACCATCCTTTTCGCTGAGCTTTTTAACTGTCTCATACCAGTCTTCTAAATTATCAAAACTGCTTTGATTTGTAATGTCATAGACAAGCAATACAGCCTAAAGGTGACAAACACAAGTAGAATAAACAAAATACAACAGTTAAAAAATCCACTTCACACCAGAACATTTGGTTAAATGCAGTTTTAAACTAACTTTACTGTTTTTGTTCTGGTCCAATTTTTTACTTGGTTTAGATTATATTATGTTTTTCTTTGTTTCATACTCATTATCATACAATATCATAGCAAAAAACAAAGGAAAATAAAAGTTAAACCAAGGAAAAAATTGAACCACAACATACACCAAAAAATACAGCAGAGCATCCAGTATGGTTTGTGGTTCTACTGTGGCAGAAAGACTGCAATGACACAATTCTGGCCACTCACCAAACCACAACACTGTACCAGAACATTTGGAAGTGTACTCTCAAAGAAAAAGAATTCATAGTTAACTGTTAATTACCACTTGATTAATTATTTCTATGATTAATGAACTATGGATTGTAAATGGTTTGAACCCTGGGATCTCCCCAGTTGTTTGTTGATTCTGATAGTCATGGTGCAAGTTCTGAAAAGGACTGTTGTTGATGGTGATTGACATTTTGACAGCATGTGCAGAAGTCATCATCAGAGTCAAATGAGTTGCATGTTGTCAGGTGTCTGGACAGTGCCATGCAGTGATTGATCATTTGAACCCTGATGTTATTGGCTGTTTGTCAGTAGACCCATGGTGTTATTGACTGTGATAAACTATGAGTTCCTAACAATAATTGTTACATGTAATAATAATAATAATAATAATAATAATATCATTATTATATCAATACTAAGTTCTCATCACGTACAAGCACTTTTCTACGCGTTTATTAACTTTAAAATTACCACATTCCTTAATGATGAAAATTTTGCATTGTCTATGATAAATAAATAAAAGTATTGTACGACTAATAATGAATGAGCACCCAGTAACTTGACTTACGTGAGCACCAAAAATGTATTTGTCTAACATTTTGCCCCCGAGGGTCTGTCCTCCGATGTCCCAAACTTGTAACGTTACATGAACATTCCCTGAAGCGTAAAGGACAAATTAATTTAGCGAACAAGTGGATTAGCGGCTGGATAACATGAGGAAAAAATCTCACAGCAGGAACTGTTTGATCGATGGAAAAGAGTAATTTTATTACCTGGTAACACAATCCTCCTTAGGAAAAAATCCAATCCCAGCGTCTGCTTGTAAGCTTTGTCAAAGTTTTCCTGTGAGTATCTCACGCATATCGACGTCTACAAAAAGCATCGACTATCTTAATACGGCAGATATAACAAAAGCGAGCTGTTGCTAAAACTGACAGCCGAAAAGGTTGCTGCTAACATATATAATGACAACACAAAAAGTGGTTCGGTTTAGACAAGCTATAAAACAACTTACTTTACCCGATGCACCATCACCTAAGATAACAAACTTCAGCTGATGGTCCGTCGATGTTTCGTCCTCTGAATCGGACATTCTCTTTCAATTATCACTTGTAAAGGACGAGTGCTTTAGCCAAAATTGTTCGCCATTTTGGATTGAAGGCTCTCTGTTTGTTGTGACGTCACGGTAACATGTAAATAACCAACAAAATCGCGGGCTCTGGTAGTTAATGATGGGTATAAAAACATGAGCATAACACGACGAACCCACCGCATGAATAGCCTTCTGGAGAAAGTCGGTAGGGCCGCTCTTGTTTAGAATCGTACATCGTATTAGAGTCTTCTTTTCGAGGTAAGGCGAGCTCATAGCTTTTCTAGGGCCAAGAAATTTTGATTAGATTCCCCACTCACCCAATACTTCGTTGTGTGTTCATTTATGCTTAACTAGCAATTATCACAGTCATACTACCTCTAGTAACTATGGTTCAAGGTTCAATTCTTCCCACAAAGGGGTGCAGGTAGGATGTTTTGCAAGCAAGGTGGGGAGTTCAATTTTTGTCACACAAGAGTGACATGTTTGCCACCAATCTGTAATATCTATACCCACGCTGTGTTTTTATATTACTTGTAGAACTGATATTTTCTCGGATGAGCGGTGAGAGAAAAGCAATGGAAGGAGGAAGGCGTACAAAAAAGCGAAATAGATGACTAAAAGTTCATGGAAACAAATTACTTTAGCAAACACTTCAAGGAAAATATGCGAGCTGATTGGTTTAGAATCGTGTTTCTATTTAAAAACAATTAGATTATGAGCTCGAGATCTCTATCGCGTGATAGTTGACAAGTCAACTATCACGCATAGAAATCGAGAGCGAATAATCTAATTGTTTTAGTTTAAATCTACTAGTCGTTCAAAACTTTGTCTTTTCTGGAACAGCCTCTCATGATCATGATCATCACGGACACTTCGAAAACGTGAAGAAGCGGAAAATGTTTTCTATTTCTTAGATAATAATTATTATTCTAGTCACATTGCTGATCAAGAAAATTACCTTACAATTTTGTGCTCACTGGCACCCTAGGACCCCTCCCTCACCCCACCACAGTTAGGCCCCTGATGGTATAAGTGGCAAATAAACTTTTGGTGCACTCTTAGGTAAACACCAGTTATATTTGCAACAGTGGAAAAGTTCACAGTGTAAAGCTAGAGTCATATCTTACACTTTATGGCCTTAAATGTCCTGACCTCCAGGCAAGTTCATCAATTACGCCGACCATTGTGCCTCGGCTTGGTTGGAAATCATAGAATGGTAGCAAGCAAGCAGGCAGAGCTGAATGAAAAATGCAAAAAGATAGGTGTAGTAATTACGAATTGTGAGAAAGGGCATCACTTACGCCCCATGGTAGCGTTGCTGGGATGGAACAGTGCACAGGACAAACACTTAGCCAAATACAGTGAAGTATTTGAAGAGAAGGGGTTTGACACCATAAGGATCTCTGCAAAACCACTGAACACTTTCCTTCTGTTAGAGAATGTCAAAAAGATCAGTTTACAGTTGCTGGATATCCTAGAGGAGATGGACAATGGTCAGAAGCGACCATTGATTTTTCATGTTTTTAGCATGGGAGGCTTCAACTCACTGTTTTTTATACATGAAGCCATTGCAACACCAGGTCGGCATTACAATTCTATTAACATCATTGGGACGGTTTTTGACAGCTGTCCACATTTTCCTGGGCTTCACAGTCTTAAGGGAGTACAATCTACAATTGTGGAGACAATCAACAATCCATTGGTGAAACTTTCTGCCTGGATTGGTCTGGCATTAGTGGTGCCACCAGCATTCACGTTAAGTCGTCACATAAGACGTCTTATACCAGAGTCAATGGTTTGGCCTGTACGTTGCCCTGAGCTGTACCTGTTTTGTAGAACAGACAGTCATGTTGATGACAAAAATGTTGAGAAATTTATTGAGGCTCGCAAGAAAAGGGGAGTTACAGTGTTCTCAAAATGTTGGGATGTATCTGGTCATGTTCAGCATTTCAAAAATTATCCTGAAGAGTATCTCAAGGAACTGGACACTTTTACTGATTATTGCTTGATGCAATATGTCAAACACAACAAACTTAAAGCAAAATATTAATCACTCATTCTTCACCAGAGATGTTAAGCCAAAGGCATAGTTTTTAAGACTAGTACAACTTAGAGTCAGGTTACATGTATTTTCAGTCATGTGAGACCTTTAACCCTTTAAGCCATAAGGGGTCTCTCTGTGACAAGTAGAATCATCTGGCATTAATCAGAGTAAAATCTATAAAGTCACTCTTTGGGGCTAAAGCTTGAAGCCACCTGTTGGAATCACTAATAAATCATTTCATTATTATCATTAACTAATGATGTATCATTACTGTTTTATTAGTATTATCTCTTCTTTAAGAAAAGCCTACACTGTATCTCCAGTTGTAATTTTAGCATTATTTTTGTCTGTTATTATTCTGGGAACAAAACTGGGTTTTTTAGAACTAAAGTCGTCAAAAATGAATGCGTAATACCAAGGCAAGAATTACAGCTTTCCTGTTCACTACCAGAAAACAGAATTTCATTTTAACGAAAAGTTTGACTATTAACATTAAGTAGCTTGCACTGAAACATCATTCAATTGCACAAAAATACATTCATTAACGATTTTAGCATAAGTTGTGACATTTAAGAAGATCAAAAGACGACCATTTGCACGATTTGATAACTATCAGCACGATTGTTCTTTCATTGGCATGATGACGAACTTCATTGACATCAATGTGTTATTGATGAACAGTTAAATGTGAGGAAAAGTCATTAATGAATTTTGCATAAAACGTCACTTTCTTTTGCATCAATAGAGAGTTCAAACAGACAATCATTTCAAGAAATGCAACATTCTCCGGTGTGGAAAAACAGCGATTTACGCCAATTTTATACTCAGTAGCTACAGGGCTACATTCAAATAGAACACATACATCAATGTCCGCTAGGCGCGTCAGTTAGTACACTTAATTTATGCCTCAATTTTCTACCTATTTATGTAATGAGGTAAGTAAGTTTGCATGAAACGGAACCATTGTCCACGTTTTGAAGGAGCAGCTGCGTACGGTAACCTCCTAATGCAATGCCCTGACTACGTACAAAAAGCGAATTCTAGGTAATACATTCATGTCCTATATACACCAAACATTTAAAGCATTATAACTCTTCTGCTTTTCAAGACATCTTTCTGAAAAAAATTCATGTAAACAAAGCATCAAGTAAGAAACAACGTGTAGAAGTATAAGATTTTTTGCTGCAAACGTTTTTGTGTAATTATCGATTGAAAACTCAAACAGGCCTGGAAGAACGACTCCAAAATATAGGACATGAATGTATTACCGAATTCTAGGACAAAATATACTCTCCACACTCCCTTCACACCCACCAACCAGCAGCTGGGGAGATGGAGGAGGGCAAAGAGGAGGGAAATTCGGCTGGTCGTTTGACGCGGTGGTGTCCTGTGATATTCACATAAACCCATACGAACCACTCGGGGCAAGCTCCTATACCCCACTTGCTAAGTTTCTAGTTCTCAAGAAAGCTATCATCAATGTGAAGAATGAGGGTGACAATGAGTGTTTCGAGTGGACAGTTACTGCAAAAATATACAAACCGAAGAACCACCCCTAGCGTGTTTCCAGGCCGATGAGGGAGGATTCTACGAGGTTCGACTGGTCTGGCATTGAGTTTCCCGTTTCATTGGGGAAAATTGATAGGTTTGAAAAGCAAAACCGTTAGGCGATGGTGGCTCTTGCGTTTATACACCACCAAATACTGCATCCCCCTAGACCATCCCATTCTGAACCAGGGGGTGCTTTACACCAAGGCTTTACCACACGATTTCATCTTTGAGGTGACCCTTGCCTTCGTCCCTGATGTGGTCGTCTGCTCAGATGCAACCAGCCGCCTTCCTACACCATCGCCAATCTAGAATTGGAGTATGCTACAATCTCAAGCGATTACCTTGAAGCGAAGACGTCCTACCAAGTGGGTAGGGGTCTCCCTTATGAGAACATAGTCCTTCATGAGACATTAACCATCACCAAGCCCAATGACAGTGTGATTAACAAGCACATCAGTCTACCAAGGAAATCTATGACAGAAATATTTTGTCTATTCACTGAGCAGTATGCAGGCGTGGCTTGGGCCTCTGAAAGCTTCGTAAACCCAGATATTAGGTCAAGCCAAGTGACCATCGACCAAACCGTCTCTATTCCAAAGGGAAGATGCTGTCAGACTTATGGGAGTCCATGAAGAAACGTATGGGTTGCTGCAACGCAGCAAGCGACTCGATCATGCAACGGGATTTCTATACTGGTCATAAGACTGGGCTGTGGATTAACTTGAGGACACATCCAGCTAACAGCATCAATGGAGGAGGGCTGGCTTTGGACAACACATGGTGGTGGGGTGAGACTAGAGATATGGAGAAAGACTGGACGGTAGGAAAGCATGACCTGCTACATCTTTGGGGTGGCTGATGCGATTATGGAGATCACAGGCAGCAACTTGGAATCTATCAAGTAATAATAATAATAATAATAATAATAATAATAATAATGATAATAATAATAATAATAATGATGATGATAATAATAATAATAATAATAATAATGATAATAATAATAATAATAATAATAATAATGACCTTTATTAAAAACATTTCCACATAGTGGCTCTTCATTTTTCAATATGCAAATTAAATTGAATCAATCAAATCAAATGTTGGTTTTTGTGAAGATGGGAAAACCGGAATACCCAGAGAAAAACCTCTCGGAGCAGAGTAGAGAACAAACAAACTCAGCCCACGTATGACGCCGGGGCCGGGAATCGAACCCGGGACACATTGGTAGAAGGCGAGCGCTCTCACCACTGCGCCAACCCTGCTCCTCAATTATTAGAAGATGACCATAGTACCAGGAGAGGGTTTGCAAGAGTTACGGGAGAAGGTACCATTCCATTGTATCATCACAGGTCCGACCAACTGCGGTAAGACCAAGTGCCTCATTGACCAGCTGCGGGGTCCTTTCTGCCATGTGTTTAGCTATATCGTCCTGTCATGCCCAACGACCTATGCTGGTAACGGGACCTACCGTGCATTCGCTCACGGGGATAAACGCTTCTTTGTCGTCTCGCCTGATGCTAGCAACACTGAGGAGGTGGATGGGACACTTATGGTCTATGGTATCGTCTAGGATTGTTCAGAGTTATTCCTAGGTACCAACACATTGATTATCCTAGACGACTGTGCCGTATCCAAAGACCTTAAGCGCCACTCCTACAAGTTTATCGATCTTGCTTTCTCTAGGAGACATATTGGACTCTCGGTATGGTTCTTGACGCAGCGGCTCACCTTCATCGCCAAGCTGTTTCGCGACAATGTGGCATGTGTGGTTGCATTCCACAATCCATCTCAGATTGGTACGAAGACGCTCTTTGAGGAATATGGTGGAGACTTGAATGCGGACACTCGTAAGAAGCGTTTTCAGGCGCTAAAGACCGAGAAGTATTTTAGACTCTGTCTCTGCTTACGCTTTCCGTTTGAATACTACTTGCAAATACCAGCTGCGTTGATTTGAAGGTGTCCCCAACCGTAGCGCATGGTATGGCACAGGTCGAAGAGTACATCACTGGTGGTTGCAAAGCAGCAAAGCAGGAGGATGATGGTCTTGACGGGTCCGAAGCAAGGACGCCGAGAGGAGGCTTCACAGGATCTGCCCTACACAGATCCAGCGTTTGGAATTATATAGTCTTGTACATCCCAACTACACCCTTGGAAAAGAGCCCCAATTCTCCGACTAGTATAGACCCAGTGACTCGCAAAAGATGGGTGAGATGACTTACGTGGGAGGGACGATGTTGGCCCTGAGTTATGTAGCAAGTAAATTGTCATAAATGCAAAGTTCGTTACTCTATAAGATATAGCTTGGCTGACACAAAGGTATCACTACCTGGCGATGAGGAAACTGGTGGAGACGGTAATGATGATGATTATACAACTAGCTATTGAGCAGCACTGGCGACCTTGGTGGTGAATGGATACCTATCGCTTCCAGGTGGCTTCCCCCGCTCGAACCTAATGTAGTTATAGGCACGTCCACTTCCACAGATGGTTTGGAAGCAGAAACGTCGTTTGGTGGTAATGGACCACAACAACTAAGTATGCAAGATAGAGAGGACCTGGGTGGAAGACTAGAAACAAGCAGCAGCTACAATGAAGGAGGAGGCTATATCGGAGAGAATTAAGGACCTTAGCTTGGAAACGGATCAAGAGCAAATACCCAAACATCAACCCTAGTAAGGCCTCCTTCTCCTCCTCGCTTGATAATGATGATGAGGTTGTGGTGATGCTGCATGGAAAAAGTAAGGCTTTGCATCCCTTCTACGGACCGGATGGTGAGGTGAGAAAAGCGAGTAATTTCCCAAGGACTATACTAAAAGTCTCGGCCTCGTAGCGGAGGAAATCTTTGACAGGAATGACAATAGAAGGGCTGGAGTGACAAGTGAATATGGTAAGAAGTTCTATGGTATCGTCAAGAAGTACGTCGGATGAATTGGATGTAAAGGTGGTTATAGAGTCTTGAGTAGAAACGAGGATGATACCGCCTCCCAAGATGACATAGACTCGATGTAAAAGAAGCGAGCCAGGCTGAAGTGGTCAGGCTTAGTAAGGTTGAGTCCCTCAGACAGGCGAGGGAGAAGGCGCGAAGCAAAATTGACCAACTCGAACAAGAGAATGAGGCGATTCAAGAGCGCATGTCGTTGATGGACCGCGTCAAGTACATCTTTATAAAGTAGGAAGTGTGGGTTCACCACCTTTGTGATACTCAGTGCGGTGTGTGTGGTTATTGACATTATCGTCTCTAATCTAAAGAGTGAGCTAGCTAGTGTCGCTAAGGGTCTTGGCAATGGTATAGAGGCGATTGGAAACAAACTGGGGCAAATCGTACCGGGCATGATTGGTGCGATAGCCAGCGTTATCTTAAAGACGGCGGGACAAGTCGTCGGATTCTTGGCTGAGCATGCGTGGCTGCTGATTGTCGCGGTTGTCGTCTATGTGGTCGAGCAATTTAAGAAACGGTTTGAGGATGGAGTGGGCGTGCGGGCAAACCCTATACCATCTTCTCACTAGAACCATCCATCGTGGATTTCCTCGATACTATCCCGTTCCCCGACCGCGCTGACCTGTATAGAGACCTGGGACTTCCTTCGTCCTTCCTCAACACACTTCAATTCACCAATAAGCAGTACCCAGTACCAGCCTTACCCTTCGAGCAAACACCGCCTGGGTTAACAAAGCTACTTACCCAGCTAGATATCCACGTATCCCACAGCCAAACGTTTGTGGCCAACATGAAGGATGTGTTCAAGTACTCCACCATTACATTCAGGTCGGCTATGTAAGCTAGGCAATGGCTGAATGAGCCGCATTCTAGCTACTGGCCGCAACAACTAAACTTCGCTGTATGGTGCGCAACGTCTGGGTGTGGGGTTAGTTTGCAAGACGCTGAGCAACACCCACCTGTTGTGTATGGCTTTATGAAATTCCACATCTACTTTATCATACGCCGCATCCTGGTGGAACTGGGTTTGCCCCTACCCGATGAACAAGCCTTCGACCGCGGGAACAACCTCTGTGGTAGTAAAGTGGTGTTCCAGAGGTTGGGTAATGAGTTTGGGCTTGGGAGTAGCCCAGACTTTAAGTGGAAGGGGGTAGAAACCATGGACTAAGGGATGTGTTTGTGCATTACTCTGAAACTGGACCTGGGTCGGGAGACCAAAATGTGCATGTTATCCGTGGTTACGACACTTTGCCTTATCGATTGAACCTGATCTCAGATGAGGGTGGCAAAGAGGACAAGGGGGATCTAGTCGCATTCTTGCATAATGATGAGAGCAAGGTCGTCCGCCATCACTGGTTCGCCATAACCAAGGGCGAGGGGGTGACTAGGGCAGGTCTAGGTAGACAGAACCGCTCCCTCGAAGCGTTTGTATACTGTGTCTTAGGCGCGCAAGTGAATGTGCGATCAAGCATTGTCGGTCGCGGTGTTTCGGTTGTTGAGACACAGCAAGAGTTCCTAGCCTTGTTCGAGAGCGCCGTCATCGGGGAGGATATCTCCAACAGCGTTCAGCGCTACCAGCTAGCTGTACAAGTAGGACCTCAAGTAGCTAAGTTGCGACTAGACTTTGCTGTAGCTCACTGGTCTATGGTTGATTCCATCGAACCTTATTATAAATTTAGAGAGGGTGATGGGTTACAATAACAACAGGGGCACCCAACGGGAATATAGTTCAAAACCACTTAAGTAAAGTGTTTTAGTATTTAAAAGGTATATATAAGCATATTTTTATCCCCTAAAATTTTTTAATCTGTTTGGATTTCCTAGCTGAAAGTCTTGTGATCCGAGAATTATAGCGATCAAAACTTACCTTTTCGAAAATTTCAGCCAGAAAAAAGGCTCCCAAAAATTATAGGTGACCTTTTTACGTTAAAAATCCGTTTAAAATGGGCAATAATACCATTTTTTAGATGTTCGAAAATCCTAGGAGAGGCAAACAAGCGAGAAATTTTTTTACCAAATGTTCCGAAAATTCTAGATCTCAATCGTCTTCCGAACAGATATTTTCGGAAAATTGACGTTGGGTGCCCCTGCAACGAGCTCATGTAAGCAACGGGTGAGATGGGTTTTGGTGTGAATAATTCTTAGAATAGCGAAGAAAGGCTGTGGGGATAAGGCATAACTTGGACTCTTCCAAGGTGAGTTTACCTCATGCTGCTGTCGAGCGAAAGCCCAATAAGCCAGCTGTAGCATCGCAAAGAGTCGTCGAGGACACCAAACCCGCGACCCCGCAGCATATCATTAATCTCGCCTTGCTGAGAATTGGCGCAGGTGAATTGGCATGGTCCCTATTTCGGTGAGACGAGAAGTAGAGAGCCTTCACGTCTTTTGGGTCCATAAGTCTTAGCAAAAGATTGGTTTCCATTGGTATCTTGGTATGATGTAGGCCCGGTGAGGGGACTCCCATATGGAATGGACGGGGATGCTCGTCGTCTCGCTTAGGGGTGTAAAATTCGGATTTTGGTCTCGCTTTGGGTGTTCTGGGCAAAATGTCATTATTTGTGACCGTCAAGGTCTCTTTATGGGTTGCACGCGAAGTAAGAACAAAACAGAAAGAATTTTGATTCTTTATATTTGCTCAATTCATATAAACAAAGTTTTCCATACCATTAATATCCAAAGTCCACTGTAACAAAACGTCTTTGTCTATTGTTTTACGAGAGTGTTATACGAAACTTGACGAACTGAAACTCGTCGAAACTGGTCTCTTTTAGGGATCTGTATAAGCTTCGGACACGCCCAGATTGGTCTCTTTTAGGGGTTAAATTCAAAATTTCCGACGAGCATCCCCGTCCACTCCATATGTGAGTGCCCCCCCCCCCCCCGGGATGTAGGGGCACTGGCTTTCCATCCGCCATGAAGTCGCCCTCGAACTTCCGTTGGATACATCCGAGGCGCGACGGAGGTTTCCTGATACTTTGAGACACAACGCCGACAAGTCCGCGACCCATCAACAAAGGTTGCATTCTTCCAAATGGGTTTACTTTCATTTTTCTTCATCCAAGAGGGGAGGGCCCTACAACAAATATAGGCGATCGCATGGCTTGATGCTGTGATCGCTTACATTTTTTCCTCTCACCATTTGCGAACTTTCCCACGTGTCATCTGATTGGTGGAAAAACAATGGTTTGGTTTCCCACGTGTGGGAATCTGTCTTCCGATTAACAGGGCACGGGAAAACAATGGTTTGTCCGCTACAAGCAAATAATCGTCGTTGTCATCTTCACACGCTCTGATTATTCTCTCACGGTGTTTGAGTGCTATTCTGTTTCTATGAGGCATGTCAAACACATGTACGGTACGTACCACTTCAAACTGTGGGTTTACCACGGTGTCAAAACCTGTGAAGTTTTTCTTTGTTGTTTTTTTTTTCAGTATTATTCTCGTCTCTATTGTTTTGTCTCCTTTGTTTTTTTTGTTCTACGTCACACGTGAAGGTAACAAGCTTTTATACCGAGGATGAGCCCAAACTGTTCCAAATGCACAATCGATCCTTATTTACACATACGTAATACGTAAGCCTTCCAGTGCAAATTTAATCGTGCCATTGAATATATTTTTTTTCTTATTGCATGCAAGAAATGTGCAAATGTTTCTCTTTTTCACACCACAGATTGTCACATTTCTTGAAATGATTGTCTGTTAATGCAAAAGAATGTGAAAGTTTATGCAAAATTCATTAGTGACTTTTCCTCACATTTAATTCTTCATCAATGGGCTTTAATGTTAATAAATGTTAATGACGTTCGTCATCGTGCAAATGAAAGAACATTCGTGCTAATAGTCAGTAAATCGTGCAAATGGTTGTCTGTTGATCTTATTGAATGGTACAACTTATGATAAAATAGTTAATGAATGTATTTTTTCGCAATTGAATGACGTTTGACTTAGGTGAAAGCTATTTAATGTTAATGATCACACTTAACTTTGAAATGAAATTCTATTTTCTGGTACTGAACAGTAAAAGGTGTACATTATAACATAAATAACATTGTAATGACATTAACTGATCATTGGACTTATGTACACAACTTAAGCAGCTGTGAAATTAAAGCCTGAAAAAAAACTAAGGCCTGAACGGGATTCGAACCCATGACCTCTGCGAAATCTGTCATTACATATTTTATACTACTACATGAGAAATTTCTGTAATTTGATTGGCTAAGAGCAGTGGTATTTCTGCTTAATTTGAAATACCTACATGTGAAAATTACAAACCTTTTGCGAGTAGTAGTATAAACAAATAATAGCATGATTTGTACGTGATATTTCGCATAAATACCACTCGAGATATTTCAAAATTGTCTCAAATTTCACTCGCCTAACGGCTCTTGAAATTACGTACAACAATTTTGAAATATCCCTCGTGGTATTTATCCCAAATATCACTACAAACCATGCTATTACCTATACAAATAGATTTAGGCCAGCCTAAAAGCGGAGCTCCTCACACAAACCCTCACACATTGAAAATGTTGTCACTAAAGTTATTAAATACGCCTGATGTACGCAACTACTTAAAGAAGATTCGATAGCTCAAATAAATCGTCAAAAAAAAACATCTAGCTCGCGACTCAACGGAAGAACCATTACCTGGTCAGCAAAATTATAATAGTTTTAAAGCAACACCAAAAGCAGCTAGGCAGCTCTTTAACAAAGGAAAAATAGACACTCAGCTTTATGCTTATGTCCCTCCAAAAACGCTTGAAAACTTGTAGGAAGAAAATTTTTCCTCCAAAACCGCTATGAATATAGAGATTACTTCATGGTTTATAGTGAGGGCGGACGATTTTTCTTCACGAGTTGTGAAGAATAGAAAACGAACGAGTGAGCGCAGCGAACGAGTGAGTTTACTTTTCTTCACAACGAGTGAAGAAAAATGGTACGGGCGAACTAACCATGAAGTAATTTGCTTATTTTTTAGGTACTGAGATTTACTCCTTACAAAATACTACTAACTGATCATGAATCACGCTGGGCTAGAAAAATCAAGATACCACAACAAGGTGCAAAACGCACTTAGCAGGCTTTATTTTGGAGCATACCGAATAAACATGACAGTCAAGTTAAAAATGCGTTCAAAATTTACTTCTCGAAAATGATACAAACATTGCACGAACTGGAAAATTCTACTTTAAACACTGTTGGAATGTCGCTAGAAGTATAAGAACCAAAGACAGTTAAAAACGTTTTAAAACGACTCATGAATGACTCAGGAATGTCTTGTGTACGGGAAATACAATGTAAAATTACCTTTTTGTTTTGATCAGTTTAATGCGGCTCTTGCTTTTTCAAACACCACTTCTTTTGAGATGCTAAATCCGTAGCTTTTTTATTCAAATAACCGTTGCGAAAGAGAGAACGCAGCGAACTTGGCTCATAATCTTTGTTTTCCTTCTTTCCCACTGCTACCGGACAAATTCACTCATGAACTGAATTGAGCTCGTTTGAAGGAATTTCTTCTACGGACCTTGATTCGCCTTTCAACGTCAAGAATTCTTTCAGTGAAGCGACGGGCTGTTCGGATTTGTTATTCGTATTTTTATTTTCTTGATCTTGTATGAAGTCCTCGACTGAAGCTGTATCTGCAAACCTAGAATTTCTCAAAGACGAAGCTGAGGAAGAAGCCGTTATTGCTCACTTTTTGCCGAGTTGATGGCGCCAAAACTGATCCCACCTCTATGAACAGTGAATTGGTCGGACCACTTTTTTTCACTAGTGAAGAAAATGGTCCAACCAATCAAATTGCTTCTAGTTTTTTACAGACTATTTTTCTCACACAGATTTATAAGGAGTAAATCTCAGTACCTATGGAATAAAATCCGTTTCTTCAGCAAAACATTGTAGACTGCTGTAGACTGCTGGCTGTAGGTTGTGTAGCCGCGGCAAGCCGCGAAAAGCGCGCGAAAAACAAAGCCTCCTTTCGGTTTAAGACCTTTTAAATATCCCGGATGACTATGGCCGCCATGTTGGGGCAACGTCGTTCGTCGTCGTCGTCGCTAGGCGCACGCGCCCGCGAGCCATGCCGCTAGTCACAATGACCATGAAAACTCAAACGCATGGTTTTCTCAATTTCTGTCCTCGCACGGTAGTTATGGGGCTCCGCTCTGCGGCTCTTCGAGCCGCTGTGGAGCTCCGCTATTAATCTGCAGTTCAAATATATGGTCTTTCACATATTCATTTGCATCATAAATAACTTTATTAAATAAGTATTGGTGATCATAAAATTTGTTGTGGGCTCAATACATTCAGTTTGTACTTTTAATGAAAATGCCTGCAGGAGAAGAGATCTTTTTATAAGACAAATGGAACTAACAAATCCTCACCAACTTGGGAATTGGTAACTTCATGATGGAAAACTAGAAGGAAAAACAGTCCAAATTGTTCTTAAAAACAATTGCAAGATCAAAGTGTAACAAAAAATGACACTTCTTTAATACCATAATATTGATTCATGGAAAGTTAGAAACATTAAATATTTCACAGCTCAATTCTCCCATGCCAGTGGCTTTTTCAAAGAGTGGCCTCAGTGGATGCAGTTTTATCCAACAAATGAAAAACTTAGAACCACACAAGGTAGTAAAACAAACAGTACTGTTTGGTAGCTTTCCAAGAAATGGTCACTTAACATGGTTCAATGTTCAAGATGAAAATCTGTCTTCTTTTCTCGTGTGCCTCACTAAATATAGTTGACATCCTCTGCTTGGGGTTCCTGTGTATCATCTTCCACTAAAGACTGCTGCATCAATGAAGATAGGTACGAGGCCACATCCTGTGATTACAAGGAGATTACGGTTGGAACTACAGTAAGCTGATATTGATCGCGATGATTGTACACTTGACTTAAAAAAAGAGAAATCTAGCTTTTCATCTGCAAAATAATGCAAAAGAAAAGTTCTGCAAGCATAGATGATTTAACCCATTATATGAACTTGGTCCCGACTTGGACTGTTGGTTTAGCTTTATAGCTGGTAAAGCATTGCATGTTACTGTAGAGGTTAATTGGGGGGTTTGCATCCTGTTCCAGCCTGTTCTTTTTTCAGGCCAAATCACAAAGTTCTGCTGAAATCAAATTAAATTAAATAACATAAAGAGTAAAGTGGTACACAAAACCTCTTGTTTTGATTGCTTACTTTTTTACCAAATGATTCGGCAAACTCAAGAGCTACATTTCCATACTGAAAATCAAGAAGAGAAATCAAAGTCATTAATTAAGCCTGTAAGTTAGGCTAGGATGCTTGGTTGAGGAAAACTTAGATTTCTCTTTGACAAGTCTTTTCATATTCATGCTCACACCCTGCCTATTTCATAGACCTCTAACATTTTCATGGTCAATTCGTTCTGAGAAACAGCCATTTGTTTTCGATACATCACCAAAATAAAGTGGCTGTGAAGGCCCTGGAAAAAGAGCTCTAAGGAAAAAATGCATAGAAAACTGTGATATTTGGACTACCAGGTTAACATGAGCCTTAAAACACTCGACACTTCACTGCAGCTCTGAAGGATTCCAAGTCTGAAATTAAATTGTACCTGACTACTCAGTAATGTACTGTTGTCTTATAGGAAAGTCACAGATGTCTACAAATGTCCAAGATGATCAAGGAATTTCTAAGGGAAAACAGTTCTACCCATCAACCTTTTTTCCAAACTTCATCGTACACTGAGGCAGATGATCAGGTTGATCAGCAGTCTCATTATTTCATAAGTCAGAAAAGTAAGGCATCGGCAATCATCTGAGAGAGACCACTAATTGACAGAATCCTTACTCTTGGGAACTATAGTTACATTTTAGGGGAAAAGTTAAGATCCCAAAGTGGTGTGTCAGATAATATGGAATATAATTTTCCAGCACTGTCTTGGAATCTTTTTATCAACGGGCATTTCAAGACTTTTCCAAGTTTCGGCAATAATTCACCATCATCAAAACTGAAAAAGTTATTCACGAGGATGTTAACTGTGTGAAGTAGCTTCAGGAAAAAAGATCTACAGATGTAGCAAGATTTCTTGAAGTACAGTCAAATATAAACAAACCTCGTTTTCTGCAAAAATGTTTGCTCCACTGTTCACCAGTAGCTCTACCAATGTTAGATTCCCACTGAGAGCAGCAGCCTGTAAAAAATGAACACCCCAAGGGGGGTACTCAGGTACCTTAGTGAAGTCGGGGTCTACTGGGGTGGGAGTGTTCGGTATAAAGACTGTTTGGGTTATGGAGAAAATATGTATGCTCCCTAGTATTACAAGGTTTTGTTTATGCTTTCCCTCTTAGCCTAGAGTGAAGTTTGACAGTATCTCCAGCACTCACTCCAGAGTGGACCTAATTGATCCTCTATAGTTAGGCAGTTACTGGAGACAATTATATTACCTGGGGCAAACAACTGTACATGTATTTCATTCCTAAAAGAGTATTAACACACTCCTGGATATTTGTATATTCAACAACCCCATTCAAGTCTTTTAGAAGTTGTTAGGTAACAAATTCAACTTGGCGGCTCCAATAATGTTCAGCTGCATGCACAGTCAACAGCCAGCTATTTGTTGGGTGATAATGGACAATCTGTTGACAAACAACCCAACATTTAAAGAGGCCCTGTCAGGGGGGGGGGGTCCCAGGTCGCTTGTCGGAATTTTAAAATGCCTCGTGTCGGCGTTTTGTCAAGGCTTCACGTCGCTGTCGGAAATTAAGGGACAACTACTTCAGTTTTTTGTCACTAATTCTCGGCTTTGATGTCGCTGTCGACATTTTTTAATAGAATGGCAGTCGTTTGTCGCTATTTCATTTGGTCGCTGTCGCTACTTTTCGGCCCATGTTGCTTGTCGGAATTTACCCTGGCAGGGCCTCTTTAAAAAGCATTATCAACCACTGATGCCGACTGTCATAAAACTGTCGGTTTTCACAACTGCTGACTATAAGCATATGCTGACAGTACTCTGGGTTACTTAATCTTACCATCAAAGAAGTTTTTCTGATTTTGTCTGCCTTATTAACATCAGCTCCATTTTGGATCAGGATTTGAGCTACCTCCACATTGCCATCTATGGACGCTGAAACAAATGTGTCAACACTTCTGTTGGTACACAGAGCATAACAAATGATCTGCGACCTGTAGGAAGGCCTGTCCAAGGAGGCCAACAAAATTCATCCGAAATTCATAAACTTTCCCCAGGAATTGGTATAGAAAATTTGTGGGAACCATATGGTAAGAGAAGTTGTCATTCCTGATAAGATTAATTTTTAAAGTTGTTGAGTAGCTTCTCCTGAAAATCAGAAGGTTTTAAAGATGAATTTCCACTAAATGATTATATTCCCAACCAGAATTTGTTGGGTTTGTCACACTTTGTCAAATCTGAAATTGTACGACACTGTTTTAATACTCTGAGAATAAAACTAGGTTGTGTCCCCAGAACCCTTCTAGGTAACCTCTGTGGTTGATATCTACTTCACTATGGCATGCCTCTCACTTTTTCACCATGCCATGCTACTACTTGTTTGGTCCATGCACAAACTCAATAGGGCCAGTGACCTTAAAATCACCCTTGGCCTAGGTTCCTTGTTTGGCGAAATATTGTTACTTAATTGTTTGTTTGATTCATGTGCTAAGTTTGCTTTGGAATACACTTCCTAAAATTGGCAAATCTGCGCAGTGACGAAAGGATGAACGTTAAACTTGGCATCACATTTCAAATAATTATACCTAGTCTCATCAGAGGTGACCAACCAGAATCATCTTCAACATCCACCTGACAATATAAAAAGTACCAAAAAAATACTGTTAGGTTGCAAGCATTGCCGTAAATTAAGACTGTGTCAATCATACCCTTCAACCATCAATCAAGCAGCAGTTAGGGCTTTGTAACACTGACTGAACTGACAGTTTATATTAGTTCTAAATGGTTTGGTTTAAGACATTTAATGAAACCCATTTAAAAACTGCAAGCAGCCAGTGCAGTCTGTCAGTGAGTATTAAAATAGCAGAAATTATTTGTGCCAAAAATTAACAGTAATGATTTCAAACTCCATGCTCTGTCAGAGATTAAGACATAACTATTAGAGGCACGAGTTTACAGGACTCATTGAAACAAGTGTGCTGCACTTAACATAATCATACATGTAGAAATACATTATGCAGTTGCCATAACTTCAAGTAAACAGCTGTTAAAAGACTTCAAGCCATTGTTGACCAAATTAGTCCAGCAATATTGTTGTTTTTTTTAAGGACATTCTGAAATTTCACACTGCCCACGTGATTGGACAACTTCTGTTGTGACCCCTGTAGGATTCAAACCCACAACCCCACGTGAAACAGATCTACCATTGCTACTGTAGAGAAAATTTACCTTGACTCCATTATCTAAAAGCCATTGTATGCAACCTGTTTTTCCACCATCTACTGCCCAATGAAGACAACAGGAACCACCATTGTCTTTGGCAATGAGAGATGCACTTTGTTCAAACAGCTGTTGAACGACTTTTAAATGGCCTCCAAAGCATGCCAGCATCATACTGAAATATTACTTCCTATTAAAATTCTGATGCTTTCTTGTTATTATTATTATTATTATTTACTATTATTATTTTGTTTCACATTATGTTCTGCATTATACAGTTATGATTAACAAATATATTGCTCATATTTCACTCAACTTCTCTATACTGTATAAATGTGTTCTGTGTGAATAGAAAAACAGTAAACACCATTTTTTCCTTAGTTCAGGAAGTTTGTCCTCGGGTCCAGATAAACTTGTACTCCCGATAACTCAAACCTTTTTCAATTTTCCTTTAAGGTTCGAGTTACCGGAAGTCAACTGTATATCATGTTAACAGGGTATTAAGGCATTATGGCTGCTGATAATTATTACTAAGCACCACAGGAAAATAAAGTATGGTAAAGAGTGCAAGAATAGAGATGGCAACGACTAGAGAAGCACAAAAGGTCTTTCCTTAAAAGAGTTAAAAGATTAGTAGAGCTTGAAGATAGTTGGAAATTAATTTATATATCCTGCACAACAAAGAGGGTTCCCAATAGGTTTGGTGGGATGTGGAATTTGGCTTTTTTTCTTGGTAATATTCGGGATTTGAAGGGGTGAGAAGCAGGAATTACAGTTGCGAGTGGGAGTGGGATTTCATGTTTTTATAGAGTTGGGATGCTAGATTGGCAACTGGAAGGGAAACAGAGCAGGATACGGGATGTGACTTCATCCTAAGTTGACCAGCAAAAAAACCGCAAGGTTGTGGAAATGAACCTTTTGTGCGAATAGCTGTGTCAGGTTTCAGGTAATAAATAGCAACGGCTCTGTACCCTGTCAGGACTTGTCAAAAGTATCCATTATCGCTTACTCCAGTATCAGACTGTATGAGGACTTTGAGTCCCATTGCTTTAATTATTATTTAACAAATTACTAATTAACACAAATATCTCTTTGAAAATGGGGTGGGATTGGGATTCCTAAGTAAAAAGGGCAGGATGGCAGGATTAATAAGAAATAAAAACAAATGGACAGGAAAGTGGGATCTGAGAGCCCCATATCTTGTGGACCCTCAACAAACCTGGTTTTTCCACTTGAGCTACTATAATTGACATCTGCCTTGTGTTCAATCAAATTTGCCACAATGCTAAGAAAATTAATGGAAAAAGTTCCAAGTCAAACTATTCAATTAGGCTGCTCTTTCACTGCTCCCCCCCTCCCTCCAGTTTTTCTTCACTTTATTTATCTTTTGCTTCAGTGGTTCAACTTGCACAATATTATACTGGCTCTTTAGAAGTATCCTTAGAGGAATAGCTGTTTTCTACCATTTCCTTATTTCTGTGTGTACTTGTAATTAAACTGCACATAAACAAGAAAAAATGAGAGTTTTTTTACTATCAGCAGTTAGTCCTAAGGATCCTGAGTTCAATACTGAACCTACTAACTTCCTCCCTTCAAGCTCAACACAGGTGCAAACCTATAAAACGTTATTATTCCTATGGGTTAATCAAGCAAAAATCAAGCCTCAGCCAAACCTTGTGTATCCCTTTTGCGCTGCAACCATCAATGGAGACATTCCATAAGAATCGGTAGTATCAACTATGTTTTCTCCACTGCAAATGGAAAGACATCTAAAATTCAATAATGGTTAGAATACCCCATGGTACTACATGACAGTACTACAGACCAAGACTTACTCTTCCATTCCAAAGATCAGAATACTGCCACACATTGCCAGAGAAAGAGTTAAAATAGAGCAATACTAAACAGTCTAAAGAGAGCTCAAGTTGTGGAGTATTACTCATAATGTCTTAAAACAAACAAGGTTTAAGTTATCAAGGGGAAACCCAGAAAGAAACAACCTGACGGGAAGCAGGAATAACTTTGAGATAGTGGTACGTTTGAGTTACTGTACCAAAAAGGCTTGATTTACTATTATTGAAATTTATCTGAAAAGTAACCAATATGGTACAAGTTACTGTGAAATTTAAGTTTCTGTGAGTTTAGGTTATTCAAGGTCAAATGTCTTTGTTATTCAAGGTCAAATGTCAAACCTTTCTGCGAGAATCGTTTTCACTTTTTCCAAATCCCAGTTCAAAACAGCTCTGTGAAGATCTTGGCCACCAAGAGGGATCTCTGTCAGAAGAGGGAAAACGCTTAAATAATCATTAGTTACAGCCTTTAATGGGCAAAAGAGCAAGTTGTCATGGCTATACAAAAAAAGACAGGTCAGACATACATTGTACAGTACGTGTAATCTAATAAGTGAAATACCAAAGCCACTTCTTATGAATGTACATTATTGAAATATGGTACAGTAGTACAGTGATTTGTTCATTGTACTTTAGATCAGGAGGTCAGGAGGGGCAAGGTTGGTGCACTGATGAGAGCCCTTGCCTCTATGCACCTCTGTGACCTGGTTTTAAATCTTATGGTCTCATTTAGGTTGAGTTGTTTGTTGTTGGTTCCCTCCTTGTCTGAGGACTTTTCTCACGGTTCTATAGTTCTCCTCTCTCCGTCAAAAACTGAAACCTCCAAATTCCAATTTGATCTCGGGTTCTTGGATCACAGCTTTATCAGTCATGACTTTTGTACTGTTAAGTGTTACCCTACCTTACTAAATTACGTTATTATGAACCAAAGGTCTGGAGTTTCAGGAGCCCTAGGCAACAGCACTGTACAAACTGAACTCAGAAAACTTCTTCATGCTTAAAGCTCTTAGTTAACAACAACAATCTTTAGAGGAAAAACACTATTTCTAAGCTATGAAGGAAGCCTAAAATAATTAAGTTTAATATATGAATACAAGGCACTAAGACTGAGAAAAATGACAGAATTTAGCAAAAGACTACTTTACAGGTGATTTGGGAAACACAACTGTTAATAAGAATACAAGTAACTAATAATTATTGAGAAGATTTAATGTCAATCTGTATTCTGTATTTATCTGTATTCTTCTTGAAAGTACCTATATATATGCAGTATGGTGACATTTAGAAAGCATATCTGTCCAAATATCAAGATAGTTCATGACTAAACATTTATATTCTCATTACCAAAATTTGTTACTTTGTATTGATGAGACTAAAAGAAAATGGATACTGATTGTCATTGGACTGAAAGGCTTACTTTTTGTACTAAATACACTGTACCAGATGTGCACATGTACTCACTTGTTGTGGTAACAGATATTACTTGACTCCATGGACTATGCCCATTGTCATTACTCACACGAAGACGATAGCGATATGTCCTGTTTGGTTCAAGACCTCGGAATACATTGCTTTTAGCAAATCCACTGAGAGGGAAGCAGAAATTCAAGATCACAGAACAGTCATAAATTAACAAAAATTACAACTGCAGGTTTTTGTTGAAGGGTTTGGTTTAAAACTATGCTAAGTGCATTTTCTGGATATTTGTCATAAAAATTCAAAAGCTTCTGAACGAAGCGTCAACAGGCAAACCAAAATGATAAATTTAAGTATTAATATATAATCCATTACAGGCAACATTTCATCTTTAATCTTACTTGTAAACATTTCCAAATCCTTTTCTGGTTTCCTCTTCTTCTTCCTGGACACAAAAACGTTTCCTTTTCTCACAGGTGTTATCTGTTGGTAACTGGTTCCAGTACAGTTCTATACTGTCATGTGTGACCTTCCCAACAACAGGAGGGGCTGGCTTCTCAGGAACTAGGATCAATGTAAGTATCTGGGTAACTGTGCACCTACCCCTTCCCTAACCCAACAAGTTAAGTTAAAAAGTTAGCGTTAATTTCGGGTTAGGGGAGGGGTAGTAGGAACTACAACAAAGATAACTGCTCAGCACTGACTGGCCTACATTATAGCCGAGTAGGACCAATTTGCCTTACATTGCTCTTACGCTATATACCGCAATGGCCCAAACTGTGACATGTAATATGGTACCCTAAATGTACTGTAAGTGCCATTACATGTTCTACCATGATGCCCAAAACTACTATCACACCCGGCCCTAAATGATAATGCCAAATACTACCATAACCTAGTATACCATATCACATTATTTCACTAAAATACTGCAAACTTACATGTAAATGAAAAATATAAATACCACAGTGACTGGTGCCTACCCCTGGGCCTGATGACACCATAAGTTGAAATAAACTCTCCTATATATGACCTGGTACAATTTATAAAGAGAGATCGGGTAACACTTCAAACAAACTTAGAATTTCTATGACTGATTGCCAAAGAGTTAATAGTACGTCTCCACAAATACTGTTGAATGAACTCACTGAGTTCACTCAACAGTATTTGTTGACATTATATATAATCGACTTGAATTTATGCTTTTTCATGTGAAAATCATTTTCTCTGATATTAAGTCTTTGGATGTTTTTGCTTGTCAACCAAAAAAACCTGGGTCCATCCTACGTACCTGACATAACAAACCAGCGGACTCTCCAATCTGTGAAAAAGAAAAGAAGCGCATTGGCTATGCTCTTAAAAATAAAGGATGCAAGAATCCCAGACATTGAAAAGATTGTGATCGTGAATTCAAAGTCAAAACACACGGAATAGAATGTAAGATTACTAGAATAATCATGAACATACCTTTTACTGGTAGTAATCTGTAAACAAAAACTTCTCATTCAGTAGCTGGCGCCAGAGTACATAGCTTTTACTTGTGATCCTGCAAAGAAAAAACGCCAGCATGGAAGATATATAATATGTGAGTTGCATGTCTTTCCTGAACGTTGTGCAAACATCTGTCTGTCTGTTGCTGATAGAGCTGTACTATGAACGAGAGATTAGAGGAGTTGAGTTAGTTAAGTTCAAGCTTGGCGCTCAGAGACCAAAACAAAAGTAGTAATAATTAGCTTACATCACAAAGGTAATTATTATCACAGGTTTGTTTAGATATATACGCACGTTAATTAGGCTTTATTAGCTAGTAGAAATAAGCTTTATGTATTATGTTCGTTGGTCTTTTTAGGTGGCGTGAATATTAAGATACAAATATTTCCATTCTCGGTTCGGTTGTAAACCCATTATTCAGGGGTCGAACTAAAGCTCTCTTCGTGGGGCAAGCTTTTTAAGTTTATTTCACGACGCGATCGAGTGTTTGTGACTTGTAATGGATTTTTAAGCTGATGTTCTTTTATGCAGACTTAAGTATAAGTAAAATACAGATTTCTAATGTCTACAATACTATTGAAAGAACGGACGCATTTAACGTAGATCAGTTATTCCATCAAAATTGAACAGTCAACAATCTCAAACTTTTCGGGGTACAGCAACTTACAGCTCGGACGATGGCATTTCTCCCTCGTAAAGCGCTCTTAAAGCTACCGCTGCACTGTTCTACCTTTCTGTACTTGTAAAATTTGAGAACCAGTCGATATCTCTTCGCAAAAACATGGTTTGGCAGCATAAATTTCCTTCCCCGTGGAGAGAACGACACCAACAATGCTTGTTTCCCACTATCGATCAATTCCATGGGGCCTATCGGTGGGTGGGTCAAAATTTAGACCCAGTTAACAAGAAATATCCCCAAAGTTTTGCAGATATCAAGGTCTGCTGTTTATTGACGAACCTCAAGTTTCTTCTTTGTGAAAATTAAAACTACTACACATGCAAAAATGTTTTGGAGAGAAGATAACTTTCGAAAACAGCAAAATGTTCCCCACCCTTCCCTACAGCATTGCTTTCACTAAATGCTCAGCGGTCTTTGAAACCAAATAAAAGATGGCGGTTTCAATATCTGTGAATATAGCGAAACTTCAGATTTGAGGAGGGCAAATATTCATGTAATAACCGTCAATTGAACGTTACTTTTACAGATTAACTGATGATACTATGAAGCTTTCCCCGCGTGTTATACCGGGATCTCTTCACGCGCAAAATCGAGGTGCTTGTGACTGGTAAGGTCAACTACATGTAGAATGCAAGAACTGTTTGATTGTTTCTTGTTTGTACAGTACTTTTAATTTGCAGGAAATACAGTAATCCCCGTGTTTATTTATAACATTTAAATAGATTTGTATTTCTATCAAATTAGAGTTAAAGCCCGGTATCTCAAACTCCAAATGTAAATGAAAAATTTAGTTCGAGACGGCTAATTATATTTATATGACTGAAAAACGAGTGAAAGGAGAGAAGGTTTCAGGTTGAGATAGCATGGAGCTCGAGAAAGCTAGGTTCGATGAGAATTAAGTACTGTCAAGGGGGTTCATTAAAAAATGATGATAATTTTCAAAAATGATATGTTATCCAGATTGAACTAATGGGTTGTTTCCGCCCCTTTTTGCCCTAGCTCAATTTGCTCATGAATGCCATAAAATGGAAGTTTGTATGAGTTACGATTCACAGACTAGAAGTATTATAGAGACAAAGAATGTGTTGAAACTGAAATTGAAATCTTTGATTGATACCCTTTGATATTTCCCCAATATTACAGAAGCAAAAGTCCATTACAGTTTTCTTTATACCTTCGGAAATATTAAATCCCTTTGGAGGAATCGAAGATGTGAATTGTGCACCTGCAGGAATCCAGGATAAATCAATAGAGTTAGTGGTAAGATTTCCGCACAGGTCCCTACTTCATTATTCATGCTGTAGTTGAATTGTCTTGGGAGGTGCGCGTGCAAACATTTCTAAGAACGAAACCGTATGGCTACAGCATGCATAATGAAGTAGGGACCTGTGAGGAAATCTTACCAAGTTAGGTTACTAAGCTTTACATGGTACATAGTGGAACCCAGTTGGTATATAGATGTTACAGGTTAAATGTGATTTCAAGTTAAAATTATTTAACCTAGGTTGGCTTGTAATTTCTTTGTGTCTGGTATTCTTTATCATAAATATAGGCAAAGAAATTACAAACCAAAATTTAACCTGAAATCAAATCAAACCTGTAGCATAGACACCAAAAGAAAACTAGACATGTATGTGTTATCCTGCAGGGTTACTCCAGATTTAAATTATCGTAGAGTTGCATAGGATTCTTTTAGGATAGACATTCATGTTTCTGTGGTTTCCTTGGGAAAGGAAATTTTGGATACTACAGCTTAGGTCTGCCATGTAAAGTTAAGTCCTTTTATACTAATCAAAATGCTGACCATTCCTAATTCTTTCATGGGTAGGGGGTGGCAGTCCCTAATTGCATATGGATGCCAAAATTTTGTAGTGGTCTTGGATCCCAAATCTGTTCAGGTAAGAGGAATAAAATTGATATAGAATGTAATTTAATACTAGCATATTAAAGGTTTATACAGTGGCAATCAGGAAGTGTATACCAAACACAAGACAGTGTGTTTCTACACCCTCTTTTGAAATGTCTAGTTATTAAGTTCCAAATGTTAAAAAGACCTTTGCTACTTTCTCACTCTCTTTGTCTTTGCTTTCAATGTAGCAGCGTTTCCTGTTGCTACTTTTGGAGTGTCGCTACACTGTACTTTCAGTGTAACTTAAGCATCTGCGGGTATATAACGAACTCACAATATGACCAGCTCCCAGTTGGCTTGATAGCTCAGTTGGTAGAGCACTGCTCAGGTATCGCAGAGGTCTTGGGTTCAAATCCCATTCAGGCCTGAGTTTTTTTTTTTTTCAGGCTTTAAAATTCACAGCTGCTTAAGTTGTGTACATAACTGCAATGATCATTTAATGTTATTACATATTAATCCACAGTTCAAATATATGGTCTTTCATATATTCATTTGCATCATTCTTCTTCATCTACGGGTATATAACGAACTCACAATATGACCAGTTCCCAGTTGGCTTGATAGCTCAGTTGGTAGAGCACTGCTCCGGTATCGCAGAGGTCTTGGGTTCGAATCCCATTCAGGCCTGAGGTTTTTTTCAGGCTTTAAAATTCACAGCTGCTTAAGTTGTGTTCATAACTGCGATGATCATTTAATGTTATTACATGTGAAATTTTATGACTACATTTGTAGGGTTGGTACTTTTGGGGGGTGGTTCCTTTTGGAATTTTGTGGGTAAATTGTGAGTGGTTCATTTTAGTAGTCCCTGTAAGGCAATGCTGACTGCTTGGACAACCAATCAAAATGCCTCGCTTGGTCTTGGACCAGGTCAGACATAATATAATAAAGTACAAAAATTGCATGTACACTGTATTTACTCTACGTTTTTTATAGTCTGATGACTTTGATTTGAGTGAAGTTTTACTGCAAAGTTAATGTGCTAGATACCATCTCATATAGTTATACTTGAAAAGTATGAAAGTTGCATGTATTGTACAGCCGTGATTCAGTATAATGGTTTAGTTAATAACTGTTACTGCAGCAGATGTCTGCTGCTAAGTACCAAAAAACAAGGCCCTTTTAACAATCTTTCCAGCTCTGTCAAAACTTTGTCAAATGAACATTTTCTAGGTAAACAACACTTACTACATCCAGACTTCAGTATTTTCTTTTACCTTTTAACACTGAGCTGCATGTCTTTTCATTTTGGGGTGTTTATATCATCAGTTTCAAGGAAGTCAGTAATTTGGAACAATCTTGTAAGGTCAGCATTTCTAAGTTTGAGCCATGCAATGTTTCCTCATTGGTAGTGAATGTCTTTTTGTCTTTCTCAGATTATTCAAGTTCTCAATCTTCACACTGCTCCGTGTACAAAGGTAGGCTCTCCAGTCTCGATCAAGACTCTGCAATTAATACTCTGTTGATATGTTAGCACATTCTCCTTAGTGGTAATATGTGAAATGCAAGGATACCACGCAGGGTTGATGCTAAGTACTAGCTGCTGGCAAAATCCCCTATCTGAGAAAAAGGTGATTGTCATCTGAATTTTAGCCATTGTTCAACTTTTGGCCGTGACCAAAGTGGCTAAAATAAGAAAATAATTGATATAGCTGTCTGTCTACAACTTTATTACTGTAGTTATCAGTCATACAACTGAAAGAAAGTTGTGTTTTGAGAGCTGGTGTACCGTGTTTCGATTTATGTCCTGTCCTTCTTGCGCTGTCATGGAAAATACGAAACTGGACCCCACCTACATATATTGGAGGGGAATTCCTCCTACCCTGCGCTCCTGTAAAATCGCCATAGGACAAAATGTAACTTGCTCAACTCTTATGATGACCAATCTGCTCATGTTATAAGAACATTAAATGTCAGCAACAGTTCCTTTCAGAACAACCTACCACCAGGATCAATTTGGTAAAACCTTTACAAATGTTACATTATATGTAATGTTGTCGCTATTGTTTTCAAACTCTTAACCCTTTCACTCCAAAGGGGTCTGCATTTGACGAGTAAAATCATCTGGTGTTAAACAGAGTAAAATCTATGAAGTTACTCTTGTGAGTGAAAGGGTTAAGAAAAATATATTTTTAAGGGAGATAGTTTTTAACCCTTTCACTCCCAAGGGGTCTCCATTTGACGAGTGAAATCGTCTGGTGTTAGACAGAGTAAAATCTATAAACTTAAGTGAATCCTGGGAGTGAAAAGGTTAAACAATAGCTACAGCTGTAGAATTTTACGTGTAAGTTACATGTGTAAAAGTTTTGTTGAATGTACCCCTGGATTAGTGTGACTCTTGGGTTCAAAATACAGTACAATGTAAATGAAGTAAACTCCTTAGCCAACTTAACAAAGCAGTGTTACAACATTTCAGGTCAAATGGTCACGTGACAACTTTCACCATGACTTCCCTTCTCCGTACCTTTTACGCTTGGCATCAGGAGACACCGCAGGCAACGTCATTGTCTGGGACATTTCACAGGGTACGGCAGTGTCAGAATTCTCTGATGGCAACAAGCCAATCTTGGACCTTGAATGGCTTGGAACACAGGATGCCTGTCACGACCTGCTGGTGGCACTTCATGCCCCGTCCTCCATCATCCTGTGGAATGCCGACACTGGTACAAAGCTGTGGAAGAAGCTGTTCCAAGAGGCCCTTCTGTGCTTTGCCTTTGACCCTTTCACACCATCTAATGTCACTTGTAAGTTAGTTTACTGCATAATCTACTAGGTCATGCTTTTCAGTCTCATTAACTGACCGGGAAGTTATGACTAATTCATTATTAGTAGCCAAGCATTTGATTTTCAAGTGGATGAAGGGACAATTTGATCTGAGCAAGAATATTTTTCTCAGTGTACTGGTAATAATTGCTCAAAGTTTCTTTTAACGTCACAGTGTAAGCATCAGTATATTGATGCTTTCATCTTTATGCAGGAATTTTTTTCTCTAAGTTACCCCACTACACAGATTTAATGATTGTGCGTCCTTCCCTATGTGTATCACTAAAATTCATTTTCTGCACCTGAGTTCCTAAGTTTTTGTCAATTGGACTATACACTTTGTTGGACTGATCAGTGCAATCATCTGTGTTGGAACATCCAGTTTATCAAAATTTATCCATGGCCAGAAGCAGATATTACTCAAGTAATAATGTATATCTACATACAAACATTTCAACATGCTGATTGGCTGAGAGCATATGTCTTGAATTCCAAACAGTGCAGAAAGTTGAAATTGAGTGCAGAAATTAGAAATTATATTTTTGCTTGTGTACTATTAACAAGTAATCAAATGATTTTCAGTGCAAATTGGAATGAATCGGCACTCATAAATTTTTCAAAGGCAGCAAATTGCAGTTGTCTAAAGGCTCATGCAATTTTTTCAGTTTGAAAAATTTACTTTTGCTCATTTATTCCAAATTCCACTCACTCAGAAGGTTAATTACCCACACAAACAAACAATTTAATGATTACTTTTTCAATTCTCTTCACTGGTTTGCATGACACTACATGTATATTAATTTTGCAAGCTTTACATTGATCACTTCTGATTCAAGTGTTAAGGTTAAGAAGATGTACGCATGCACATGACGCCCACTAAAGATTTAAACTGGTATGAATGAGATTTAATCAATGGCTGCAAACAACTTCTGATTTCAATTTTTTTATTACTGTCTGTCATTCAGTAATGTGTCAGGACTGGATCCTTTTCATAAATGACTTCTCCATCAACAAGGCACCAGAAAGCAATGGCCGTAAATTCTACCTGACGAGTACTGGCACTGCCACCCCAAGCGGCAGCTTCACCAGTCCTGCAGCAGCTGCTACAGAAAGTAAAATGGCAGCCAAGTCATCTACTCCTAAA
Organism: Ricordea florida; assembly: GCA_949710005.1. NCBI lineage: Eukaryota > Metazoa > Cnidaria > Anthozoa > Corallimorpharia > Ricordeidae > Ricordea > Ricordea florida. Next base: position 16,284,075 of record OX453287.1, read on the forward strand.
TCGGCTTTGGCCAGGGTCAGACTGTGGGCTGGAGGTGAAGGGAAAAACAGGTACAGAACAGTAACTGTGTATCATTATTATCATCATCGCATTGACGTCAAAATCTTATCTTATTTAATCTTGTGTTTTGTGCAGACATGCCTAGGAGTTAAGAAATTGTTTTAAAAATTAGAACCAAGTGAAATATATAAAGTACATTTATAATATGACAAAAGGAAAAGTATGATAACAGCAAAACAGATAAAAAAAAATTATTAAAAAGAAAAAACTGGAGACAGAAAAAGCATTGACAAATATGATATACAGTACAGATTTACCAAAATGGAACTCCACAGTAAGGTAACTGTGTTTTCAGAGGACACAAGCATGTACATTGTACATGTAGCTATAGAAGGCAGTACTCTGGACTGATTCTCCGCTCCTTTCTCTAACAAGCCAAGAGGTACTTGTATGGGAATGTACTTTGGTATTGGCATGTTAAAACCAAAGCCCATGCTTGGATTCAAAGAACTTCATGCTGCAAAATTGGTAGGAAACTAGGATGAATGGTTTAATTTTTTTTAGTGGAAACCACCAAACATATGCCTTACAATTTTCATAGCAAGAATTGACGCTGGTTATTTTTATTTTCTTCAACCAAAACTCACTTGCACAAAGATTTTCCAGAAGTCCAGGCAATTCATGTCCTAGGAGGTGAATAATGTTGAGTATCCCATGATGGTGAGACAATTGGATTGCTCAAAGTGCCAATCTAGGTTGCTGAGTTGGTATATGTCACAGGTTAAATTTGATTTAACCAAGGTTAGTTTGTAGTTTCTTATTTATGACTCACAATGAATAACAGACACTGAGAAATTACAAACCAGTCTAGGTTATTTAAATCATTTTAACCAGAAATCAAATTTAATCTGTAACATACATAGTAATGAATGATGCGTCATCTGAAGGGTTCTGATAACAATCACATTCTGGACTTGTGTCTTGATTTTAATTTATGACAGTACTGTCATTATTGCCTTCCAGAGCTGGTGAAGACAGTGTGGCCTTCAGTGATTGTCTGCAGCTTGCATACCTTCCATCCACATGCCACCATCTCCTGGCATTATTTCCAAGAGAAGTCATGATCCTAGACATGGAAATCAACCAAGCAGTGTGCTCTTTCAGTCTAGAGCGAAACAGTCCTTCTTTCCTTCAGATCATTCCTTGCCGACAGCGGGATGTCCTTATGTGCTTACACGAAAATGGGAGTGTGATTATGAGGGTGCATAGACGTGTGGTGCAGAATCCATACTTTGTAGGCCCTGGAGATGAAAGCAGTGAAACCAACGCGTCAGTGGATATTATTTATGAAAACAAATGCCAGTCCGACCCACTGAGACTTAGCAAATCCAGTCGCTTACATGGCTTCATGTGCTGTCCGACCTCTGAATGCAAACTGGCTTTGCTGATTAGCGATGGGAGAGTGTTGATCTGGGAATTGAAAGCTACTAAAGTGCAATTATCTGATTCTGAGTTAATGTCTCAGGAAGCATTGAAGGCTTCATTGCCATGCAATGTTGATTCATCACAGCCTGTTAGCAGTCCATCACTGACCCTCTCAGATGTGATTGCACCTCCTCTGACATCTGGAAACGTGATTCAAAATGCTGCTCATTTTAAGTTTCTTCTTGTCAGTCTGTTAAACAGTGTGACGTCTCAGCCAACGTGTGCAGTGATGTGCCCTCCCCTCACAACCAAAAATTGGGCAAGTTATAAACCTCTCATGGCAATTGGTAGGTGACAGTCTTCCTTTATGATGAGAATACAAAGAATACCCTTTCACTTTGACCATCATGTGACTTTCATGCACGACGATTCCATTCTCAAAGTTTATACTCACGTCATTATCTGAGACGGTAAAGTGCTCCTCCATTTCTTCGTCTTGTTCTATAGTCTCCAAAGAGTATCAAAATCATCGCTGAGCAAGTATCAAATTGTCTAAGCTGTCCGCCATATTTGTTGTTGAGTGTGCACTCTTGTGATCACGTGACCGATAAATTCAACATTGAGAACAGGCCTATTGTTTTTCTCTTTGAATTTTGCCGGGTTTCATAACCCGTTCCCTCTACTAACTTTGCTTTGACATTCAAATCCCAGCAGTATGTTGGATGTGTGTCTCCTGAATTGCGTTTGATGACCTTGCTGCTATATTAGTCTTGTATAGCTCAGTTGTAGAGGGTCTAAACTACAGTTTACAGCAATCGGAAGGTTGCGTAGTAGGTTCAACCCCTATTCAGAGAACTTGAATTTGCTTTTTCCTGTGATAGGATTGAAAACTACATCTTTAACAAATTTTCCAGACTCAAAACATATGATCTTCATTATTTAGCAATACCAAGTTGAAAGGGTAGTAAACAGCTGAGTAAAAGAAGTAGGAAATAAAAACTTTGCCCTTAGGGCACCCAATACAAGAAATATATCAGTCGGAAACAGAGTCAAAGGTTCTTTTATGTGGGGGTTGCAGACCTTCAGGCTGAAATGAAGGCCTTGAGCTTATAAATGTTTTCAGGATCAATTTCTTTTCAAGAGATATGTTGGTCAGAAATACAGTCACAGATTTTTTCTGTGGAGGTTTGCATACTAAAACCACCTGGCTGAATTTTGTCCCTTAGGGCATTTTAAGTAATGACATCAAGGACATTTTAACATGTTAATTTCTCTACAAGAGGTATGTCAGAAACATATCAGCCACATGTCTTTTACATATTCATGGCTTTTGTTTGTCCATATACCAGATCTTGAACATGTGAGGGTACTTTTGACTGAATTTTTTTTTTTGGATTGCATAGATCCCCCTAGCTCATTTGCATTGTATTTAGCCAATGAATTACAATAGGCCAGTCAAATATAACATGAACTTGATCTTCTTCCCAAGGCAACAGTCATGGAAGCATCCAAGTGTTCAACCTCTCAACTGGTATGCTAACCTGGGAGTATACTATTCACACTGGAGCTGTTAGGTGCGTTTTGGCAGTTATATACAGAACTTGTTTATCTGGTTAGGATTAAAATTATTGTGAACAAATTTTTTTTTTGCAGGGATGATTATTGTGTCAGATTGCCTTACAATGCCAATGGTTTATGGTTTACCAGGACCCCAACCCCCCCTCTCCCCCGACCTACTTACTTCTGCCATTCTTTCCATTTTTTTTGTATATCATATTATTGATCATATGACCTGTCTGGCCCCATGCATCTTCCTCTTGGGAAAGGTATGACAAAATCTCCATATGAGGGCAGTATGCCGTGCTGCAAGCAGGGTTGTAAAAAGCTGCACGGCCCTGAATATGGCCCTGTGAGATGCAGCCGCTGACTGGGCTACTGGTCATGCTCAAATAATTGGCTCTCGGCCATTAAGCACAGAGCTTTTGCCAAAGTATTCTCCCATCCATCTTTCCCACTCACTCAATAAGTACATATTAAGTAATCTGTTTGGATTTTTTTTTATTTCTCTATACTACTGTAGCTTTTACTTTGTACCTTACATGTAAGTTAAGTTTTGGTACTGGGCAAGATTTACAGTGCTCTACATATCTTCACAAGACAAATTGTCAAATTAGAGCTATCTAATAATAGTAATAGTAATAATGAAAAAAGTAAGTTTTTAATTTGACATACTGTTGTTTATTCAGAGGAATTGCTTGGAGTAGTCTGCAAGAATTCTTTTCTTGGTCACACCCATCAGGAAGCTCATCCAGGAATGAATTACAACTGATGGACCTCACCACTGGTAAGATAAAAAAAAAAAAATAAAATAAACAAAAAAAAATAAAATAAACAATCTCAAATTCACTAGCACTGTGATGTTATGCAATATCTGATGAAACATGGCTCAACTTTCTTAACAGTCTGATCTGTTTGCATGTCCAATAAAATGTGCCTTAGTTTGCATCCTTAAGGTGACTCTCCTGTTTTTCACTGTGTATCCTACTGAGCATACATGTACTATTGCGACATCAAAATTCCAGTATATTTAGTAGCTGGCTGGCTTATGAAGGGTGGATTCCTTCCACTTCCTTGAAAGAAAACTGGTCTCCTTCCAAAAGTGTGAAATCCAGTATCCCAGGGTATTTTTTTAAGCTTAAGGATGATATGCGATCTCCCGTACCAACTCAACTCTTGAACGACACAATTGAGATCTCAGTTCAGGCTTGTTCTGCTATATCCCTTGCCCTAACTGGAGTTTTGTTACTTTTCAGTTTTACATAAATTTAAGGATGGTAGTGTTGATTGAACTGCTATAGATTTAGATTATTATGCACTTCACTAAGAAGGTCTAGACAAAACTGACTGCCCTGAAAAAAGAGCAATAATGAAACAAAACAAAACAAAATAAAACAAAAACAAAATCAAACAAAAAACTTAATAAAACAAAAAACAAAACAAAAATTAATAAAAACAAACAAAACAGACAAAATAAAACAAAAAGAAAAAACAAAAACAACACAAAAACAAAACAGTAAGCGAGTTACACTTATTTCCTTGCTTTATCTTTGCTTGTGTTTCTACATGGCAGGTCAAACAACTCCAATTCATCTTGGCAAAGCGGCAGAGGAGTCACCTATTGAGGCACTTAAAGTGTCTCATCTGAGGTAGAGTTAAAAGAATTACTGTCTGGAATTAACAAGGGTATTTTAGGCTTGCGCAACCAATTCTTAAAATTTCTGGTTTCAAGAAAGTTGGTGGCATTCATTTGAGGTATAGTTACTGAGAATACTGGAATTAAAATGACTCTTTTAAGCTTATACACATTTCCAGACAATAATAAGCCAGCTCTCGTACAGTTCACCAGGCTTTTGAGGAAATCATTTTGACATGAGGCAGACCATTTCCAGGAATAATTTTGCAGAAGTTGTGGCATACTTAAAATTCATGGCCAATTCCTTAAATGTATCACAGTGGCACGAATAGCCCATTTCCGAGTTGCTACATGCCTCAGTTTCATAGCGAGTCCAGGTGCAAGACCATTCAAATGGAAATGAGTTTAATTTGCATAAGAATACTCTATCATTTCCATTTGAATGGTCTCGCACCTGGACTCGCTATGAAACTGAGGCATGTAGCAACTCAGAAATGGGCTATTGGTTGCACATGGTGAGTTTTTTTTTCTTGAATTGGTCAACGATGTTTGGAACCAGCAACCATTGTGAGTCGTGCCTGGGAATTCAAGGAACTTACCCAACCGACCGACAGTTTCTTAAAATGGGGTCATTTTCCAGTTTGTCATTTTGCCGGCTAAATAAAATAATTGTTGCATTTGCTTAAATTTCCTTTTGCCTGTGATGGCAGAATTCTACATGACTTTGTTGTATGTGTTGCAGTTAATTTTTGTTTTCAGTTAATTTTTATTTTGAACTAGATAATTTTTTTCTTCGTAGTTAGTTTTATTTTTAACTAGGTGACATTTTTTTAACTAGGTGATATTTTTTTAACTAGGTGATATTTTTTTAACTAGGTGAGATTTTTTTAACTAGGTGATATTTTTTTAACTAGGTGAGATTTTTTTAACTAGGTGATATTTTTTAAAAAAAATACAGGTCACAGGTTATTGTTTTACCAATACAGAAATTATCCTAAACATTCATTAAATCCAACCTTGGGACTTATCAGACTTAACGTTAGCCTTAATGAATGTTTAGGATAATTTCTGTATTGGTAAAACAATGACCTGTGACCTGTATTTTTTTAAACAAATATTACCTAGTTAAAAAAATGTCACCTAGTTAAAAAAATATCACCTAGTTAAAAAAAATATCACCTAGTTAAAAAAATATCACCTAGTTAAAAAAAAAGCTATCTAGTTCAAAATAAAAATTAACTGAAAACAAAAATTAACTGCAACATGTGCATTGTGCATTTTTCTACAGGCAATACTTTTTCGTAATTATCAAAGACAAACCGATGCAGCTGTGGGATTTAAAGAACCTAACAGTCCTCAGAGAGGTTCCTCCTAACTTCCCTTCAGTAACAGCTTTGGTATGTACTCCAGGAGGGGAGGGGGACGTACTCCTAAAAGATATGAGTTTTCAGCCATCTTGGTCATAAATAGGGTATTGTTTTTGCACTCTAGTCTTGATATCATGGGTATGTTTTTAAGACGAAGCCACTTTTATTGGGGAGCAGGGTTGGCGCAGTGGTGAGAGCGCTCGCCTTCCACCAATGTGGCCCGGGTTCGATTCCCACCACCGGCGTCATATGTGGGCTGAGTTTGTTGGTTCTCTACTCTGCTCCGAGAGGTTTTCTCCGGGTACTCCGGTTTTCCCCTCTTCACAAAAACCAACATTTGATTTGATGGACTCAGTTTTAATTTAATATGATTTAATTAATTTAATTTGTGCTTTACATTGTTCCCAATTAGTACATCAGTGCTAGATACAGTTGACACTCAAATAAAGGTTATTATTATTATTATTATTATTATTATTATTGTTATTGTTATTATTATTATTTCATCACTATCGAAAAGAACATCAGCAAAAGCTCTTCATAAAGTATGTTGATGGCATTTTAACACTGGTTTATAAGGCAGGTCTGAAACAGGGTATCAAGTCATTAATAGGGTGTCAAATTTTTGGTCAGGTCATAAATAGGGTGGGGAAAATTGCAGATTTTGGTCATAAATAGGGTAAGGGTTTTGGGAAGCAGGCCGCACACCCCTCCCCGATTTTTGTGGGAGTACCCACCCCAGGCTGTGCTATAAGTGTGCCACTGTTTAATATCCAGCTACTAAACCTTTTAAGAAGTGTTTTGATTTTATACAGGTACTCATCTTGCTTTACCGTGATAAATTATAGTAAATTCGATGTAGCTTGACTACAGCTGACGCTTAAGAAGCTGGCAACATTACTTAGTAATGTCAACTGTTTCTGTTAGGGCGGTTTTATTTCAGATCTCTTGTCCTTCTGTAACCAGGGTTTTAAAATCTCTTTTTCAAAAAGGAATGGTCACGGTCTCATCACTCCAAACAACTGAAGAAGCAACGCAGTCAGCAGCTGGAATCAAGTGTCACAGGCATTGCTGCAAATGTGCTGGATCCAAACAGAACTGACCACTCTCAGACACAGGTCTTCATATGATTTAATGCTTTATGGATAGTGAAACAAACAATACCACAGTACAGTAGTGTGCAGTAGCATTACAAAGAATGGTCACACTGCATGGTTTGATCCACAGATGAAAAAGTTAGAACCACACTGTATAGTAAAACAAACAGTATTACAGTACAGTACTGTTCAGTAGCTTTACAAAGAATGGTCACACTGCATGGTTTGATGAAAAAGTTAGAACCACGTTGTGTAGTAGAGCAAGCAGAACCACATTTCAACAGTATTTAGTAGCTTTGCAACGAACGATCACTTTGAGGCTAGACTGCAGAATACTCTAGTATCCCAACTATTCTCTGTGTATCATAGCAATTTAACAATTGTACCCATATATATTTCACACCCTCGCTTTAAGTACCGGGGTATTCTGCAGTTATTCCCACTTTTATCCATCTTTGGAAATGTTAGAACTACAATGTATAGCAAAACAAACAGTACGACAGTACAGTACGTACTACTTAGTAGCTTTCCATAGAATGGTCACACTGCATGGTTTGATCCACAGATGAAAACGTGAGAACCACACTGTATAGTAAAACAAACAGTACCACAGTACAGTGTTGTTCAGTAGCTTTTCAAAGAATAGTCACACTGTATGGTTTGATCCACAGATGAAAAAGTTAGAACCACACTGTAGAGTAAAACAAGCAGTACCGCAGTACAGCACTGTTCAGTAGCTTTACAAAGAATGGTTACATTGCAAGGTTTGATCCACAGATGAAAAAGTTAGAACCACACTGTATAGTAAAACAAACAGTACCACAGTACAGTACTGTTCAGTAGCTTTCCTAAGAATGGCCACACTGCGTCGTTTGATCCACGAGGAAAAAGTTAGAACCACACTGTATAGTAAAACAAACAGTACCACATTACAGTACTGTTAAGTGCATTGTACAGTTCCACACACAGCTGATAAAACGTTAGACCCACAGTGCACATTTGAAACGAGTTTAAAGTTTTCTTTTTTCATGTTTCAGTCTTGGATGAAGGAGCACTTTGTTTGTGTCGATCAGGACCGGGTGTTGTATCATTTTCTGGTGGAAGGAACAGTACTTAAAGATGGCTCTAAGGTCCAGTGTGATGTAGGTGTCCGTTCTGATACCAAATAACTTGTAGACTATTAGTTCCAGTTTTCTACAATTTAATTTACAGTGTATGAAACATAAAGGAATTATTATCATTTGACTCGTGGATTCTATGCCATACAGCATTGATTATTTGCGCTAGCCTATCGAAACGAGCTTATTAGGTAGCCACATAGACTAAACGATCTTAGTCAATAAAGGATTTATTATATGCCAAAAAAAACATTTCTGAAGAAAATGCGCGGAAAATCCTGCATATGCGCAGTCAAAGAAGCTCCTCCTTACTCAGGTAGCCAATCAGATTTTAGGATTTGGTTTGTCTTGTTACGTACCGAGAAAAAATCAAGGTGCAAACGAGAATTTTGGCTCACGGGGCCGCAGTTTGTCCCGGTTTTTGCAATATGAATTACCATGGAGTTACTCACCCAGGGTTGGGATGCTAGTCCAACGCAGGGTTAACCCCAGCATTATATCGCCAATACCCATTTATACACCTGGGGCCGGTTGTTCGAAGGCCGATTACCGCTAACCCATGGTTAAATTTTAACCCGGGTTTCTTTTCCTCTTTTTGAAAAGCGTTTTCTCCGATAACTTTCTCTATTTTATTCAGAGCATGCAATCATCAAATTGTACTGAAAAAGAATTAAACTGAATAGACTTTTTAAGCGCTCATATCTGCATTTAAATTTCGCACTAACCCTGGGTTACCTTAACCCTGCTTCGAACAACCCGGCCCTGGGTGGAGAGAGACAGTATGAAGTTGCCTTTCTCGTCTAAGGAAACAACATAGCGACATCATACGGGCTTGAACCTCGGACATCCTGCTTGGAAATCCAACACGCTAACCACTACCGTCTCCACACTGAGCCTAGACCGCAAGCATGCATTCTTTTTTTTTACCTGAAAACGGGATGCACAAACTGTTACACTACGAACGGCTAATGGCGAGGCCGCGAGACGGGAGAAACGCGGGCGCGCCGAAGGGAGTAAATGTGTTTTTCCTTTCCTCCCCCCACTCCTTTCTCGTCTTTCAATTTATTTGAATAATATTTCGCTAACGTCCGCACTGAGGCAAAAAGACAAACTGCTAGCGGTCTACACAGTGCCAAGCATATACGTGTAATTCATCCGTCTTTGTCTCCAGAGTACCCTTGGTACAGTCACCTACATAGCGTGGAAGGGCGACCTGTTGGTGTTGTCTGACGGTGATGGAAACCTGAGCATCTGGGAATTGAAGGCCCACACGACAAGGTACATATTAAACTTGGCAAGAGTTCCGCACCGGTCCCTACTTCATTATGCATGCAGCAGATGAATTGTTTAGGGTAATGCACATGTAATCATTTCTTGTTATTGCAGAATGAAACAGTGTGACTACAGCATGCATAATGAAGTAGGGACCTGTGCGGAAATAATTCCTTAAACTTTACTGTTAAAAAATTGGAGTAGCACAGCTAGTTGATACAGTAAGTTATGTCTTATGTCTGGATCGAGAGGTGTCTGTGTATCCTTTTGTGGAATTTAACTTCCATATTTTGATCCTGGAGAATTTGTGAAAGACGTATTTATTTATTTATTCATTCATTTATTCATTCAACTCCAAGCAGGACGCAGGATGTTTGTCTCATGAACCCAGTTACAGGGTTTTGCTCCCATGGTTCTCCTATATTTCAGTAGTAGAGCGTCCGAGCTGTAGTAATAATAATAATAATGTAATTATTAATAATTAATAATTGATAATTAATAAATATTAATAATTAATAATTAATTGTGATGTAATAATAATGTAGTTAATAATAATAATTAGTAGTAATAATGTAGGTCGGAGGTTCGACTCCCATCTCCTGTTGAAAGAGCTCAGATTAACTTTTTCTAAATTTGATTGTAACAGTGTTGAAAAATGCATCTTTTGCATAGTTCAACATTGATGATCTTTCTCTCATACTCATTATCTGTGTCACTGCACTGTATTGACTTTGCAAGAAGAAGTTGAATTCTGTTCATCGATGAAACTAAAAATTTTCGACTGACTTTGGTGTTTATATGTTTGTTTCGTAATTAAAATCAGAGGTATAGCCACTTACAGAGGTCATATCAAGAAGATCAAGTTTGCCCCCGGTCGAGGGAACTCCAAGGCGGCAACACTGTACAATGATGGTGTTGACATTTGGGATATGCAAAAGGTATTTCACGACTGCCTTGATCGTTAAGATTCGTCTTCACCAACCGCACTTCTCCATGGTTTCTTCAACAAATGGATACTATTCTTTCCCTGCTTTTGTTTAGTCACAACACTTCCAAATTACAATTCGACCAGAATTGAAGTGTGTCACTTCAAAAACCTATTTATTATTTATTTGTTAATAAGTTATCAGCGCGTGCTTCTGTTGAAACTCGTGAAAAAAAATTTTCTAAGGAGTGTCGTGCCCCATGGTGCTCCAGGAGCGTAAAAAGCCGATAGATGCAACCGCGTCAAAATGAGAAAAATACCTGGCTTGTACTTTTCATGATCGTGATCCAAATGGTTTCCCTTTCGACTCTTGCACTCAGCCAGTAAGTACACACTATATGCCACAGGTGAAGTCAAAATGTGCGGGTAAGACCGAAGAACTGCCAGTGATGCTTTGTCACTATTTCACGCCGGTCTTTTGTGACCAAAAACGGAACAAATGTGTTAACGGCAAAATGGATTCTGTTTCAGTTAGCAGCAGTTAGCAGAAAAGAATCTCGTTAAAAAGTTGATTTGGACTCAAGTGCTCGTTTTTTTGTTCACAGGCTGTCGCCTACATGTTATCTGTTATTGTTTCCCTAAGAATATACAGTGGAACCCCGCTCTACGGACACCCGCTTAATACGGACACCCCGATATTACGGACAGTTTCGTTTTCCCTGACGAAATGCTCATACATTTTTTCTAAAATTAACCCGCTTAGTACGGACACCCGTTAATACGGACAACGGACACTTTTCTGTGTCCCGAGCGACAAACTCTTATACAACGTCAACCCCGCTTTACGGACACTGTATCTGTGCATTGTCTATTGTCACGATTATGTGCTAATTAGAGATTTTGTACCCTGGTCAAATTATGACAGATTTCGGCGGGTTAATACAATTTTATTACTAAATGAAACAGTGTCAAGAACAGTCCGTAATACATAAAATTTATTTTAGTCCGATAGCGATACAGTTAATGATTTGTAATTTACAGTACAATTAAAACGTTTTGTTGCCGTACAAGTGTCGGCCTTAGTGTTTGTATCGATAAAACACGTATCCGTGACTTTTTTCCGAGGACCCCGGTTAATACGGACACCCCGTTAATACGGACATTTTGGCATTTCCCCTTGGTGTCCGTATTAACGGGGTTCCACTGTATATTCTTGTCTTTTGTTTTTTTCTATTTTCCGTCTGCGTATCGTCACAGATTAGTTACCCATACTGTTATTTTATAACAGCAAAAGTCTTTGACTGGAAGCTTTCAAGTTTTATAACTGAGGAAGCTGGCTCGTGGGATAGCCACAGATTTCCTGCAGTTTTAGTTTTAGCGCAAGCATAGTGTCGCGTGGAGCATTTTGACCAATCGCGCGCAATCGAAATTATTTTGTTTGATTATAAGATGTTATATTTCTAATTCTACTTTTCTTCCCCTCCCTAGTTTGAAAATTACAGCAGTTACAAAATCCCTAAGGACTCATCCCCAGTTGTTGATGTGGACTGGTTGGCATCAGACCTACCAGTATTGACGTATGCCAATGGAACTGTTCAAGTCATGGACATGGAACTGCAAAGCTGTTCTTCAGCCATTGCCCAAATGGATCTTGATGGTATTTTCCGCTTTACTATGACTGCTTAAACGCATCTATCAGAACATCTGCAGATCCAAAAGTGTGCTAATGTGCTCCGATTTCATATCCAGCTTCAATATTTATTAATAAGTAATTTGTTAATAAGTTATTTGTTCCCAAAAAAAATGCAAAACAACTTAATATCAGAGGTCTTTTTTCATCCGCAAAATGAGAATACGGAACGCTCTAGTTGATGACATTGGTCTTTTCGTAACTGTTTCTCTCAGTTTATTCAAGGCACACCTACTCAGCTACTATAAGCACTCATTATGTAAATCATATGACCCTAAAGATCCTCACTCATTCAAGTCTATCTGTACAAGTTGCAACAAAGCCCGTAATCTGATAAGAAACACTGACTGCAGCTTCTAACTATACAAGAACGTTTATGGTAGTTTTTATTTTAATTTTATGTGTTTTAGCCCCACAGTAATTGGCGTAAGCTGTCGCGGACTCCCTGCCTGTATTTATTATTTATATCTTTTTTAAAATCTATTTTGTGTTGATTTAATATTAAGTTGGCGAAGCTAATAGAATAAAATAAGTAGTAAAGTTTTGGTACCACCAAGGCTATAAATTAACTCCAGTGCTTGGTGGTCAGTCGGGCCAGTTTCCTTGAATTCTTAGTGGCCCATCCCAAAATGAAGTAGCTCTCGATTTTTTTTTATGGTCACGTGGCAATTACAAAATCAAAATGGTGTCTATATGTTGTAAGTGTGGATCGCTCATGAAATCACTGTTAGCGGCTCGGAATTTCCACTACAGAACTAAAAAATACACTAAGATGGATAATTTTAGAGTCCAGGCAAATTAACGAAGAGAAAGGTAATCCAATTAAACTACTAATCATAACTATAACAAAATTCTCAAATCTGATTGGCTATCAACTGCCCTGATTTCAGCCGTAATAGGACAGTTAAATAGGACAGTACGCGTCATGCCTGAGTAATTGGACAGTACGCGCCATCACGCGCGCGCTTAAATGGCTTTTTTTCACTACTGGCATAAAAAATCTTGGAATTTCATGTGTTTTGATTAAAAAAAAGAAGTTTATACGTCACAAATTTTGTTAAAGTTATGATTAATTGGTAATAAGACTTTGTGTCGTCCAATTCGGTCTGCAATCATACTCGTGATTAAACAAATCGGACTCCCGCTACGCGGTCGTCCGATTTTGTTAATCACTCGTATGATTACAGACCGAATTAGACTCCACTCAGTCCTATTACCATTACATATTGAATTTTATTTTTAACTTTGTACTTCGCATAATTTACATTGCAACTTTTCGAAACTCTGTAGCATAGTCGCACATCGGGCGTTCAAACCTTAACTTTTGGTAGCCCTGGTCAGTTTTAACTCGCCACTGGCGACCGTGCGACCGCCAATTTTTAGCCCTGGTACCACTAATCCTTCAATCTGATTGGCCACTGCACTAACTAGCTAATAACAACAGTAGCGAAAACGCTCTTTCGTGAACTTAAAAGTCAGCACAGCTCCGGCTACTTGGAATCTCAGTTTGAACTACTGATTAGCAGATCTGTTGTTCCTCAAAGGTCCCTTGTGGTGCCCGCACATTTTGGAGCCTAAAACAAGTCTCATACTCAAGTCCATCCTTCAGCACCACCTCGGAAGGACACAATACTCGCTTGAAGATATCTCAGACATGTAAGACCTTATTGTAGTCTTAACTGTTGTAGTGTTAACGCTTAAGGTAAAAAAAGAGCAGACTGGAACAGGATTCCAACCCGTGACCTCGTGATTACTGATCGCAATTGTTTGAAACTGTGCAAGTGGCAATTCTTCAATTACGTGCAGTGCAAATACAGTTATGATTTGTTTCGGCATATAATTCATGGTAGGCCACCATATAGTCACCATATACAGTGTTTACAGGGGTACACAAGCGTTTACAAGGATGTTCCTTTGTAAACCCTTGTATACCCCTGTAAACACTGTGCATGGTGGCCTACCATGAATTATATGCCTTTGTTTCTAAGGTCATATTTAAATGAGCCCAGCAATGTTTTGAAGACTTCGAGAAAAAAAAACAGACGTTTATTTGGAGAAAATTTGTTCCTAGCTGGAAGGGTCACCCGTCTACAAGAGCTATCCCGGGTGAGCTAATATTTTCCAACATTTCCTACAAAAATGCGGCGAACCGTTTACATGAGAAAAAAAAATTGTTGGCTCGGCTAGAAGGATTACCCTCATAGCAGGGTCACAGTCCTTTGAAGGTAGGATCACCCTCCTAGCCGAGTCAATTTTTTATCTTATTATTTTTTAATAAGAATATTATTTTTCTTATGTAAACAGTTTATTTCGCCTTCTTGGGTCAACTCGGTCACGGGTTTGCTACAGGGGCCATGCGCGACGACAAGTTTCTTCAAAACGCCATTTTAAATTTGTAGAAAATTTTTTATTGTCTTACACGGCGAGCGTTTAACTCGGTTACACGGGTGCTCTTTTTTTGTCATATAAACGCTCGCTTAAGTTCGCTCAGCTTGGAGTGTGGCCCTTTTACTCGGGAAAACTTTTCGGATAAATGTCAGTATATGGGCAACTGTGTACCAACCCCTCCCCTAACTCAACATTAACGCTACCTTTTCAACTTATTATAACTTGTTGGATTAGGGGAGGGGTAGGTGTGCAGTTGCCAAATTACTTAGATTGATCCAACTTTTCTCCATATAAGCGGAGCCTAAAAATTCAGGGTTCATACTCTAGGAACGTAGATTGCACGTTTTACTTTCTCGGCGAGTTGAAAATTATTAATCAGAATAATGAATTGATGTGCTGACGATTTTGTCTTCTGTTATGGCGTTATGGTCACACTGTCTCTCTCCACCCAGGTGTACAAATGGGTACTAGCGATATAATGCTGGGGGTAACTTGTATTGTTTCCTTAGACAAGAAACGTAACTCCACACTGTCTCTCTCCACCCAGGTGTCTAAATGGGTACCAGCGATGTAGTGCTGGGGGTAACTTGTATTGTTTCCTTAGACAAGAAATGTAACTCCACACCGTCTCTCTCCACCCAGGTGTATTAATTGGTAGCAGCAATATAATGCTGAGGGTAACCCCCTCATTGGCCCAACATCCGATCCAGGGGGGGTGGGGGAGTAATAATTCTCCCATGGACTTCATGCTACAGAAACGGGGATAATCTCCGGCCATGTGCGCCCAAGTGTGCCTATATAATTTCCATTTGATTCCATTTGCAGGAATGTTAAAAATGCAGAGGCGGTACAAGCGATTCGAGGACATCTGAAAATAGTTCCTCCGTTAGTATAACTAACCTCTCTTCTTATGGGATTTTTCAGTTGAATAATGTCGTAGACAATGTCGTTGCAATGTCGTTGCATCTTATTACGTTATTTCTGGAGTCAATTATCTGCAAGTGTCTTAAATTATTACGAGCGTCCAATCAAAAGCACTGTTCTAATTTCATACTTTTTCTCCACCTATCCCTGCCTTTTTTCTCTCTTGACTTTTGATAGTTGTTGTAGTGTCTATCAATCAATCAATCAATCAATCATTTATTTATACACGTAGCGTCTATGAGCTGTGCAAGCTCGTTCACAGTACGTACGTGTGTGAAATTACTTTCACAAAGGCCAGACCATAACATCGAGATCTACGTCCCCTACTCTTTGCGAACAGTGTGTGGGTTCTTCGAGGGTTGTGAGACCGCCGTCCTTATACGAGAAAACTAGAAAGTCTAACCATTTGCAGATGTCATTACAAAGGCAGCACTTTCTCCTCAGTAATTTAAGGACCCTGAGTGATGGTCCGGCCGAGGTTCGAACCCACGACCTCCCGTACGATAGTCCAGTGCTGTATCAACTGAGCCAACTTTGACTAGGATAGTGCAGTGCTCTACGATAGTGCAGTGCTCTACGATAGTGCAGTGCTCTACGATAGTCCAGTGCTCTACGATAGTCCAGTGCTCTACCAACTGAGCCAACTTTGGCTAGCATAGTGCATTGCTCTACGATAGTGCAGTGCTCTACGATAGTCCAGTGCTCTACCAACTGAGCCAACTTTAGCTAGCATAGTGCATTGCTCTACGATAGTGCAGTGCTCTACGATAGTCCAGTGCTCTACCAACTGAGCCAACTTTAGCTAGCATAGTGCAGTGCTCTACCAACTGAGCCAACCTGTCGGCGGTTAACATTTCTGCCTCTATTTATTTTATACTTGGGCCTCGCCTGACTAGAATAACTTAGAATAACTTATTTATCTGCTGTCTAGCTAGATTAGCTTCTGTAGTTGCTTCTATACAACGTTATACTCTATGCATGAATCACGTCTTTATTATTTGTGCGTTTTTCAGTGTGTGGTGTACAAGCAACGGTATTGTTTTTGTTGTTGTTATTAATGTAGAGCCAGAAGAATTTGTTTTGCTTACAGGAAGATTGCCGATGCCATTTTATCCACTCGCCTCGGAACGGCGCACAAGTGTCTCCTTACAGCACAGTGAGTCTAATAGTCTCGTCCTTTTGTTTCTTTCTCTTTTTGCACCGTAGCCTGGGAACTCAAGTACCTTGTTTAAAATGTTTTAGTTGTCATCTGTAGGCAAATTTCTGAAGAAACTGTTTCATTGCTTCTATGTTTCATTAACGCATTACTTACTTACTTACTTACTTACTTAATCCTCTTCGTTCCTAGTGGAACATAGGTCCTCAACTAGAGCACGCCACCTAACCCTATTCTGTGCAGGGACCTTTGCCTCATTCCACGTAAGATGTTTTCTCTCCAACTCTGCCAACTCACTGTGTGCTGGGGTCTCCCTCTCTTTCGCTTCCCCTGTGGGTTCCACTCCAGTGCCCTCTTGACTACATGTCCATCTGGTCTCCTCAAGGTGTGGCCGATCCAGCCCCAAGCTCTTTGCCTTATCTCTTGCTCTATCGGTCGCTGCCCTGTCTGTCTCCAAAGCTCCTTGTTGCTGATTTTCCTAGGCCACTAAATCCGCAAGATGCATTACTAGGGGAATGTTTTTCTCAAATTCGTTGTCATTTCTGTGGCAGTTTATTCGGTGACGAGGCTGAAGTGCTGTTCTGGGAAGTGGCTTTACACTACCTTAGAAGAGAGAAGGCCCGTCTGCTATGTCTCAAGCACAAGGTACGAAGAACAACGTCAAAAAGAAGTGGAACGTTGGCCACAGGAAACCTACGTGGTCGGTGTTCCGGTAGCATGAATTACCCAAGAAAATCCAAATGGGATCAGAAACTGATATTGATCCATAAACCAACATTAACGCTAACTTTTTAACTCATTATAACTTGTTGGTTTAGGGGAGGGGTAGGTGCACGGTTGCCCAGAAACTGATATTGATCCATATTTTTTTCGGCGGGTGGGGTTTGATTTATGTGCGTGTTAGAGATAATGGTTCCTGGAGAATGACAGTCTGGAAACAACAACAACAACAACAACAATCTTTATTTTCTTAGCATACAAATTTGAACAACAGTGCTGACCTGCAAAGTAGCCGCAACTCTAATCGAGGCGGGTTAGGCACAGATAAAATATCAACTTATATTATTTACATGTAGTATATACTAAAATTAACAGAGGGTTCGAAAAGAGAATAGAAAATAAAAAAAATTATAATTTTATATTAAACGAATTTAGAAATATCGCAGACTTCAGAGCTGTTTAATCCTAGAGGTAACAGTAAGCGTGTCAACATAATCATTCTCACGCAATGGGATATCTAAAAGTTGTGGATGAATTGTCGACTTAAATTCATGTTTTGATAGTGAACGAATATGAAAAGAATACAATTTCACGCCTTAGCACCAAAACAAGAAAACGACTTAATCCCCAGCTGTGTTCTCGAATATTATATGGCGATGTGCCAGCCTGAGAAAATCTGGTGATATAATGATGTGCGTCAGAGGCAAGAGTAAATAAACTAGAGATATTTTGGGGTGCTTTGTTGTTAGATACGTCATGCATTATGATACAAATGGATTTAATGCACAGAAAATTCAGCGGAAGAACATTGTAGAAGTCAAATAAAGGGACAGCATGAGATTTGATTAGGCGAAGCGCACGCTTTTGTAGTATCAAGTGCAACTAGATGGCATTGCTGATGCTTTGTTAACCAATCGCCGTATCATTGCATGATCTAGACGACCATGATGTTTCTTTTTGTGCGAAATGAGGAGCAAAATACCAAACTCGAGATTCAGTGCTTCATCACGTGTAGCTGAAAATACGACGTATTATATTTGACAAAACTGGAGGTGTTTGTTATGTAATGAAACACATGTATCGAACGTTTAATATAGCTCTTCGAGCGAAATTATGTAGAAGGAGAAATTAGCAATGCAAAAAAAATGAGCCATTTTTTATCTGTTATCCAAGCACGTCACTGTGCTTGATATCCTTTGTTTTCTGTTTATGCATTATCAATGAGTTGAGAACAAAGAGTGAAGGCCGCGCGTTTCAAGCTCGCTTTGTAATCAGTGAAATGGTGAGACTGAAACTGTTCTTAGTCAATATTCTGCGCTCCAGATCGTTTATTTCTTGTAACCTTGAACGTCCCTATCGCGAACGCAGGGATTTAGTTACCATACCCCACTGAGTAGACTAGACTGAATAAAGCAAATCGGCCTCTACGAGCCGTGTCCCTTTTTTTATTGTTCCAATTTGTATACAACACCCAAATCTTTTTTTTTTTTAAATCACCAAAATCAAGGGCTTGAAATTCACCTTTCACTTTTAGGAGGACCACCAACCGCTTAGTAACCGTGCAAGGTCGCACTCAGACCTCTTCAACCCATCAGAGGCCACAGCTAAACTCAAACGCAGCTTCAGTTCACGGAGTCTGGATCTATTGTCCATCGACGATGACCTGGACTTCTGTGGTCGCGAAGAACCTGTGTCGAGTGAAACCTGCTGCTGCTACCCAGTCTCTCTGGACACGTGCTATGACATCATCAGTGACACAGATGCCTTTCAGGTGAGGTGTTCTGTGATGAGGTAAAACTGCTCGCTTCAAAGGAGCACTGTAGCGATTATATCGACATTTTAAAAGGCTTAAAATTTATTGAAATCGCCAAGAACCTAAAACTAACCGTCCAGCTTTCTCAGAAAATATTATTTTTTTAGGTGGAAACTTATTATCCTTGGCCCAACCTAAAGATGGCAAAGATTAAAATGGATTGAATGCATCGTGTTGCTGCACCTTAGAATAGATGTCTAAGAATAACAGGGTCTGATTTTTCTTCACCTTCCAATAATTCAACTTATTCAACACTCGAAGAGAAATTCCGTATCCAACAGTATTATCCCCTAAGTCTTTTTCGTATTATTTTTTACATTTAGAAAAGAAAAGTGTATTTCTGGGATTGTCTAGAGATGATGTTTCACCGCGGAAACCCAAACCGTTCAAATATCAGTGGCCGTTTGAATGTTTTTGTCACTTTTTTCCCTTTGTTGTTGGTTCTTGTGTCATTTTATTCTCTTTCTTGTTGGCGTTTGTGTCATTTTATTCCCGTTGCTTTTGGCGTTTGTGTCATTTTATTCCCCTTTTTTTTGCGTTTGTTTCATTTTATTCCCGTTGCTTTTGGCATTTGTGTCATTTTATTCTCTTTGTTGTTGGCGTTTGTGTCATTTTATTCCCGTTGCTTTTGGCGTTTGTGTCATTTTATTCCCGTTGCTTTTGGCGTTTGTGTCATTTTATTCCCGTTGCTTTTGGCGTTTGTGTCATTTTATTCCCTTTGTTTTTGGTGTTTTGTTTTGTAGAAAAGTCAGCTGGATCGTCTTGCCCTTCATGACAGTAAAAGATCTACTTACGACCACACAAGAAAGTGCGCTGAAACTCTGGTATTACTAGGACAGGTAAACTCTACAAAAAAAGATCAATTTAAAAGACGTTTGCGCACCAGAGAGTTACGTATATTGATGCGACCATACCGAAGGAGTAGAACATACATCTGTGATGTCAGTTATATAATTACCGGTATGTGACCTGTACGGCTCCGCGTGCTCGCCTATAATTGAAAAGCATGAAAAATCGCCGTATGAAGGCGTACCCTATGGCGTGAGCAGTGTTTTGTGTATGGCCCCGCGAGTTGCAAGCGGTGCAAAACGAGCTTAAATACAAGACGTGCTCTGGTCATGGTAAAATGTTTATTGACTAAGTTAGCTCGGTCCGACACGGAAAATATTTGGCTCGAGGTTATGACCTACGAATCGAGTGCAGCTACATCAATCCTACTTAGTTAATAAGAACATACGAATGGCTGAAAAGACACCCTCCCCAGACACAATGTATGCGAGTGCAAGCTGTAGCAGTTGTGCAACACAGAGCAACAAGTTTACCCAATCACAGCTTAATTGTTTAAAGATCAATCAATTAACTGTGGTTCTCCTACCAAATAGAGTCTAGATTTCTATGATTGTCAATTGTCTGTCCTATTAATGACCATAGACCTCGTGGCAGTAAGAACCATACATGTGTTGTCAGTAGACATCCAAAATCAAAATGTCTGCACCCTTGCAGACTGTGAAGGTATTGACACCATAAACTGACCAAAACTTTATAAGGACAATTGAATATTGCCATACATGGAACGTTTTTCTGTGAATCTTTTAAAACAAAGAATACACTGTCGGTGATATATGGTTCTGAAAGAGATTGTGGCGAAATACGAGACTGAACAATGTAATATTGCGTGCAATAGGAAGACCGAGTCGTTTAAAACAAAGTGGCTTTTTTCGCCTGAGAATCTTTAAACAACAATAGTATAAATACTCAGGTGATTATACAAAACCGCATGCTCTGATTGGTTCGCTATCTCGGGTTGTCAGCCGATAATCACCTCGACGAACAAAATGGCTGCCAGTCGTTCGCGCGCTTTTGATGAAATAGAATTTGTTTGTGTTGTACGATGCTTTTTCCTTTCTTTTTTTGAAATAATCACCTGTGTATTTATACGAAAACAATTATTCGCCTCAGGCTCAGTGATTATCGTGAATATTCACCATCACATATCATCAAGGATGTAATGATAATAATAATAATAATGATAATAATAATAATAATAATAATAATAATAATAACAGCCCACAGGAAAGTTCTGTCAATTAAGTGAACTCTTTTGTACTAAGGTCTATGGTTTGAACCCGGTGCATCAGAGACTAAGCAAACAAACCAAGGATATAATGCTGATAATAATAACAGTAATGGTAGTGGTAATGGTAATGATAATGACGATGATGATCATGATAATAATAATAATGATAATCATGATAATAATGATGATGATGATGATGATAAAAAGTACGTGGAAAGGTGAAGTCTCTGCGTATCTCTCTTGCGTGGGCCTTCGTTTTATGACTAAGTATGGAAAAGCTCTACTTTTCACTCACGAGCTGCACATTTTCTTACAGGCCGACAGAGCCGTGCAGCTATTCCTTGAGACTGATGCTGTTAATGATAACTACTATGTTGACTCACTCAGGTATCTGACTTTACTCTTCCAACAACTGTGCGTAAAATAGGTCCGCAATGCGTACACGTGTGGCTTACTAGACTACGTGACCTGTGCTCGACTCTCGTAGACAAATAAATCTGATAGCGCCATAATGTGGCTACACACTTCGTGTAAGCCACACAAAAAACGAACGTTTGATTAAAATTCAACAGCGTTCCTAAAACTGAAATGCAAGCTGTATGCGTATTCGGCGGCGGGAATGTAGAAACCGCACGGTAGAGTACAACAAACAGTACTACAGCTCAATACTGTTCAACTGCGTTGCAAAGAATGGTCACAGGGCATGGTTTGATCGAGAAATGAAAAACTTAGAACCCGGCGCACTGTACAGTAAAACAAACAGTACAGCACTGTGTTGATCCACGGATGGGAAAGTTTGAACTGCACTGTGTAAGAAAGCAAACCGTAGCAACCCACCGTCCTTTTTACTTTTTATAATTCCTTTCCTCTGGTGTTTTATAGGGCTTGTTTAGTAGCAACTATTCGCTCGTCTGGTGCTTCACAGAGTACCATCAAACTGGTGGCCACAAACCTTATCGCTAGCGGTAAACTGGCCGGTAAGCATGCACCGTGGTTTAACAGTCATGTCGCTCCCGACTCCCCTTAGGAGTAATTTGTTTGTTTATCGTCACGTGACTCAAAAACATTTTTGCCTTGATTGAGTTTGTTATTGTGAGCGAGGACAGTATTTTAGTATATTCTACCTGTATTAGCATTTTGAAGCCGAACAGTTCGGTAAGTTAGCCTTTTTTTCTACATTTGAGAATTGTTATGGTAACTTCGAGTGATATCTACCTCTGTAATTTGCTAGAAAACCACATGCAAGTTTCTACGAACTGAGCACGAGGTCTGCGCCTAATGTCTTCGTTTGCTGTCGTTTGAGTACGACTGTTATCTACAAGTTGAGACAAGATTTACAAGTTGATACAAGATTTACGTTGTGCAAGTAGTGTGTTTTCGATGTTCAAAATAAAGTTGGCTGAAATTCTTCGAGTCTGTCGTGATTCGAACTAACAAGTCATGTTACGGCAGTGAAAATAAGCATGCACTGGGAGTGGCTGAAAAGCTGTTTTCTTGTTTTTGTAATTGACCTCTGGCAAGAGGCTGAACCAAGATGAAAAAGTTGGTACCATACTGTTTACTCGACATTAAGCTCTAGCTTCACATGTGTTTAGAGAATATGAAGGCGTATTCGTTTTCGCGTTTTAAATGCCTTGCACACCATCACAATGAATTTAACGACTTCATACATAGGGCTCATTGCTTTACTGACACAAAGCAAAGATTTTTCCCTTACAATGACGTGCATCTGCCGTTTCCGCGGTTACTGGTAATATTCATGGAAAGGAAAGACACGAGAAGAACTGTGTTAAAGGTTTGACAGTATGGTATTACGTTGAATAGGGAACATTAAGGGCCAAAATTCCATTCGACCAAAATTTCCGAAAATTCCGGTTCAAAATCGAATGGAACAGAAAATTTCCGGAAACTCAATTCTAAAATTTCGGTCAACCTCTTCGAGGTTGTCCTAGCTTTTTTTCCGGAAATTTGGAAAATCCAGAAATTTTCTGTTCCATTTGACATTTCTTCACGGCGTGACTCGTCTCTCGTTCCTCTAGTCGTGACTGTTGCCTCGACTGAAAGGTAAAGACGGCGGCGTTGACAAACTGAGTGGGAATGGAACGAGATAGGGCTAGTCAGGTGGAAAATACCGCTCCATTTGACATACGAACATTTCGGTAATTCGAACCGCCCTAAAACTTCTCATTGATTTTACAGAGGGAGTGCAGCTGCTGTGTTTGATTGACAAAGGTTTGGATGCCTGTAGGTACTTACAGACCTACGGGGAGTGGAACGAGGCAGCCTGGCTTGCAAAGGTGAGACCCGAGGAAGTAGTAGTAACTTGTGGATACAAAAGTAGTATTGTAACCTCTTATATCTAAGTACGAAATGTAAAACGGATTTTCATCTTCATCTTGGTTTCCTGTTAGGGACGGACCATTAGAAAAGTGATGGGGGGGGGGGGGTGGGGAAAAAACCAAAAAAAAATTCATGCAAGGGAAAATGCCAAGAAAAAAAATTCATGCAAAGAAGAAGGTAAAAAAAAAAATTCATGCAGAAGGAAGGTCCAATTGTGACTTTTTCACACGTAGTAAAAAAAAATCGTGCAGAGGGGTTCACCTGAAAAAAAAATCCTGCACAAGCAGTGAGCGAAAAAAAAATTCGTGCAAGCTGAAAATTCCCCACCCCCCCCCCCCATCACTTTTCTAATGGTCCGTCCCTTATTTTAAATAGATCGTAAGACTCTTTTTTAGCTCAGACTTTGTTTCTTGCTTCAACCCCCGTAATGCACATATGTCCACTTTGAATGAAAATGGCGTGTGCACGGATACTAACTGCACCATCTTTATTAGAATGGGAACTAGCAAGGTGTGAAGGGTGAAGCACTTTGGGCTGTGTGAGCCCCCTGCATCAGACCCAGCGGTTTGTCTCAGGAGGCTATGGTTGTGTTAAGTGAAATCTCGCGTTGTAACTACTCAGCGGTTCACCGTGTGATTACTGTTATTTCCAGGCCACCCTCAACTACCCCGACTGTGCTGAAGTGATGCGGAGGTGGATTGAACACCTGTCTAGCACATACACAAGTCAACAGGTCAGCGTTCTTAAAAGAATTGGTTTTTTTTTGGAGGGGGGGGAATGTGAACTTGAAAGAAAACATGAAAAAGTAATTATAGCTATGATACACCAACAATGTGGCTCGATAGAAACTATTCAAAATTTGACACATGTGCAATATAAAGCTTACATTTTTGGTAAATTTACTGGGACAGTTCCATAGAACAGAAGTGTTCCACTTTCTTACAATTTTCGTAACATATCGTTCAGCAAAGAGATAATGAAAAATACTACAGTGTACTACACTGTAGTAATCAACTCTAACCATTTGTATTCAGCAAGTCAATACATAACTGTAGCGCTTTTTACTGCAGAGTAAGGCCGTGTTGGTGCTGCTATCCATGGGCAAATTTTACAAGGCCTTGGACATGCTTTATAGGTAAACACGTGCTTTTGTGATGCTTCAAATAAGTCTTACGGGTACTCACATTAAGAAGCACACGTGCTACGACGCGCCTTGACTATCCCCACGAATCCCACACTAGTCACAGACAATCCTCGCTCGCTAAGGGAAGCCTACACTTGCCGCAGGAAGCCTCGCACTACTATATGGGAGGAGTTATAAGTGGGATTTTAGCTTATTTTCAAATTTGACAGGAAAACCCCCCTTTTTTTAGCTTATAGGTTATTTTCAAATTGGTGGGTGCTTTAGTGCTTATAAGTGGGATTTTAGGTTATTTGAAAATTTGATAGGAAAGAACCCACCAAAATTTAGCTTATAGCTTATTTTCAAATTTGATAGGAAAGCACCCACCAAAAATTTAGCTTATAGCTTATTTTCAAATTTGACAGGAAAATCCTTGACCCTTTTAGCTTAAATTTATAAGTAGGATTTTTCATATTACAAAAAATTGATTTAAAGGATGGGTAATATTCATAAAGATTAGTTATGGACCAAAAAGAATTTTTTGCAGAAAAGCCAGAAGAAATTGGCAAAAGAATAAGAAGCTTAATAATAAAAAAGTTAGAAAAAATTATCAAGGAAAAAGGTAAAAAACTTCCAAAAAATGCAATTATTAAAGAGTTGCGTAAAATTCCAGAAATTGATAAGTTTTTTGATAATAATCCAAATCAATTACAAATTCCAATTCAAGAAATTGGCTTATTTCACGATCAACCACAAATATCAAGAACTCCACCCGGTTTTTTTTCAAAAAGAAGAAGGAAACTAGCACCAACTTTTAGAAAACCACAAAAACCAATTCTTGATGAGCCGGTACCTGAAATTAATGTTCCAATTCTCAAACCAATAAATAAAAAGCTTGAGGATTTAATCAATGAAAATATTATAAAACTTACTAATAGTAAAAAATCTCAACCCCAAAAGAAGGGTAAAAATTTTTCTGATAGTGTAAGAGAAGAATTGAAGGAAAAAACTAAAAAGAAAAGAACAACAACCCTCAAAATATTTTCAATAAACCTAAATGAAGATGATCCCCTAATTCGAAATAACCCGAGAATAAATGAAAATATTATTAGAATTAGGAGGGATCTAAATAATGATTTGACAGAAACAATTTATAATGAGTTGGAACCTCAAATAGAAATGGGGGTAAGAATTGTTTTCAGTTTTTCTGCTTTGATTCAAAGAGGAAACGGAGAAATAGCTTATCACTTTCATACTTTTAGAAGCGGAGGAACTTTTAACTCCCTTTCAGAAATAAAAGATTATATAGAAAGGTGTGAGGGTGAGAGATTGAGTTTAGAAGGAGATGCTTGGATGAGAGCATATTTACCCCCAGAAAAGAAGATTAATAAACCAGGTGTTAATGAGGGTGGAGTTGAGTTTAGAGAAGTACAAATAAAAGTTATTAATACCAGACAGCCTTTAGTTGGGTGCGGAAGATTACCCGATGAATTACGAAAGAAAAGATGTATTTACTCTGTAGATAATAAAGATGATAATCTCTGTGTATGGCGGTGCTTGGCTATTCTTATGAATATCAATTCTGGTAAACAAAACCCTGAAAAAGACATAGAGAAACAAGCTTTAATTTTAGCTCGAACTTTTTACGGTAAAAAACTAAAAAAAGAAGAGGTTAGATCAACAAAATTGGTTGATTTTGAGAAAATTTCAAAAACTTTTTCCATAAATATCCGGGTTTATGAGCAGAAAGATATAACAAATTTTAAAGTTTGGAAACTGGTGTTTGGGAAAAATAATTTCAAAGATAATTTACCAACTTTAAATTTAGGTCTTTATAATAATCATGGTTTTTTCATTAAGGATCTAGACCTTCTTGCCCAAAACTGGGTATGTCAAGGATGTAAACAAAAATTTACCAGACACGACGATTTAAAAAGGCATTTTACTAATGAAACATGCACAGGAGGAAAGACAAAAATAGTATGCACGGGAGAAAAGATAAAATACATTAGGAATGAATCTGATAATGTTTTTTATGGGGGTAAAATAAATTTTAGTTATAAAGCATGTAGGTGGATAGAACACCAATCTAAAATTATAGGTAAACATATTCATCATGCGCTTTGTGGTCATGGTGGCGAAAGGTGTTATAGGGATGAGGAGGGGAATGAGATTTTGTTTGACGGATACGAGCCTGAGACAAAAACCGTTTTTGAGTTTTATGGTTGTAAATGGCATGGGTGCCCGTGTTCAGCAATCGACAAAATTAAATACAATGAAACTATTGAAAGAGAGAATATGATAAAAAGCCTAGGTTATAATGTAGTATCGGTTTGGGAGTGCGAAAATCCTGAATTACCCAATATCTGGTTCAAAAAGAAATTTAATCCATATCCCTATTTTATTGATTACGATTTTGAGGGATTATTACAAAAAGAAGATAAACAGATTACCGATGATTTAATTTTCACCCATACCCATATTCCAGTTAGTGTCGCAATAATCGATAATTTAACAAAAGAACCCGTTTTTCTTTGCAACCAAAATCCTGATGAGCTTATAAAAGAATTCGTTGAAAAATTGGAGGAAATAAGAAAAAATATAGTAGAAAAGGTCAAAGAAGAATACCCGCTACCTGATCAAGATTCTTTGCAAAAAAATGTCTTACAAAAATATGAAGAATGGTGCAATCAAGTACCTGTTTTTGGGTTTAATAGTGGAAAATATGATATCAATTTGATTAAAAGATATTTTATAAAACACATGACCGATAAAACTAAGGAGATTTTTATTGCAAAGAAACAGAATAGGTATATGTTTTTATCAACACCGCATTTCAAATTCTTGGATATAATGTCCTACCTTGCGCCTGGAGTTTCTTTTGATAAGTGGTGCAAAGCAAACAATTGTGAAGCTAAAAAACTTGTTCTACCTTATGAAAAATTGGACGGTTATGATAAGCTTTCTCACGTTGGACCTGTGAAACATGAAGATTTTTACTCTTCCTTGAAAAAGAAAAACATTTCCAAAGAAGAATATGAAGAATATTTGCTAGAATTCGAAAAGAGGGGTTGTGTTACAATGTTAGACTGGTTGAAAGAGTATAATTTGAATGATGTTATTCCCTTTTTAGAGGCTCTTGAGAAAACAAGGCGTTTATATTATCCAGACGAAATTGATATATTAAAAGATGCCGTTTCCATTCCAGGCGTTTCAATGAGGGCTGTTCTAAATAAATATCAAAAAATGAAGAAGAAAGGTGATCCTGAATTGTACGCCCCAGGACAATACTGTATTCATAGATGTTGTAATAACGAGTTTTGTAAAAAATGTCAAAAGATAAGAAAAGATTGTAAAATATGCGACAAAAACAAGATTTATAAATTATTGAAAACGGGTATGGTTGGCGGCCCAAGTATTGTATTTATGAGATATGCGGAGGCAGAAAAAACAATGATTCGCCCTCATAAATATAAAAGCCCGAAAATATGTGTGAGAATTGTTGGTTATGACGCAAATGGTTTATATCTATCCTGTTCTGGACAAGAAATGCCATGCGGAAAAGAGGAATGCATTGAGGTTGAAAACCCATCAGATCCTAAATTTATTAAGAAGATTTGCGAAGATATTCTTGCTGGTAATCTTTTCGGGTTTTGCCAAGTTGATATCCATGTACCTGATCACCTAAAAGAAAAGTTTGAAGAGTTTCCCCCCTTATTTATTGTAGACTCCGTTCCTGAATATTTAGTGCCAGAGCACATGAAAGAATATCAAATAGCGACAGGTAGAAAACACCTAAAAGACAATAAAAAATTACTTGGTGTTACCAAGGCAAAAAAGATATTTTTATATACACCTATGATAAAATGGTATCTTAACCATGGCTTGGAGATTACCGCCATCCATAATATTTTAAAGTATGAATCTGGAAGGCCCTTTGGATTTTTTCCAAAAGAGGTGGCAGACGCAAGAAGAGATGGGGACATTGAGGTTTTATTGGAAAAACTAAGTAAAGCCTTTGAAGAAAACAAAATTGATGAAGTAGTAAAAATTACCAATGAATTAAACCAATTTCCTGATATATTTAAAGTTATTGAAGAAAATAAAGATATCAAAGTACTGATTGAAAAGTTAAAACCAAAGTACAAAGGTTGTAAAGAATTAGCCGACACTAATAAACTTAGGGGAAATTCTTTCTACGGGAAAATGATAGAAGATAAAGAAAAACATAATATTACAAGGTATACAAAGGATGAGGAAGAGGTTGAAAAAGCCCTAAGATCTGCTTTCTTTGAGGATCTTAATGAAATAAATGACACATATGAAATAATAAAACGAAAAAGATTAATAAAAATAGACAGACCCTATCAATGCGGCATCTCGGTGTATCAGCTAGCAAAATTAAGAATGCTGGAATTCTATTACGATTTTCTAGATAAATATTTTGATAGAAAGGATTTTGAGCTGATACAAATGGATACAGATTCAAAGTACATGGCAATTTCAGCCGAAAATTTGGATGATATTGTAAAACCCGAAATGAGAGAAGAATACTTTAGTGGCGGAAAAGAAAAATTCTTATCAATATCTAAATATCATGAAAGGACCCCAGGTTTGTTCAAAAAAGAGTTTGATGGTATACGAATGATTGCACTTTCTTCAAAATGTTATTACGCGGAGGATGAGAAAGGAAAGGCAAAGTATAGTTGTAAAGGTACAATTCATAGACAAAACGAAATGAACTGGGATAGATACATGTCAGCTTTGAAAGGGTCAATTGATATGTCACAAAATACAGGATTTAGAATCAATGATAACCAAATTGTGACATATACACAAATTAAAAAGGGATTGAACGCATATTATGATAAAAGATGGGTTTATGAGGATGGAATTCACACAAAACCATTATATTAGTTCATTTCAAAACATAATTAGGGGGTAACTTTGTATCATACGGAATAACCTGTATTTCTTCACGCACAAAACCTCGCCTTGGTCCATCCTCTAAAAAGTATAAAACAGGTTGATTAGGAGAAATTCTACTTCCAGAAATATAATAAACTTTTATACTCCAAATAGGATCTGTGGCTCTTCTTCTTTCTCCGCCTTCAAGTTCACCCGGAGATAATAAATATCTAACCTTAACTTCAGTTGGTAGTCTAACCTCATCAAGCCCCACAACCCGTTTGTAATTTTTAGGTTTAATATCAACCTCTTTCATTTTTATAGCCTCATCAGGCTCTTTACCGGTTATTCTCTTTTTTGTATTATTCAAAGTTTTTAGAATATCTGGTAATCTTTTTACCCATACTCTTGATCGATCATCACTAATCATTTCTTGCGCATATTGATGACTAAATAATCTTTCCCCTAATATTTTGTTTGCGTTTTCCACAAATGCTTGAGCTCTATGATTACCGGCTTCACTTCTCTGTATTTTCACATTATGGTAATTCATGAGTTTACTAACTTCTCCCATAAATTCTTTCCCTGGATCAACCATTAATGTTTTTGGGTATTTTAATCTTCTAGAATATATTTTTGTAAAAGCTTCTGATATCTCTCGACTTTCTTTTGAGGTTAATGGCTCAGCATCTTTATATCTCGAGGCGATATCAACCACAACTAATGCATATTTATATGTTTTTCTTCTAACTCTATCATGCGGTAAAAATAATAAATCTGCTTGGTGAATCTGATTGGGTTTATCTACAGTCCAATGGGGTCTAGGTATATATTTAGGTGCAGGTAGATAGATTTGCCATATTGCCTGTTTCTGCAACCATTTTTTTGCCTCATTTTCACTTACTTTCGCTTTCTCAGCTAATTTAGAAATTGCAGAATATCCTTTCCAATATCCCCCAGTTGAATAATATATTTTCGTGAGTATATTTTCGTTGCTCATTTAAAAATAAACAAAGTATCTTATAAATCAAATGGTGTCGGAGGAAGAAAAAATAAAATTTACCGAATACCAAATCAACATTATGAAAAAAATTATTAGAAAAAAAATTCTGTATATGGAAGATGGCGATCAAATTTTTAATATTATGATTTTAATTCCTGAGGCGAGAGAAGGTTTATTAAAACATATTGACAAGTTAGAAAATAGAACAACACAGGTTTAAAGGTTAATTAAAGTATCTTATAAATTACAATGACGTCTGAAAAAATTAATCCAAACAGAATTCCAAAAGAACCCTTTGGTTTGAAAGCAGAATCAACATTGAATCGAATTACTCTAAATCCATCCTCAGCCAGCCCGGGAGAAACATTATACATAAATATTCCAAAACTCGCCGAGAATTTGGTGATTGTACCCGGAAGTGTATCTCTTCTATTTGATTTAGATGTTGAGGGCCATGCTAATAACACAGTTGTGAATAATGTGGGTCGTAATCTTGTAACCAGACTAAAAGTTCTTTTTGGAGGAGAAACATTGCAAGATACTCAAAGATATGATTTATTTCAAACATATCATGATTTATTCTTAACTGAAGAAGAGCGCGAGGATAGATTAAAACAAGGTATTTCTTCGTTAAATATTAGAAAACTTAGAACAAAATCTGGAGATGCAAAAACACAAGATGTAAAAGAAGTTGCTCTCGCTAATGTTCATGGTTCAAAGTACAGAATACCAATAAATCATCCTATTCTAAACGATCATGGTGTTTTTTATCCGAAAGCGTTGGAAAATCATCTTATATTTGAGCTTACACTTGCCCCGATCGCTAATATTCTTATTTATTCTGATACAACTAAAGTACCATCATATTCGATCAAAAACTTAGAGTTAGAATATTCTTCAATTTCTAGTGAATACTTAGCCCGCGAGGCACAGGCGGCTTATCAGGTAGGTAAAGGATTCTTTTATGAAAATATTACCTTGCACAAAACTTTTACATTTTCCATTGGCGGTGATGGTGTTATTAATCAGCATATTAATTTACCGAGAAGATCAATGACAGGAATATTGTTTTTGTTTTTAATGCCTCAAGCTGCAGGAGCAAGGGATTCAGAAAATTTTTATAATCCTGGTATATCTTCAGTTGAAATTGATGTTGACGGCGTACCAAATAGAATATACTCTAGGGGAATGATTCCGTCCGATCTTTGGGAATCCGTGAAAAAAAGATTTCATAGGGATGATGGTTTACAAATTTCATTGAAAGAAAAAGAATTTTACGCGGATAAGTTTGCTCTTTGGGTTGATACTAGAACTCATCCAGATAATGGTATTCATGGTGGTGGACTTGCTCTAAATAATACGCACGATGGCGTAAAAATAGAAATTAAACGAAAACAAAGCGGATCCGGAACCGTAACTTGTCATATGTTTGTTGTAGCGGATGCAATGATGGAGATTATGAACTCGAGTTTGAGATCAATTAAGTACTGATCGGCGCGTAAGCGCCTCCCCGCTTCGCGGACCAAGAATCTAAAAACATAATGTTATGATACAAAAATCATGGAAGATTTACGAGATAAAATCCCATTTCACTGTATAATAACAGGACCCACAAATTGCGGGAAAACAAAGTACTTAATTGATCAACTCCGCGGACCATTCCGAAAAGTTTTTGAATATATTGTGTTAATTTGTCCAACCTATTCTAAAAATAAAACCTATCATAATTTTGCTCTAGGAGATAAACATTTTTACAAATTGTCACCTGACGCAAGTAACATTGATGAGATTAATGAATTGTTAACTGATTGCCAAACTTTATTCTCTGGAACAAATACTCTAATAATTTTAGATGATTGCGCGGTATCCACCGATCTGAAGAAAAGATCCAATAAATTTATAGATTTAGCATTCTCCGGAAGGCATCACGGTTTATCGGTTTGGGTTTTAACCCAGCAATTAACTTCAATAGCAAAACCATTCCGAGAAAATGTAGCCTGCGTTGTTACTTTTCATAATCCATCGCAGAAAGGTATGAAAATGTTTTTCGAAGATTACGGAGGTGATTTGGATTATGAATTGGGTAAAAAGTTTATGCATCTCCTGAAAACCGAAAAATATTCTAGGTTATGTTTGAGTTTGCGATATCCATTTAATTGCTATTTAGAGATTCCCGAAGTGATTTAACAAAAGATGGCTAATATTGATCGAGCGAAGCTCTCCCCGGCAGGGCCGGAAGATTACATTGAAGAAGACCAACCAAAGGCAGTGCCGGGAAAAAGTGAAGATCTTGAAATAAAACAAGAATCACTTTCCATTCTAGCAGCCTTGGGAACAACAAAGGAATATTTAGGGGTTGAAATGAGTTTGGGCGATATAAAGAAATTATCAGCAAAAGATGTTGAAAAGTATTTTAATAGATATCAGGCAGTAATGGGTAAGAAAATTAACGGAGGATTAGTAGATTCATCCCTTCAATTAGTTTCCAAACTTATTTCTTATTTAGTTCCCGTTGATGATATAGAATCTCTTTGCAAAGATCTGAAGAATGATGATTTGGTAAATCGTGAATTAACAAACGTTGTTGGGCTCTTGGCTTTGAAAGCAGGAAGGCTGGCAGCACTTGCTAGCGGATTATTTCAAGTAGCTAAACACATAAAATTCAACAAAAATCAACATTTTTCAAGAGAAGAATCAGTAAATTCTAACACAACTGATCAGGAAACTAAGCAATCTTCTGAAGGTACTGATACAGTATATTAAACAGATCTAAAAACTTATTTATAGCATCTAAATAACAATGTCTGAACAATCTGAACAAAGTGGAGGAGATGCGGATCGGGCGGAGCCCTCCCCAGCGAAGCTGGAGCAAATTACAGCTGATCCTAAACCTGGAAATACTGATACAAAAAAGAGGGAGAAAGATCCTAAAAAGGTTGCGGCCGGGAAGAAATTAGCAGAATATAATAAAAAAGCAAAAGAAGCATTAGCTAGGGAGATGAAAAGAGAAGAGACCCTGCAGGCTACAGAGCAAAATGATGAATCAAATCACCGAGAAGCTAAATCATGGCTTCCAGAGTTATCTTTTACTACTGTTTTATCTGTTATTGGATTGGGTTTTACAGCATTTGATCTTTTCATGAGATATAAGGAAAAAGCTAGGGTTGAATATTCCAATAGGATAGCTGATTTATCACAAGTTCCGCAATTACCACAACCCTCTAAAATTCCAAAATCTTTAGGAATGGAATAATCCCAAAAGTCATCTAAAGATTTCTTACTGATGTAGTAAAAAATCATGTCAACCGAAAACAAACTTGTGAAAACTGTAACTGATTCAGCGGTACTTATCGGATTAGGAGCTGGAGTTGGTTATGTGGCTAAAAAGGTAATGAAAGAATCATTTTTGAGTGATCCATCCTCAAGTATTACAAATTACGCAAAATGGGTTGCGGTATTATCCGGAAGCATGTATCTTAAAACATATTTAGAGGAACAAAAGATTTTACCAAAATAAAATTATGGCGACATTAGCAATGATGGCGATAGGGGCAGTATTGAATGCAACAGCATTTACCGGAGGAAATATTCTTGCAAAATATTTATCAGGACGCAATGTGGATACAGAAAAAATAAGACACGATAAAGCAATGGAAAAATATCAAAGAGATTACGCAGAATATCAGGAAAAAAGACAAAAAATGCTTGATTGGAAAATGAAGAAGAAAGATGAAAAATATCAGGCATCAAAAAATATTTCAACTACAAATCAGGCTTTTGAATTGTACGGGAAAATGCAAGAACCCAAATTCTCTGATTATTACAAACCAAGTGACGGACAAAAGACTGGGGAAATGGTATATGTCGGAGCCGGAATGTTAGGTTTAGGTTACGCAGTAAGTAAAATATTATAAATTATTATTTTGTTATGTAACCCAGCAAATGGGTTATATAACACAAGTATATTTATTATTTTGGTTTACGTGAGACTTCCATCATCAGAATCTTCATCATAACCAATATAGGAAGAAGCAGATTCACCGTCAGAAATAATTACTTCAGGATTATATTTTCTGCGTGGAGCTAATCTTTTAATTTCTTGCTTCTTTTCGACAAGAGCGTCATAAAGCTTTACTTGCAATGAAATACGCGGACCAATAAATATTGATTCAATTTTGATTGAACACTCTGCGTGGCAGCCTTTATTGATTAAATCTTTTGGGTTTATTGTTTCATTGCAATCTTCACTTCTAATATCATATAATTTTGTAAGAATTTCTCCTTCTTTGTTTGAAATTAATTTGGGGTACAATGTTGGCCCCCTATCAGGAACTTTTTGCACGTAAGGTTTGTTTTTCCCGTCTTCAATTTTTTCCATTTTCCAATAGAGAGGATTAAAACCTCCCTTTGTTTTGGTGAGATCAGATCTTTTCAACTCAAATCTATCAATTTCTTCTTTATTTTCTAAAATATGATCAATGCAGCAATTTACTATTTCATTAAATTTTTCTATCCATTTTTTCTCTTCATCAGTGGGCCTATTTCCACTCCATAAACATAAGGGAAAAGAATAAGCCGAAAAACTTTCAGAAACTCCAAATGAATACAGCCGGCCAGTTTTAATAACCAGTTGGCCTTTAGTTCCATTTTTGTTTTTTGAAAAAATTTTAATTCGCCTAAATTCAACCTTTGGCTTGCTACCTGGAACTTCACCTAAAATTGGTTTAGAAAATATCATACTTTCTTTTGGATTGTAATTATTAATATCTTCTATTAATTCGGTATTTTCGTTTATCATTTTATTTCTTTTTATTTATTCCTTTTTTTTTTTTTAAATCAATTTTTCTTCAGTTCTAAGGGGTCTAAAGATTTCATACTGATGAGTAAAAAATTCATGGCGGAAGAAATACCAATGGAAGATTTTCCAAAAGGAACTGATGATGATGATTATGATTGGGATGATACAACTTTTCAAACCCCAAATACATCTACAAGCCGCATAGAATATCCCGGTTATGGTGAGGATGAAGGAAGAAGACGAGCAGAATGGGATATGCCCTCTGAAAGAATTAATTTGGGTGATGAGGAATATGATAGAAGGGGAGAAGCAGGGCAATATCTTAAACGTTATTTTCCAGACTTCAATCCAAGGGATGCGGCATTTAATGTTGAATTTGAAGAAGACGGAAGTATAACTGGGGTATTAAGTGATAGGAAAGATGCAAAGAAGCATATCATACTTGATAAAGATAAAAATCTTAGGCTTGAAGATTTACCAAAAACATTTAGAAAAGAACTTGGTGCTGATTATGAAACAATGTTGGAAAAATATAATAATGCCCAGTTAGATTTGAGGAAATCCATTGAGAAAAATAAGGAATTAGATAATGCATTGCAAGGATTGAAAGCAACAGCAGAAGTATATCCGCTGGAGATTGAACGATATGCGGAAAGAGAAAAAGAACTTAGGGAATTCATTGAGAGACAACAGATGCAAAAAGCAGAAAATAAAAGTCTTTTCGATCAAACCGTTAAACAGAATGTAGAATTAAAAATACAAGCGGAAAAACTTTTGGAAGAAGTAAAATTATACAAAGAAGAAATAGACAAATATAAGAAGGGTAAATCAAATGAATCAAAATTAAAACAAAGCAATGAACGATTAAAATCTGAGGTTGATAAATTAAAAGAACGACTTAGTAATAAAACAATTTCGGGTGAAGAACAATTATCAGATATTGAGGGCCGAAAAGATGAAATACTTAAAAATTTACCGTTACGGGAGAAACTAAAGTATATATTCAAAAAGTATGGTTTTACAGTTTTTGCTGTTCTAAGTGCTGTGGGTGTCATCATTGGGGTTATAGTTTCTAATCTTTCAAAGGGTTTATCTGCTTTGGGTAGGGGAGTTGGAAATGGTTTGAAAACTCTTGGTAAAAAACTGGGGGAAATATTACCGGGGATGGTTGGCGCAATAGTTAGCTTTCTTTTCAAAACCGCGGGGCAGGTCATTGGATTTTTAGGTGAGAATGCTTGGCTTTTGATAATGGCCGTAGTTCTATATTTTGTGGACCGACTGAAAGGAGGAACAAGTATAAAAAAGAAGAGAAAGTAACAAATTTAAAGACATCATAACGACCAGTAAAATACAATATGGGTGAATACAATGGAATTTATCCTCAATTACCAAATAATAATTTTCAAACACAAAGCGGAGATAATTTGATTAATTTCAGACTACAAAAATCAAGCGAGGTATTACAAAATCTCGAGAAGGAAATTAAACATTACGAAGAAGTAAGGAAAAAATATAATAGAGCGAGAGGAATATGCACAAAAATTAGTGTTTCCGGCGGATTTATTTCAGTTCTTCTATCAGCAAGCGGATTAGGAACTTCTCTCACGGGTTTTGGTGCTGTTGTCGGTATTCCTTTGGGTGTGGTTGGCGGTGTTTTTGGTGGTTTGTCGATTGGATTTGGTTTTGCCTCTAAAAGTCTTTCCTCCAAAGTTAGTAAACACGAACAAACCGTTGCAATTGCAAAATCAAAATTAAACACAATTAACGATTTAGTTTCAAAAGCTTTGAAAGATAATGTTATATCCGATCAAGAATTTTCCATAATTTTAGCAGAATTGGAAAAGTTTCAAAAACTGAAACAAGAAATACGACAAAAATTCAGAAAAGATTCAGAAAAAAACTTAGACATGAGTATGATAAGGAAGAAAGTTCGAGAAGATCTATTAAAAGAATTAACCAATCCCGCTCATTAAAAATTTCTTTTGAAAGAACTGATGTGGGGTGTAATTGTTTTGCTGGGATTAGAAGAGAGGCTAATTGATTTTACATCTTATTCTTAAAAGATCTAAAGATCAGAAAAATTGGAAAACAAAGAATAAGATGTTATTGGACGATTTCAAAACTAGGTATCCAAATGCTAACTTGGAAAAATTTACATTTGTTAATGATTCATTCGGGGGGTATATTGAATGGAAAGTTAATGGAACAACAATTATGTCGAATGACGATCCTTCCGGAAAAACCTGGACTGAAAATCTTTCTAATAATTTGAAACCATTATTATGGGAAGATTTGGGGATTGAAAATAAAGTTAGGGTAAGTTCATTTCCCCAAAGTTTAACATTTACAAAACAAACATATCCAATACCTGGGATTAAATTCAATGAATTTGCTCTTAATGTAACAAAACTATTAACCAATCTAAATATATATGTTTCAGAAAAAGATAGTTTCACTGCATCAATGAAAAATGTTTTTAAAAATCAAACTGTTGGGTTTACTAGCGGAAAAGAAGCTAGAGCTTGGTTGAGTAAACCAAATATTGATCAGTGGCCGCAACAATTAAACATGGCGGTTTGGTGCGCAACATCTGGATGCGGTGTAAGTTTAAGTGATATTTTTAGTTACCCAAAAGTTATTAGAAGTTTTTTTATATTTCACGTATATTTTACAATAAGAAGAATATTACATGAATTAAATGCGCCATTACCCGACGAAAAAACTTTTTCTTCAAAAAATAATTCATACGACAAAAATGTTTATAATAGATTGTGCGCAGAATTTGGGTTAAGTAATAATCAAGATTATAAGGGATGGAATAAAACTTTTGCCGATTTTAGATTTAAGGGCGGCGCAAACCATGGAGTTGGAGATGTATTTATTGATTATGGGGAAGGATATGCAGACCCCAGAAGCGTTCCTGGGAGCGCATCTGCGCAAGCAACAGGGGGAGGATACCAAAATGTCAGGATTATAAGAGGTTATGATACAGAAGCTAATATTTGGCCAAGCCGCGAACATAAATTTTACGATGATGGGGGCAGAAAAGATAACGGAGATTTAGTATCAATGCTTCGAAATGATCATTTTGTTGATTTTCAATATGCTTGGTTTATAGCAGAATCTGGGCATGGATTAACAAAAGCTGGATTGGGTAGAATAAATAGATCAGTTGAGGCTTTTGTTTATTGCATATTGGGTGCTCAAGTTAATACTAGAAATTCTATTGTGGGTAACGGCGGCGGAGCAATCGAAACGCAAAATGAATTCAAAGCATTATTTGATAGTAGTGTAATAGAAAATAATATTTCTAAATCCATTCAAAATTACCAAAAATCTGTACAGGAAACCAAATTAAGGCTTGATTTAGCGGTAGCTCCAGGAGTTTGGTTAATGCCAAGTAATTTAATTATAAATACGGAAAGTGTGGTTGGGTACAATAATAATCTGAAAATAGCTACAGAAGATATGAAATTTGGGGAAAATAATTCAATAAATGTCGAAACAAAAAATGTTGGAATACCTAATAGTTTAGGAACCACAAAGGTTTTATTAAATACCAACCCTCAACCAAGAAAACCTAAATTAAGCAATAACGATAAATCAGACAATGAGGAAAAAGTTAGTAATATAGAAACATCTTCTCATCAAAATAATCTTATTGTTTTAATGCTTGCCGGAGGATTATTATCCTGGTTTTTATTTCGGTAATGTTTTGATTATATAAATCTAAAGATGAACATAATGTAATCAAAACAAAATGCTAAGTATTACTATGTGTGAGCCGGAAAGTAGGATTTATTTAGATCCACCGCTGAAAAATATTCGGGAGATACAGCTTCTGGATTGTAATATGCAAACCAAAAGATTGATTAATTTCAAGGATCAACAGGCGTTAACTGATGAAAGGCAGGGGTATGTTTTAAAGATGCCGCCGGGCACATATTCGTTGGTTGACATTCAATCAATTTTTCATAATTATACAGATAATCTAAAGTTAACAATAAATGGGAATAATAATGTCGGGTATCTATTTTCAAATAAGAATTATAACATTAAACTTACTAGAGATTTGCAAATTTATTTGGGTTTGCCAGAAATTATAAGCCCCCGTAAAATATATCCCATAAATATACAGATTAAGGAACCATTGAGACTTATTTGCAGTATAGTGGATAATAAGTCTTCATATTTGAACAAAACCAAAAATGCTGAACTTGTAAAACTCTCGCCATCACACCTACTCGCGAACATACCCTCAAAGGATTATCCGACAATTCCGGTTCAAAAATATGAGAGTCCCATAAACCACTTTGATTTAACTATCTTAGACAATGAATGGAAAAAACTTGATCTTAGGGGTTCTCCCATAACTTTTAGTTTAAGATTTAGATAAATTTTTTTGTTATGTAACTATTACTTTAGTTATATAACATAATTAGATAATATTAATCTTCTTCACCCCATACCTCTTCTTTCAAAAACTTTAACTCCTCAAAATCAATACACCAATCTAAATATCTAGATGGATGCCATGTTACAACCATTAATTCATCATATAAAGATTCATAAATATTCTCTTTATAAAATATCTTATATGGGTCAACTTCTATTTTTAAAGAAAAAGAATCGTGAATAATTTTCTTTTTTAGCTCGCTCCCATGCCAATATGTAAAAGTGTTATCCATTGCTTTTATTAATTCTGAAACAAGCTCTTCATCAGTAAAGTTTTTACAAAAACTAAAAACAAAAAAAATATTCTGTAATCCATAACAAATAGTACACCCAAAATCTTCATTTTCTTCAAAACTTCGATTTCTTACACCTATTGTTCTTTTTTCACTCATAAAAAACCTATATTTTGGGATGTCTTCCATTAAATATTCCTTTAATACAGTAATAAAAGTATATATATCTAATCTTTCTTCATTAATATATTCAATAGTAATATTTTCTTCTTCTGCATCTTTTCTATCCATTTTATTTTCTTCTTCTGCATCTTTTTTATCCATTTTTTCTTTAAATCAATTTTTTATTTTCTACATTCTTTGCAAGAAGCTTTTTGTTTACCATGTTCGCATATTTGTTTTCCTCCACATTCTTTACATTGTTGTTTTTGTTTATTGTGTACGCATATATGCGATCCTCCACATTCCTTACATCGATATTTATATTTATTATGCGCACAATTATACCCATTACATTCGCTACAAAATTTTTTTATTTTCCCATGATCACAAATAATTCTGCTAATGGGGAAAACTTTTTCAATTAAATCAATAATTTCCTCATCTTTAAATTTTGAAATTTCATCAATTAATTCTTGCTTACTCATTTTTGCTCTTCCTTTAATTTCAAGATCTTTCGCTATTATTTTTAGTTCATAAGTATATAAATCTCTTAACCGATCCATAAATAATCTTTTATGAATATTACCTATCCTTTAAATCAATTTTTTGTAATATTAAAAAACCCCACTTATAAATTTAAGTTAAATTTTGGGGTACTTTCCTGTCAAATTTGAAAATAAGCTATAACCTAAATTTTAATGGGTGCTTTCCTGTCAAATTTGAAAATAAGCTAAAACCCCACTTATAAGCACTAAAGCACCCACCAATTTGAAAATAACCTATAAGCTAAAAAAGGGGGGTTTTCCTGTCAAATTTGAAAATAAGCTAAAATCCCACTTATAACTCCTCCCATATAGTAGTCTCGCGCCAGATCAGTCCCTCTTCCCATAGGATCCCTTTTGAGCCACAGTAACCCCACACTAGTTACGGGAAGTTTCACGAACCACATGATACCCACACTAGCCATAGGACACTTTGCGAACCACAGGAACTCACATTAGCCACAGGAGGCCTCACATCAGCAACACCAGTTCCTCACTAAGCACTGAAGCCTTCACGACTCACAGTAACCCCATACCAGTTATAGAAAGTCTCACACACATGAATCTCGCACCAACATTGGAATGTCTCACTAACTTTAACACGCGCACACAGTCCAGAGGCATCTACACTTGCCACAGATAGCCTCATTATCCACTGGACCCCCTCCCCTGCCCTCCCCCCCCCCCCCCCCACAAGGCAGAGCAATCTCACACTGGTCACAGGAAATCTCACCAACCACAGCACCCGCACTGTGGTCACATAATGCTTCGCGTGCCACATCAGTGAACCGAGTCTTCTCGCCGCATATAATTTCCCGGTCATCTTCTGGGTGAGTGGGTTCTTTAGTACGTTTTATTTCGTTGAGTTTGCTGTTTTGCGTATTTGCAGTATGCGATACTTTGATCGAGCGGGGCTGTTTGTGGAAGCTTGCCAGGAATACGGCTTCCTTTCACCAAAGGAGGACAAGAACAGTATCCTTTCCTTTGCAATGTGTATAGTTAACTTTACCATTTTACGTGATGGTCTCGTGTCTCACGATATGGTCCTACATATAATTTTTTAACTGTAGAATTTGATCATTCTTTGGAAAGCAACTGAACAGTACTGTACTGTGAGACTGTTTGTTTTACTATACAGTGTGGTTCTAACTTTTTCATCTGTGGATCAAACCATGCAGTGTGACCATTCTTTGTAAAGCTACTGAACAGTACTGTACTGTGGTACTGTTTGTTTTACTTTTCAGTGTGGTTATCACTTTTCATCTGTGAATCACACCATACATTGTGACCATTTTTTGTAAAGCTACTGAACAGTACAATACTGTGGTACTGTTTGTTTTACTATACAGTGTGGTTCTCACTTTTCATCTGTGGATCACACCATGCAGTGTGACCATTTTTTGTAAAGCTACTGAACAGTACAATACTGTGGTGCAGAACTCATGCTTCGCCTCATCTTGGCCGCTCGCATTATTTTCCTTGATTCACGAACAGCGGCATTGGTGCATGCAGTGTACACAGAATACGCGCGTTGGTTGCATTCTCTTGGTCTTCACACGGCGGCCTACTACTTTGCAGACAAAGCCGGACCAAAAGCCAAACAGTTGCTGGATGGAATCTGATGTAAAACCCGGCGACTTTAGGACTTGTGTTGTACCGCTACAAGATCGATAGTTTTTCTGGGGAAGAAGCGCCTTATTAGGAAGTATTTTTGCGTGTAATTTACCAAAATCGTTGTCAGTTGGTTCCTGAAGTTGGGATTTTGATAGCGGAGGGCGAAAAAACAAGCTGTATTTTGACCGAGGGCAGTCTGTCTTTTCTACCTCAGGTCCTCCACGCGGGCGTTAGCGAAATGATTATGCAAATGAGTTGAAAAACGATGTGCAAATGGGGAGCGTCCAGCGCCCCGCGCCCTGCGCTCAAAGGATCAAGAAAACAAGAGACTACTCGTGGTCCAAGCAGTTGCTACAGCCCTGGACAAAACTCTCGAGACATTTCAATACAATATTCAATGTCGAGACATGCAACCATCGTGTCTAAAAGGAACAAATTCGCCCCTCTCCCCACCCCTGAAAGGTGATATCATTACCCGCGACTAAAGTAATCGTACTGTAAAACCATAAATCGGAGGGCCAACTCTCGGGCTCAAGCGCCATATTAGGAAATTTTCGTAGCTGACGAAAATCGTATTGAAAATACGTTAGAATAACAACATGATTCATTATTGGCTAATTCGCTCCTGTTATTGGTGATCATATCCTGATATTCTATGTATTGATGTCGCGGGAGTAGTTTTTAAAGAAACTGGTGTTGCGTCGGTGGGTAAAGTAATTAGTACCACCTTAAGGTAAAAGAAGGGGGTGCTGACGTTTCGATCGTTAGCCCTTCGTCAGAGCGTAGATTTAGGATTGTAGATTGTAGATTTGGTTGTATTGGTGTCGTTAGGAAAAATTGTACGTTCTTCTCGATACGTTTTGACTACGATTTTGTATAAACAGTGGAGGTTTCTTTATATGACCGTGTGAGTAAAAATAGTTTTTTTTGGCTACTGCATATGAAATAATGCAGCAGCCAATATGTCAAAGGGAACACGAGTGATTGAGTGAGTGAAGGAGCCAATCAGCGCGTGCCTAATTTTTAGCCAATCACAATGCACAATACAATTCGCGCACCACGAAGAATTGTGGGAAATATCTGGCAGGTCCATGTGCCGTGCAC
Source organism: Ricordea florida (assembly GCA_949710005.1). Lineage (NCBI taxonomy): Eukaryota > Metazoa > Cnidaria > Anthozoa > Corallimorpharia > Ricordeidae > Ricordea > Ricordea florida. The sequence continues at coordinate 16,327,522 of OX453287.1, forward strand.
ACCAACATCCTCACGTTTCCAGTTGCAAAAAGGTCCAAATAGACTTAATAAATGCAGTACCCACATGCATGTAATGCTTGCCTATTTTTTGATAATACTATCCAAGCCTTAGCCGCTAGATTGTGTCTAAAAGTACGGGAATTGAATCTTCAAATTGTCCCGCGAAAACCTTAAAAATTAAATGATATTTGACTTGCAAATAAACAGAATGCAAGGAAGGTTACAAAAGTTGGTGTATTTTTACATCCTGATCAGGTTGTTATTCTAGAGCGTTCAACAGTTTTTTTGCAGATTAAGCCAATGACAGTTATGGGCTCCTGTCAATGATAATTCTAGGTGCATCTCCTCCGGTGTCGTGCGTGCGCTTCTCGTAAGCCCCGAAAGTGTCGGGCCGATCTCGCGTACAATTAGCTACGTTGTAGTTTTGGCTACGTTCACACCGTAGACCACTGTACCGGTAGAGTGGATCCACACAAGGACAGTTTTATTCGATGCAAGCTTTACTCGTGCTAGGGTTTAGTATATGTAATAAAAAAACAGGTCTGACGCATGACGTCTTCAATCCGCTCGCATTTAGGACCTAGCACGTTTTCCGGCTCCTTTGAGGAACTCATGCAACTAAATAAAAGGCTGGTTGTCATATAATCGCCCCGATTGTTTTTATCGCCGCTGTCATTTCAAAAAGTGGTCTTGCGATCGGGGCGATTATATGAGAACATTACACAGGCGATCGTTAATGTTCACTTTTTGTTGTCCGAGATGATACTGGAGTTGCACAAGTAGGATTAAAGGTTACCTCCTCGTCATCATCCTGCGGATAAAGAAAAATCCAAACCTTATTGCCTTCAAAATTAGCACCACTTGTTACAAAGTGCCAAAGATTTGAGCGTCGTGTCAACTTAAATAACACAAACGCGCACAAAGTTGAACGATGTGCAGTCGCTTGTTGCTTTGTTCACGGAGTTCTGTAAGCATGAAATACCGTATCTATGAGTCCATTGGTGCAACAGAGATTTTCAAAGCTCATCAGACCGTCCCCAGTCCTTTACTCGTGCTCGGAAAGCTCTAATAATGCGCATAATTATTTTCATCATTCTCTTTCCTCCATGGATAGACATGGATTGCCTCATGTACACGTAATGAAAAAAAAAAATAAAGCCTAAGCCTCTTGATATAAGCATATACCCTATAATGTACCGTCATTTGTGCGTTGTCGTTAGACAGTGGGAGGAAACCTCGTCTATCACGCAACTAAGGGGCTACGGGTCTAATTGTTAAATATACGTAATTTTGATCGCGGAGAACAATGACGGATTTTCCAGGTTATTTTGCAATAACCGCAGATAATTGTACCTCAGTGTCATTAACTAGAATCGGACTTTATTTTTTTCTCAAGCATCTGAGCAGGCCGGAATCCTAAATCCTCGAATTTGATTGGCTAAGCACGCGAAAGTGACCGGTCCAACTTTTTACGATACGGCCCACAGGCCGGATTTTTTCCCTGCTGTAGCAGTTTCCTCTCTTTTCTTACTTTAAAAAGGAGACATCCAAAAAGATAAATAAGTTATTTACCCGGGCAAGGTCGGTCCGTATAGGAAAAAACTGTGCCCTTGGTCTAGAGTGCGACCTTTGGCCTGGGGCCGTACTCAAGACCTCGGGCACAGTTTTTTCCCATACAGACCTTCCACCCAGTAAGTAACATATGTATGTTGCTTGTGCAGGCGGTAAGGAAGCGTTTCTAAACAAGACCCTTCTGTACAGAGATGAATCTGAAAAGAAATTTATACATCTTCTGACATCAACATGCTCTAGTGTTACACTAGTAAGACTACAGACTGCGCTCACGATTTCACGCAGCAGGACAAGAAAGAACTGACTAAGATAACACTACCAACGGGAAACCAGGTAACGAAAACTGAGCTCAGTTATTTGAGTGATTTGCTTTGTAGAAGACGAGAGGTTGTGGGGAAAATGAGCATCTTTTATAAGGCTGCTCGAACAACAAGCAACCCACAGGAACCAGCATCAAGGACAACAGTCAGGAGCAACAGTAGGAACCAGCATCAAGGACAACAGTCAGGAGCAGCAATAGGAACCAGCATCAAGGACAACAGTCAGGAGCAACGGTACAACAGAAAGAAATTCTTTGCTCTGTGGAATAGCCTCGCTTTCAGCGGACCAGAATGCACTGCAGAATGCAATATTTGACATGCATGTTTAGGACTTTTTGTCAGAGCTTTCACGTATTTGCATAACATTCGATAATTTCTTCTATTTTCTTCGGTGGTTTCTTGTTTTACACTTGTGCAACAGCTGCCATGTGGTTCTTGCTGAACAATTTGTGCATTGGATTTTTCACACCTTGGTGACCTGGAGATGATTTCATGTTTTAGTCAGCGCGGTAAACTGAACCAGCACTTTAAGAGCTTTAATGTTATGGGCTTTACATATTCACAAAATATTCCAGGGTAACCTTTTTCATACAAATCTCTTCAATTTGAATAAATCACAAACCTACAGCCTTTTAATCAAAGAAACTGGAACTTCTTTTTTTTAGTATACTATTCCATATATATTCAAGTGTGTCATCATTAGCCTTGGCCTTTTCAGGAACTTGACCGAACAAAATAAATAAATGAGAACCATTTCTGCACAAAGTCTATACAACCTTGTTCCAGTTTGCAAACTACAGTACATCCAAATTTCCGCATCACTTTTATAGCCCTAGCTGGCTACAATAATATATCAAATAATAAGGCCATGACTTGAAATAATATGAATTTACATGAAATAAATTCTGGCGCATTGGTATGATATTCGCGATTAGCTATACATGCAAAGAAACTGACTAAAGACCTCTTCATATGAGCCCGGTTGACAGGGCTGGTCCGGTTACCGAGATCTCGCTTCACTACTATTTCCTTCGTAAAAAAATTTCCCATATGAACAGAAGACAAATTTCGTCCCGTTGACCGGGCCGGCTTGGTAACCGGCATCATATGAAGAGGCCCTTAACGAACAATGTAGGGGATACCTATTACAAAACATGATACAGTTACTTCAGTAAGCTCCTAAGTCAATAGCCAGTTACAGTGTAACGAACTCGACCGGTGCCACCCAACGTTTCTCAGCCAATCACAAGACGAGTTGAGAACGAAAGAATCCGAGTTCGTTCCTTTTATAACTCTGTTCGAATTGATTTTACAGGTTGTGAAAACTCATCGGCCTCCAAAATTGTAGCTGGTCATGAAACTCCGTTTTGTCGGCCGTCGCGTCAACATGCTGGCAATCCGTTATTCTTGACTGATCAGTGATCAATTTGAAGTTACTTATTTTATTTAGTCCCTCGTTATCTCCATTGTCGGGTCCAGTGTCTTTATAATGCTGCAGAACTTGTCGAACTTAACAACGTTGACGCACCGAATTATAACTGCCGCACCGAACTGATTCAGACGCCGCTCTTTTGCCGGACTTAATTCATCAGTTAGGTTTGGCACATGGGCGGAGTGGCGTCTGAACCGGGCCTGACAACATTCGTAGCCTGCACAACAGGCGTGATTTTTTGCGTATTTCATGCGAACAGAGGCGAGAACGAGGCGAGCGCGAAGGCGAGTCGCACTCCTTCCCTCGCGCGCGACTCGCCTTCGCGCTCGCCTCGCTTTCGCCTCTGTTCGCCTGAAATACGCAAAAAAAAATCACGCCTGTTGTGCAGGCTACAATTTTCCCAACCGTCAAGTCGTTCGATAAACATGTTTGTCATGCACGGTTAGTCTTCAAAATTCGCGGCCTTTACAAGGAAATATATTTGTGCTCGTCATTTTCGTCCTCAACATTCACGGCAGCCATTCGGCAAAGATAAATCAAATTTGCGTTGAGTCTGTTTCATCTGCAACCACGCCATCATTGGGTAAATGTATGTGTTTGGTCCGTTTTAGTCTCGAAAATCAGTAAATATATATTACCCTTTTCGTTGATGGAAATGAACAACTTTTCGCGGTAAATCTCTCACTTGTGATTGGTCTGAAACTGGAACGAACTACGATTTTTCTGTTCTTAACTCGTCTTGTGATTGGCCGAAAAACGTTGGGTGGCCCCGGTTGAGTTTGCTACACTGTAAAAAGGAGAGCGGCAATTCCTTGCAGGACCGATAAGGGACGGACCATTAAAAAAGTGATGGGGGGGGGGGGAAGGTGGGAAAAAAAAATTAATGCCAAGAAAAAAAATTCATGCGAAGAAGAAGGTAAAAAAAAAATTCGTGCAGAAGGAAGGTCCAATTGTGACATTTTCACACGTAGTAAAAAAAATTCGTGTAGAGGGGTTCACCTGAAAAAAAAATTCGTGCACAAGCAGTGAGCGAAAAAAAAAATCGTGCAAGCTGAAAATTCCCCACCCTCCCCCATCACTTTTCTAATGATCCCCCCCTACATAGCCAAAGAAAAGTACATGTAGCCCACAGAAGACACGTGAACAATAATACATGGGTAACATAAGAAAACAGTAACTGAAACCTTCAAAGGAAATTATCAAGAGCGTCACGGTAACAAGCTACATTAGGTTGACCGTGGGAAACGAGAAATTAATAAAGATAGTGTTTCAAATGTAAGAGTAAATAAGTATTTTTATTATATCCCTCAGTTAGAACGAGCGCTGTGATTGGTCAATTTAGCGGGCCGTACTTTACTGTACGGCCCGCGAAATTCAAAAGTTTGTTTTGAGATATAATAAATATCTTACAAACCTCGTTTTCTCGGTCCGTCCTGTAAGTTACAGATCCTCGTTTTGTCCGCTTGGATTCATGGCCCGTGCGCTTCGCGCTTCGGTCATAAATCCGAGCGGAAAAACGCGGTCCGTAACTTACAGACGGACCTCGAACTCGGTTAGTAAGAGGTATGTACATTTGGCCCCCCATATATAATACCGCATTACGTAGTTCACTATCTAAGCGAGGAAGGTTTATAAAATTCACATGACGTATTCTTCAAATGAAAGAGCCTTTTACGTTTTGTAAAACATTACCACGCATGCTCTCCGTGGAGCAGAGCTCGTTTCATACGTTGCAATAATGGAGTTACTTTCATCGTGTCAGGAGGCTTACAAAAAAGCTATGCAAGCGTACTTTGACAACGCCAACATGGAGTCACGTGTAGAAGAATATATGATCGAGGAGACAACTCGTTTAATGTCTAAATTACCAGATAAAGTCCTCGATTCACCGGTTTTTCGAGTGCTTGGAGTAGGGAGTGGTGACGGCCATGCGGACATACCTTTGTTGACAGCCGTAGCAAAGAATCTTCGACAAGAAAATGCGAAAATTTTTGCGTGCATCGTCGAGCCAGATAAAACCCTGATTAGCAAGTTTCAAAGTTCCGTATCGCCATTACCCAAGTGTCTCGCAAACCTGGCACAAGTGTCATTCCAGTGGCGTGAGTCAACGTTTGAAAGGTACCTTGAATCGTCACCCGATAACGAGCGCTTCCATCTGGCTCATTTTATTTTCTCTGTGTATTACATGGATGCCGAGCAGTCGCTCAAGTCATGCTATCAGCGGTTGATAGAAGGTGGAGTGATTCTCTGCATCACAGCAACTGATACCTCCTCCTTTCGCCTGCTGTATCGAAGATTTGGTGACGAGCTGAAATATGATTCCACTCAGCAAACGATCTACACCGATAGAGAAATCAGGGAGATGGTTGTGAGAAACGGTTGGAAATATGAAGAATTATCCCGTGGGGAGTATTTAGTCGACATCAGTAGCTGCTTTGATGACTCATCCCAGGAGGGAAGCTTTCTGCTTGACTTCTTGACACACCGAGTTAACTTTCGCAAGACCGCTGACGAGAAGTTACGAAAAGCAGTAATGGAATTCTTGATCGAAATATCCGTCGGAGAGAAAGCGAAAAGGTCGCTTTATATGCAATTTTCTGGGGTAGTTATTTTCAAATCGACTTAATTAATGCAGGGAATTCTAAGTCACCATTGTTGCCAGCTTAATTCCACGAGTGAGAGTAAACTTTCTTTCTTAAGCCTACAAATTTGATATATATAGCCCGTCTGGCCGGCGTTTGAACACGTATGCTAGTCTTTATACAGTCATAATCATGGAGCAGGTTTTTCTGGGAAATTTTGTGAAACAATGACTACAAATAAAGAAAGGTAGCTTGGAAAAGCAGAAATATTGGAATTCGGAACCCGGAATTCGGAATACTCGGAATACTATAAATAAATTTATACTACCACATGAGAAATTTCTGTTATTTGATTGGCTATCGAGGTATTTCAAAATTGTCTCAAATTTCACTCGCCTAACGGCTCTTGAAATTACGTCCAACAATTTTGAAATATCCCTCGTGCAAAATATCACTGCAAACCATGCTATTACCTATACAAATAAACAAATAAATGAATAATTTCTGTCTACCCCTCTCCCCCCCCACCCCCTGGTCTCCTGACTGCTTTACGGTCAAAGAACAATGCAAAATTCATTCCCCTTATCGCTTCGCCTGTCTGACACTATCATCAGCAGAAGCTAACCGCAAAACGAAATCAAGTTGTAGTGTTTTTTTTTTAGCTGAATACAGTATTTCATTTGAAGTCCGGAATGCGCAGTAGGTACGTTTATCTGTTCGAGAGTATACGTGTGACATTAAAGCGTGTGTTTTGTTGTTGTAGTTATTCAATTGTTTAGATGAAGTCGAAGCTGAGGAGGTGACATTGAGGGGGGGGGGGGGTTGGGTGGTGTAACTAAAAATCACGGTCCAATAAAGATCACAACATGTAGTAAACCAAATGTGAACCGGCCGCATGGCTTCATCAGATTTTGTATGTCACTTTCTTTCCTATGTTTGTGCACTTCTATTTCTTGCGCTAACAAACATAGTAGGGTCAGTGTGTTTGGACGAATAATAGCATGCCGCATTAAGAGACACAGTTGTAATTACCCAAGGGGAAACAAGGCGAGAAGAATCGAAGAGGACAAGGGGGCACAAATTTTGTTTTCCTAACCTCAATGACGTAAAAAAAACTTAGAGAACTCAGTCGCAGTTTTTCTGTGTTAAATATATCTAATCTCTTTGCGTGATTACAAATCTCTATTCGTGATTACACATGACAGGGTCGGGTGATTGCAATCATTCCTTAGCATTAATTTACACAAAGAGGCACCCAACGAGCCAAATCAACCATGAAGCTGTGAAAAGGCATTTTAAGTACCTTATGGTGTTAAATGATGTCTTCATTAGCTGAAATTTTAATTACCCGAAAATGCTTGGGAGCAAAATCTTCCTTAGAGAAATTGCTAGCTTTCCACGAACTTTCTACTGATAACTTTTTGCTTTCCGAACATGCTAGTTGACGTTTTTGACTAAAACACCAAATATGACCTTTCCGAAAACGTCAGGGGTCAGGAGGTAATGGGCTCCTGCAGGGGTTAACATTTCGCCACGGCGAATCTTTTGGTTTTAAGCTTACCGTAGTAACGAATAAGTCGTGCGCAGATTCTCCTTATTTTCCCTACAAGAGTTGTGTAACACGAGTGAAAACAAGTTGGGAGAATTGATATTTTAGTCTGAGAGCTCATTGTGGTTGGGCACTCGCATATGAAAGGGGCGGGAATACTCATCGGAAATTTAGAAAAACCCCTGAAGGAGACCGATATGGGTGTGACCCAACCTTTTTTTGACTGCGCCTTGAAGAAGGATCATTTTACGTCTTGAGTTGTTTACCAATGACCGTTGTCCAAGAACTGCAGATATTTCATTCGTTAATAGCAATTTAGAGTTGCAATTGTGGATTACCAGCTCCTGTATAACTGATTTTTTTGGGGGGGAATAAATAAAGTTCCAGGCGGTTTTTAACTTGGGACCATTCTATTGACGAGCTAGCTAAATAGTTCAGTATATAAAGTGAACAGGGAATAGTCGATTTCCTCCCAGGAGTCGTTGACGCTGTTGTGGAACAGTGGTTAATTGCAACTCTTTTGAGCGAGATTCTGTGATTCTGTTTGCTATAGTTCAATCTAAAGCGGTTTAAAGAAAAAAACATTGAGAATTAACATAGTATAGTCTATTTTTTCTCTAGCCAGTGGTTTACAAATAAATCATAGTTCGCAAAAAATAGCATTTCAACATTCGCCATTCCAGCATTTCTTTCATTTTTTTGTGAATGACCCAAAAATACTGGGTCACACTAACAAACAAGATGGCGTCCTCGCCTGGTAAGAGTGGTCGAAATAGCAATAATAGTGCAAGGCAGTCCACGTTTGCATTTCGTCTTATTAATCCGGAGTTATTTATCAAACCTGTGAGTATGAAGACCAAGCTAGATTTCCGTTCAACCCAAACTTCATTATGCATACCGGAGCCACGCAGTTTCATTCCAAAAAAAAAATGTTTTCGCTTACCCTAAACAAAACACCATTCAAGTTTGGGGCAGGAAGGCAATTGAATTTGTTACACTTAACAAGAACTTATGGTTTCTTCTTTTGGTCGAGATGTTGAAAGCAGCCTAGCAAAGTCGCCTTCACAACCGGTCAATTTGCGTCTAATGAAACCATTAATTGTAGATCGATGAAAGAGAATCGGGGAGGTACTGAGCTTGGGGAGAATCGAAGTATTATTGCAAATTTTATCGGTGCATTTGCAAAAATAAATATTCTTGTAGTACACCGCGTAGCTCGACTTCGGATCACATTATCATATAACCCTTTTTTCACTCCCAATATCTAAACAGTAACTGGCTATATATTTAACAAATAAAGAAGCCTAAGCCGTGTATTACACTGTGATAAAACACGACGGGCATTTGAGAACACGAGTGAAATGTAGAAAACACGAGCCGCAGTCGAGTGTTTTCTACATTTCTCGAGTGTTCTCAAATGCCCGGAGTGTTTTAATCACGGTGTAATACACGGCTTAGGCTTCTTTATTCGCTTTATGATATAGATTTTACATGCCGCGAGTAGAAACAACAAAGCACACAGATCGACAAACCGACGCCATTTAATATCAACTTCTCGACTTTTTTCGTTTCTTCTTCTTTATTTGTTTTATTATTCTCAGCTTTAAAACTTTCTGCTGCTTCGCAGAGAATTCTATCATGAATTTCTTCAAAGAAAATGTTTTTCACAGCGTAAGAACATAGCTATAATATAAATTTCCATATCACCCTCCTTCGATATGTGCAAGCTGTAGCTGCACTGTTTCATTCTTCGGAAACTAGAAATGTTTGCATATGCATCACCCTATTCGATCCAGCTATAGCGTGCATGAAGTATGGTGTGTTATGGAAATCTAGCCCAGGACTTCTTCAATTATGGGAGTTCGCAAATTCAGTTATCCTTCTTTATTACCAGTACCTCTGCCAACGGAGTTGGAGGGAGGATATGTTTTCACCTGCGATTGTTTGTTTGTTTGTATGTTAGCAGCCTAGCATCCACATCGCTCAACCAATCATCACCAAACTTGGTCAAAGCATTGGCTATGGTCTAATGTAGAACTGATTTAATTTTGGGGTATCTAGGTCAAAAGTCAAGGTCACGGAAAAACAAAAAAAAATCCTCATTTCGCATCGCACTGGAATCATCATATCAACTTCAAACCAAAACTAAAATGTGCTTCTTTCAATTTTGCATCTGCCCATATGTCACATGATGCAGTAACATTAGTACCCTTGCTAGCGGTAGGGGGTGGAATGTGCTGGCGGAGGCCTGTGCTCTCGGAGTGCTCTTGTTCTCCAATTCTTTTAACTTATGTATTTGTTGTGGTTCAATTTTATCCTTGGTTCAAAATTTTTATTATCCTTTGTTTCAAACTCATTATCATTAAATTACCGTAACCAAAACAAAACAAAACCAAATTTGAACCAAGGATAAAATTAAACCACAACATATGTAGTTTAATCTCTATTGAGCTGATGCCCTGTGGACCTTCGTAAGTGTCTGTGTAACAAAGATTTGTAAAACTGAGCAATGTTTATTAATGATTAACATTTAATGGTTTCTCTATGCTGTAACAAGAATTTAGTCACCTTTGGTTGTGAATGATAACCATACAAATTGAGGGCTGAATGTATGGACTTTTTACTATATTCAGTTGAATCTTACCAGACCCTAGTCCAGTACTGCATTGTAAATTCAGTCTGGTATCTGCATAATAGAGGTTTTCAGTTGAGGCAAGATTTTAAGCACTGAAACACTACAATGCTCTTTTTGTTAACATTGCTCTTTGCTCTAGTGATTAACACAGCACCAAGTTCTCAATCACTGTATCTATCAAGGGTCTTGTGTGCATTTAAAATAGACAATTATAATACATGGACATGCAGAGATATTAAATTTCTCTTTGAGTATTTAGGTCAAATGAGTGAAATATCGATGTAAACACCGGAAGCAAATGAGTAACGAATCAAGAAGAACAGAAGAAGAAAATTTCCATATCTCCAAGTGTTAATGTTTTATTCTGTTCACCACACAAACAAACACCAAGTATTTACATAAAACAGTTTTATTGCAAGACAAAAAATACATGAATAAAATTGTCATATTTTTACGTATGGTTAGCTATGATATTTCATGGTGGCTGGAGTTCCTATATAGAGTTCACTGGCCACCTACCAATCTGTCACTGTGGTAGTACCGTAATTGTTTTCTTTATGAAATTTGATTAATTGCAGAACAAAGTTATCATGATTGGTGGCACTGTGGCCATTACCGGATGTGTTCTATACCTAGGGTACATGAATTTGACTAGAGGAGGAAAGCAGACAGTCAACATGTCTGTGCAAAGTGGTAGACATACTAAGAGCAAGTGGGACTGAAGTGGTTACTAGAATCTTCACAAACGGCTGACATCCAAGCAATGTGTAAACCAAAGACTTGAAGATGCTCTGTTTCCAGCACAGAATTTAAGTTTGTGGCGAAAGTATGACGGGTCTTTCTTAGGTTTCAGGTTGCAGACCTAAAATTTTGATGATACTTGGGATACCAAGAGGATGGTGGACTTACCATTAACTGACTGTTATATAGTGTTGTTTACCACCAGGTCTTTTTTTAGGACTCCTATTTCAAGGTTTCAGGTTGAAGTTATAAATCCTTGTCAACACTTGGCTCATCAAGGAGATTATAGGCTTACTGTGAGTGACTGTTACATAAGAAATTGGGGTAATCAAACGAATTGATAAAGTAAGTTATACCACCATAAGGTAAAAGGGAGGTGCTGACGTTTCGAGCATTAGCCCTTCATCAGAGCGAATATTCGCTCCAATGAACAGTTGAGGGAACATTTGCTCCGACAAAGGGTATAATCAGTGGTTTCAATAAGTTCTAAAGTAGACGGCTGACCATATTAAAGTAGGTGGCTGTAACAGGTGAGAAATTCTGTAACTCAAGAAACTCAAGGGACCAAAAAGAAATTTAATGTTAGAAAGTAGGCGGCAATGATTTGGGAAGTAGGTGGCGAAATTCGCTGGTTGCCGGCTTCTATTGAAACCCCTCTATAATGCTTGAAATGTCAGTATCTCCCTTTTACGTTATGGTGATATAACTTACTTTATCAATTTGTTTGGTTATCCCAATTTCTTGTGCTTCAATTCCCCACCGATGCAGCACCAGTTTCTTTAGAAATTATCCCCACAATGACTGTTACATAGTTTTGTTCACCACCTGATCATGACTTAATTGAGTGCTTAGTTGTATGATTAGTGTAAGAGAAACCAATAACAAACATCAAAACCTAAACCAAAACCTAATATAATTAGGTGGTAAAGAACATATAAGAATTGGTTTTCAGGTTGCCAGTTAAAACTCTGAATAATCACTGACACTTTTGGTGCTGAGGAGGTTGAATTAGCAGCCATCTTAGCAGCTTAAGTGCCTGTGATTATCCATATTTTTAACTGGCAATCTGAAAAACAATCCTTGCCCTCAAAAGGGCACTAAGCAGTATAATATACTGCTTATTTAACACCAAAGCTGGGATCACAGTTGACTGCAAGCAGCCCCTATTCTTAGTCCAAGAATCATGTAGCAACAAGGAAGCAGACCACGAAAATTGCCCACATGAAACATAGAGGGATCTTTCTTTTACTAAATATCCCTCCTACTTTGCATCTGTAAGGAGTCCAACATAACTAGCAATATACAGTAACTAGTAGGTTGGTAATTTCTCTGAATAGAGGTGGAAACCTTGAGTATTGGAATTCAGCAATTTCTGCACCATCTGTACCTTATAAGGATTGACAACAACATGAACATTACAACTGATATTTGAAAAGAATGAAGATTGGTTATTTGGTATTAGCATTTATACTTCATTGTACGGCGCACTAAATTCAAAAGTTTGTTTTGGTGGCCAAAATGTCTCCAGAGATACAAACCTCATTTTCTTGGTCCGTACTGTAAGTTACAGATCCTCATTGGCCATAAATCCAAGCAGAAAAACTCTTTATAGTGTTGAGACTTAATGTTTTAAAAGATGGCAGGTGTTAAAAATCCCTGAGGCAGAGTATTGTCAAAGGATCACATCTAGGACACAAGTTTGATGCAAGGACGAAAATTATTGGAAGTGTCAATGGATGTGATTGGATGGCTGTCTAGCTAAATTGGTTCTCAAATAAACAACTATTATTGCTATATCAAAGTGGGCAGCTTAATTGTTATACATTACACTAATGTGAAGCCAAACACATACACAAACAGCCTTTGTATATCAGCACAAACAGAGTAGCTGTTCACTGGTTATTACAAGAATAACAGCAGTATGAACTTTAAGTTGAATTGTCCTTGGAAAGGGTTGGGTCTAGGAGATCATTGTTCATTTAATTTGACTTTGGTATGAGATATGCATAGAGGTAAAATTGTGTAGTTTTGGTATGTGATTTGCAGTCAGCTTTCAAATGTATATGACAAGGGCAGTCTATCAAGGTATACTCTTGACAGTTATTCCCATGACTGGGCAGGGCAATGCCTGAGTGCCATGCCCTCCTTACACCCTGCATTGCTCATGGACAAACATGCATTATGCACAGGTGAAGTCTTATGTTAGTCCCTCTGTACAACTTTCTATGACTCAACAAACATCCCAAGACATACCACTTTACATTATATGTGTAATACATGATCACGGGGATATTTTCCGTATAGCTTACTATCACAGTCATAAGAAATAATAAATACGGTACTTAATTGACCACTGCCCGAGAGGGGCTTTTCAGGGCCAAATGAAACAAATAGAAAAAATAAAAACAACACAGTTACCAGAATCCCAACTGGCGGGAAGGAGACCAGTTGGCTATTTACAAGGATGATGGAGGAGTTGAACCATGCACTTACCCAGAACAAAATCAGGTAGTAGCCAGAGTAAGATTTGAACCAGGATCACCGCATTGAAACACAGTGTCCTAGACTACTTGGTCATCCTACCTCTGATAGTCACTATCATTAACACAAGACTGTTACCAATTGAGTGTCTCATCAGAAATCTGTTTTGGATAGCTGCCTGATGAAGAATTGAACATTGATTCCAATTTGACAATGCTAAAGCATAAGCACACAGCCTTTTAAAACCCCCAACCAAGACATTTCAGCTTACAGTAAGTACAGTAACTAATTTTTAAACACTATTACCAATAAAATGCTTTGTATGACATTTTGAATGGAAGCTACTTGATATAGACAGAAAACTAAAAAATAGTGCTGAAATCTGTCCGTGAGAGGGTTTGAAACATTAAAAAGGCTTTGAATAAAACAGTTAAAGATGGATATTATTGGAAAGGCCAAATTATTAACAGAAATTGTAGATGGGAACTTTGCCCCAGGCCTCATGATTTTCTCGGTCTTTCATGACCGAGAAAATTGCTGGGCTCTGGGCAATGTAGTGGACCCTCGCTGACCAGTGTTCCTTTTTCTACAAAACGCACAGTACTCGAATCAAATGCCACTACCAACGATCGAATCGATTCTTGTTGAGAGAGATCGGCTACATTCCAATGCGTTTAAACGATGGATCAGTTTATCGATACAGCGAAACTGCCAAAATCAATTCAGTGATTAGTTACTGTTTGTCGTTATGACTACGTGCGTATGTTGATTTATAATTCATTCATACGATGTAATGTAGTACTGCTTGGGCATAGTGACATTAAATTTGACCTCAGTTGTCTGTTAACCCGTTTTCCTTTTTTAATGGGAACCGGCAGCTTCACGCGTTCAAACAAGGCGTGCGAGATCCTGAAGAATTCATTCGAGTTACGGTTAAGTAAACAGAAACAGTCTAAATGCAGAATACCTCCATTTCCGATGATGAATTCTTTTGTTTAGATCACGAACAACAGAATAATGAGGTCAGATGAGGTCATTGATATGCGCGCGAAATTTTCATTGACCAACGTGAAGAAAAGCGCGCGAAAGAGAAATAAATAGATCGCTTTGTTATAGCTGTCAATGACTTGGGCCAATCACCGCTTTAAGGTTATTAGAGGGCACGTTGAGACAAGTACATGGAGATTTGTCAAGAAACTTTCTATTTCCGGTTTGTACGAAGCTGTTTCGTTTGTTGGGAGAACTTCGCATTAGCTGACGGCAAAAACCAGATTGGTATCGCAGAATAGGCAGAGTTTTGCTTCGCTTATTACCATTTTCTAAAGAATGAACCTTTTTCACTCTGCGTAAAAAACCTCTTTCGATATTCTTGCAATCTTTTTGTATAATAAAATGTGTCACTATAGTTTATTTGGTAAGATCCCACCGAAATTCTCCTTAGGTAGTCTCAAGGGTTTTCAAAATCTCGGAAGCACAAAAAGGGTCCATGTGAGGAGAGGGAGATAGAGAGGGAAGGCGGGCGATCTTGATGGAGAGGGTTTTGGTAGAAACGACAGCTCGGTATGTCACAACTGATTCAGTTTTGATTATCTTAACCATAGTTCCACCGAATTTTTGGTCGTAAAAAACAAATTTTTAATTATTTTTTTTAGAACTCACCGATGGTTCTTTCGTTCGTCAACACTTCAACCTTAAATTTGGTTCGTTTGTAAGACTTTTAATAATTTCGAATCCTGTCCCAGCGACTTTTGACTTGGTTCGAAACTAATATTTTTGTACTCTGTTATCAATTTCTCAGTTATATCTTACATTTTGTCCACATAACTTTTCGGTTGTATGGATTTGGGCGATTTGGTGAAAACGCATGGTTTAGCAATCGTCGGATTTCTTCGAAATCGCTTCCAGTCTTATTTAACCAAATCGTTTTTATTACATGTGCTCAGTTTATGTAGAATTCCTTGCTAGTATTATTTTAGCTCGTCAGGACTGAAATAGTTTAAGTGAGGCTCCTCGCTCTAAAATATTTCATTTACACCTTTTTCAATGTTTTCTTGTTTCGACACGAATGGGTTCGACTTTGCCACAACATGTTTGCAGAACCCGCATATATCAAGCCTAAAGAATTTTCCCGCCTGTTACAGGATTTTTCAGAACGCTGATACTGCTTTTAGAGGGGTCACCTAGGTTCGTGGCTATGTGATGTATTTTTGTAGTATTTTATTTCATTTAACTTATTTACAACTGCCCGGATTGCGTTTCGTTTGCGTTTGACAATGATTATTCGCTTGCAATTTTCTCTTTGATTATCAACACAATCATCAAACGATCTCTTCTGTTTCCACACTTTGTACATTTATTTGCCATATGTAAAGAATTTTTTTCTGTTCCCGTTCACCACGCGAGTGAAATTAATCCGTGATTAGCAGAAGCTGGTGATAGATGCCACTAAAGGTTTGGATCGAAAGGTCGCTTTCCCACGCTCGATGCTTTTCCCCCTCTCCAATTTCATGCTCTCGCATTGTCATCCCGTCTTCGGTTTCAACAGAAAACAATTGTGTGTTTATTCATTGCTGAGAAGAACCTTGGCTGTGATCGATTTTTGCCATTTCACTGCAATCGATCGTGAGAGCTTTCGTTTATGACTGCAGTCTTCGTGTCGTGAAACTTCTGGGCCCTACTCCAATTTTAAAATTGCAAACATTTCTTTCTGATCTTGGTCGGGCCTTTTGCTTTGAGATAAAGCCCATCGATGCTTGGAATTTAAATTGTAACTTATTTGGAGCAAGATAAAACCGATCATCTGTATAATACCCGTGGTTTATTTCGCAAGAAGTGTTTCTAACAAAGACACACTACCCGCGTGTCATGTGCATTTTGCAGCTTCTTTGAACAAAACTTGAGCCCAGTGAAAACCCTGACGTAGAGTTTGCAGCGGCAAACAAGCGATCTGTACCGGGCTCGTCGACAAAATTCAAAGTAAACGTGCAAATATTTTTCCATCCGCACGAGTGTTTTGCATCCTTTACGTAACTGTGTACTTCTGCAAGTTTGGGCTCGCTTAAGAACATGCCTCAACACAACTACCGCCACTGGGAGAACGTTGTTTATCGGAACAAGGCACAGTTCCATTAAGTATTGCTTCAGTGCCCAAGAATAATTGGTTTGCAGAGATCAATACTGCTATTGCATTTTCGATTGCATGCTATGCAATTAAAATTTGAACAATTGATCCACGGAACAATTTAGAAATTTGTAGTAGAGAGTAGTATTGAACAAGAGCATAAATGATCTATAAATTATATTAGTCAGTGTGTCCACAAATCCCGGCTTTAATGGCAAAATGTTGTTATGGAGAGAGAATTCTAGATACATGTATACTCTTCATTGGTGTTGATTCTGTTAGGAGTTTAAGCAAAGCTATATTTTTCTCTGTTTCCTTTTTGGGTAACCTGCAGCTGCATGTGAGTAGCTTCTATTTTGTTAGTTTTTCCGTTTTTCATGTACCAAAAAATATTGTTTCTTTTTACTAATGGATACATTTTACCAGGTTTTTCTTTACCTCTGAACAGCATGGTGCCTATATTTTATATCTTGTTATAAATGGTTTTATACTGTAGCTCTATATAGGCTGGGCTCCTTCTTCAACAGTGCTAAACATGCCATCAGTTGTGAACTTATCTTTAGACCTTTTGTATTGAAATGATAGTGTGACCGCTCTTGGTATTATGTAAAAATTCCCAGTATAGCTATAGTCAAGAGGTTACGAATCTGTACTCCACTTTGGTACTGTTTTTGCAGTTCCACCCTGTACAGTATGTCTGTGGATCAGACCATGCAGTATGCATGACCATTCTTTCAAATGTTGCTGAGATATACTTTCCTGTGACACTTTTTTTTTACACTGTACAATACAGTGTGGCTCTACATTTCCTATCAGTGGATAAAACCATGCAGTGTGACCACTTTTTATAAACTTACTGAACTTTATGCTGCTGTACAGATGTGGTTTTTATCTGAAAATGAAACAACATAGTGAAATATTCTTACACCAGCTATGTCCTGTTGATCTATTTGTTTTCCTGTTATGTTTGGCCTTCTATTTTGGTTTTGCCGTGTTAAAGGTGAAAGTGTGAAGGCATGCCACAGTTTAACAATTTAATCATTTTGGATTTCTGCTTTCAGTCAAATTCTTTACCTAATCAGTCAATATGTCCATTGTTTGGGGTAGTGTTATTTACCAGGACCCCAATAACTCCCATAAATATGTTCCATACTTATACAATACCCAGCAATGGACTGTATTTTGGCATGGTTCACTTCATTATTGTATGTTGAGAAAATAACTTGAGTAAGTGAATATTATTAGATTTTTAGTGATAAAATGTCTGCCACACTGTTGACAACCAACTATTCCAATGTATGATGTTTGGAATTGCAGTTTTGATTTCTAAGACTGATAGTGAAACCAACCTCTTATTGTGAAAGACAAATACTAATTGTTCTATGGCTTCTTGCTGTCTTCTGCCTGTAGTAGCTTGTTTATTCTCAAAAAGCATTGAAATATGTTGGCAAAATTTGGAACAATTTATCAGTTTTTCAAATGTATTGTGTCAATCACTTCATGCTCTATGCGAGGTGGTTGTATTCTTACCAGGACTATGCAAGGGATCGCAGAATTTCAGCTCTTATATTTCATTTTTACTTTTTAATTACGAAAGTTGAGATTGTAACTGTTTCCTTTTTTTGTAAGATAACTTGGCAAGAAAATTGTAAATATAGGCTAAGTTTTCTAGACTTTGTCTTTTTAATTGTACAGTATAAATTCAACTTCTGCCAATGATCTTCAAGCATAAGTTATGTGTTGATACAGAGACAAGATTTGACATGATCAAGCATGTTCACGTTTTAATTTGTCCTAGCCAAAGCAAAAATAATTTAAGTATTGACATAGTTATTGCCTACCCTGGCTTGCATGAAGATTTCAGGAATTTTGTGGATTTGACATGTATAGCACCAAGCGAATAGTTTTGACCAAAATGGGGGTGTGTGATTTGTGATGAAACACGAAAATCCTGATTTTGTTTTGTTTTGCATGTGTGTGTGTGTGCGTTCATGTTCAAGTTTAGATGGATATCTGACTTACAAAGTATTTGCTTTGTATCCTCTTGAAAAAAAAAATACAATTATTATTTGGGTATATGTGTTGAGACACATCCACACTTCATTTATTGCATATGTTGATACTGTAATATCAGCATCATGGGAAAGCACTCTTTCGGAAATTCCCATGAGTGGTTACACCATATGATAAGCTTTTCAAAGTAAGGTCACACTGCATGGTTTTATCCATAGATGAAAAAAGTAGAATCATACTGTATAGTAAAACAAACAGTATCACAGTACAGTACTGTTCAGTAGCTTTACAAAGAATGGTCACATTGCATGGTTTGATACACAGATGAAAAAGTTAGAACAACACTGTATGGTAAAACAAACAGTACCACAGTACAGTACTGTTCAGTAGCTTTACAAAGAATGGTCACACTGCATGGTTTGATCCACAGATGAAAAAGTTAGAACCACACTGTATAGTAAAACAAACAGTATCACAGTACAGTACTGTTCAGTAGCTTTCCAAAGAAGTCACACTGCCTGGTTTGATTTGCGGATGTTTCATAGCATAAAAGTGTTAAGGAGCTTGCCAAGGAATTGATACTGGATATATGGTTTCATCCCAGCTGAAGAATTTGGGACCACCCTTCTAAGATGTAATGGTATAAACCTGTTCAAAGGTTTTGTAACAAGTGGAAACACTGCATGATTTTGAAATCTGATGAAAAAAGTTTTGAATCACACTGTTCATTTTTAAAACAAACATTAGCACACTATATTTACATCATTAATCTGTAGAATTACAACGAATGAACAGACTACACAAGGTAGTAATCACACTATTTAGTAATATCACTATCACCCAATTGTAGAATCACACTACAGGTTTTTAAGCTTAAATTTAGATAGAAATGGAAAGGTACATGTATAATGTTGGTTCTGTTTACTTAGTTAACACTTGTCATAGAAAAATTAGTATTTAGGTTAAAATTTATTAATCAATCAATATAAATTATTCCCATTGATATGATTGCAGTGCTAACAAAAGCCCTTTCTTGCAGTGAGATTCTGATTGCACATCAGTGTGACAGTTCAGACAATGAACAAGGTGACTAAAGATTATGTATAAAGCGTTAATTTTAGCCATGCAAGCTTTCCCAGTTAGTTTGGCTTTAAAAGGTTAGATGTTGGAAAGTGAAACAATTCCAAAGCAGGCCAAACAACTCCATTGTGCCTGACTGCAAAGTTGCAGTGCTGGATTTGATTCAACATGTCTGGTCATGGAACTCGAATTAATGAATCATTAACAGTGCATTCAACATGAATTTTTGACTTAGTATGAAAGTGAAGAGAGTGTAAATAATTGTACACTATGCAGTAATGTTTCTGTGTAAATCAGTGGTTTGGTTGTTGGGAGGTGGTCATTTGTAACCTTGAGGGTGGGGGGAGTAACCGAGTTTGTCATTTGTCAAAATGGTAGAAGATTTTCAAACCATCTTTCCATTTCATCGTAGGTTTGTAGATTTGACCTCCAATAAAAGTCCTATGTTGTGAAGTTACATATTGATCACCTCTGGGAGTGAGGGGTTTAATATCTGATACTCCATTATCCATCTACTGCTCGAGTTGTTTTTTCCCTTAATAATATACATGAAAAAATTACTCGATTCTGATTGGCTGAGAGCAGTGCAGTTCAAGTGTAACACCAGTGCAAAAAGTGTAATACCAGTGCAAAAAGTGTAACACCAGTGCAAATTACACATCGATTTTCTGGATTATGATATTCTTTATTTTTAAACGAACCGCTTTGAGTTCGTAGCATTATCAGTTGATCTTCATCAGCCAATCAGTAAATAAAGTGTCAAATCCGCGTCAAATGCTTACTTCCTGTCCGTCCGCAATGAGATCTTCCGGCACTTCCTCCAGGTGAATTTTTTCATGTTTATATTATTAATAAGTAATCATACGGCTTTTCTCGTTCAATTTGGAATTAATTTGTACTTGTGAGTTTTTCAAAAAGCTGAAATTGCACTCACCGAAGCGGCTCGTGCAATTTCAGCTTTTTGAAAAACTCACTCGTGCAAATTAATTCCAAATTGAACTCGAAACCGTATGATTACCTTTACTTATTACACCAATTTTGAAATCACCGGTGATCCCTGCAATTTGATTGGCTCATAACAGTGTGATTTATTCATAAATTGCACCATTTTTTGCTCTAAATCGCATCATTTTTAAAAAGTTACTTTTCTTCAAAAACCGGGCTTCCAGAAGTGGAAAAATAAATAAGTAGTATTGACAAAAAACTGTGATTTCAAAATGAGTGTAATAAAGTGGTAATTGAACTTCGTGTTGGGCAATTTTGGTCTGAAATCATACTTGTGATTTCATATCGAACTCGCGCTATGCGCTCGTTCAATATTTGAAATCACGCGTATGATTTCAGACCAAATTGCACTCCACTCAGTTCAATTACCATTATAAATCCGTTTGAGGAATGCAGCTTCTGTTTTCATAACTATAAAGATGTCACGGGAAAGTCAGTATCAGTGCGCAGTATGGAGGGTTTCCATTCAACAAAAATTCTGGCCTGATATTTCAAAATTTCCATGGGCTGAATGGAATATACAGTTTCCATTGCCACTTTTCTTAGTCTTGTCACGCAATGTTCCTCCCCTAAGAACAGCTGCAGAGGAGACTAAATGGAACAGTACCTTCAGGATACATACACTTGCAGTGATCTTGTGTAGATTTTAATCTCCTGTTCCATTCGCAGTCTATAAAATCAACCAAGTTAATTTGATTGTCTGTCAACTATACTAAACTATAGAATCTGCAACGTTTTTGATTCACATGTATACAATTTATCCACATTATGGTCACTTTTGATTATTGTGAGCTCCATTTTGAGAAGATATTTTCATCATGGAGTGATATTGGTGCTGCATAACATGTACAGTGTACAGTAGATGCATGAATTGCTTTGTTCGAACATCTTGATAGCCAATTTCTTTTTTTTTTTTTAACTTTGACAATGTGTTAGGTGAGTTTGTATGAGAAAGCTGAAATAAAAATATGTTTGTACATTTTGAGCTCTTCTTCTATTTGTCGTTTAATCGGCCAAGTTGCCAACAATATATTCTTACGGATGTTATCCAAGTCCAAAGACGAAGGTAAGCGTTGCCTTCTACAGCCTTCCTCAAAGCAGATACTTGTACTGGCCTCTGATTACCTCTAGTACTAAACGTATGGATCTGCATCATTTGTGGATCTCATGTGTTTGATCACCGAAGTCAAAATATGTTTGAAAAGATAGTTAACACTTGGGGCAATGTCAGCAAGTCTGGTCAGTTTTAGATCACCACTCAGGCAAATTGGTCATGACCATGTTGAAGTGATGTGCCAGTTCATTCCCTCGTATAGTTTTTGTAAGATTCGCTCCTCTTGGGATGAACAGCGACAGGAACAACCAGTCCTCCCCCAGATTCGTTGGGGGGGGGGGGAGGTGGGCCAAAAAGTGTGTCTATACATACATATATAGATACATACACACATGCATGCATGCATTCATTGACCTGACCATCACAAATGTCTAATTCACCTGGATTAGGGTGCATTCTTTTATGTTGAACGCAACCAGGCCTAACTTTAACACTAATGGACGGTCTGCTCTGATGCTAAAAAAACTGTGATACATTTTACTAGTGACTTTGCACCCACCTTCCAGCTCAGACTTTATAGTGACTTTTCAGTAATGTGGTGGGGGAGAGGAGAGGGTGAGAAGTATGGTGAGAGCTGAGGTTCTGTACGTTTTTTTTTTTTTTTCAAGTTGTCTTGCATGTTCCCCAAGAGGATGGATTTCTAGTCTTTGTATAGTACTATCTCCCAGGTTTGAAATTCAGCCCTCCAGATCAAAAGTTCTAACACGTCAAGCACTATTCTATCGTGCCTTCACTATGAAGAGAGGTTTGATTTTCTAGATCCTTAGACTCATCACCCAGCAACACACTAAGTATGATAATTACCTAGGCAACTTAAGGAAATGCAGTGCCTAGACTTAAGACCATTTAGTGATTTTACCTTGAACTGTTTTTATAGGAAGTCTCAAAAGTGGGCCCAAAAAACGGAAGAGGAAGAGGGAATCGTTGTCTGGTGAGTAAATCAATGTTATTCTAAAATAAATAATGTCATTTATTTAGATCAGATACCAGCTGTATTTGTCATTGAATGGCACTTCTGGTTCTTGTTAATTGGTCTATAAGGTTAACCCTGGTTATTCAATGGATTGATTGTTGTCTGTTAAGGACATTGGTCTGACTAAGTAATAACAGTTGGAAAGCTCTGACAGGTTAGAGCTAGGATAATTAAGGAACCACGTACCGGGTATATGACATATTTTTCTTCTTAACAGATTTTGTGAGACCTTTAGTAAACCTAGGCTTAAGACTCAACCATTTTGCCCCTACTTTCCTGAGCGGAAATAGGTCTGAATTAGAAGAAATAATGTCAATATAAATAATAAGTACTATATCCTTTATTATTATTGGCTGCAATAGTATGCATACTCTGAATGGCTACTGTGCACAGAAGATTTTCTTGTAATGACTGGGTATTACAAAACGTTTTATGAAATTTTTTTTAACTTTTATGAAAGTTGTTTCATTTTCAAAGAAAATGTTTCTTCTGTCCCCTCTGGTTTCAATACCATGGTCAGGTTTGTTTCTGTTCATTGAACATGACTTTGAATGACCTCTTGTCACGTGCAAGCATATATTGAAAAGGCCATATAATAAATAATTTATTAACCGTGTCCATTTGGTCATTACAAGGAAATGTCAGACCTCGGCCTTGACACATTAACCTCACTTTTGCTCAGTCAATACATCAAGGCCTCTGTCCGAGATTTCCCTGTAATGACCTCACTCTCGGTTAATAAGTAGTATATAATTTCTTTAGATGCCCCTAGTGTAACCAGCTGTGTGGTAGGCACCATTCCTTGGTGTATTGGCTTCTGTTCAGCAAGAGCATCGGAAAGTGAAAGTAATGATGACCTGTCTGAGCCCTCTGGAGCGTTTTATCTTGTTAAAGGATATGAATCTGCTGCGACTGCCATTGTCACAGATTCAGAAGATGACTTGTTTTTTGTTGAAGGTAGGGATTGTCAGGTTGCTTTTTGCCCTTTCCCTCCCAAGAGTGAACAGTATAATTACTAGAAATACGACTCCCGCAAAAACCTCGCGAAGCTAGTTTTTGAAGAAGTCACAATGCTTTCATATTTTATTCTTTATTTTTTTTTATATTATATATTTTATTTTTTATATTAGCGTAATCCCCATTATTTTATTTCTTATGCTGTGTTTGGTACACAATTAGAAGATGACTTGTTTTTTGTTGAAGGTAGGGATTGTCAGGTTGCTTTTTGCCCTTTCCCTCCCAAGAGTGAACAGTATAATTATAACTTATTCTCACCTTATCAATACATTATCAAGATGACAGGAGATACAAATCGGAAAGATTATCAACTCAAGGATGTTGAATTTATCTAAGAATAAATTCTCCAAACTAACATGTAAGACAATGCATTGTAGTCACTTACAAGAATTTCACTTCAGGTCTCATGTGTGAAAGGGTTTTAATTCAATACCTTCACTTCCTTACTGATCGTAATGAAATTTTCCCTGACATTATCTCTTAAGCAATAAGTGAGTTGGGTAGGGGGAGGGGGGGTGAGTAGCATTTTGTTTTAATCCCCAAAATCTGTAAGAAAACAATGAATTCTGTCAGTCAGTCCAATGCACAGTAGCAAAGATTGTCGCCTGGTAAGTAGGAGGTCAACTTTTTTCAAAACAAAACGTGAAAGTACTAATAGTGTTAAAAGTAGTTGAAGCAGCATGGACAAAGCTATTTTGCAGCAGGTCAAGTTGTCTGGTTCCCCCAGCCTCTGCATGAAACCCACCATTGGCTATGCCCTTTAGCCTATGCCATCAATTTGGTAGTGAATGTTTTCTTTTGGACTTATGCAGAAAGTTTAGAATTTGAACCCCCTGGTTCAGATAGTGGGGAAGATGAAGAAGAAGAGGATGACGAGGAAGGTGAGTTACTAATTTATGCCCTCTCATTACATGTACAATGCAAATTGTAGACTATAAATTGTTTCCACATCAATAGTAATCTTGAACTCGCTTCAACTTTAATATAATCTACAAAGAGAATCATAGAAGGATAAAGATGACGAATAAGAGGATCTAGGGTGAAACTTGAATCTAAATCTGAGCAACAAACGTTTAGTTGTTAAATGATCAAGCGATTTGGGATCAAGCGTTTCAAGATCAAGCGGTTGGAAGATTGTTTTCTATGTGGAAATGAAAAAGGAACATCTTGACAACAAGTTTATCTACTGCAAGCACATGGCATTGACCATAATAATAAATGTGTACATTGCCACATGCAGACAAATGTGACGTTTTGTAACCAACACAAATCAATGTTATGTTATGCCCAGCTGTATTGCTCAACTTACAGAAAGGAGACAAACACACACCCCCGTCCATGTACATGTATAAATAAAAGCTACTTAACAATGGTGCAATACATGTCAGGGTGTTCATTAGGCATCAGAGGTCAGAGCATTCTCCAGCTACTATGAAGAATTCCCCGACTAATACAAAGAATTCTCTCTCTACTGCAAAGAATTCTCTGGTCAAATTTAGATTGCCTGAGCAAGTTATCGATTCAGACATTCAGAATATTCTCCTGTTACTTTACACAATTCTACTGCTGCTACAATTCTCATTTCTGATTGAAAACCCAGACATGTGTTAGATTGATGCATTAATTATAAGCTGATAATCATGTCAATTCTATATCTTGTCAATTTGGTATCGCAAGGTGATCGGTTCAAATCCTGTTCAAGTCTAATTTTTTCAGGTCTTAGCTTTGCAACTGGCTGCATAACTGTGAGGATCTTTCATTTACAAAATATTTTTCTACTGCAGTGCACATATATGAAATTCTCATATAATATTATTTACATTCATTTTGTCAATTCTCATTATCTCTTTGGTGGAAACTGTTACAAGAAGTTGTGTATTGGTCAATGAAAGTGAAAGAGTGTAAAACTTGGGTTACTGTACGCTGGGGTTTCAAGTTTTAAGTTCTGAAGAAGGCAGATGCCCCTAGCTATTAAAAGTAGGCGGCTGTAACACTTCAGGGGCCATAAGAAAAAAGAAATTTAATGTTAGAAAGTAGGCAGCAACGATTTGAGAAGGAGGTGACAAAATTCACTGGTTACCAGCTTCTGTTGAAACCCCAGTGTACTTTAACCAGTATCACAATCTTGATACTCTTCTGCCTGTGCTTGTGACAGGATTAAGTGTCACTTTTGTCATCTCAAATACTACCTCGTGTTCTTATTACTGCTTTATAATCTTATATACATATAATATTTCTGTGTTGGGTTTTGTCCTTTTGTATTTGGCCAATACAGAAATTATATTTTCTCACAACTAGCTGTCACTATTTGGCAGCCCAAACTCACTGCTCTTACTGAGGTTTGTTTCCTTTTAGACATAATTAGTCTCCATACATCAGAGGATGAGGATCCAGGAGCAGATGGAGGAGATGAGTATGAAGCTGAGGAAGATTCTGACTCTGAGATTGATGAAGAGGATCTCTGGATGTGCCACAGGTGCAATACAAACAATCACCCTCTGTCTAGACAGTGTGCACGTTGTTGGATAGAAAGACATGACTGGCTTCCACATTTAAAAAGGTTATTGAGTGGTTACTTTCTCATTTAAGGCATGACCCATAGAGGATATTACATGACTACACAGAGGTACCAAAATTCTCTTCTTGTGTTGAAAAACGTTTCACAAGCAAGCACAGAGCAAGCAATGAGTGAAATATTTTTCAACTCTCAAAGAGAAATTTGATAATTATACTGGCTTGGCCATGAAATGTTCTGTTTATTATACCAACACCAGTGAAATACAAATATTGCTTCCCCCAGATGGAATCCTAAGTTATGGCAGGGGTATCCTAGCATCACAACACTATACCCATGAATTTGTACACTCAGGGCCAGTTTAAACACCATAATTTTCATGTGCCAAACTTAACTGATTAATTAAGTACAGCAAAAGAGCAACATGTAAATCAGTTTGTTACTGCAATTTTAATCTGGTGCGGCAAAAACCTTCAGACCAACAGAGTCTGCTGCAGTAGTCTACACTGGAGCAGTAGGTGTTTCATGGGATGCTCTTCTCATGTTCCAAACCAAATACTTACATTTATGTTAATTATGATAGTCTATAAATCTTGCCTTTTAAGTGCATGCATGGAATAAAGGTTAGGTTTGCCACACAGTGCGCTGTCTGAATCGAAGTTGCGCCAGTGTCGCTATAAAGTCACACCTACTGTAACTCAAAAGAAAAGAACAACATTTGAACTGCACCTCATATGGAAAGAAATGGAGTGGAGTTAAGTTTTTTGTCTGAGAATGAAACAGTGTCTCCACTTTACTGTGAACCCCATGCCTTTTTGTGTGAAGTTCAGTTTGCTAACCACTAAACTCCCTGACCTCAGCAAAACGTTCAGTGGCTGTTTAGGTACTGTATGTGGTGTTAGCTTATACTGTTCTCTTGCTTTCTAGCAGATCATCATCAGAACCTGTTACCAAACTTTCAAGAGAAATATACAGACCAAATATAGTATCAACCCTTCAAAAAAGTGCATCACTTGCAGTTTCTCCTACTATTGAAAACCCTGGGCCATTGTTGTCATGTTTATCAGACAAGGTCACCACCCTTACAGCATCTAATGTGTCTACTACACCAGAAATGTGTCAGCCACCAAAAAGACGTTTGGTTGAACAGACATCATTTGCACAGCCACCGCAAACTTCACAAACAAATGAACAAACTATGCCACAACAAATGGATTCTAGAGAAAGCGAGTTTCCTTTTGAACCAGACCTATGTGTCATTTGTTTAACACAACCTCGGAATGCCAGCCTGGTTCATGGACGTACGGGACACCAAGTCTGTTGTATTGGCTGTGCCGAGAAACTAAAGGAAGGCAAAAAGAAGTGTCCTGTGTGCCGTAAGAAAATACAACTAGTCGTCAAGAACTTCTTTTAGTTTGTTGTTCACTTTCCTCTTTGTTTGACATCAGTGCATGGTATTGTGCTTGGTGATGTGTAAGTTTCATCATCAGATTTAGGTACCATCATCAGATTTATGGCTTTATCACTGGTTATGGCTAACGTCAGTAGTGGACTTCACTGTAACAGCCCCTCCTGAAATACACCACATTCAAAGAAGACCCTGGTTTTCAGCGCATTATTGCCAAGTCTACTCAAAGTAAGTTGGTTCTGAAGTGCCAACATCCTTAAGTATATATTACAGTCAAACCTGTAAAAAACTATCTCTCTTAACCCTCTCCCTCCTGAAGTTGACTCTATAGATTTTACTGTGGCTAGTTTTAGCAGACGATTTTGCTCATCAACGGGAGACTCGTTAGTTAACCCTTTAACTCCTAAGGGGTAATATACGTGGCCACTTAATACAGGATCACTAAAAGTACTCGCTGGGCATGGTCTAATGGCAATTTTAAAGGGTTGTCTTACAAAAGCACTTCATGCAATGAAACAACAGAACAATCAACACACTTTCTGGCAATCAATACTTTAAAACAAAGTTCAGTGCCAACTCATAACTTAACAGAAATAGAGTGAAGCATGTTCAAAACAAACACTTTTTAGGAATCATGGTATGGTACTGTACTTCAATACATTGTGGACTTCTGGAAAGTGTTAGTGATTCTAAACAGCAGAGTATCAGCTTACAGTAGCTTTGTACTGACTCGTTATTTCTTTATAGTGATGATGGATTGAATTAAAACACAATAAAATACAGCATAAAATGACATATGACTTCTGTTCAATGGTGGCCACTTGATGCAGGTAAGAATAACAAAGAAAGACAAACGTAGCACTGCTCCAGGGTGGCCACCTAATAAAGGTAACAAATACAACTTTTGTGTAAGCGTAAAATCGGGACTTTGAAAACTAGCCATTTAATAGAAGGCAGCCTCTTTCTTCGGTGTAAGTGAAGAACAGTTCCCAGAATAACCTGTTGGCCGACAGTTGGCCAACAAATGGCCGACAGAATTTGTGCACATGAACGTTAACTTGTTGTCTGACTGTCGGCTGACAGTCGGTAAGTTGTTGGCCGACAGTCGGCCGACAGGTTATACTGGGAGCTATTCTTCACTTATACCCTTTCTTCTGCAGTTTAAATTCATGAAGTTTCATATGTTCACATTTATAGCAAAGACTTTTTTTTACCGTTGTGTTGACGTGTGACACAAAGACACATTTTAACTCACTGAGATACATTGCAGTCTCTGTAGTAGAAAAGGTTTTTTTCTGCATATTATCAGGAACGTGTAAGACTTGAAACATGTAACTAACGTTCATGGCTTGTCCAGATTCAGTATTTTCCAAGTACCATGTTTGGAACCTGCTAGCCCCAGTCATGCTACTGAACCCAATTTGACTGGTCCATTCTGTTTCTCTTGATTTCCAAGTGTGTTATTTGGTAAATTGAATGTGGACAAGCTCTGCTGAAAGACATTCAAAAGCAGTCACATGTTTCAAGTCTTGATTTTCCAATATTATCAAGCAACATTTTGTAAAATAAATATAATTTATAGAAAAGCAAGTACAGGTTGACAACTTCATGAATATCTGTATCCAGCAGGTTCATGTAAAAACACAAAGGATGATAGTTTTACTTTCATACTTCATTCAGTGACTTGCTGAATGCTAACATACAGTGTATACTGTAAACATAGTAAGCATTATTTGGAAACATGTTTCAAAACTTAATTTACTAATTAATGGCTCAACATCCTCTAACATTACTAATTTTTCTTACCATTCTTTGGAAACCTACTGAACAGTATTATAGTGTGTTCTTGTTAATTTTACTATCCACTGACCTTCTAATATTATTTATTTATTTGTGGACAAAGCCATGCCATATGACAAGCTATTAAACAATTATACCATACCGACCTAAAGTTTGCAGTATTCTTAAGTGTAGCAGATTTTCATCTGTGGTTGAAGTATGATTGTACTTTAGAAAGGGGTTTGCATAAATAATATTATTCTGTATTTTAGATTTTTACCAACACAACAAATCACAGGTTATGTTTTTGAATTTGATGCTCTCAGTCCAAATTGCCTAATACTGAAACAGTGTTAATGTAGCCTTTTTACCCCTTTGATCAGAGTAGTAATTCTCCTAAGTGAGTGGCATATGTTTCCTTATTAGTCAGTTTGGAGAACTCAGTGTTAGATCAAGTTTATATCCTCATCTCCTGTCTGCTTAACTGGCATCCTTGGCATTTTGAGTAATCTGATTGGCCCACCATCTTGGGATATTGAACAGTATCCTGGAGGTGAACAGTGCAGGGGACTCTATGTAATCCTTGTGACATTGAATTTTGGTCAAAGAAAAAGAAATGGCCATTGTCAATTCTCACTTTACAGCTGTTTCTAAGAGGTGTCACTAGGGAGGTTAAGCAAAACACAACTATAATGAAGATGTGGACCAGGACAACACCAAACAATAGTGCTAATGAACAGTATAGTGGAACTGCATGTGCAAAATACAGTTTGGTAAGTTCGGTTGCTGTACTCATCAAAACAACAGCATGACATGAGTCTATTTCTCACAGTTTTCAAGTGGTGAACAGAAATATTTCCATGCAAAATTGTGGATGAAATTTGAACAGTCACAATTGAAATATGTTACCATTCAAAAGTTAAAAGGAAACAAAATGAAATGAGCCTGCTGCATGTCTCCAGACTCTCAATAAGTATACAATTTCTTTTTTCTTTTGCTGTGTTGTCCTCAGTGTTGTCACATTTGCTTAAGTTCCCTACTGAGGTTGCTTCATTGGTATGCAGCTTTTTTTATTCTTGGTGAATAGCGGCTTTAGGAATATTCTGCCGCTATTCCCTTCAGTTTCAGAGAATTGTTGAGACGTTGCATGTTAATCCATGTTGGGGATGAAAGGTTTTATGAACTTGACACAGGCTGAGCTACTCCAATCTGATGCATACTTGAAAATGTACTTATTACCAAGAAAATATAGAAATTTTATTGCCCATAGTTAGTAATCCAATTTGAAATCAAATCACAGTCAGCAAGACAGGACAGCCATCTGTATTTAATATCAATAAATGTGTACATTATTATAAGATATTATGTTTCATAACATTGGTGTAGTTTCTGTTTGGGAACACATTAACAGCATATAATTTACTTGTGTCAGTTACACATTCTTTGTGTTAACATGATGTAAGTCGCTTAAATTAAGCAAAAAATCTTGTTCAAGTGTTTTTATATATTGAGTAGTCCAGTGTATTTTTACAGTACACATTATAAAGGTTCACATGTTGTGGACTGCTTTCCGTCAATTTACTCTAAATAACTCTGTTGCTGAGAGTTTGAACATCTTTGTTTGATTTTCAATTACAGGAGAATAAATGCCACAAAAACTAAAAAAGATTCCAAGTGTAACACAGATTTAAACTTTCAATTTGTATTGGAAGGAAAAACACAAACATTTCTAAATAAATGGGAATGCATCCCTGGCAACTGATTAATTCTTTCCAGATGTACAAATTAATTTTTACAGTTAAGTCGTGAAAAATTAAGGTATTCTACAGGGAAAAAAGTGACTGTTTTTAGTTGTGTTTCAGGACTCTCCTCTTCCTGCATATTTTCCATTGTAAGTGTTGAGTACATGTAAGAGATTTAATGTGGATTTACCTTCTTCATAATTTCCAGTGAAAACAATACAGTAGAACCCCTGGTGAAGCAGTAACTCCATGTGGTGCCTTGGTTTACATTTTAGTATTGAAAGTGGAGTTTTTCCTGTTGCAATGATCATCAGCTAGAGGATCTTAGACCACTTTTCTTTCCAATCTGAAATAACGTGTAACCATCGGTTTCATTTTTGTTGGCACAGTGCCGAAGGAATGAATTTTTTTCAGTTCTTATTTGTTTTATGTGAGTGTCTGCATCTGTTGGTACTTGCTAAAGTAAATATGTTGGGTTTGGTTTATAACAGTTTATCAAGCCTTCTATTAAGGGATAATTTTATTACTAGGTTTTTAATAATTATTGTGTTTTAGTGGTATTTCAACCTGGCTTCCTTGGAAAAGTCTTAGGAGTAAAAATGTATAAAATGGATAGATAAATTTAAAAACTTTATTGTATCTAATATTTCATATATAATAGTTCCTTTTACCATTTTTGTCAAATTGTATGAATACATTGGAAAACAATTATTAAACCAAAAATGTTTTTTAATAGCATATATACAATTTTCAGTTATTTGTCCCAGTTACAGCATCTTACAGATTGTCGATTTACACCTTAACATGTGTAAAACAATTTTGCAATACATTTACACATGCAGTACTGTCATGACTGTGTGAATTATATTTTTAAAGGACAATCGTGTGAGAAATTACACAAATATTTCCATTAAGGATTTTTATACAGTACCTACAGTGGTTATCTGACATTGACACAGCTAGCTTTACTAAGTGAAGTGCTTATATAGTGTCAACTACTTTGGCTGAACTGTCTTGCTGAACTATTATTTTTATATTTTACTTCATTAGGGAAAAGGTTATATTTTAGGGATATCTATTTGAATTGCACCTTGTAATCGAATTGTGTGCACTCACGTAGCTGGGCTGATTTTTTGTGGTACTTAAATCGTCCTCTAATAATGCTCTTTTAAGTTGCCTTACGGTTTTGACAAACACTGATGCCTCATCAGCATGCCACCTCTTTCCGCTCCCTCTCACCCTGTTACCCTGGAAACTGCTAGTTAAGGAAATTGTGACCACCTTCTACATTTCTTTATCTGGTAATTTTAAAATAGGGTGCAGTCAGATAATATATAACATACTGGTATAGTGCATGTAGTCTAACCACTATTGCTAAGTAGCTCCCACTGTATCTGTCACCATGGCTGTTGGAAATTTCACTGCTTGATGTATTGTTTTCACAAAGTTAATAAAAAGTAAACATGGTTATATGTGGTGCATTCATTGTTGTTAATAGCTGCAACATACAAGCCCACTCTTATTAGTAAAGGCTTGTTTACACCTACGACCCAAGCATAAACATCACACCTTTTGTGGTGGAGACTAGGAATATTTGGGAAGGAATATGTTGTTGGGACCCTGGAACCTGTAGCATAGTTTTGCTGACATCAGCTATATTTTTACTGGACTAAACTCCCAAGAACCTTCCCCATCTTAGACCCACTATTTTCAATGAAAGCCATACATCAACGTTTTCTTTTCTATTAGACAGAGTTGGTTATTTTTGCCAAGTATAATTTTTTAAGTGGCAATTTCTGGTTTGGTATCCAGTCACTTCAGGTTCTGTCCTCGTATACCGGTACACAAGAGCTGATGTAATAGACCAAACAATACATTACAGCAAATCAAAGTCTCCTAAACAAAGAGAGTACAATAGTTGTTCCCTCGTGTACAGGTATACGAGGAAAGAACCTCACTTTGCTCCATAGTCACATGGCACCCCATCAGATTGTTCTATATGAATAGATAGCCCGTTTCTTTTCACATAGTTTTCTGAACATTTACATCATAACCCAGGCGCACTGTGAGAACTTGGGTATAATTTGACTTAAGACTTGATCATGCAACCATCATCAATTATCAATGACTAGGAAATGTTTTGTAATACTGTACATCAAATATATTATCAATTGACTTTAAAAAAAACACTACATGTTAATAACTTTGCCTAGGAAGAAAGTTAATATTCAAGTATCGGCTTGTGATATAGAACAAAAATCTCAAATCAAATACCTGGGTGTCTTTATTGATCAATGTCTAAGAT
Organism: Ricordea florida; assembly: GCA_949710005.1. Taxonomy (NCBI): domain Eukaryota; kingdom Metazoa; phylum Cnidaria; class Anthozoa; order Corallimorpharia; family Ricordeidae; genus Ricordea; species Ricordea florida. The sequence goes on from OX453287.1 coordinate 16,360,906, forward strand.
GGAATGCTCAGCTTCAGTATATTAATAACAAAAAACATTGGAATTTTAAATAAGCTGAGATTCTATGTCTCTATAAATACGCTTAAACAATTATACTAAACAATCGTATATCCGTATCCAAATTACGAGTTTGAGCTGGGTTACTGCATGCCAAACCAAACTAAAAAAGAGAAACTAATAAGTGCCTTTGTTGCATCTTCTTTGCAGACAAAAGAGAAAATGCAACACCATACTTTACACTATTAGAAATCCTGAAGCCAGAGAATATTTTCAAGTTGAAAATTGATTCCCTTGTGCAAAAATTGCAATACAATAAAAAAGAAACAACCCTTGCATTCCATGACATTGTTTCACTAGCTTCTCATACCATAAATATAATAGTACTAGATTTGCCGCTATCCAAAACCTGTACAGACCACCTTGTAGAACTAATTATGGTTTAGCAGGGTTTAGAGTAGTGGCATTACAAACCTGGAAAACAATTCCTATGTGTCTTCCAATGTTTTTAAGAAGAAATACAAACTTTTGCTCCTTGACAATCAAATATGAATAATTTAAAATTTACATGATAATTTATATTTTATGTATTCCATATACTTATATATTGAGGGCCTGTTAGGGGGGCTCTTTATGTAGTCCGTCTGAGTTTCAAAATTTTTCACGTCGCAATTTCGGGAGGTTCGTAGGTCGCTGTCGTAATTTCGCGTGAGCGGCTCGTCGTCCCGGGGGGGTACTCCCTTATAAAGGCTTAATGGGGACGTGCGGCTAGCCAGGGTATGTTTTTCGGGATTTTTGTCTCAAACAGGTTATCGAATTTATCATATTTTGTCTTAATCAGGGTATCGATTTATCAATTTTTGTTTTCAACAGGATATCTTTTCTTGGATGATAAACAGCAAAATTTTTACAAGCTGTAAATAGTTTTGTGATTGCCAATGGATTAAATGAGAAAGAGTTTCGATATCTATTATTGTCTTACACAGGGTATGGTTTCGGGTTAAGTGTCTTAAACAGGGTATCAAAAATCGGAATTCTGTCTTTTACATGAAAAAATTACTCGATTCTGATTGGCTGAGAGCAGTGCAGTTCAAGTGTAACACCAGTGCAAAAAGTGTAATACCAGTGCAAAAAGTGTAACACCAGTGCAAATTACACATCGATTTTCTGGATTATGATATTCTTTATTTTTAAACGAACCGCTTTGAGTTCGTAGCGTTATCCGTTGATCTTCAGTAAATAAAGTGTCAAATCCGCGTCAAATGCTTACTTCCTGTCCGTCCGCAATGAGATCTTCCGGCACTTCCTCCAGGTGAATTTTTTCATGTTTATATTATTAATAAGTAATCATACGGCTTTTCTCGTTCAATTTGGAATTAATTTGTACTTGTGAGTTTTTCAAAAAGCTGAAATTGCACTCGCCGAAGCGGCTCGTGCAATTTCAGCTTTTTGAAAAACTCACTCGTGCAAATTAATTCCAAATTGAACTCGAAACCGTATGATTACCTTTACAAACAGGGTAGGAAAATCAGCGATATTTGTCTTAAACAGGGTCAGGGTATGAGGGGGAACACCGCACCTCCCCACCCAGGGTTATATCGAGTACCCTCCCCGGGCTCGTCGTTCGTCGTCACTTCAGCTCCTTCGTGTCGCCGTTTCAATCTCGTCACTCAATCTCGTCGTACATGATTACATGAACTGTAGCCAACTCGGCGCTACGCGCGTCATTGGCTACTAGCTCATGTACGATTCGATTTCGCGGAATAATTGTTAGATGTCCATCATGTGTTCTCAGTCTCTCTCGGTCGGGGAGGTTTTGGTGGATGGAATCTAATGCTGACCGATATGGAGCGAAGTGACCATTCCGTGAAACGGACCTTCGCTCCGACGAAGGGCTAACGCTCGAAACGTCAGCACCTCCCTTTTACCTTACGGTGGTATACCTTACTTCATCAGTTCCTTTGATTATCTCAATTTCTTGCATTCCGTGGAACGATCTGACTCTGGTTTGGTGCGAAGTGACTGAGAGAGAAATGACCGTGGTGCGAAGTGACCGGATGCCTGTTGTCTATACCATCTCACCAACATCAGTACAGTCTTTAGCTTACCTCGTTCTTCCCCTCCCTTTTTCAGTGTTCGAAACCATGGAAAACAGAAGAAAGTTTAGTCTTGTATAGTCTGTTTCCTTGATATAATGGACTATTAGGTTCTGTTTGTTGACTAATTGATTTAATGATTGACAGATAAGTTTGATTGCATAATTAGGATAAGCCACGAGTAGTATATTGGGAGTATCTATACCCACACTTGGGGTGGGTACAAAACGAAGACCGAAGACCTAAGACCCAAAAACGAAGACCCCTTCAAAATCGTCTTGAAATCGCTTGAAAAAGGTTCAAACATGATCCTCGAGACAAGGAACAACAAAATATGCGGCTTTCAGCGAATTTGACCGGGGTCTTCGTTTTGTACATAACCCTGCCAAATGTACAAAACGAAGACCCCTTCAAAATCGTCTTGAAATCACTTGCTAAAGGCTCACACATGATTCTCGACCGAAGCAGAAACAAGGAGCACTAAGATTTGCGGTTATCAACGAATTTGACCGGGGTCGTCGTTTTGTACATAACCCTACCAAATGTACAAAACGAAGATCCCTTCAAAATCGTCTTGAAATCATTTGCTAAAGGCTCACACATGATTCTCCACCGAAGCAGAAACAAGGAGCACTAAGATTTGCGGTTATCAAAGAATTTGACCGGGGTCTTCGTTTTGTACATAACCCTACCAAATGTACAAAACGAAGACCCCTTCAAAATCGTCTTGAAATCACTTTCAAAAGGCTCACACATGATTCTCGACCGAAGCAGAAACAAGGAGCACTAAGATTTGCAGTTATCAACAAATTCGACCGGGGTCTTCGTTTTGTACATAACCCTGCCAAATGTACAAAACGAAGACCCCTTCAAAATCGTCTTGAAAGCAAAAACTTTCAACGTTTGCTGACGCGTATTCTTGATGCTCTTAATGTTTTTTTTTTGTGTGCCCAAATCACGGTGCGTTACTACATACTTAAATATCGGTAAATGTTGCAGTTGAAACATATAGTTAACAACTATTCACCGAAGTGGCGGTGGCTAGTGGTGGATTTTTATCCACCACTAGCCACCGCCACTTCGGTGAATAGTCGTTTTAGTATATCCTAAAACAGTGGGATAATATAAACAATTATTAATTCAATTATTCCTGTCAACGATTACAGTTTTCCCGCGCAAGTTGCTCGGAGGTGAATAGCAATGTTTGAGAAGCCAATCAGCGCCTGGCAACAACGCTATCCATTGTTTTGGTATATACTAACACAGGATATTACGTATGACTTCTTAGTGAAGATTTGATTTTCAAAAGCATGCACTTATGATTTGCTAGTAGTGTGAAAATATTCTCAACACGCTCGGAGATACAAGATTCATACGTTCAAGCTTTTATGTATTATTTTGCTAACTAAATTATTATTATTATTTACAAATTTCCTGAATAGAACTTTGGACGATCTAGCAGAGAATACATTTGAAACTTTTTAAAGTAATTTCAAGTCAATTTTGAAGGGGTCTTCGTTGTGCGGTAAGAAAATTGATTTTGCAGAATAAAAGCTACATGTATCTTTTACTATTTGTAAGTCTGTTTTGAGTTGTTTGCACCATATCAACAAACGGAGAATTTTATACATATTTCTTGTAACGAATTAAATCTATTTTTAGTCTAGAAAATGAGACATGTTTGGATCACACCACACCAAAAGCCAGATGATTTTAGTTCCCAACCAATAAGATCGTCTCACTTGAAGTTGTGCCTGAGAGGCAGAACAATTTAGCCTCCTTATATAGTAACGCTCCGTGATTTGGGCACACAAGAAAAAAAACATTAAGAGCATCAAGAATACGCGTCAGCAAACGTTGAAAGTTTTTGCTTTCAAGACGATTTTGAAGGGGTCTTCGTTTTGTACATTTGGCAGGGTTATGTACAAAACGAAGACCCCGGTCGAATTCGTTGATAACCGCAAATCTTAGTGCTCCTTGTTTATGCTTCGGTCGAGAATCATGTGTGAGCCTTTTGAAAGTGATTTCAAGACGATTTTGAAGGGGTCTTCGTTTTGTACATTTGGCAGGGTTATGTACAAAACGAAGACCCCGGTCGAATTCGTTGATAACCGCAAATCTTAGTGCTCCTTGTTTATGCTTCGGTCGAGAATCATGTGTGAGCCTTTTGAAAGTGATTTCAAGACGATTTTGAAGGGGTCTTCGTTTTGTACATTTGGCAGGGTTATCTACAAAACGAAGACCCCGGTCGAATTCGTTGATAACCGCAAATCTTAGTGCTCCTTGTTTCTGCTTCGTTCGAGAATCATGTGTGAGCCTTTAGGAAGTGATTTCAAGACGATTTTGAAGGGGTCTTCGTTTTGTACATTTGGTAGGGTTATGTACAAAACGAAGACCCCGGTCAAATTCGTTGATAACCGCAAATCTTAGTGCTCCTTGTTTCTGCTTCGGTCGAGAATCATGTGTGAGCCTTAAGGAAGTGATTTCAAGACGATTTTGAAGGGGTCTTCGTTTTGTACATTTGGTAGGGTTATGTACAAAACGAAGACCCCGGTCAAATTCGCTGAAAACCGCATATTTTGTTGTTCCTTGTCTCGAGGATCATGTTTGAACCTTTTTCAAGCGATTTCAAGACGATTTTGAAGGGGTCTTCGTTTTTGGGTCTTAGGTCTTCGGTCTTCGTTTTGTACCCACCCCCCACACTTGCTTGGAAGGACCTCACTTCCGGTTTGCGCTGGAAAATTTTTTAGTGGCCCTTCAAAGGTAAAAAAAATCTCGGAGTTTTATCCAATTAAAATTATAGGGGTTTACTCGATAATTTTGACACTGAGGTCCTTCCAAGCAAGTGTGGGTATAGATACTCCTAATATACTACTCCACGCGTTCTCAGCTAGCGCGCTAGTTCGAATGACACGTTCTCATTGAAAAGACTGTTTTGCTGACCTGCTTTTGCTAACCCGTGTCAACCCGTGTTTTAAGAAGAACGCTGGTAATCGGACTGGATAGTGTCACAGAAGTAAGTAAGTGTAGACACTTAATACTGAATTTGTTAAGTTTAGTATTGTGTATTCTCCCGTTCAAACTACAGTGTAAGATCTCATGACCAAAACTATTGCCTTTCTTTAGATCGAATAAAATAATCAATTATACGATTCACGAAGTCCAGTCGGTTACATGACATCCGTTTTTCCCGGACCATACACAGTCTTAGCACTTGTATACAGTGCAATGAACCAGTAATAACACAAACACCGGCTAAGTGCTGGAAAACATGTACAACGTTGTTGCGACTGCCTGGTTTCATGTGGTACTTCTGTTAATGGAAGGCGATGTGCAAGCTATGGGAGATACATCCATTCCTGAGAACTGGATAGTTATTCTCTAACGAAAGCTCAATACACTCCTTGTGGCTTACTAGTTTAAATTTTTGATCCATTTAGTATTCTACTTCCTTTGGCAAAATCTTGGCTCAATTTTTGTAATTGGTTAGGTTGTATAAGAAAGGAAAAACTTATTATTTTTTCTTGATTACCGTCCTCACATCCGCCACTCATTATGGCTCACTCAGTCTCGATCTGAGAACCTATGGAGTGCCGTGGAAAAAGAACTGAAAGAAAAAAGCAAAAGATATCATTCAACATGTATTAAAACAAGGAAAATGTTCTGTAACCTCGGAATTCAACAGAATTTAGAATTTGTAGAGGGTTTTGCACAGAAATCGGCTAAACACAGGAGACCGAAAATTGCACACTGCATAAAAAATGTGGAAACGAACAATGCACTTACGTTAATTGCTCCCCGCTATCATAGTTAACTCATACTACTAACTATGCCGCTATTGAAACCACGTCGAGTCAACTTCGGAAAGTCTTCGGATACGTTCTTCCCTACGGAGGTAGTGGGTTCACGTGGGGTCGAAGAAGGAAAATGGTGGCCACAAAGTACTAAACTGCAAGACTAAACTGTAAGTATTTTTTGTATTTTCGAAAGATTATAGTTAACGTATCCTCCTCGTCTATACAACGATATGCCGCTGAACTTCTCTATTGAAAAGGTTACAAGAATGCTAGGAAAATTTGCAATTTGGAGTAACTGATAAGAATCTGATAAGTTATCAAGTTAGAAGGGCACGAAAATCCACTGTAATTCTCATGGTAAATCCCCGCTGATCTTACATATTAACCGCTATTTGAAATTAATTCGATCGGTTAATCCATAACTTTTTATCTGTAGTTTCAAGAACAGATCAATCGAGCAATATGGGCGTATTCTAATTTTAGTGATTTTCTATTTACTTTTTACCAATCTGTATTTTTATGCAAACAAGTCTTCGATCGATTTCAGTTGTCTTCTCCTTCTGCGTTTCGCCGGTAGACTTAGCATTTTTCTTCAAAACTTTTAGAGTGAGGAAATGAATTGAACTCCTCTGCTGATTGCAATAGGAACTCATAATGGGTTTGCGCAGTTTTGAAGCCAGCCTTCATTTTTGCCGAAAACAAACCGAAATGTTTAATGATTCCGTAAGTTTCTAGATCATAATTGCTCCTTATTTGTTTGTCTGCTCACAAGACTTTCTAAATTCGTAGAGAGAATTAATGTTTGAAACAACAACTTGTACCCCTAAAAGCAATAGCTTTTAACTTGAAGTATTGAAATCCACTTGTCAAAATTGGACTATTGTGTGAAAATTTAACTACGGCCTCAAAGCTCTGTTCTTTGGACCTTTTGCACCTAATCCTTCCGACCATTGTTCGTTGTACAATTACGTATGTATAGCAGGGGAAGGAACGATGGCGGAATCATTTAGGCTGTGATTGTAAGGCAAACAATCAATGGTTTTCCTTTTAATAAATAACAATATTCACTTCTAATAATGACACACTGCGCAAACTAAATTTATACAGGACGTCAAAACGAACCGATCATAGACTGTAAAATTAATAGTTGTTTCTATTCATCTTTCATTCAAGTAAAGCTCATTATGAAACGGAAAGACATTTGAAATTGAAAGCAATATTTGTACACAGTAACTTTGCTTTGGTACTTGTACGAGAATACATTAGAAAAGTTAAGGGAAGTCAGGTCTCCACTCTATTTTTATATATTCTTTAACGCGGATTTCTCAGTCTCTCAATTGTACTGATTTAGAAAAGTTAGTTAATTTAAATATTTCTTGTCAAGATTTTTGATCGGTTTCGTTCACACTTCAGAGTTGACAGCTGCTTTTGAGAACAATCGTCGCGGGCTTCGGAGAATGAATTTGATGTTTCAAGGAAAGAAGTTTTGAAGACGGCATTATTGGTGTGTTCAAGGTAATTTTCAAGTTTTTTCTTGGTGTTTTGTTTTCTAGTTTCTTTTTTAAAGTGTTTTTGTAAGTGACTTCAACTGATTACAAAGCCAGTGAACTTGGATCGTGAGGAGAGAATAATGTGTTTACAATTTTTCAAGCCTTGAATATGAAAGTCGGCGCCGTTGTAATCATAACTTTCGCCAATTTATTTTCTTCGAATATTCTGACTAGCTTCATATTTTTTTTCTTTGCTACGCAATCTCGACGCCTTAAAACCGTTGAACTTTATAAGTTGCAGGCACATATGACGGATAAAGGGTTTTGACAACAGTTTTGGGCGAAATGTTTTATTGCAGAATTTCGCTAAAAATATTTCCCACATCCAAGTTGTCAGAATTTTATTTTTTGTGACATGTAACAGGGTTCTAACTTATTCATGGATTTGTGATCATTTGTGACCACGTCATTGCGAAGAAGCTGAGAAGTGCCAAAAAGTGGAAGTGTTTGTTTTTCTGCTTTTCAATGTGATTGTTCACCTGTGTTTAAGACTATGAATTTTTCACTGTTTTGAGTGTTGCTCGAAGGAAAGTGAATGAATTTACAATTTTACAAGGCGCCAATACAATATGTATATAATCAAATGCGCCATAACACAACCACTTCAGAAGACACACGAAATTACATTTACAAGGACCAGACCGTGACAGCACCTGGAACTACGTCCCCTACTCGGCTTCGCGAACAGTATCAGAGTTCTCTAACGTCCCATGAACAAGGGTTGTGAGACGGGACCTACGGTTTATCGTCCTTATCCGAGAAGAATAGAAAGTCTAACCATTTACAGATGTCATTGCAAAGGCACTTCTTCCTCCTCAGTAATTGCCAACGAGACAGGCGAGCGAAAACGCGAGCCTGTCTCGGCGGCAGAATATAGAGCCGTGCGTAGTTCGAGGGCTATGCAAAAAAATTCTCAGATCTTTCAGGTCGATTTTCGCGTAATCCGGTTCCGTCAGTGATATTTTTTTGACCATATTAGGATGTAGCCGGAAGTTGTCGAAAATGTGCACGAACCAATCAGAACACTATTTCTCTTTGCGACGTCACGAGGCTTCGAAAGGTGGGTCTCGAGCTCGACGATACTTGTTCAGCTCTGTGAGTGCGGCGCGGAACCTTTTTCTGTTATTATTTTGGTAAGTACTTGAGTAATTTTCCTACAATTCTGCTTTTTGAGGCGTATACATCTTGGGTTTGTTGTGATTGTATCGTTCAATTGTTAAAGCTGAACAAGACGCGAGTTGTATTTTGGAATGAATTCGAGCACCTATTGTTTATTTGATTCAGGGTAAAGCTCAGGATTTGTTCGCCATCCGTTCGTCGAATCATTTCGAGGACATTTGTTCAGCTCTCCTGGGTGCGGAGCCTCGTTCTTTTATTATTTTGGTAAGTACTTCCGTAATTTGCCTAGAATTCTGCTTTTTGAGGCGTTTAAATCTTGGATTTGTTCTGATTTAATTGCACAATTGTTAAAGCTGAACAAGACCCGAGTTGTTTTCTGGAATGAATTCGAGTGTTGTTTATTTGATTCAGGGTAAAGCTCAAGATTTGTTCCGTTGCCAACGAGACAGGCGAGCGAAAACGCAAAGGGTGAACGTGTCTGGAACATTGTCTTTGGGAGACAAGAAACCTAAAGAGGTTATGATCAAATCAACCCAGAAAAATTCTTATATTAAAGAAGATTGCATACTAGAAGACGACACTGGTGCAATCCTGTTCCACATTTGGAGCCCTCTCATTGAACAAGTAGAAACTAACAAGTCATACAAGTTTACAAACTTAACAGTCAAATATTTTCAAGGGTCAACATTTCTCAGTACATCGCCATCAACTACTGTAAAGCCTGGTTTACACTACGACGCAAGCATAAGCAAATAATGCACCTATCAATGTTAAGCTGCTGGGGGGGGAGGCCGGGCATAGGCGGGGGATTTGAACTCAGATCATTTTTTCTGTTCAAATGCCCGACCCCAGAGACGTTATCGCTGGTCAAAAGAGTGCAAATTCCCCATCCCCCCCCCCCTCCAGAAAAAGGTCAAGGCATTGGTCAAACAAGAATTAAAATAGGGATATACAGAAATTTATATTAAGTTAAAAAGGCAAGAAACAACAACTTCAAAATGTAACATCCAATTTAATAGAAAAATATCAACTGATACTACTGAACAAGACAGCAAAACAAGGAAATTCTGGTATCTTATCATAAAATGTTATGCCACTTCACGGAAACCGACGCAGCCTCCATTTTGATGTCTGCTGGTTACCAGTTCTCCGTGCGCCGAAAATCCAAGATGGCGTCGGTGGAGCCCAGGCTACTAACGGTTAAAGTCAAAAGTCCCGACCCCCGGGACTCGACGAATGATCAAAAGTCCCTACCACGGGCAGACTTATTACGTCAAATCCCCCGCCTATACCCGGCCTCCCCCCCCCCCTGCGGCTTAACATTGATAGGTGCATAAAAACAAAGAAAAACGTGTCCTGTGGGGCTATACAAGACAACAGGACAGTGTTTTTCTTTGTTCGTTCCTTTGTATTTACTTTGTTTATGCTTGGTCTTATGTCGATGTCTTATGTCATACACTTGACTTCATTTCTTTGTGTTCTCCTTTGTTTTCTGCTTATCCTTGTGCTTGAGTCGTAGTGAGAACCAGGAGTAGTATGTTACAGGAGTTATACCCCGTTTTTGTGGTGTTTTTTTTTGTTTTTCGGTTTATTTTTTTCGGTTCATTTTTTTAAAGTTTTCTGTGAGTTTCTACCCCAATTTTACCAGTATTTTTATGTATGGTTTGCAAAAAGCCAATTTTCCTTTTATCAGGGGTTTATTAGAAAATTAATCAGAGATTTATAAAGTTCGGAAAAAATATTTGAATTTATGATTTAAAGATTTGAAAAAATTATTAAATATGGAAAAACTAAATAATTTATATCTTTATGAACTAAAAAAAATTGCGGGGGAGTTAAAAATTAAGGGAAGATCAAAAATGGATGTAAAAGATCTTATTAATGAGCTTAAAAAATTTAAAGAGGAGGAAATTAATAATTTAATTGAAAAAGTTACTACTAATAGAATTTATATTTGTATTCATGGAAAACTTAAATATTTTTGTAAAGAATGTGGCGGATCACAAATATGCGAACATGACAGAATTAAATACGTTTGTAAAAAGTGTAGAGGGTCGCAAATATGCAAACACAATAAATATAAATATCGTTGTAAAGAATGTGGAGGATCGCAAATATGCAAACATAATAAACAAAAACAACAATGTAAAGAATGCGGGGGGTCACAAATATGTGAACATGGAAAACAAAAAGCTTCTTGTAAGGAATGTAAAATTAAAAAATGAATTATGATTTAAATATTTAAAAAAATAAAAAAAAGAAGTAAATATGGACAAAATAATAAAAATAAATATGGAGGGAATAATAAATAATTTATGGTCTACAAAAATCGAAGATTTAGTGCGTTATACAAAAGCATACAACATTGAAAATTCTTCTTTGAGAAAAAAAGATCTTATTTCTAGTTTAATCAATAACGATACATTTTTGAACCATTTAGGAATGAAAGATGGAGCAACAGAAATGAAATTTCAATATACAGAAACAGAGGAATTTGTATCAAGAGAAGAATTCAAAGAAAAATTACAAAAGTATATTGAATTTCTAGAAATGATGGAAATGCTGGAAAATATAACAAATAAAAAAGTATTGTTTTTCGGTAGTTTAAAAGATTTTAAAGAGTTATATGGTAAAGATTGATAGGGTCTAATTATGTTGTATAACCCAATAAAGTGATACATAAAAAAAATGAATTATGATTTAAATATATAAAATATAAAAAAATGGAAAGACTAGTAAAGAATGTAAATACTGGAAAAATATTTATTAGTTTAAAATATTATAATAGAAAAAAACTTAGAATTTGTGATTTTATAGAGACAATAAAAGAAGATTTGTTAAAAAAGATATCAAAAAATCGTGTTTTTATTGATAAAAAAAATGGATATATTTTTGAAATTATTTATTATAATAAAGATGATGATGAATATGATAATGGACGCCCTTTTAATTATTACGAGGATATAAATTTTGGTGTAAATGGTATATTTGGTGATAAGTTTGTAAAAAATTTATTAAATTATGCCAATAAAAGGTTTAAAGAAATTTTAAAAGACTATGTTGGATTTCATTATTATTATGATAATGAGGAATATATTCTTGGGGATGGTTATGATGAAATTTTTGGTTATTATGATAAGGAATGTAATATTAATAAGTTTGATAAAAATTTTATTGTTGGGTCATTAAAGGTTAAAATAAAAATAGATAGTTATAAGTTAGAACATAAAAATAAATTCTACAAAAAATTACATGATGAAATAGTTGCTGCAGTATGGCAGCCAAGTAGATATTTAGATTTTCAAGAATTAAGAGATTTGGAAGAAAGATGGTCAAAAAAGTAAATAATCTTATATAATTATGTTATATAACATCTAAATATGTTACATAACAAAAATTTACCTAAATCTTAAACTAAAAGTTATAGGAGAACCCTTAAGATCAAGTTTTTTCCATTCACTGTCTAAAATGGTTAAATCAAAGTGGTTTATAACGCTATCATATTTTCGAACTGGAATTTTTGGATAATCCTTTGAGGGTATGTTTGCAAGTAGGTTTGATGGTGAGAGTTTCACAAGTTCTCCATATTTTGTTTTATTCATATATGAAGACTTATTATCCACTATACTACACATAAGTCTCAGTGGTTCCTTAATTTGCATATTTATAGGGTATAATTTACCAGGATTTATAAATTCAGGCACCCCTAAACCAATAGATAACCCTCTAGTAAGTTTAACTTTGAAATTCTTATTTGAATATAGATAGTCAATAGTATCAGTCTCAATTATTGTTATCTTTTCCCTATCTGGATCATTAAGAAATATCAATTGAATATTACGAAGAGAATATGTACCTGGTTCAATTATTATGAAGCCTAGATTCCTATCATTTAATAATATCTGTTGATTCTTGAAATTAATCAATCTTTTGGTTTGTATATTACAATCTAGTAGCTGTATCTCCTGAATATTTTTAAGCGGAGGATCTAAATAAATCCTTGTTTCAGACTCATACATGGTAATACTCAACATTTTTCACGTAGTGGGGAGGTCTTTAGACCGATTTGTTTGGTTACTTCATATTCATCTTTAAATTTACATTGACGTAATCACATTCCTGAGCGACGTTAGAAACCGACCTTTTAAAAGTAAACATAAAATCTACTTTCAAACTTTAAAACCGCTTTACATTTTGCTTGTTGCTATGTCGTAAAAGTATGCAATCTATTGTTCTACACGTGAACACTAATTTGTAAACAATCATAATCACGTGAAATACTCATGAACTACCGAAATAGATACCACGCTAAGCCACCAGCTACAATTATAAATGCTAATATATTCTTTTCATGTTGCGTTGAGTCAATATCCCCGGGGGCAGCAGAGCTGATATTTTTTTCCTGTTTCATAGAGTCTGTTTTCTTTGAGGTTTTTGACGCCTTAGTTTCAGTTTTTCCTTCCAGGAGAATATGAGGTAACTTTAACTTTGAAGATCCTAAATTATGAATTATTCCAACTTGTTTTGCTTCAGTGTTTAGGGAATTATTCACACCAAAATTCATATCATTACTAGCTTTCATAAGTTTGTTGTTAAAACCTGTCACGCTTTCAGTATTGATTATCATATTACTCGGCATCAACCAAACACCAGGAGCAATAGCTAAATCAAGCCTTAATTTCGCTTCCTGTACAGCTAATTGATATCTTTGGATAGAACTAGAAATATCATTTTCGATCACACTACTTTCAAATAAAGCCAAGAATTCTTGTTGTGTCTCAATCGCACCACCACCATTACCATAAATCGAGTTTCTTGTGTTAACTTGTGCTCCCAATATACAGTAAACAAAAGCTTCAGCGGATCGATTCAATCTACCAAGTCCAGCTTTAGTGAGTCCATGTCCGCTTGTTGGGATAAACCAAGCATATTTGAAATCGGCAAAGTCATCATTACGTATAAATGAGATTAGATTACCCTTTTCTTTCTTTCCTCCTTCATCAGCGAATTTACTGCCTTCACCAGGATATTTATCCGCATCAACATCATAATTCCTTACAATATGTACATTTTGATATCCGCCGCCTTTTCCATGATATCCAGAACCATAATCAAGGAATATATCACCCAATCCAAAGTTTCTACCCCCTTTCCATCTAAAGTCTGAATTATTATCAATTGCGAATTCAGAGCACAATCGTTGATATGCAACTTTACTATATGGATTATTATTTATCACAAAAGGTTGCTCATCAGGTAGGGGAAGGTTTAATTCATATAATATTCTCCTTATTGTGAAATATATATGAAACTTAATGAAGCTATTTACTACTTTAGGGTAATTTAGACTTTCAAAAAGACTTATCCCACAACCAGATGTTGCACACCAAACTGAAAAGTTAAGTTGTTGAGGCCAATAATTCATATCAGGACCATTCAACCATTTTCTACTCTGCTTTCCAAATTTGAAAGTAACAACTTGTGATGTAAATATGTTTCTCATCTTTGCTGTGAATTTCTTCTTATTTGACACGTATATATCCAGAGAGGTTAGCATTTTTGTTATATCGCTTGTAAAATCATCAAAATTAACAGCTGGTATAGGATAGCTTTGGTTAGTAATGGTTAAACTTTCAGGAAATGAACTAGATTCATCAGAGGTAATACCTAAATCTTTCCACAAAATTCTTTTCAAAATAGGTGATAGACTATCAGACCATGTTTTTCCAGTAGGATCATCATTTGACATTACAGTTATACCATTATATTTCCACCTAATATATCCACCATACTGATCAGGAACAAAGGTGAAATGGCTTATATCAGCACTTGGGTACCTATTTTTGAAATCATTGAATAATGACATTTTATTCCTCGTGTTTAGAATAAGATGTAAAGTCTTTAAAACATTTCTTTTCTAATACCAGCAAAACAATTAAACCCCACATCAGTTCTTTCATATGAAATTTTTAATGTGTGGGATCGGTTCTTTCCCTCACTTCTATCAGTTCCTTTAATATTTCCGCCCGAACCTCTGTTCTTATCTGATTCATATTTAAGTTTTTTTCTGTATCTTTCCTGTTTTTTTGACGGATTTCTTGTTTTAGTTTTTCAAACTTATCCACTTCTGATAAAATTAGAGAAAATTCTTGATCTGATATTGCGTTATCTTTCAGTGCCTTTGAAACCAAGTCGTGAATGGTGTTTACTTTTGCTTTTGCTAGAGAAACTGTCTGTTCATGTTTACTAACTTTATGAAAAAGTCTTTTTGATGCCACACCACATCCAACCGATATTCCCCCACAAATACCTCCAACCGCTCCTAATGGTATACCAACAATAGCACCAAAACCAGTAAGGGAGGTTCCAAGCCCGCTTGAGGATAGAATAACTGAAAACACTCCACTACAAACACTTATTTTTGTAAATATACTTCTAGCTCGATTATACTTTTTCCTAACATCTTCGTAATGTTTAATTTCCTTTTGAAGATTATGTAATACTTCACATGACTTTTGTAGTCTGAAATTATTTGGATCGCCATTCATAGGTAATTGCGGATAAATTCCCTTGTAGTCATCCATATTGTATTTTACTGATCAACATGATATCTTTAAATTTGTTACTTTCTCTTCTTTACACTTTCCACAAAATATAGAACCACAGCCATTATCAACAACCAAGCATTCTTACCTAAAAATCCAATAACCTCACCAGCTGTTTTGAATAAAAAGCTTACAATTGCTCCAACCATTCCAGGTAATATTTCACCGAGTTTCTTACCAAGAGCTTTCAAACCATTACCAACACCTTTACCTAATGTGGATAGCCCTCTAGAAAGATTAGAAACTATAACACCAATAACAACCCCTACAGCACTCACAACTGAAAATACTGTAAAACCATACTTTTTGAAGATAGCCTTCAAACGTTCTCGTAATGGTAGATTTTTAAGTATTTCTTCATTTTGTCTCTCAATATCAGCCATTTGTTCTTGGTTGTAAATAATACTATTTCTTGCTAGTTCTCTAAAATTATCAACTTCATCTTTTAATATTTCATTACTACGTTCTAACATTGGTAAATTTGATAATCCTATTTTATTTTTTTCAAGTTCATCTTTGTATCGATTTAATTCACTTTTAAGTTCTACAACCTCTTTTTTTGCAAAAGTTTTCTGTTTAACAGCTGCATCTAAATAACTTTCACTTTCTGCTATTTTGGTTTGTTGTTTTTCAATAATAGATTTCAACTCTTCTTTTTCAATTGTGACATATTTTTTATCATTTTCATATATTTCCAAAACTGTTCTTAAACCCTCTAATGCATTATTTAAATCCTTAATTTCTTCATTTTTTCTATTCAATTGTGATAAAATATCATCATTATCCTCAACAATTTCTTCTGCTTTTTTACCTAGAGCATTCATTATAGTGGCAGGGAGTTTTTTATTAATATCTCCATTCACATTGAATAATTCATGCCACGTTACCTTTACTCCTAATTTTCTAGGAATTGCGACTTCAATTTTACCCCACTCACTATATTTGAAAAGAAAACTAGGTTTAGCAACTGGGAATTTTTTTAAAATATCCTTCCAAGCGTCATTTTTGTTTCTTTCCATATTCTCCATCTCAATCTCTTTACTTGATTTGGTTTTAGGTCTAGCACCCTCTTTTCCATAATTTCTTTCCCCCACTTTTGAATTTTTACCTGGAATATTTTTTCTAGGGGCTGGAGTGGGTTCTTTATTTTCATCATCCCCATAATTACTATCACCTCTGGTTGTAGATGTTAATCGAACTGGTATTTTTGATGGTTTTCTACCAAGTAGTGGACTATCTTCATCATAATCATCAGGATCTTCTTCTTCCCCCAATCCAATGGGATCATCGCCTGGTACTTCTGGTAATGTTGCCATGATTTTTTTTACTCATCGGTAAGAAATCTTTAGACCTAAAAGTTATGTTTGTAAATGATTTAAATAAAAAAATAAAATATAAAAAAAATGGAAATAAAAGATATTACTGAACATATTAGTTTTAATAACATAAGAAAAATGTTTAATGAAGGAATAATTACAAAAAATAACCTTGTTTTTTTAAAAAATCTAACTTATAATTTAAAAGATAAAGATCAAAAAGAATTACTTAAATTAATTATAAATGACGATAAAAAAAGAAAATTAATAAAAATTATTTTAGATCGTATTTAATTATAAAACAATTAATGTTTTTATAATTTTTAAAAAAATTTACTTGCTGTATAACCTAATGCCAACATTCCACCGCCTACATATACCATTTCACCCATCTTTTGATTGTTACTTGGTCTATAATAATCACTAAATTTTGGTTCGTGTGTTTGAGCATAAAATTCTAAAGCTTCATCCGTTTTTGAAAGATTTTTTGAGGCTTGGTATTTATCATCTTTTTTCTTCATTTCCCAATCAATTAGTTTCTGTCTATTTTTCTGATATTCAGCATAATCTTTTTGATACTTTTCTAGTGCTTTATCGTGTCGTATTTTTTCTGTATCTGTTTTATCTCCAGATAGATATTTTGCAAGATATGATCCGCCAACAAAGGCAGTTGCATTTAATACAGCTCCCCCTAACATCATTGCAATTGTTGCCATAATTATTTTGGTAAAATATTTTGATCCTCTAAATATGTTTTTAGATACATACTACCAGACAATACAGCTACCCATTTTGCATAATTTGTAATACTTGAGGATGGATCGTTCATAAATGATTCTCTCATTGCTTTTTTAGCTACATATCCAACTCCAGCTGCTAATCCAATAAGGACTGCAGAATCAGTAACAGTTTTCACAAGTTTGTTTTCGGTTGACATAATTTTTACTGTATCAGTAAGAAACCTTTAAATCGGCTTTGCCGGCCAGCTACGCTGAAACTACTTTCCTCATATCATTCCTGTTTTTGGTGGTTGGGTAGTAATATTTGATTGTGGAACTTTAGTAGGAACTTGGGATAAATCAGGTATTCTATTTTTATAATATCTCATAAACATGTCAAATGCTGTAAACCCTATTCCAACGATAGACAAAACAGTAGTAAAAGATAGTTCTGGAAGCCATGCTTTTCCATTTTCTGCTTTAGTTTCACTCTCTTCATTTTTTATCTCTTCCTGTTCCTTTTCTCGTTTCATTTCCCTCGCTAAAGCTTCTTTTGCTTTTTTATTATATTCAGCTAATTTCTTACCCGCTGCAACCTTTTTAGGATCTTTTTCTCTCTTTTTTTTTATAAGAAACAACCCCTTCTTTTGGTGGGTCTCTAGTAATTTGTTCAACTTCTGTTCCTACTTCACTTAGTTCAGTTTGGTCAGACATTATTATTTTATTTCACAAAGTAAAGAATCTTTAAATCAGTTGTGCTCATTAAATAGTATCATACCCATCAGCAGATTGCTTAGTATCCTGCTCAGTCATGCTTGAAACCTCTTGTATTTTATTGTCAGTTGTACTTGTAACTTGTTGAATTTTGTTGAATTTTACGTGTTTAGCAACCTGGAATAACCCACTAGCAAGTGCTGCCAATCTTCCTGCTTTCAATGCTAATAGACCTACAATGTTTGTCAGTTCACGATTAACCAAATCATCATTCTTTAAATCCGCACAAAGAGCTTCTATATCATCCACGGGAACCATGTAAGAAATAACTCTAGAAATTAATTGAAGAGAGGAATCTACTAATCCGCCATTAATTTTCTTACCCAATACTGCTTGATATCTATTAAAATATTTTTCAATGTCTTTTACAGATAATTTTTTTATATCACCAAGGCTCATATCAACCCCTAAATATTCCTTTGTGGTTCCAAGAGCTGCGAGAATAGCTAATGATTCTTGTTTTATTTCAAGTTCATGCTCATCTCTTCGTTCGGTATAATTATAATTTTTTACCTCATCTTTTACCTCCTCTTTTACATCACTAATATAATCTTCAACTTCTGTCATATTTTAATTTTCTTACCTACAGTTAGGTCTTTAAACTCGTTAGCCTACGAAGGAATCTCTAAATAACATTGAAATGGATAACGTAAAGATAAACAGAGTCTAGAATATTTTTCAGTTTTCAGTAGTTGTACAAACTTCTTACTAGTTTCAAGGTCTAAATCACCACCATAATCTTCGAAAAACATCTTCATCCCCCTTTGTGATGGATTATGGAATGAGACCACACAAGCTACATTTTCACGGAATGGTTTTGCTATCGATGTTAATTGCTGAGTGAGAACCCACATTGATAATCCATGATGTCTTCCTGAGAACGCTAAATCTATAAACTTGTTTGATCGTTTTTTCAGATCACTTGAAACAGCACAATCGTCTAAAATTATTAGTGTATTTGTTCCAGAGAATAAAGTTTGACAATCAGTTAACAATTCATTAATCTCATCAATGTTACTAGCATCTGGAGATAATACAAAGAAACGTTTATCTCCTCTAGCAAAATTATGATATGTTTTATTTTTATAATAAGTTGGACATATTAGAACAATGAATTCAAACAATTTTCGGAATGGGCCTCTGAGTTGATCAATTATGTACTTTGTCTTTCCACAATTTGTTGGACCAGTTATAATACAGTGAAAAGGAATTTTATCACTTAATTCTTCCATATTTTAACTAATACATGATTGATCTTAAGTTTGAATTCATAACCTCCATTAATGCATCAGCTACTACAAACATGTAACAAGTCATAATACCTGTACCACTAACTTTTCTTTTCATTTCTATTTTTACACCATCTTGTGCATTGGTTAAGGCTAGTCCTCCTCCATGAATATCATTATCTGGGTGAGTCCTCAAATCTATCCACAAAGCAAACTTTTTACTATAAAAATCTTTTTCATTTACCGACCAACGGGAGGAACCACTGAAACGTTTCTTTACCGACTCCCATAGGTCTGAAGGTACCATTCCCTTAGAGTAGAAACGATTTGGTACGCCGTTAACATCAATATTTATTGAGGTAATACCTGGATTGAAAAAATTCTCGGAATCTCGTGCTCCCTTACCATATGGTAATGTAAACAAACATAATATCCCTGTAATTGACCTTCTAGGTAGATTAATATGCTGGTTTATTACACTGTCTGTAGGTCTGGATATGGTGAAAGTTTTGTGTAGGGTGACATTTTCATAATAGAATCCTTTACCAACCTGATAAGCTGCCTGTGCCTCACGAGCCAAGTATTTACTTGATATACAAGAATATTCCAACTCAAGGTTTGTGATTTTATAAGTTGGAGCCTTAGTATCGTCAGAATAAACAACAATATCGTTAACTGGAGCTAGTGTAATCTCAAAGATTAGTTGATGATCTAACGCCTTTGGGTAGAAAACTCCATGATCGTTGAGAATGGGATGATTTAGTAGGATATGATACTTGGTATTGTGTACTTCTTCAAGAGCTACTTCCTTAGCGTTTGTGTCTACCTTATCACCTGCATTTGTCCGGAGCTTTCTCATGTTTTCAGAAGAAATACCCTGTCTTAATCTATCCTCTCGTTCTTCATCTGTTAAGAATAAGTCATGGTATGTTTGAAATAGATCGTATCTTTGTGTATCCTGTAGTGTTTCACCGCCAAAAAGAACCTTGAGTCTGGATACAAGATTACTGCCTACATTATTCACGAGGGTGTTATCTTCATGACCATCAACAATCAAGTTAAATACTAGAGATACACTCCCTGGCACAATCACTAAATTTTCAGAAAGTTTAGGAATATTTATATACAATGTTTCTCCAGGATTAGCTGATGATGGATTTAGTGTAATTCTATTCAATGTTGATTCCGCTTTCAAACCGAGTGGATCTCTTGGAATCCTGTTTGGGTTAATTTTTTCAGATACGGTTTCCATATTTATTTATAAGATACTTTGGTTAATCTTTAAATGAGTTCATACTTATCAAAAATATATTATTCAACTGAGGGTTATTGGAAAGGATATTCTGCAATTCCTAAATTAGCTGAAAAAGCAAAAGTAAGTGAAGATGTAGCTAAACAATGGATACAAAAACAAGCAATATGGCAAATATATCTTCCAGCTCCAAAATATATACCAAGACCACATTGGACTGTAGATAAATCTAATCATATTCACCAAGCAGATTTATTATTTTTACCACATGATAGAGTTGGAAGAAAAACATATAAATACGCATTAGTTGTGGTTGATGTTGCCTCGAGATACAAAGATGCTGAACCATTAACCTCAAAAGAAAGTCATGAGATATCTAAAGCTTTTGAAAAAATATATTCTAGAAAAATGAAATATCCTAAAACAATAATTGTTGATCCTGGAAGAGAATTTATGGGTGAGGTTACAAAACTTATGAATTACCATAATGTAAAAATCCAGAGAAGTGAAGCTGGAAATCATAGAGCTCAAGCCTTTGTAGAAAGGGCAAATAGAACATTAAGTGAAAGATTATTCAGTCATCAATATGCACAAGAAATGATTAGTGATGATCGATCTAGAGTATGGGTGAAACGATTACCAGCTATTTTGAAAACTTTGAATAATACGCCAACTAGAATAACTGGTAAAGAGCCTGATAAGGCTATAAAAATGAAAGAAGTTAATATTGAACCAAAAAATTATAATCGAGTTGTGGGTCTTGATGAGGTTAGATTACCAATTGAGGTTAAGGTTAGATACTTACTTGCTCCTGGGGAGCTTGAAGGTGGAGAACGAAGAAGAGCTACTGATCCTATTTGGAGTATTAAGATTTATGATATTTCAGGAAGTAGGGTTTCTCCTAATCAACCTGTTTTATATTATTTATTGGATGGCCCAAGACGGGGTTTTGTAAGGGAGGAGATTCAAGTTGTACCGGATGATACTGAGTTGCCTCCTAATTCTGTTTTAAAATGAGTTAATAAAGGGGGTATGTGTGAATTCCATCCTCATCAACTATTCTTTTATCATAATATGCGTTTAATCCCTTTTTAATTTGTGTATATGTCACAATTTGGTTGTCATTAACTCTGAATCCAGTATTTTTTGCCATATCAATTGAACCATTCAAAGCTGACATGTACCTATCCCAGGTCATTTCGTTTTGATTATGAATGGTTCCTTTACAACTATACTTTACTTTTCCATTCTCATCCTCTGCGTAATAACATTTTGATGAAAGTGCAATCATTCTAATACCATCAAACTCCAACTTGAACAGGCCGGGGGTCTTGTCGTGATATTTAGATGTTGATAGAAATTTTTCTTTTCCTCCATTAAAGTATTTTTTTCTCATTTCAGGTTTTATAATATTATCTATTTTTTCAGACGAAATTCCCATGTACATGGAATCTGTATCCATTTGTATCAACTCAAAATCCTTTCTATCTACATATTTATCAAGAAAATCATAATAAAATTCCAACATTCGAAGTTTTGCTAGCTGATATACAGCGATACCACATTGGTAGGGTCTGTCTATTGTTATGTTTTTCTTTCGTTTTATTATTTCATATGTTTCATTTATTTCTGTAAGATCTTCAAAAAATGGGGATCTTAAGTCTTTTTCAACCTCACTCTCATCCTGAGTATATTTTGTGTTTTTGTGTTTTTCTTTATCTTCTATCATTTTTCCATAGAATGAATTTCCTTTTAATTTGTAAGTATCACCCAATTCTTTACAACCTTTATACTTTGGTTTTAGTTTTTCAATCAATACTTTAATGTCTTTGTTCTCTTCAATAATTTTAAATATATCAGGGAATTGATTTAATTCATTAGTAATGATTACAACCTCATCAATTTTGTTTTCATCAAAAGCTTTACTTAACTTTTCCAGCATAACCTCAATATCTCCATCTCTTCTAGCGTTAGCTACTTCTTCGGGAAACCATTCAAAAGGTCTTCCAGGCTTATACTTCAAAATATTATAAATAGCTGTAACCACCAAACCATGCTTAAGAAGCCATTTTATTATCGGTGTATATATCAACATCTTTTTTGCATTTGTAACCCCTAGTAATTTTTTATTATCTTTTAGGTGTTTTCTACCTGTAGCTTTTTGATATTCTTTCATGTGTTCAGGTACCAAATCTTCAGGAACATTATCTACAACAAATAGCGGTGAAAACTCTTCAAACTTTTCTTTTAAGGGTTCGGGCACATGGATATCAACTTGACAAAAACCGAAAAGTTTACCATCAAGAATATCTTTACAAATTTTTTTAACAGTTTCTGGATCTGCTGGATTTTTTTACCTCAATACATTCTTCTTTTCCGCATGGCATTTCTTGTCCCGCCGCGAAAAGATAGCATCCAACTGCATCATAACCAACAATTCGTACACAATTTTTTGGAAATTTATATTTATGAGAACGAATCTTTGTTTTTCCCAACTCTGCATATCTCATAAATATGATACTAGGCCCCCCAACCATACCCGTTTTCAATAGTTTATAAATCTTGTTTTTGTCGCATGTTTTACAATCTTTCATATTCTTGTAGCATTTTTTACAAAACAGTTTATTACAAATTTTACTACATTTATGAATGCAGTATTGGCCAGGGGCATATAATTCAGGAACACCTTTATTTTTAGTTTTTTGATATTTATTTAGAACATACATCATTGATACACCTGGGATGGATACTGCATCTTTTAATATATCAATTTTATCAGGATAATACATCGCCCTTGTTTTTTCTAAAGCTTCTCTGAAAGGTATAACGTCGTGTAGGTTATACTCTCTCAACCAGTCTTTCATTGTAACACAACCTCTCTTTTCAAATTCACGCTTAAAATCTTCATATTCTTCTACGGAAATATTTTTCTTTTTCAAACTTGAGTAAAAGTCTTCATATTTTACTGTTCCAAAGTGAGAAAGCTTATCATAACTATCCAACCATTCATAGGGAAGTACAAGTTTTTTGGCTTCACAGTTGTTTGCTTTACACCACTTATCAAAAGAAAGCCCAGGTGCAAGGTAAGACATTACATCCAAGAATTTAAATTTGGGGGTTGATAAAAACATATATTTATTTGCATTCCTTGCAACAAACATCTCTTTATTTTTATCAGTAATGTTTTTTACAAAATATCTTTTTATCATATTGATATCATACTTTCCGCTATTGAACCCTAAAACAGGAACTTGATTACACCATCTTTCATACTCTTCTAAAACTGACTTTGGGATAGAATCTTGGTCAGGTAATGTATATTCTTTTTTAACCTTTTCAACAATCTTTTTTCTTCTATTTTCTAAATTTTCAACAAATTCTTTTACAAGATCATCAGGATTTGAATTTATAATACATGTTGGTTCTTTTTCACGAGTGTCATGTATTGCAACGCTAACTGGGATATGTGTTTGGTTAAAAGATAAATCATCAGTAATCTGTTGAAATTCTTTTTGTAATATTGCCTCAAAATCATAACAAATAAAATCTGGGTACGGTATAAATTTCTTTTCTAATTTCTTAAACATAGCTTGGGTATATATATTATATTTTAGTGATTGTAATAGTTCATCACACTCCCAAACCGATACAACATTATACCTTAAATCTTTCATAATCTTTTCTCTTTCAATAGTTTCATTATATTTAATTTTATCACCACCTAAACATCGACAGCCGTGCCATTTACAACCATAGAACTCAAAAACAGTATTTGTCTCAGGCTCGTATCCGTCCACCAAAAAAAGCTCCTTTCCACCTTCATCTTTAACACACCTTTCACCACCATGGCCACATAGAGCATGATGAATATGTTTACCTATTTTACTGGCCTGTAGCTCAATCCATATACAACCTAAATAACTATATTGGGTATTACCACCATAAAAAACTTTTTCAGAGTTATTGGGGATGTGTTTTATTTTTTTACCAGTACATATTACTTGTGTTTTTCCTCCTTTACAACTGTTATTTTTTACGTGATCACCAAGATAGTCATGACGCTTAAATATTTGTTTACATCCTGAACATTCCCATTTTTTTGTTAGTATCTCTAAATCTTTTATAAAAAAACAATGCCCCTGATAAAGACCTAAATTTAAACAAGGAAAATTTTCTTTGAACTGGCCTTTACCAAAAACAAGTTTCCAAATTTCATTGTTTTCTTTTTGCTCATAAACTCTAATGTTAATAGAAAAAATTTTTCCAATTTTCTCAAAATCAACAAGTTTTGTCGGTCTAACTTCTGAAGCTTTCAATTTTTGGTTATTATAAAAATTTTTAGCCAATTTCAGTGCTTGTTTTTCAATGTCTTTTTCAGGTCTTTCTTTTTCAGCAATAATGTTAAATTTAATAGCCAAACACCTCCAAAAACATAAGTTATCATCCTTACCATCGACAGCGTAAAGACATTTTTTATTACGAAGATTTTCTGGTAATTTTCCGCACCCAATTAGAGGTTCATTACTGTTAATAACTTTTACTTTTACCTCTGTAAATTCAACTCTACCTTCATGAGCACCTTTTTTATCAATGATTTTAGATGGCGGTAAGTATGCCCTGCTCCAAGCAATACCCTCCAAACTCAATCTTTGTCCCTCACATCTCTCAATATAATCTTTTATTTCCGAAAGAATAGAAAAGGACCCCTCACCCCTAAATGTATGAAAGTGATAAGCTATTTCTCCATTCCCTCTATGAATTAAAACAGCAAAACTAACAATAATTCTTGAACGCATTTCTATTTGTGGTTCCAATTCATTATAAATAATTTCTGATAAATCATTATCTAGATCTCTCCTAATTTGAAAAATATTTTCATCTCTTTCGGTTATATTTTGAATAATTTCTTCATTTTCAGTCTGTATTATTGGTAATATTCTAAGTGATATTGTTCTTTTATGTTTTTTTGTTTTATCACCTTTTTCCTCATAATCTTCCTCTCCTTCTTCTGCAGTTAAATAATCTTCTTCTTCCTCTCCTTCTTCATCTTCTTCATCTTCTTCTTCATTAAATGCGCGATTTATAATATTTTTTATGGGTTCTGGTATGTAAGTTATAATCAAATCTGAAAATTTTTTAATCCCGCTCGTAACGGAATTGCTAGCATTTCCCAATAAATCTTTGAATGAACTAAATAACGATTTTCTAAGTCTTTGTCTGTAATTTTCCAAATCTTCAACTGTATTAATTCCCATTTCTCTCAATGCTGCGATTTTTTCCGCTTTACGTAAACGAGACCAACGAGGTATTCTCAATTCTTTTACAATTTTTTTTAATTCTTCATCTTTTAGTTTTTCCATATTTAATAATTTTTTCAAATCTTTAAATCATAAATTCAAATATTTTTTCCGAACTTTATAAATCTCTGATTAATTTTCTAATAAACCCCTGATAAAAGGAAAATTGGCTTTTTGCAAACCATACATAAAAATACTGGTAAAATTGGGGTAGAAACTCACAGAAAACTTTAAAAAAATTAACCGAAAAAAATAAACCGAAAAACAAAAAAAAACACCACAAAAACGGGGTATAACTCCTGTAACATACTACTCCAGGCTTAACCAATACCACACAGTCGTTAGCTACATTGTTTGGGTCACAAATGCTTGAATCTCCTGAAAAAGAAACAACTGTTACAAACTTCAAATTTGTAAACAAGTTGACAATATTTTCTTCCTGTCAAGTGTGTAAAAAGCGTTTGTACGATCTCTCGTCAACATCTACAAAGTGTCAACAGTGTGGAACACGTCAAAGGACGGCAGACTGCTCCCGTGAGGCATCCATCAAATTATGCATTCTCCAGAAAGACGACGAACTTTGGCTAACCGCTTTCACAAACGAAATTTCTAAGCTATTGAAACCAACTTCTTTGACACTACGTGACACTGTAGAGGATATTGAGTATGCAATCATGAACCTCCAAGACATCACCATTAAATATAACATCTAAAAAAATATCATCTCTGACAGTTTGCAATAATTTCAAACATTAACCAAAAGAAATTGATTTTAACACCTGTTATACTGGAAGTATAACAAGCATGATTTTAAAAATGCCAAATCAGTGTTAACGTTTCGTTCACTCGCTCAGTTAAAAAATAAACAAGATGTTCAATTACAGCAATGACATCACACGTTTACTAAAAGAAAGTAAGGTGAACACTTGTTATTATACTAGATGTATACCAAACTAGACGCTCTCGGGAGCGTTCACTCGGGCTACACTTTATAATACCGCTTCGAACAAACGTGAATAGGACAATCACATGACTTTTGGAGGGCATATAGTTTATTTGTGGCCCGAGTAGCATCATTTGCGCCTGAGCGCGAAGCGCAAGGGCGCAAATGATGCTACGAGGGACACAAATAAACTATATGACCGACAGAAGTCATGTGATTATCATTATTATCAATACACAAGGCCAAATCGTACAAATTCATTTAATAAGAAAAAAATGTTTAACAGAGATGTAGCATGAAACTATGGTATGGAAAGTTGTTGCTACAATACGATCAGCTAAACAAGAGCCAAATAAAATTCCTTTTTGTTTACAATAAAATGTCAAATATAATCTAGTTTAAAAAGATTGGTAACAATGATTAGCAAAAAGACAGTTTATATTTAAAAAAATAATAGTCTTCCCGTTCACAGGCAATGGACTCAGCTGCAGGGCCGTTAATGCATTAACGGCCCGCTAGGAGTCATTTGCGGCCCGCAAAGCGCGTGTTTTCAAGAGGGCGGTTTTCAATTTGGCCGCGTGTCTTGATAATAATGTCAGTTTACGCTTAAGGTTTATCAGGAGCTCCTGGGTTTATATATTTTTTATTCTATATGGCTGATTCCACGACCGCAAAAAACCTACCAGACTGTATATTGCACCGCAAGTCTTGTCGACGTCGTGTTGCTGAGTGATTTTATCAGAAAGATTTCTAAGGTTTTACAGAAATTTCAGTGATAATTGGGTTTGTTTACTAATCGGATTAATGTTTACCAATCAGCTTCTTTGGTTCCCACGGTAGAAAAACAATTGTAAAACCTGATGCCATTCATCGTGATTCCAAGTTATCGACGGCGAAGAAGCGATATGTGGTGAAAAACAACAATATTACTCTCAATCGGATATACTATTCTTCCGATTTCGCCTGTTCCCGCTAATGTCTTCCCACACGACCACGCAGCTAGAAAAACTTGAGTTTGAATAAGACGAGGCTTGTGCTCAAGCTGATGAATACAGAAAGCATAAGGAGACCTGCATTCCTCTAATAAATGGGACTCTTTATTGGGATGAACAAATACAGATAATTGAACAGCTTTTCCCAATACATCACAGTCATTTTGTAGAGAGTCTATCAAAGTCTTTGCCGACACAGTTATGAAATGTAGTACAACCAGAACCATGTACAGGGCAACGATCAACAAGCTAGCTACTGATAGCTGAGCGAACGATAGACTGCAAAAGAAACTTCAAAATTGTAAACAAAAGAATAAATAGAAAACTTATCCCCACTGTCATTGGTATAAGTCCAAAGGCTCTTGATTCTGGAACCACATGTATCATCTTGAAAGATTCCAATATGCTCGACATCTTTTAGTGAGGGTCTACCACGAACGGCGTGTGCGTTTGTGAGAGTGGTGAGCGTCACAGAAGTAAAATAATTCTTCATAGTCATCGCATAAACTCTTCGCAGCACGAGGATGGGCGCTTTCCATTCACCGAAAATTTTCGGTTTGAATTTTCGAAAATTTCTGTTTCGAATGGAACGGGCTTATTCTCGGTCGTCACGTGGTCAGCTTTTCCCCCAGGCTTCTTGATGCCGCTTTTCGCATGTAATCAAAATGGCGGGTGTTTTAAAAATTTACGCAGCAACCGATTATGGGCGATTATCATCCTAATTTCATTTTTAATTCGCTCTTGTTCGATGATGAAAACGAAATACCCTTACTGGCTGCAGTTTCTTGCTTCATGCGGAGAACTCGGAACCGTACAAATGGCTTCATGCAAGAGACGGCTCCTTCGTAGTCGCAGTCGGAATTTTGTTTTCGTTTCTTCCATAGAGCATGCGAGGAGACTGGAGAACAATCCGACTGGAAGCTTTTGAATGGAACACAAGAATTTTCGAAAATACCGAAATTTCCAATTTCGGGAACACTGAAAAGGTTGCCCTAAATTTTCGAAAATCTTTTGCGGAAAAGATCTGTTCCATTCGATTCCTACGCGAAATTTTCGAAAATTGCGTCGAATGGAAAGCGCCCGATGTCTGCGAATAAGGCGCCTCGCTTTCATGGCTTCAGGGACACCGCAGACCGCGAGCAGCGCAGGCTTGCTCATTCTCGACGTCGACGATAGACTTATAGGAAACCGAAACCGAGACTCGTGCTACCACAGGTAGCCCGAGTAATAAATGTTACAAAACTCAATCGTCTCTTGTTAACTAACTCAGTTCACTCGTTGGCACTTACCGATAGGTACAACTAGTTTAAAGACCCTGAGTGATAATCCGGTCGAGGTTCGAACCAACGACCGGTCGGCGGTCAAAGTGCTCTTCAACACTGTAATAAGGTGGTAAGAAGACAAATCTCAGTAAAAAGAGCCCAGAGCAAGCCACTTCGAGGGTTGGGATGCAATGGGGAAACTTGGCCGTGTGGCATTTTAAAAGAATGACGTAAAATCTTCTTTGGATATCGATACCCCACAAAGCATTCAGGTTATGAGAATTTACGAAGTGATCTCTCAAGGTGAATTGCCTTCATGTTCATTTTCGCCATCTGTGCTTGTACTTCGATACCACAGATTTTAGAGTGCAAATGATGCTTGGCTCCTGATACTACAAAGTACAAAAGAGTGGGCTATTTAAACAATAGAGTGGAAATTTGATTTTCTTGAAACAAACATTTCGCTTCGAGGGCAAATATGCTAGTTTTGAGAACATCTAATTTCCAAGGGGCAACCATCAGACCGATAGTTCCAGGACATAAACACTCTATGGCCTTTATTGTTCCGCGCGCCAGTTGAAAAACAGCCAAAATCCACTAAACGCAGATTAAATCAAATATTCATTCTTGCTTACCTTGTCTTTTGAGGGTAAAACCTCATTGACAAGAACAGATACATCTTCTTCGCTGACCTCGGCTAAGCGAGTAACCATACTTCGTAAAATTTTCACGGACGAGTACTATCCATCCGAGTATTTTCTTCCGAACGGCACTATGAGCGTCTCTCTGCAGACGAACACTATCGCATCACGTGATCGACTTAAACCAAAAAGAATGAGCATCTCTCCGCGGACGAACACTATCGCATCACGTGATCGACTTAAACCAATAAGAATCGGAGAAAATTTGGTGGTGAACTATAATATGTCTTAGATAGAGAGGCAGGGTCTGTGGACGAGGTTGGCGGTTTCACATGCACTCCCAGAATTAATTGATAATTGATATGCAACTTTTTCTTTGCGACAACAATACATTGCTATACATTATAAAGTACACAAGTGGCAAGGATTGAGAAAACAATTAATGCCAGGAAAATAAATTAATCTATAACGCAAATTCTTCAATTTCATATAGTGGAGCCGCTATCAAAATAGTCAAAAGATAAGTGCACATTACAACCAGTTGGAGAATCAGACAAAGTTGATGCTACGCTGGTTTAAAATAATGAATGTAACTTTAAGAGTTAGAATTCACCGACCACACATTTCAACACTCCTGTCTAGTGTCTTCTTCAGGGGTGATCAAAGAAATTAGAAGATGTCGATAATTAATCACTGATTAGATCATATCGCTATGAGGAAGGGCTAATGCTCGAATTTTCAGCTCCCCTGTAAATCTTTCGGTGGTAAAACCGTGAGTCATCAACTCCGATTTGATAAACTATTTTTGTGTTTCTATTTTACACCGACGCAGTACCAGTCTCTTTAGCATTCATTTAGCATGCTCGCGAGAAGTTATGGGGGAAATGCATATAGGGTCAACTCAGTTTGTAGTATAAATGGGCCTACGCTGTAATTGTATGTGATCTTGGAGGCAAATTACAATCGCAGTCGCTAAAACAAAATTAACATTCTGAATACAAAAGTTATTTATTTGTTGTTAATATTTAACGTTGGTTAATTTGCGTCGATTGTTGATTAAACGGATGCGGAAATCGTTTCCATCTCAGTTCAATATTACCGCGACAACAGAAATGGCAAGAATCATGAGAGATTTTGACAATCAAATAAATATCATTGACAAAGTCTCAACATTTGTCCAATCAGGTAAGACGCTAAGCTCTCCAACCTCGACGATATTATTAAATTTTAAGGACTCCTATGACAAGTTTACTTTTGTCGTCTTTTCTGTATTGATCAGTCACCCCGAGATACTGATGTCAACTGAATATGTAATCAGCCTCTATTCTGTAAAAATCTAAGTCATTGGGGCAGTCCTCACTAACAAAGAAGGACGTTTTACTTGGTGTCAGGTCGAGTTGAGTAGATCACATTCTCAATTCTTCTGAACTTTTTCCCAGACAATGAATTGATGTTGGTAAGAAGAAGTTATATTATAATCACATCTGAGAGTTAAAGGGTCTATGATATTGATTGTCATAGATTTATGACTTGTTTGTTTTGCCATGATTATTCTGTAATGATGAGAGTTTCGTTGCCTTAATTAAACAATACACTTCCGCGCTATTATTTTAGCCACAATCAAACCTAAAACTTACTTGTCCGAACGGGAAAGCTTTTCTACGTGTCTTAACGTCTCTTATTATCGTGGGTTTTAGTCGTTACAGACCGATCAAGATCGAGAAATATAACTCTGCCAGTGAAGAAGAACAGTCAAGAAGAAATGAATCCAAACCTAGCAAATGTGGCCAACACACAAAGAGTGGCTAAACGCCGGTTGCGACGAAGTGGGCGCAGAGATCGAGACAAGGAGGCCGAGGTAGCGAAAAAGGTCAGTTCTTCTTAACAGTCATTGCAGTTTTACGACTTTGGAATTTGAACGGTTAATAACTTTGGGACACTTTGCAGAAAAAGATAACCCAAAAAGCAGTATCTCCCCCCTCCCTCACATTCAATATTGATTTGTTGCCATGTATGATGACAGTGGCTAGCAACAGTGTTAAGGGGAGGGGGGTGGTTATAATAACAGATAACTCAAAGGCAGTATCTCGCCCCTCCCCCACATTCAATGTTGATTTGTTGCCATGTATGATGACAGTGGCTATCAACATTGTTAAGGGGAAGGGGGTGGTTATAATAACAGATAACTCAAAGGCAGTATCTCTCCCCTCCCCCACATTCAATGTTGATTTGTTGCCACGTATGATGATAGTGGCTATCAACATTGTTAAGGGGTAAGGGGGGGGGGGGTGGTTATAATAACAGTTAACCAAAAGGCAATATCTACCCCCTCCCTCTCATTCAATGTTGATTTGTTGCCATGTATGATGACAGTGGCTAGCAACATTATTAGGGGGAGGGAGGATGGTTATAATAACACTTAACCAAAAGGCAATATCCCCCCTCCCCCACATTCACTGTTGATTTGTTGCCATGAATGATGACAGTGGCTATCAACATTGTTAAGGGGAAGGGGGGTGGTTATAATAACAGCAAAAAACAGTGAACAATGTTTTCCAGGTTTATTATTTTGATACACTGCATCCGAGGCGGGTCATTCCTTTAGTGTCCCAGATAATTTTGGCCAGGATTATAGGTACAAGTTCAGCAATAGCTTAACCACTGGTTAACTCTCGTGATAACTAAAAAGTTGTTATCTCGTACTCCCCGGTAGACCATACATGGTCTAAGCCATTGCAAGTTTGCACCTACTTGAGATCTGTTTTTAATAAAAACAATTTCGTTCCGTTTATTTAAGTTGGTCCTAAAGAGAACACAACGAATCAAAGAATACTCATTATCGCAAGGGCCATTACATTAAAAATTACAAGAAGACAGGCTTGTTCACCCTGACCGGTTTTTTGAAAATCATTATTGGATTTGGATGTTAATCGCGCTACATGAAAGTTCTGTTCGGCAGCTTTCCAACGAATGGTAACGGCGCTAAACTTTGGCCATGACAAAAAAAAATTTCGCAAGTGGACATTGAAAAACCCTTCTGTTCTTCTTTTTCCAGTGCTAAAAAGGCCATATAATAAATAACTTATTAACCTCGTCTGTTCGGTCATTACAAGGAAACCTCAGACCACGGCCTTGACGTATTGACCTCCCTATCGCTTGGTCAATACATCAGGCGCGTAGCTACCTGTACGCCAATACGCCATAACGTACCTGAAATTTTGTAGGAATATATTGCTCGGACAATTATACATCACCCGACGAATTGCTCGGACAATTAATATCCGACTTTGGTGTCCCTGAAAAAAAATACCCGCTACGCGCCTGTACCTCAAGGCCCTGCTCCGAGATTCCCCTGTAATAACCTCACTCTCGGTTAATAAGTAGTATATAATCACTTCGCCTTCGGGGAATAATTGTTTTAGTATAAATGCATACGTGATTATTTAAAAAAAAAAAACCATTGTGCAACACGAAAAAAGTTTATTTCATCAAGAGAAAATGAGGAAAGAGAGCATAACCCCGTCTGATATGATAAGAGGACAAGATCTATTTTAAGCGCTGAATCTATTTATATCTCGTTCCATGGCTGCGCGGTTTCCCAATACTGCAAGTCTGAAGTCGAGGTCAAACGAAACAAGATCCTCATAGCGCATTGAAATTACAACCACGTGATGAGAAAGACATCAGCCATTGCTCAGTTAAAATAGTTTTCGGATCTAAAAATAGATACTATCCTTTATCATAATAAGAGAACCCAGTATGGAGGATGCGTTCCATTACCTCATTTTCTCTTGATTTCATCAAAAGCGCGCGAACGACTGGCAGCCATTTTGTTCGTCGAGGTGATTATTGACCGATAATTCTAGATAGCGAACCAATCAGACCATTTTGTCATCAATCATTTTGTATCACCTGAGTATTTATACTAAAAAGCAATATTACGTCCGCAACTAGTAAAACCTTTAAAGCCCTCGGATAACCACGTAAAAACGGCGGTCAAGCTGAAAACCTGGACTGTGAACAAGCAGACTCCAACAAGCGGTATACAAGCGGTATACAAGCGGTAAAGTATGATTATTTCTCTAGCGTCCGCGCGGAGGCTCTGGCAGAGACATCAAGACAGATCTAGACTGATCACGGTCTACCCACGAGGCCCTCACATGTAACCACCGTCAGTGTCGAGCTCACTTATGGTTCGACGTCCAAGTTCGTGTCGACTAATCCGATATGACGCAGATCCACCTCAGTTAAAAAGTGAGAAAGTATGTGTGCAAGCAGAAAAGAAATCGAACGACCACATGCAGGCTACACAACTGTAATGCGATTGTCAGCCATTATTTGTCACACCCACTTCTGCTACTATGAGTGTAGTATTCCTGTGTACTTAAAATTTTACAACCTACTGTCCTGCCTGTGGCCCCGTTTCTACCAACTGTTTATACATCGATGTAGACGACATATGGGACTCATTTGACTCATTTAATTTAAGGACGGACCATTAGAAAAGTGATGGGGGGGAGGGGTGAGGAATTTTCAGCTTGCACGAATTTTTTTTTCGCTCATTGCTTGTGCAGGAATTTTTTTTTTTAGGTGAACCCCTCTGCACGAATTTTTTTTACTACGTGTGAAAAAGTCACAATTGGACCTTCCTTCTGCATGAATTTTTTTTTTTGCCTTCTTCTTTGCATGAATTTTTTTTTTGGCATTTTCTCTTGCATGAATTTTTTTTTGTTCTTTTCCCCACCCCCCCCCCCCCCCCCCACCACCCCCATCACTTTTCTAATGGTTCGTCCCTATTAAGAATAATTATGCCTTAACCTGAAAATAATTCAACTCCTGCTGATTTTCGAACGATGGCCCACTTTTTTCTTTTCGCAAAGGGAAAGTGAGAATGATAAAATAGACACCATTTTCATTCGGAATGGCCGCTGTCGACCTGGCGGCATCTTTAATCTGCTGGTTGGTCAAAAAGGACGCAAATTGGGAAATTAATTACCTTTATGCAAATGAAAGAAAAGTTTATTCAGCTCACAATCGCATTTCAGTTGTCTTAATCTTCTGTTGAAAGCCCGTCAGTATTCGAATTGTTGGGTACAATGGCTCGTTTATTGAAGTTAAAGAAAACAAGTTTATTCCATCGCTCAATGCTGCAGCACGCTTAACGGGAGTTGTAAACCAAGAGATACCTCATTTTCTCTCGTGTAAACTTGAATATGGACACGAGAAATTTGAGGAAGTCAAAGAGAGGCTCCTCAGGGATCCAGAAGAAACAGACGCACTCTGCTCTTGTAAACAAAGTAGGCCAAGAACGTTTTTTCGTTTGTAGTTTAGGTATTTAGTGTTTGTCTTGTCAACTTTGAAATCCACTTGGACTAGGCCAAGAAAGATCAAAACTAATGTAAAAGAATCAAGTTGAACTCCAAGATTTAAAATTTACCCTACTGTTAAGTTGCTTAGAGACAAATAACTTGATCCTTCGCTTTCATCCTCCCAGTCTCTTGCTTATCCCATAGAACGAGCTATTCATTTTCGTGTCTTGTCAATTCTCCAATGCACAAGGATCATTTTAAACTTGTGAACTGAAAAGTGAGTTTAGCCCATTCTCACAACTTCTTCATTCTTTTGGTAAAGTTTTAGTTTTTTCAATCATTTCTAGACGGAAAGATCGAAGCGGCACACGTTTCCCTTAATCTTTGCCATCTTAACGTTCGTTATCGTCATAAAATCCCCCCTCCACCCGAACCTCCTCAAGAAAGACCAAACCAACTCTTTTAAACAAGCAATAAGGAAACGTCTTTTGGACAACCAGAGGTTATTGCCGCATTTTAATATATCTTAATCAGTTTTACTTGTTTGTTAGTCCATCTTAGCACTTTATACTGTCTTTTTAAATTATATTTTTTCAGGCGAATATTTAATCGTATTATAAAATTTATTGCATTTTTAATTTTATCTAAGTGAGGGCCACAAGTTTGTTAGTGAATGTCCTCTATTATGTGTTAACCCTCGATAAATAAAAGCTTTCTTCTTCTTCTTCTTCTTCTTCTTCTTCTTCATCTTCTCAGTTCTTTAAGTTCTATTCTTAGAGTTGCTTACCTCTTTCATTTCAGTACCATGGCTTCCCCCGCAGATAAAGATTTTTCAGTGAAAAGTGTGAACATACCATCCTCGCACAGACAATAAAATGATTACACAGTAAAGCGCTACTTGGTCGCTTTTCAAAGAGTGATGGATTACCATCACTTTAAATAATCCATAGATAAAAATTAACTGCATTGTATCGTGAACCAAACTTAACAAACAACAATACACTACTCTGATTTAGTAGCTCTTTAAAGTCTGGACGCAATACTTGGTTTGATGAACGGATGGAGAAGTTAGAAAAAAAAGTTTATAGTTTACTATTACTATAGTTTTGTTTGTTGTACGTTATCGCGTGGCTTTAACTTTGTAATCTTTGGATGAAACCATATAGTATGACAACTCCATGGAGAAATAAGGAACAGTACTGTATTGTGGTGCTGTTTGTTTTACTATACTGTGTGGTTCTAACGTTTTCATCTGTGCATCAAACCATGCAGTGTGACCATTCTTTGGAAAGCTACTGAACAGTACTGTACTTTGGTACTGTTTCTTTAACTATACAGTGTGGTTCTAACTTTTTCATCTGTGCATCAAACCATGTAGTGTGACCATTGTTTGGAAAGCTACTGAACAGTACTGTACTGTTGTATTGTTTGTTTTACTATACAGTGTGACTCTAACGTTTTCTTCTGTGGATCAAACCATGCAGTGTGACCATTCTTTGGAAAGCAACTGGACAATACCGTAGTGTGGTAATTACTTTTTTGTTTGTGAATCAAACCGTGCAGAAAGAAACTGAACAGTTCTCTCTTGGTGGCGGTGGCGCCCGCGATAATTACATGTAAAGAACAGCAGCCAGTCACCCATACAAGAAATTCCATCACACATCTCACCCGTCCCATAACATATCCTTGTTATGTGTGGATTGATCGGTTTCTTTGATGCGCCATGATCCGAGTGGTCTCGGATCACAAATCCAAATTCGGGTGATACCAAAAAACGCACCCATAAATTTTACTGCTTGGTAAAAACTTTTCCAACTGAACTAGGAGTTCAAAAAAACGCGAAATTTTACTCGTTCTTCATTTGAAATGTAACGATTTCTCAGGCCGTATCGATTTTTAGCTTTTAGAACAGGCAGTTCCAGGACTTTTCAACCGTTTACCGTACATGATTCCCATATACATTTTGCACACATTTTGTCGTCAAGTTTTGCTTAGTTTAGTTTCGTTCTTCGATCATGTGCCCCCTCCCCACCCACCCCTAGTGAAAAAATTGATTACTTTCGTTGCATAGCAACTTTGATGTTCGATGGAGATCACGCACGACCCAACATGGCGGATGCGAGTAGAAAATCGCGATCGGCTATTCGAATCAAGTCATCGGAACGTGAGAGAAAGAAATCTGCTTCAAAAAGAGATTCTGCTACAACAAGGAACAAAGCCCAGTCCGTTAGTAACATTATTTGATGGTTAAATAGCGACCGATTTCCCATTCATTTGTGTGGCTGCTGGTAACTTTCGTCAGAGCTTTACAAATTAAATCATGCATAT
This sequence comes from Ricordea florida, assembly GCA_949710005.1. Taxonomy (NCBI): domain Eukaryota; kingdom Metazoa; phylum Cnidaria; class Anthozoa; order Corallimorpharia; family Ricordeidae; genus Ricordea; species Ricordea florida. Next base: position 16,398,132 of record OX453287.1, read on the forward strand.
GAATTAACTGCGCTTTCGATGTTTGTTTTCTGTATGTACGATGTCATATAGGAAATACATGTCTTCTTGTTCAGGCGATTGGGACCTTGTCCTTTTACCTGTTAACTTTAACTTTAATAAGCTTATTATGAAGTGAAATTAACTGTAATTCGTTCTCGTCAAAAGTAAATTTTCATGTTTTGCCTTGGGATTCCTAGGAAGAGGAAAAAGAATCGTTAGCTTGGAAAATTCTGTCAGAAGAACAAACTCAGTCTTTGAAGGAGCTCACAGTTCATGAGTTGGAAGTGTAAGTAATTATCTATTTATTTGTTTGTTTGTTTATACAATGTGCTACTCCTATCTATTTAGACAGTTTGTTTACAGCTGGTGCGATGCCTCAGCGACTTTGCTAGCTGAGGGATGGTAAAAGTAAAGCTCAAGATAAGCTATACCGCTTAAGGCGCCGTTTATACGAAGAAAAGTTGGGCTAAACTACAGAATACAGGGCCACTTATTTACATACCACTGAATGACAATAGTGTCCATTGTTATATTATCTGCTTCGTTCTACAAAAGCCTCCGACACCTGTAAACGAGGTAGACAAGGTGGCCCTGTATTCTGCCTTGACTCGGCTTGGAGGGTGACCCTCTTGCCCGGAACAGCTTAATTTCTTCATATAAATGAGGCCTAATTTTCCTTCAGTATATTAATAGTGCTCACGTTTAGAACTTGGCTTTTAATAAATTTTTAACCCATGAACGTGCTAAAGCGTTGCATCTATGATGATGTAAACAAAGAAAACAAAATCTAAAAAGTTAATTTTTCACAGGTTTTACTGATGGGAACACAGACAGTGTCCACAAATGAAAAAAAAATAAACAATTAGGAAGCTGTCAGCAACTTCTAATGAAAAGAATTTCTTTTGTGGTTGGTGTGGCTTAATTAATATTTTTCTATTCATTTTACAGGAAGCTAGCCGAGATCCTTTCCATAGAGCACTATCATATCTCCCTCCCTGAGGCATGTATTCTGGACTACTATGTCGCAGGATTTTGGTATCCTTTTCCGTGAAGTTTTTATTTTAGTTAGAAGTTTTGGTGGTCCCTTTCAGATACTTCATTTTGACCTGTCCATAGGTATGTCTGTCAATGAGTTACATATCACTGTATGAGTAGGGCTATCTTTTCACTTCCACAGATGTATAGGAGAGAAAATGATCCACAGTATAATTAGAGCAGTACTAGTGGTATTTTATTAGTGTAAGTCGTGCTTCTTGTAAATTGGATATTTGCATAGTTCTGTGAGGGTCAAGTTTTCATTTCTGTATTTTGACTAGGAACATGATACTTGACCTGAAGTGATTGGTCACAAAAAAATTAGAGAGATGCCTAGCAGATATGGCTCAGCACCAAAGATGTCCTGGAATCTAAATTTCAGTCATGAAAATTTCTTGACATCTCTATTAGGCTAATGTTTTAATTCTGCCTTTTTCTTACTGTTAGGTTTTTATTTTTATAAATATTAAATCTTTTATCCTTAATAAGTGTAACTCCCAGGTTCAGCAAAGAACAAAACTTTACACTTCAACAGATGTCTGCGTTCTTTACGTTGTTGAAAATAATGCTTGACAACATCAAAGGTAAGGCTGGCATTTCTTTTTTTTAATAATATTTTTTGATATTAATTAAGTTTTTTTGCAGAAAGGCAGTTGCAAATTATTGAAAATGTTTACAAATCTTTTTGTTTACATAAATATTGTTGATCAAAGGTGCACATGAGCTGTGAAGCCTACATGGCCAGAGCTTATCCTGGTTTCAGTGGCAAGGTATTGTTACTCCCCCTACCCTCCCCTCCCCCCCTGGATGGGATGCTAGTCCAATGCAGGGTTACCCCCAGCATTTTATTCAGCTTTTAGAGGTTTTAATCAATGCTGTAATAATTTTGGCTTAATTTGATTTTTTTGTTTGCCATCATTTTATTTCAGGACCTCCCTGAAAACCACGTTAGTGAGTGGAGCCTCCTGTATAAAGATTATTATTATTATTATCTCGCGTAATGTCTGCTTAACATCCTTAGGGCCGAGACCAAACCATGGTCCTGGGGCACTAAAGGGTAGCCAGTGTTTAACTTGATAGCACCCTCCTCAAAATGTGTGCTGTACCCAGCAAGGTTATCTTCTGCAGTTCACTAATGCTTACTTGGCCGGGAATTCTTCCAAGGTACATTTCTAGACCCTTTTTGACAACTCCAAGTGCTCCAATGATAACTGGTATTGTTTCCGTTCTCATGCCCCACATTCGGCTTGTTTCGATTTCCAAGTCCTTATATTTGGATAGTTTTTCAGTGACTTTCACGGATGTGTTTCTGTCTGATGGTACTGCCATGTCAATAAATTTACAGGTTTTCGTTTTGTGGTCTTTAATCACTATATCGGGTCTGTTGGCTGTTATTTTCCTGTCAGTGTGTATCGGCATGTCCCATAATATTGTGACATCCTCGTTCTCTGTAACTGTTTCAGGTTCATGGTCATACCACTTTTCTGATGTCTTTATATTATAGTTGTGACAGACTTTCCAATGTATATACGCGGCTGCTTTATCATGTCGGTGGGTATATTCTCTTTTCGCAAGTTCAGGACACCCAGACAAGATATGATCGATTGTTTCGTCGTATTTGTTACACATCCTGCATAGGGGGCTAGTACCATCTTTGATAATGTTGGCGTGGTATGATCTGGTAGCTAGACTTTGGTCTTGGGCTGCAATTATAAATCCTTCCGTTTCTGCCTTCAGTCCACTGCTTTTGAGCCACTGGTTGGTTTTGTGGTGATCAACATCTGCTTCCTTTATTCTCTTTGGGTATCTTCCATGGAGGGCTTTGTCCTCCCACTGCTTTGTTAATTTTTCTTGGATCTTATTTCGTGCCATTTGTTTGGTTCTCTTTGCATATTTGGTGGTTGATTCATCTGTTTGTATGTCTGGGGTTGTTAGGTCTAGTTCTTCTTTGAATTGCTCTGCTTGCCTTTGTATAGAGTACAGTTTCTTTCTGCCATCATGTTCTTGCATTAGTTTGATTAGGGCATCATCTGTGTTCTTTAGGTATGCATCGAGCCCTATCGTGGTTGTTTTGTAAGAAGCTTCTAATTGGATGAGACCTCTACCGCCAGCATTTCTTGGGAGGTAGAGTCTGTCTACATCTGCTTTTGTGTGGTGCATTTTTGATAGGGTGAGTAGTTTTCTTGTTTTTGTGTCCAACCGCTTGATTTCACTCATTTTCCAGTCGATTATGTTAAAACTGTAAGTCACCACTGGGATAGCTAAGGTGTTGATTGCCTCAAATCTATTGGCAGCATTGAGCTCCGTTTTTAGGACCATCCTTACTCTACGATAGTATTCCTTCCTCACTTTTTCTTTCATCTTGGCATGCTGAATACCATCGCTTTCATCCACGCCAAGGTATTTATATGTGCTCTCTTGGTCTAGTTCCTTGATACAGGTGTCAGTGTCAAGTTGTAGATCGGAAGTTTCTGTAAGCTTTCCTCTTTTGAATGTAGCTTTAGCACATTTGTCCAGCCCGAATTCCATTTTGATGTCATTGCTGAATGTCTTTACAATATTGAGTAGTCCGGTTTGCTGGCTGTCACTTTTTGCATAGGTTTTTAGGTCGTCCATGTAGAAAAGGTGACTAATTGTTTTACCTTGGGCTTCATAACCATAAGTGGTTGCCTTTAGTAATGAGCTCAGTGGAGCGAGGGCAAGACAGAATAGGAGTGGAGAGAGAGAGTCTCCTTGGAAGATTCCACTTTTGATATTGATAGGCCTTGATGTCATTGACCCTTCAGCGTGGTTGAGGTGTAAAGTTGTCTTCCAACATTTCATGCTTCCTGCGATAAAGTTGACAATCACAGGGCAGATCTTATAGATTTCCATGCACTTTATTATCCATGTGTGAGGCACACTATCAAAGGCTTTCTTATAGTCTATCCAGGCTGTGGATAGATTCTTTTTCTTGGTCTTACAGTCTTCCAAAATCATCTTGTTTATCAGGAGTTGGTCTTTGCATCCGTAGCTTCCTCTCTTGCAGCCCTTCTGCTCTGATGGTAGGAGCTGGTGTTCATTCAAGAAAGTGTATGTTCGTTCTGCTGTGATGGATGTCAGAATCTTATACATCGTGGGAAGACAAGTAATCGGTCTATAGTTCTTTGGGTTTTTCGTTTCTTCTGTTTTTGGTAGTAGATGTGTAATGCCTTCAGTAAGCCATTCTGGTGTTTCTTCGGGGTGTTCAATAACCTTTGTGTAAGCTTTTGCTAGGTCTTCATGTAAGCTGACAAGATTTTTAAGCCAGAAATTGGAAACTTTATCCTTTCCAGGTGATTTCCAGTTACTGCTTTTGTTGATAGCATAGGTGGTCTCTTCGACATTTATTGCACTCCATGGTTGGGACTTAAGGTCTTTGTGCAGCTCTTCTTGCCCTTTTATCCATGCAGCGTCTTTGCTGTGTGATTTTTCTTTCTCCCAGATGTTACTCCAAAAATCTACAACTTCTTCAGGCTGTGGTGGCTCAACCACATCAATCTTTTTCTTTCCCAGTTCATGGTAGAACTTTTTGGCATCCTCTTTGAAGATCTTATTTTGCCGGAAATGTTTGCTTCTTTTTTCAAATCTCTTTATCCTTTGCGCTTTAGCTTGTATTTGTTGTTTCAATGTTTCTTTAATAGTCGGCATATCCCCAGGTTTTTGATGCCATAGCGTTTCTCGATCTCTTTCCTTTTTCTCTCTCTGATGTTTGAACCATTCTGTATTTCTGTCAGGATTGAAAGGTCACTTCGTTTTTTTTGGATCTCTTTCTTAATTTTTACTTTCCAAGCAGGCTCTTTTTGTTTTTTGCCTATGCGGCTGCGTTGTCTTGGTTTTAGGCCTAGTTTCTCTGTTATTATTGAGGCAGTGGCGTATACAATTTGGTTTATGCCAGTTATAGTGAGTGGTCCCTCGATGCCTTCTTTGATTTCTTTAATGGCTTTGTTGGCCGTGTCAATTGCATCACGGGCATGGCGATCTTTCTTTATCTTTGGCAGGAGTGGCCTCTCAGTCATTTCCTGGTGTTTGACTGTTTCCCACTTTCTCAGTATATCATTCTTCATTGCTATGATACTCTCATCTGGTTTTGTTTCTGGGGTTTTTTGTGTTCCTCCAGCACTTTCAGGTAATGCGGAAGTGTTTTCTTCCACATTTTCTTCAACCATCTCTTGTTTGTCAGTGTCTTCAATCCCAGGTCTTGATCTGTTCAATTCCTCTGGGGTGGACGTGGCTTGTCTTACTTTTGCTCGTATGGTTTCAAGTTCCATTTCAGTGAGTCTTTTACTCTTGATAATGTCCCTCCGGACATTAGCGAGTTTGTTTGCATCAAGGTTTGGTCTTGCTGTGGGATTTTGTAGCCGCCAGATGTTATATGCAGCCTTGGTGGTAGTAGTCTCAGAAGGGTTATTCGTAGCTTTGTAAAATGCTTCCATCACTTGTTTATACTCCTCTCTACTCCATTTCTGTCTAGTTCCTTTCAAGGGATTTACGGTGGATGTAGGTAGAGGGCCTCTGTGAGGGTTGTCCTCGTTGCGGATGTCCTCTAGTACTTCATGAGAGGAGTTTGTTCCAGTAGCTGACTTTTCGATCCCAGCCTGGTTCCCCGCTGGGGGACGCGGTCCTTGTTGATCCGCGCGACGACCGATGCGGCATGAATTATTCCTAGTACGACTTTTCATGTTTGTATTGCTCGTATCCCAGAGCAGGGTAGCTGCGGGGTTGCTGGCACTTGCTAAATGTGCCACCCCAGACTCTGGTGGGCGGGAGCGTCCAATTTCCCGAAGTAGGCTAAAGCGTAAGCTTGTCCTACCCCATGCCCTTTTATTATTATTATTATTATTATTATTATTATTATTATTATTATTATTATTATTATGTTGCCAGTAGCCATAACACACCTGTGTGGAGAGAAGCAGCTTGTCTCTTCACCTCACATTCAAGGGTCCAATAGCTGACCACTGCACTACCCACACGCTTATGCTCATTGCATCCATTTTGCTTCCTTCTCAGAAAATGGCCTTTCCTTAATTGAAAGCATCCAAAAGTTCAAGTCTCTTTTAGCAGGAATAGGAGTTGAAAACTGCCCACATAATGGAGGCCTTGAGTGTTTTGATGTGAAGCAAGCCAAGCTCATTACTGATTATTTTACTGACAGGTAATATTCATTGCAACTTGTTAGTAATAACATTAGTTTGTGCTTAGTGTTCATTTTTTTTAGTAATGGTTGTTCACAAAAAAAAAATGTAACTGAATGTTGCTTGGGGAAGGCTATTCTGCGAGTCTGCGAGCCGGAGTCTTGAGCCTTGAGCCTCCAGATTGAGCCTCATTTTGCGAGCCCCAAAAGATTTCGGCCAAAAATTCCTTAAGAAGGCATAATGTCCTTATTTGGTACAGTATTTATTACTTGTTTTTGCATAACTATTTAGCGCAACTCAAAACTTCTCAAAGTTTCATTCAGAGATTATGGTGACATAAGCAAGTGATGGAGCTGGAAAGGCTTGCTTATAAGCATGCTTACTTTTTTGTGGCATACATGTACATGGATTGATGTTTATGAATAAAAGGCCACTGTCAGGAAAATGATAAATTACTTGGGTTAATGAGTTAATGTTCACATTTATTTGTCTCTACACCTGGTTCTTTTCATCATTTCAGCTTGTTTCAGCATTACAAACTGTATTGCTTCCTTTTTACACAAGAACCACAAGAGGAAGTGATAACAGCTGAGGTACTGTACTTAGTAACTGTACTTCTGTAACATTTGTATCTATGTAAACTGTAAATAATTAACTCTGATGATGGCTGTTTACCAAGTTGAACATAAAATAGCAAGAAGACGGAACAAATTAACGAAACATTTAAGTAAGTGGGAAAGGCTTTTGCTGTGCATGAGCTCTTAGGGTGGGCGTCCTCCACATTAATTTGTCTCCTCGTTTTCTTTTTCCGTTCCCTTTTTTTTTTGTATTGTGAATTGTATATTGTACAATGCGTGGTTTTGGTTATTTGTTATTCTGTGTACTTATTCTTAAAAGTAAAAAATAAAAAATAAAAAAAATTACATATAAAAAAAACTCTGATGATGGCTTCAGCTCAGGTTGATGAAATGTCAGTGAATACCAGCAACAGTTAATTCTCCTCAAGACTCAGTACCAACATCTGAATGACTGCAGAGCTCAACAAGCATTACATCTTGTATATGTCAAATAACAGTTTCATTTATGGGTAAAAGTGTTTTACATTAGTCAGACCTGTCTTTTACAGTAACACCATAGTTGGAATGATTCTGAATCATATTTAGTGCACTGCTAGAGTGAAGCAAAGCGTAAAACTGTGAATACTGCCCTATAGCTCTTATAAAATGTATCAAAAAACAATGTGTATATTTTTAAATGTCCATGTTCCCTGATTAGTATGTAGTCCATTAAACCACTGATTTGAAATACTAGTGTATTGTTTAAGCCTTTTACTCCAACAAGTGATTAGTAATTACAAGGTTCTCCAATAAAACTAACACATTAGTATACGACACTCTCAAGCTATAAAAGGGTCAGGAGGATTGTTGAGATTTTAATTGGCTCTTGCAAAAGAAAAAGTGTGCACCAAGTCACCTAATGTCAGTGGTTATAGGCCATTTAGAAAACAGTCCTAAGAAAGTACGCGCGCTGATTGGTTAGAAATCGTGTTTCTATAACTCGATAGAAACACAGAACTAGCACGAGCTGTTGACGTAATGATGACGCGTGCAAAGAGAATTTACATTTTGATAATCAAAGCTAACAAGTTGCTTTTCTTTTTTTCGTCGCGGTGTTTTCTAAAAGAAATAGAAAACATGTTCTTCGTGTTTCTATTGAGTTATAGAAACACTCGTGAAAGTTTGGGAGAACTCGAAAAAGCTGTGGAAACACAGCATTTCTCGTTCTCCCAAACTTTCACTCGTGTTTCTATAACTCGATAGAAACACGGTACATGTTTTCTATTTCTTAAATGAAAGTATTTCTTAAGGAATTTTTTTCATGGGTAGAATTTGGACAAATGAACAATGTCTTTTCAGTATTTAATGATTAGGGTGTGGCCCACACAAAGAAAATTTAAAGGTACTATACTTTGGTTTTGTAAGTGTTAAATTCTTTTTTTTTCCCTTCACAGCTTGCTCTTGAAGTGCCACCTCTGGCTGATGTACCGTTTCCACCTCCATTGGATGAGGGAATGACAGAAGAAGTGTGGCAGGAATTTGTGATGACTCCTCCACAATCACCAGAACTAGAAAAGGAAAAAGAGGTATAATAAAATTCATTGGAAATTTAAAGTATATTAAACCTTTCACTTCCAGAGGTGATTAACAGCCAGTTTTTTTTACCATACTATAAAGTCAAGAGAGTGATTTCTGACTGAACAGCAATAAAAAACAAAGTTAGTGCATTTTTCAATTCAGGCATACCTATAGAAGTTAATGAGAAGACACAATATTGAAGACACTATATTGATTAAACACCTTCCTCTTCATCCTCTTTGTCTTCCTCTTCTCCACTATCTGAACCAACAGGTTCAAATTCTAAACATTTTGTGTAAGCACAAAAGAGAATATTTACTAACAAATTAATGGCGCAAGTTAAAGGGAATACCCCAAATCCCAAAATAAGCTTTCCTGGTGGCTCAGTTGTGGGCACTTTTTCAGAGGAATGCAGCTTATTAATTAAGCTCAATAATGCAGCATTATAGGGTTACCATATGTAAGATTCATATTATCATAGATTTGAAAGTTTCCTCACCCTCCTGAAGCTCCAAAAATACAAATTATCACAATTTTATAAACCTACAAGAGAGGTGGCTAGCAGGCTACCCACACTCTTGGAACTTATGATTTTATGTTTATCATTTCCTAAATCAATGGTAAAATGATGTCTGACAAACCAAACTACTTAGACTTGAATAAATCAAAGTACTTGATTTCACCACGGAATTTGTTTTTCCTCAATGAAGGGGGGTGACTTAATAGAAGATTTACGGCACTCAGAGTTTAAATTTTGTCCCTCTGTTTTGCAGGGTGAATTGGCTGTGAATAAGAAAGAAGGTAAGTCAATATTATTTTGAGTTGTGTGAAATTTCTCTTCAGCACTTATACCTGATTTGTAAGGTAACTATTTTGTGCCTTTTTGCAGTTTCTGAGCCTCATGTTGAGGGAAAATCGGTTGACAACATTTTAGCATCTGTTAAACCAGAGGAGGTCAAACATATTGTCAAGAAAGTAGCAGATGATGTGTTGGGTAACTTCAAGGTAAGTCACCTTTAACCCTTTCACTTCTGAGATCTGAGTAGCAATTCTCTTAAGTAAGTCCCTTACATTCTGTTGCAAAGGCATTTTGAGAATTTGGTATAAGTTCAATTCATTATCTTCTAGTTGGCCATTTAATTTGTTCAATTCACATACTCAGTTTTTCTTACATTGTAATGTTATGGAAAAGAGAAGTTCCATTTTGAACACTTCTGGGAGTGAAAGGGGTAAGACATTTTACTTTAACTTTGACCACAATTTAAATTCAACTACCACTTACAATACTACCCACAATGTTTATACCCACCTTTAGAAAACAGTCTAAGAAAATACGCATGCTGATTGGATAGAATTCCTGTTTCTATTACACAATTAAACAATTAGATTATAAGCTTGAGATTTCTATCCCGTGATAGTTGATAAGGGCCAAGTCTACTATCACGTATAGAAATCGAGAGCAAATAATCTAATTGTTGTAGTATAAATATACTAGTTGTTCAAAACTTTGTCTTTTCTGGAACAGCCTCAACCAGTAAACTGTCTAAATCTTCTTCACTGACATTTCGAAAATGTGAAGAAGTGGCTGCCATTTTGTTAGCAAGGGCACACTGCTACGCTACTCACTATCTATCACAGAATAGATAGTGGGTAGCACACTGCCAATCAGAGTGCGGCATTTGTGATAGAACGCTAGTATATTTATACTGAAACTTGATAGAAACACAGAAAATGTTTTCTATTTCTTAAATAAAATTTGAGGCACATTTCAGACATTTCAATTCAGTCTCCTCCTCCTGCATCACGCCTAGTGTATTCAACCTTTACACTTTCATGTGTTTTTATTGTATAAACACCAGTGACATACATTTGTGCGAGGTGGCTTTTGCACAAAAACAGGATGAAATTATCATGTTGCTATGGTAATTATAACATAATAAATCGCACCTAAAAACGTTAAAGTGAAATGTTTTGGTATTTCCTTGTTGTTGATATAGGAAATAGGGCATTGTATGGTTGCTTGGATATACATGTATGAAGTTTCTGTTGGAGAGTTGAAGAATATTTCACAAGTGAGAGCACTGAATGAGTGAAACATTTTCAACACAAGAAGCGAAATTTCATATCTCCACACGTCCATATAATATACTTGATATACGCTTCTTCTGCTAGGAGAAGCAAACATAAAATGAGAGTTGAGGAATTATCTACTCAAGATTCTCAAAGAATTTGGTCAAAACCAAATTCTCCAAACCAACTTGTAAGGTAGTGTTAGGCACTCATTACAGAAAGATTTTACTCATATGATTCATTTTTCTCTTATTTCCGTTTGTAAAATCCCTCTTTTTTCCAGGCTGAAGTTGATACAAAGCTCAAAGAGAGAGAGGCCATACTAACCAGCAAAATATCAAAGCTCCAAGCAAGATAACAGTGGTTTTCATGATTGTCAGTTTGTACATAGACTAGCTTGTAAATAATTCGTACCAGCTGTAAATAAATTCGTTTTCCACTGCATTTGTAATTACATTTGACTGAACTCTTTGGTGACCAGCAAATCTGTTTGTGCATGTATTGGGGAAGGGGGGACTCGGTCTTTTGGGCAGGGCCATGCGGGGTCTAGAGATTCTGAAAAACCAGGACCAGTTAACCTGATTGTGTTAATATGATGATATCATCTTCAGAGTGACAAACCCATACCTTTACACATTTTCAAATACATGCCATTTCCCCCAATGTTGGAAGTCTATAGCTGACCCAGGTCATTACTGCTTTGCATTCACCCTGTTTCTTCACGACATATCAAACTTTTGCTAAATAATATTGGAAACACTATTCCCTTAAAAGTTAGTGTATTAATTCACTTTTATTTCTTGTGATATTCTGGTCTTGCACTTCCCTGTAACCTTGACGAATCGGAAGTGTACTATTTACTTGCTCTTTTTATATGTTGATTCTAAAAACTAAATAGATTGCATTCAATTCCAGGCAGAAGTTTGAATTGAATGCTCATCTGACTAATTTAACTTGCACTGCTGAATATAAATAAAAGTACTCTTTGAGCAATTTTTAAGATTTAGTGACAAGACTTTTATACATTTTATGCTTTTGTTTCCCCACTAAAATATTCTACCTTAATGCTACATTTTTCCCACTAAAATGCTCGAATAAACAATATATCAACAACGTATACAAGGAAGTAGTTAATACAGCAAAAAAAAATCTCTATTAAAATCATCAATTTTTCTGTTTGTCCTTTGAGGCTAAGAAGTTGACTATCCCTAAAAAGTTATTATTTTGTTGTTGTAGTGCAAAAATTAGTGATGTTCCATGTCATCTTTGCCCCTAAAATTCTCAAATAATGCTCAATGCTTTTGGCTCATTTAAATGCTCAAAAAAAGGAAAGCGTAAATACCTCTTACTAAGCGAGTTCGAGGTCCGTACTGTAAGCTACGGACCGAGTTTTTCCGCTTGGATTTATGGCCCAAGCGCGAAGCGCGCGGGCCATAAATCCAAGCGGACAAAACGAGGATCCATAACTTACAGTACGGACCGAGAAAACGAGGTTTGTAATGTTACATAGTTGCATGCTAATGTCACCAAATTGTAATCATCAGTTATTTTTCACCAGTTCATTAGATCTCCATTCTTTCTTTGCCACCTCGTTCCAATAGCCAATCATTTGTAATTGTTTAGAATAACTTTATCACAAGTCATTTCAGCATATATTACGTCCAATAATATAAATTAACTCGCTGTAATTTTCAAGACACACTCTCCCTCTCCCTTTCACTTTATTTAGTTTTATACGTTTTGTGTAGTTGATCGTAAGTCTGTTCCGTTATTGCTGTAAGTAGAAATTATTTATCCTTAGTGAATAAAACCACTCGAAGAAGAAGTAGTTAACATGGTGTCAGGAGCCTACAAACCCAGCCAGTGTTGACGCCGTGGATCAATTGAAGCTTTCCAGTGGAAGATGTCTGAGCTTGGACATTTACCATCGCCGCAACCAGATTTTACTCCGGGTCCCGACTGTTACCAGAAATGTATCGACTGGGTTGAGGAGTGCGAACTTCTCAGTTTTAAACGGTCCGTTAGCGTCAAAGAGCAAAGCTGTCAAGGCGAACTACGTTCTTATATGGGCAGGCAAAACTGGACGGATGCACATAAAGTCGTTAAATCTTTCCACAGAACAAAAAGGAGACCCAAGCGTTCTTCTAAGAGAGTTCGTTGAGTGGACAAAGCCGAAATCAAACGCACTAGCAGCCGCAGCAAATTTTCGTCGCCTGGAGCAAGGTGATTTAAGCCTTTCAGAGTACATTGACAAGGCCACTATTCTGTGTGACCAATGTGAGTACCCAACAGAAGCCCGTAACAGACTACTTCGAGATGCGATAGTGATGGGATTACGTTCGAAAGATGCCTATTACAAGTGTATTGAGAGAGGATCATCCTTGACCTTAGAAGAAGCAATAACAATTACACAGAGTCAAGACGCCACTGCCAACCAGGTTAGCTATATGCGACCGGAATTTAAAAGCAATCCTGCACAGATGGAAGTCCACAAGCTTCACACTAAGGATGGAACACGAACCGTAGGAGCCAAGAAAAGCAAAGTACAGGTGCAGAAAAACTTTACAGACGACAAACAAAAGAAATCAAGACTAGGATCCTGCTTCAATTGTGGAGCCAAGCCTTCACAGCCCCGAAGTGAATGCCCTGCGAAGAAAGCGAAATGCTTCAGATGCGGCAAAGAAGGTCATTTTTCCTCCGTATGCAAGTCAAAGACAAGAGATGCTCGTGTTAATGAAGTACACGCCCAAGCTGCAACAGCGTCTCCATTGGTTGATTGTGTGCCAGATGAACATGTGCCAGTTTATTTCAATGCGCCTATCCATCACCTTATGACAGTAGCAGTAAAAAGCCTGAATCATCCAGCCTCAGAGTCTCACATTCGCCCGCTATGGATCAGCCAGGAATCTACTTCACAAGTCTACCAAATCTCCTGTGAGGTTGATACCGGAGCAAGTTGTAATATTTTACCACTTTATAAGGCCAAGGCTCTCTTTGGAGACGATCTTAAACTCGGAAAGCCTACAGTAAACCTTAGAGGCTACAATGACAGTCCGGTCGAGAACCTCGGATCTTGTGTTGTCTATCTTCACCATGGTGCCGAGAAGTACAGAGTTCTAACCCAGGTTACAGATAGTAAAGGTCATATGATACTTGGAAGGAACCAGGCACTACTAATGGGATACGTCACTTTCCCTAGAATCCAAGAACCAGCTGTTCAAGCGAAAGTAGACATGACTGTTAAGAAGGTCACAGATGAAACACCAAAGATCCAAAAGCAGATCAACCCTATTGTTCCAGTAATTCAAGAATGTACTGATGACAAAATAACAATCAATGGCAAAACACATCGATTGCCCACAACTAAGGAGTACCTGTTGCAGGAGTATTCAGATGTATTCCAAGGCATAGGAACTTTACCGGGTGAACCATATCACATTCAGCTGAAAGATGACTACAAACCTGTGCAACACCCACCCCGCCAAATTGCAGTTAGCTTAAAAGAAGCCTATAAAGCAGAGTTAGAGAAATTAGTACAGCTTAGAGTTATTCAAGAAGTAAAAGAGCACACAGAGGGGATCAATTCAATTGTCCCAGTGAAGAAACCAGATGGCTCTCTTAGGCTATGTCTCGATCCCAAAGACCTCAACAAAGCCATTAAGCGAAATCGTTGGTACAGTAGAACAATCGACGATATCTTACCAGAGCTAACAGGTTCAAAGTATTTCAGTTTACTAGATGCAAAGTCAGGGTATTGGCATGTTCCTTTGGACAGAGACAGCAATTTTCTCACAACCTTTAACACCCCATGGGGAAAATACAGATGGCTACCGTTTACCTTTTGGCTTGAAGGTGGCAGCTGATGTTTTCCAGGAGAGAGTTGATAGAGTGCTGAGGAGTGTCTCAAACACAACCGGAATTGCTGATGATGTCCTTTGCCATGGCAGTAGAGAAGCTACCCATGATGCCACAGTCATAACGCTTCTAGAAACAGCTAGAGCTAATAGCCTCACATTCAATGCAAAGAAATTCGTATTCAAGTCCCAGGATTGCAAATTCTTTGGAGGAAATCTTACACCTTCTGGGTACAAGGTGGATCCCGAGAAAGTACAAGCTATCACGGAGATGAAACCACCTCAAAATCTCCAGGAGTTACAAAGTTTCCTTGGTTTGGTGAATTACGGTACCTCAATCGCTTTAGTCCTACTCTAGCAGAGTTAACAGCGCCTCTGAGAGCGCTATGCAAAAAGGCAACGGCCTTTTTGCTTGGGAGAGTGCACAACAGGCAGCATTCGAAGCTATCCAAAAAGAAATTACAAGCGCACCCGTGTTGGCGTACTTTGATAAGTCCAAGACCAGTATCATCCAGTCAGATGCATTCAAGAAAGGATTAGGTGCAGTTATCCTTCAAGATGGCAAACCTGTGGTCTACTCGTCAAGAAGTCTCACAGAAACGGAACAACGCTATTCAAATATTGAGCGAAAATTGCTGAGTGTCGTTTTTGCTCTTGAAAGATTTCATCATTATGTGTATGGGTACACAGTGACTGTACAAACAGATCACAAGCCCTTGGTCAGCGTATGGAAGAAATCTATAGCGTCTAATTCGCCTCGTTTACAGAGATTGTTGCTTCGCTTATCACAGTACGATGTCAACATCGACTATCTGAAAGGAAAGGACAACGTGGTGGCCGATGCACTATCCAGGTTGTCCCCCCAGCCAACCAGAGAGAGCGAAGTGGAAGAAGATTATATCCCAGTTCACATGCTCACAGATGAAATTCCCGCCGACTCTACAAGAATTGCGGATTTCAGACGTTTTACCGCTGAGGATACCACATCCGGTTTGTTGATGGAAGTAGTATCAAATGGTTGGCCAGAATCAAAAAGAGACTGCCACCGCTCACTAGCTGACTATTGGACGTATAGAGAAGAGATTAGTGCAGAAAATGGTCTACTTTTCAAGGGACATCGGCTCATCGTTCCTGAGAAACTGCGAAACAAAGTTCTCCAAACGATCCATGAAGGTCACTTTGGTATTGAAAAGATGCAGTTAAGAGCCCGAGAAGCTGTGTATTGGCCAGGGCATACAACAGAAATACTTCAGATTGCCCAAGATTGTGAAGCGTGCCGCACTTTTTCAAGAAACCAGCAACGCGAGACACTGATGCCCCATGAAGTTCCTCAAGGATCTTGGGAGAAGTTAGGAGTTGACTTTTTTGAGTTCCAATCTACTAACTACCTCCTGATAGCAGATTACTACAGTAGGTTTCCAGTCATCAGGAAAGTGTGTAGCACCACCGCTAGAGCTACCATTGACACCTTGAAGCAAGTATTCAGTGAATATGGAGTCCCGAAAACCGTCATTTCCGACAATGGTCCACCGTTTTCGTCAAAAGAATTTGAGAGTTTTACTATCAAGTACTGCTTTGACTACATCACCTCAAGTCCTCGTTATCCACAAAGCAATGGCATGATAGAGCGTATGGTGCAAACTGTGAAACAGTGCATGAAGAAATGCTCATCTGTAGGACACGATAAATACTTAGCTATGTTGATCTACAGAGCCACACCTCTGACCAGCAAGATACCATCGCCAGCAGAGCTTCTGAATGGACGGAGGTACAGAGCATTGCTCCCAGAAAGATCTCTTCGGCAGAATGCCCATGACCATCTTGTTCGAGGGCAGATGGTGAAAGATAAAAACAGAGCAAGTACACAATACAACAAAACTGCTAAAGATCTACCTTCAATATTGCAAGAAGACAAAGTATATATTCAAGTTGACCCTCACTATAACAGATGGACAAAAGGAACGATTACGAAAACCCCATCAGCATCGAAGCCGAGATCATACGAAGTGGAGATTGCAAATGGTGCCCGCCTTATTAGAAATCGTCGTTTCATCGCAAAAGCTGAACAGCCAACTCAACTGACCGCTAGTGCACCTGATGTGACAAATAGCCACAGCAGCATCAGCGAGAGACCAAAGCGTGTCATTAACAAACCTGAGAGACTCATAGAAACCATTTAGTTGATCCTTGTGTAATTCGCAAATTAAATTTGAACGAGAATAAGAACGAGAAATGCTGTGGGAACACGAGCCGCAGGCGAGTGTTTCCACAGCTTTTTCGAGTTCTCCCAAACTTTCACTCGTGTTTCTATTAAACAATTAGATTATGAGCTCGAGATTTCTATCGCGTGATAGTTGACGAGGGCGCAGCCCGAGTCAACTATCACGCATAGAAATCGAGAGCGAATAATCTAATTGTTTTAGTATAAATCTACTAGTCGTTCGAAACTTTGTCTTTTCTGGAACAGCCTGGACCAGTAAACTGTCTAAATCTTCTTCACGGACACTTCGAAAATGTGAAGAAGCGGCCGCCATTACGCTACTCACTATCTATCACAGAATAGATAGTGGGTAGCGTAGCCAATCAGAGCGCGGCATTTGTGATAGAAGTAGATTTATACTAACTAGACGCTCCACGTAGCGTTAACTCGGGCTTGCTTGGTTCGTGCATTGTGAAGCTTCTGTGCTTTTAGTTTACTGCTAAAAAATCTTCCTCAGAAAACGCTGCATTGCATACCAAACTCGACTCCCGAAGACCAAACACGTCGCATAGTCGCATGCCGCATGCACGATTAGTCATCCCTAGTTTCCACGCTCTCCACGAGGAACGCCTGGGACCATGACCCCCCATTTGGCGACCAAACCGCTAGCATTTTTAGACTCGGGCTTTGCTTTGTAAGCAAGCCCGAGTAATAAACAATTAGATTATGAGCTCGAGATTTCTATCGCGTGATAGTTGACGAGGGCGCAGCCCGAGTCAACTATCACGCATAGAAATCGAGAGCGAATAATCTAATTGTTTTAGTATAAATCTACTAGTCGTTCGAAACTTTGTCTTTTCTGGAACAGCCTGGACCAGTAAACTGTCTAAATCTTCTTCACGGACACTTCGAAAATGTGAAGAAGCGGCCGCCATTACGCTACTCACTATCTATCACAGATTATAGTTCACCACTAAATTTTCTCCGATTCTTATTGGTTTAAATTGATCA
The DNA here is from genome assembly GCA_949710005.1 of Ricordea florida. Classification (NCBI taxonomy): domain Eukaryota; kingdom Metazoa; phylum Cnidaria; class Anthozoa; order Corallimorpharia; family Ricordeidae; genus Ricordea; species Ricordea florida. The sequence goes on from OX453287.1 coordinate 16,415,593, forward strand.
CGTGACGCGATAGTGTTCGTCCGCGGAGACACACTATCAGCGCATAGTGCCCTTCCGAGGAAAATACCCGGATGGATAGTGCCCGTCCGTGAAAATGTGAATTTTCTGACAGTTATACCGTATTTTTTAGGCAATGTACGTTGCGAATTATTGAAATTTCAGGCTGTGCGTATGGATAAATATTTGATTGATCTGCATTTAGTGGGTTTTGACTGTTTTTCAACTGGCACGCGGAAGAAAATTTAGTGGTGAACAATAAAGGCAATAGAGTGTTTATGTCTCGGAACTATCGATCCGATAGTTGCCCCTTGGAAATTTGATGTTCTTAAAACTAGCATATTTACCCTCGAAGCTTCGCTTCTCGGGCAAATATTTGTTTTAAGAACATCAAATTTCCGCGGGGCAACTATCAGCCATTAGTTCCTCGACAGAAACACTCTATTGTTTAAATAGATAGTGGGTAGCGTAGCCAATCAGAGCGCGGCATTTGTGATAGAACGCTAGTAGATTTATACTAATAAACAATTAGATTATGAGCTCGAGATTTCTATCGCGTGATAGTTGACGAGGGCGCAGCCCGAGTCAACTATCACGCATAGAAATCGAGAGCGAATAATCTAATTGTTTTAGTATAAATCTACTAGTCGTTCAAAACTTTGTCTTTTCTGGAACAGCCTCAACCAGTAAACTGTCTAAATCTTCTTCACGGACACTTCGAAAACGTGAAGAAGCGGCCGCCATTACGCTACTCACTATCTATCACAGAATAGATAGTGGGTAGCGTAGCCAATCAGAGCGCGGCATTTGTAATAGAACGCCAGTAGATTTATACTAAAACTCGATAGAAACACAGAACTAGCACGAGCTGTTGACGTAATGATGACGCGAGCAAAGAGAATTTACATTTTGATATTCAAAGTTAACAAGTTGCTTTTCTTTTTTTTCGTCGCGGTGTTTTCTAAAAGAAATAGAAAACATGTTCTTCGTGTTTCTATCGAGTTATAGAAACACGATTTCTAACGAATCAGCGCGCGTACTTTCTTGGGACTGTTTTCTAAAATAAGGTACAAAAGCTTATCATTGACTTGTTCAAATGTTCAGCAACGGTGGCTTTGTACCCTTCCCTGCTTCCTCCTATCCTCTTCTTTGTCCGTCTTCCCCTTTCCTTCTTCCAAAGCTCGCGGAAAAACTTTAGTACGGAAGATTCGTTTAAAAAAGAGAAAAATATGGAGAGAAGAAAAAACTTTCATTCCTTTCAGTTACACCTCAAGCCTTCAAAACAAATACCGTCCAGGCAGCCTGGGTCAAGGGACTGAAGCTACTGGAGCTTAAGGTTACACAATACCTTCGCGGGTGTCCTTCGGAAAAAAATTCGTACGCGCGTTGTTTTAAAGTAAACTACCACAAACTATATATCAATAGAAAGGTAAAGAACTGTAGAATTCGAAAAAAAATATCCGTTGTTTGGCAGAGCCATTATTGAGAAGAAAGAAGCCAATAAACCGAAAACGACCGAGTGTCATTCCGCCGAATTAATCGGGCATCAAACGCATCCACTACTGCAAAAGAACTGCACAATGTAAATCAGCAAGCATCAATCTCTAAAAGGGTGTCAGGCTTTTTCGTAATTCTTATTGGTTATCTTTTTATAGACCCGTAAAGTTGTAGTAGCGAATAATTTGCCGACCCCGTTGCGTTCGCGGCCGTAAAATGAGAAATATCTAAATTAAAGCTAATCCCCGACACCTTTTTGTTCCTCGATGCTTAATGAATGTTCTGGCCAAATTTCATAATTTTCCGTCCATTCTACATACCCGATTAATTCGGCGGAATGACACACGGTCGTTTTCGGTTTATTGGCTTCTTTCTTCTCAATAATGGCTCTGCCAAACAACTGATATTTTTTTCGAATTCTACAGTTCTTTACCTTTCTATTGATATATAGTTTGTGGTAGTTTACTTTAAAACAACGCGCGTACGAATTTTTTCCGAAGGACACCCGCGAAGGTATTGTGTAACCTTAAATCGATTGGCTCTTCGAGTTGACAACATGGCGGACGCGAGGAACTTTGTACCATTAATTGATAGCAGTATGTTTTAAAGCACTTATTTCACGGTGTGGATGGCTCATTTCAGGCGTATAGTTCAAGCAGAAAAATAGGAGATACTGGTAGAGGCTTTTGTAAAGATTTTGAAGTTGCGGACATGAAAAGAATTTGATGAAGTTTTTTTGGGCCTCCGTGCGCAGGGACGTTGCACTGTGTGAGTTTTGTAATTTTACAGTACGTATCAAGACTTGGCCCAGAGCACGTTTGAGTTAGACTTCGTGCGAGAAATGCTTTTTATGGTTACCGTGGGTTTCTAGTCTGTTATTCTTCCAATTCATCAAACTGCCCAAAAAATCGCTACAGAATGGAACTGTCGGACGTCCAGAGTGCACATTTCTCGCAATGGGTACAAGCGTCTTCAGCCATGAAACTCATAAGAGAAGATTCTAGGGTTTCGAAAGTCTCAAAGACTTCAAACTCATCGGGATCAGATAAAACAGTTTCAAACAAAATCTACTCGTCAAGGGCCAAATATTCAGACGAGGTTTTCAGAGAAGCTTTGCAAAGATGGATTGAACGTCCTGAAAAAGAGGAGACATATAAGCTAAAGAAACTTGTTCGACAAGGGGTGCAGACAAACCTGAGATGTGAACTGTGGATGGATGCAAGTGGAGGAGGCGATATCATTCATAATTCCCCGCATTATTACAGAGAGCTTATAGATGACTTAGGTGAGTCTTGATCTATAAGGAAATGGTGTTACTTTGTACAAGCCACCTGTGCAGAATTATGCACCTTTGTCAATGTTAAACTGTAGAGAGGGGGGGGGGGGGGGGTGTGGGGTGTGGGGTGTGGCAGGTTTCCATATCACCCCATAACTTATTATGCATTTTTTTTTTTTTTTTTTTTAGCTTTTAAGTTCACTTTATTTGGCATTTAAACATGACAGAACAATATACAGAAGGAAATTTACGCTACAATACAATATGTACATTACAATGAAATATATATTTTTCGGAAACTAATTAACAATTAACTTATTATGCATACTGTAGCCAAACTGTTTTATTCTTTGAAAACCGTACAATCCAGCTACAGTATGCAAAATGAAGAGTGATAAAGAAATCTAACCAGGGGGGTGCCAGGGATTTGAACGCAAAGCGTTTTGCTAGTTAAATACCCTACCCAGGAGACATTGTAATTGGTCAAACGAGAACTGATTCCCCACCCAGTTTCCCAACTAAGGGCATAATTGCACTAAAGGACAAAACTGTTCTTTCCAGTTGTCCAGAAAATCAAAATATGTCATCATGATGAAAAACCAGTTGTAACTGCATTTTTTGCCCAGACCCAAATTTGTTTGCTGCCGAACAAACTTCAGAGGGGCCGTCTACTACCTCTGGAGAAGGCCAAACTGATACAAATCTTGAAAACATTAGGAAAAACTGTTTAGATTCAGAAGTGATCTGATTTGTGATTGGTAACAGGTTCTCTGTGCACAACATTTTACCATGAAACATCACCAGAGACAGTGTTCTCCAGAAGCGCCGGCTGCCGGCGTTTTTGCCGACTACTCACTTCCAAAGCGCCGGCTACTTTTATCACAAAAAATGACCTCAATTTTCCCTATTGTTACTGGCCTCAAAATGCGCCACATTGCATCTCCGGGGCCACACTTTTTACAAATTTTCTGGGGGGGGGGGGGCATCCCCCCGGACTCCCTACAGATTCATGCACTTTGGGCACTCGATTGCTAGACACCGGCTACTTTTCATTTGGGGTTTAGATTGGGCTGGCTACTCTAAAATCTCTGGAGAACACTGCCAGAGAGTTATTTTGCCATCATGGATTCAGACAAGTATTATATGTCGCATTATTCACAATGTTCAGTGTTTTCAATAAGAATTGTAACAGCAGGAGAATATTCTGAGAGTACTCCACGTCTAAATTTAAAACAAGTTCAAGCTACCTAAATTTGACTGGATAATTCTTTGTAGTAGCTGGAGAATTTTTCGTAGTAGCCAGAGAATTCTCAGATGTCCGATGCCTAATAAACACCCTGAATGTTACGCACTACAAAGCTTATAATGTTGGATTGAACTATATGTGGACGCTACATGGAAGATCTTCAAGTTCAGCTCTTTCAAACACCAGCCCCAACTCTTGGACACCAGAAGCACAATTGTATCAGGATTTATAATATAGCTACTTTCTTATGCACGCTCTGATTGGTCAAAAACCTGTGTTTTATCAGAGTATAAAACATAGAAAAAGCGTGTTTTATTGTTTTTTGCCACATTACCTCCACTAGACAATTCTCTAAGAGATGGCGAATGTTACGCACTACAAAGCTTATAATGTTGGATTGAACTATATGTGGACGCTACATGGAAGATCTTCAAGTTCAGCTCTTTCAAACACCAGCCCCAACTCTTGGACACCAGAAGCACAATTGTATCAGGATTTATAATATAGCTACTTTCTTATGCACGCTCTGATTGGTCAAAAGCCTGTGTTTTATCAGAGTATAAAACATAGAAAAAGCGTGTTTTATTGTTTTTTGCCACATTACCTCCACTAGACAATTCTCTAAGAGATGGCGAAAAACATTTTCTTTGAAGAAATTCATGATGGAATTCTCTGCGAAACAGCAGAAAGTTTTGAAGCTGAGAATAATAAAACAAATAAAGAAGAAGAAGCGAAGAAAGTCGAGAATTTGGTATTAAATGGCGTCGGTTTGTCGATCTGTGTTCTTTATTGTTTCTAATCGTGGCATGTAAAATCTATATCATAAAGCGAATAAAGAAGCCTAAGCCGTGTATTACACTGTGATTAAAACACTCCAGGCATTTGAGAACACTCGAGAAATGTAGAAAACACTCGCCTGCAGCTTGTGTTTTCTACATTTCACTCGTGCTCTCAAATGCCCGTCGTGTTTTATCACAGTGCAATACACGGCTTAGGCTTCTTTATTTGTTAAATTTGTATCAGGTTTATTGATGTACTTTGTTCCCTGGTGCAAGTACGCTTTTAAGGCAAAAGTATTGTCTCTGGTGGATTTCACACAGAATTTGTCTTGGAAATTCTGAAAACAATTTCCCAATTTTCCTCTAGTGCGATTAGGCTGTAAGATTAGAGGGCAGAAGAAGCAACATATGCTAACATTTTGCCTCATCTGTTAATTTTGATAGTTGTCTTTGAAATGCTCTCTGTATTATGAATAAGTTCAACAGTAAATTCAAGAGTCCCCACCTCTGGAACTTGGCGATCATCAAACATCCCCTAGATATGCATGGTTCCTCCCTTCCAGGTTAACATTGATATATACAGGTGCATCAGAGGTATTATTAGTCACCTACTCTTTGTTCTCACTGTGCCTGTTCGATGTGGAAGTCGGCTAGCCTATTATAAAAATGAAATAATTATTGCATGTTGCTTTCATCTGACACTCGCCATTTGTGTTCACTCTTGGGAGAATTGGTCAGGTGCTTCAAAAGGAAAGGGAACTGGACAGTAAGCTAAGCCCCACAAATTTTTAGCAAGTGGGTGAGTGATTAGGTTGGCCACTTTCTTTCTTGGTAGAAATGAGTATCCAAAGCTCTTTTTTTCTGCAAGTGCTTCCAGTTCTCATCAGCTGTTTGCTTGGCAGAGTGTTAATCTTGTAAGGAGAAGTTGCATAATTATCAGCTCTGTAAGTGAAAGTGTTTAGCTGATATCTTCCTTCATGTTCTGTTTCCTTAGGCATTCAAGTGCCTTCCAGTATACCAGGAACAATCTTCTGTGGTTCCAGAAATGTACCTACATACTGCTTGTCTGGAGATGGAAATAAAATATGTTTGAAAGTTCTTTACATTCTGTCTCACATTCACCCTGACATTCAGTTTGCTCCACTTCTGCCGCTGCTGACAACAATTTTTCTCCACTTCATGTCAGAGGACCAATGCTATGCATGCATGTCTGCTGTGGTAAACTCCAGGAGGTCACTGTTGGATCAGAGTCAAAGGGCAGTTGCTGTGATGGCAAAGACATTTCAGGATTGTTTGAAATCTTATTTTGTAAGTCTAAACTCATTATTAGCATATTATTATCAGCATATTATTATTAGCAGTATTATTATTAGCATATTATTATTATTATTAGCATATTAGCACTTCCACTTCCAAGATTAAATTTTCCTGATCAGTAGTAAATTCTCTTAAGTGGTAGGATCCACTTCCATGCTGTATCTTTGAAGCATCCAGTTGTAGATTGTTTTAATATTTGATTTTCTATCTCAGTAAGCCCACATTAGCTGTTACTTTAACAGTGTTTAGGGTTGTGGTAAGAAGGTGCATGTATGATGACATCATGTTTATCACTTCTGAGAAAACTGACCAAGACTTGGAACCTTAAAAGTCTCACTTCTTTTATCACTGAATTACTGAGTCATTTAGTTTGTTTAATTTGTTCTATGCCATAAACATGTTTAATAATATGCATGAAAAAACACCAATACTTGATTGTGATTGGCTAAGAGCCGTGCAGTTCAAGTGTAACACCAGAGAAAAATGTGTAATGCCAGTGTACATGTAAATTACAAATCAAAATTTTTTCATGTGTAATTGCTAACAAGTAATCATATGGTTTTCTCTTTCAATTTCTGATTATTGGCACTCATAAGTATTCTAGAAAGCTCACTTGTGCAAATAAATCTCAGATTGAATGAGAAACTGAATGATTAAAACTTGTTTTAGGCATTCTTTGACTTTGAAATTTAAGGAAGTATAAGCAAAAGAATGTGACATATATTAATTTCTTCCCAATATCTGTCATTTGACCTTTTTAGCATGTGATCTAAGGTTTAAGTTAAAAAAAGGTTCCCTATGAATTCTTCTTCATTCATTCGTTGGTGCCAATGAATCGAGTGAAATCAAGTTATTTTCTGAGTTCTTTTTTGCATTTTGAATGGGATAGACTTAGTCAAGAGTCATAAAAGTACAAAAAAAGAATGAAGATCGTGTGTACTAAAGGCATCAGTGGTTGAGTGTGGATCAGTATATTTGATTGATGCCATCAATCAACCCTCCATCAACGCCTCAGTTGACACTTGATCAACACTCTATTGACATCTCAGTCGACAGTTAACTTATTTTTTTTGATCAATGTATATTAGTTGGTCGACACTCAGCGGACTATCAACCGACTGTTTATCAACAGTCCATAGTGTGTCAAGTGAGTATTGATCAGGATGTTGATCAAGTACCGATCAAAACGTCCATTGAAGGTATCGATTGACAGTTGATCGCAGATGCCATTAGTAAACATGGTCAAAGAATGAAGTCAATTTCTAGCCATCTTGACCATAGAAGCTCGGTCAATAAAAGATTTATTATATGGGGATTTTGTGTCATTTTATTTTGTGGGACAACTCAGAGAATCCCGAGTGGGCAGGTTAGGTCCATCCTGCCCACCCAGGAAACCAATCAGAACTTGAAGCATTTGCTTTATCTTGCCTGCTTGTGGAACCAGCCCGATATTTATATTTGATATTGTATATGTTTTGGTTCAATTGTTTTCTTAGCTTAATTTTTATTTTCCTTTGTTTTTTGGTTTGGTAATGCATGATAATGAGTTTGAAACAAGGGAAAATAAAATTTAAACCAAGGATAAAATCAAACCACAACATGTACATCCCATCTGCACATTTAGTCACAAAGTTGTTTGGAGGAAACAAAAAGTAAATCTCTGACCTGTTAAAGGAAATACTGTAATTGTTGTATTTTTACTATATAGTCTTTTTTTATGATTATTAAAATGTTTTCCTTTTCATTAAACACAGATGTCATCATATAAACAAATCAAGTCATTTGTTCAAGTGTCTAAAGGACAGGAATTGACCAAGGGTACAGTCCTAATTCCTGACTGGATTGTATGGATGTTCCTCTACATTGATCTCTGGACTCTAGTAGGTTTTATTTTGTTAAAAGTGACCTATGGTACTATGTAAACAATTAAGAAATAGAAGACATGTACCGTGTTTCTATCGAGTTTTAGTATAAATCTACTACTGTTCTATCACAAATGCCATGCTCTGATTGGCTACGCTACCCACTATCTATTCTGTGATAGATAGTGAGTAGCGTAATGGCGGCCGCTTCTTCACGTTTTCGAAGTGTCCGTGAAGAAGACTTAGACAGTTTACTGGTTGAGGCTGTTCCAGAAAAGACAAAGTTTTGAAGGACTAGTAGATTTATACTAAAACAATTAGATTATTCGCTCTTGATTTCTATGCGTGATAGTTGACTCGGGCTGCGCCCTCGTCAACTATCACGTGGTAGAAATCTCGAGCTCATAATCTAATTGTTTAATAGAAACATGAGTGGAAGCTTGGGAGAACAAGAAATGCTGTGGGACCACGAGCTGCAGGCGAGTGTTTCCACAGCTTTTTTGAGTTCTCCCAAACTTTCACAAGTGTTTCAATCTATAACTCGATAGAAACATGGTACATGTTTTCTATTTCTTTTAGAAAACACCACGACGAAAAAAAGGAAAACAACTTGTTAACTTTGATGACCAAAATGTAAATTCTCTTTGCCGCGTCATCATTACGTCAACAGCTCGTGCTAGTTCTGTGTTTCTATTGAGTTATAAAAACACGAATTCTAACCAATCACACGCGTATTTTCTTAGGACTGTTTTCTAAGGACTATTGTTTACTACATGTAGGTGTTTTTCTTAGCAGGCATTGATCATTAAGAAGACGGCACTTCTGTTTCACTTATTAATACAGCCTGCCTCAGACGCCCAAAATTTGCTGTAAATTAAGGACTTTTTCTAGTTAGTAAGCTGCTATGAGTTTAACCAGACTGGTAATCACATTTTTGCTTTTTTCACTTTTCCATTTGTATTTTTGCCATTACTTTTCTGAGGCCTGTTTCTCAAAAGTCCGAGTAACTTTATAGACCTGGAGCTCCATTGGTAGGTCAGAGTCTATAGCATGTTTGTGTGGTTTTTTATGTAGAAACCAGTATCAGTTAACTTAGAATGCCCCGACTTAAACTTGAAAACAAAGAAAATTGTAGTTCTTGTTGTAAATATTGTAATCTTGTAAATATATAACACAGATTTCTATGTCCAAAATTATCAGGCTTTTCTAGAAATACAAGAAATTGGATAAATCAAACGAGTTGATTAAGTAAGTTATACCACCGTAAGGTGAATGGGAGGTGCTGACGTTTCGAGCGTTAGCCCTTCGTCGGAGCCCTTCGCTCGAAACGTCAGCACCTCCCATTCACCTTACGGTGGTATAACTTACTTAATCAACTCGTTTGATTTATCCAATTTCTTGTGTTTCAATTTCCCACCGACGCATCACCAGTTTCTTTAGAAACTATCCCCACAATACTTGTTTTCTAGAAATAGCCCTCTGATTCCCAAACCCAAAGATTTGATACTCAATTAAATCGACAGTAATGCTTAAATAAATGAATCACAGCATTTAAAAAGTACCAACCAATACCTTTTCCTGTGTTATTTTAAAAATATTATTCACATTTTTCCATTTCAGAATTTCCATTTTGACTTTTGTGTGTGTGTTTGTAGGTTTACATTGTTGATAGTTTCATTGTTCAAGGACCCAAACTTTTGGTGCGAGTTGGTTTAGTTGTCTTTAGCCAGTTTGCCAAGTTTATAGAAAAACAAGGTAATAATTCTAAACTTCAAATCTAGTAACTTATTGTAGGTTATAGACCAAACATACAATATAGTATAATCACTTTTCAGACCTTTTAAAGGAGCTGAAAGATATTACAGGCAGTAATACGCATGCATTTCTTATGAAATTCGAAATGTTCTGAGGAGTAAAAGGATTTAAAAAAACTCCAGTCCTGCTCCATCTTTGGCTTGCATTTGCTGAGAAAACTAGAGTTTTGGCTTTGGATGATGAATTAATTTTATTACTTACCAATATTAATTTTGCCTTGCAAATTGAAATCTAAGCCCCAGTTGCTTTTAAACATGATTATATTTCTAACCTTTTACTCTTTTGATTACTATTCTGTATCATTGGAAGAATTGTCTTTTTCTTTTAACAGATGTTTTAGAAAGTGATGATCTAGAGGAGCTGTTTCAACAGTTTGCATCAGACATGCCTTTGAAAGGATACAAACTTTTGCAGGTTAGTTGCACGTTGCTAAATTATACAGAATATGTGACAAAAAGGGAATGAATGACTTTAAGCTGTTTTCTCCAATGGTGAATAATAAGGTGTAATCTTTGAGCGTCAGTAAAGCTCTATTTTAAGTAAAATTGTCTTTTTTGAACCAACCGTCATTAAATGGAACCAAGCAGAGCAAGGTTGGTGCAGTGTTGATCTAGCACTCACTTCCTACTGTGACCCATGTTTGTTCCCATTGTCCCATGTAGGCTGTTTGTTGTTGGTTCTATCCTTGCCCAGAAGACTTATCTCTAGGTTCTCTGGTTTCCTCCTTCCTTAAACCTTCAACTCCCTAGGAGTCTCCATTTGATGAGTAAAACCGTCTGGCGTTAGTCAAAGTAAAATCTATGAAGTCGCTCTTGGGAGTGAAAGGGTTAAAGGAGATAGTTTTTTAACCCTTTCACTCCCAAGGGGTCTCCATTTGACAAGTAAAATCATTTGGTGTTAGGCATAGTAAAATCTGTAATGTCACTCTTGGGAGTGAAAGGGTTAAATTAAAAACCAACACTTCCAAATACCAATTTGATCAGGAAACATTGAATAAAAAGCCACCCAGTAGATGTGCCATTGCAAAAACCAATTTACTTTATTTTATTATTGTTATTTGTTTAAGTAGAGCATCTGGGAACATTCTGAAGCTGAACATTAATAACTGACTTCTAAGGTTGTTGTCACAGCCTGAACCTCCTCAGGCAGAGCAGTTAAAAGACCCAGGAAACTCTAGCATTTAATGCAAGTTTATGTTTTGCTAGTCTGCCTGAGTCAATTTAGTATTTTACCACAATTGCTACTAATCTCGCAATCTGATTGCCCTATTTGCCGTTGTCGATAAGAGTCTGGACGATGCTGCTCACGTCAATGTGTCACGCAAAGCAATAGCCAATCAGAAACACTCATTTTGGGGAATAAACCAATCAGATTGCAAGAAAGTTATAGACAACTGCGCCTCGTGAGTCCACGACATTTTGACCACTGTGATGACTCGTACTCGTTGTCGATAAGAATACAGACAACGCTACACCACATTTGATTTGTTTAAGACCACAAGCAGAAAATAATAAAAGCTGAGTGGAGGGAAATCATTGCTTGTCAATTTCCTCAGCAGTTGTGAAAGTACACACAACTTTGTTTATTAGTTAAATAAAAGTTAAATGAAATGTTCATGCAGAATGCCTTCAGGATTCGTGGTTTGTCCAGAAAACAACTGGAGAGGTTAAAAAGCAAAAACATATCTCTACTTCATGATGGCCAATTAGATGTTCCAGACCAGACATGGAAACCATTACAGCTGCCACTGACAATGTTTACAGTTCAAGGATCTGACCTTTTATCACCGCAGGAGGTGAGTATACAATCACAATCCTTATTGTGCATTACATCTTCTGCATTGCGTTTGGTCTTTAATTATTTTGTTAGTGCACCAGACTACAATGTGGGAACTGTAAAAGGGTTTGTTTCTAAAGAAACTGGTGCCACCTTGATGGGAAATTGAAGCACAAAAAATTGGTTTATCATAAGAGGTGATAAGTGTAGGTTGTATCACTGTGGGATATTTTTATTCTATCTAATTTTATTTTATTATTTTGCCACACCAAATAAATTACCAGTAGAACAGAAAAGGAAAAGACAGAAGTTGATATTTTGAGTGTTAGTCCTAAATTAGAGTAAATGGTGAGAACGTGGTATGTTTTTAGCTCATGTAGGCAATTTTGGAGCTGTGCTATTGGTGGAGCTATTGTAGCAATGTGTGGATAGGACTAACACTCAAAACATCAGCTTTTTTTCCTGTGTTATCGTGCTACAACTTATCAGGCTAGACTAACACTTCCTGTCTTAAAAAAATTGAGGCTAGCTACTTCAATGTCCTTGGTATACTCAGGGGTTTCAATAAGTTCTAAAGTAGACGGCTGACCATATTAAAGTAGGCGGCTGTAACAGGTAACTCAAGAAACTCAAGGGATCAAAAAGAAATTTAATGTTAGAAAGTAGGCGGCGATGATTTGGGAAGTAGGTGGCGAAAATTCGCCGGTTGCCGGCTTCCGATTGAAACCCCTGTATACTGTACATCTGCAGCTGTTTAGACCTTCAAGTGCCTTAGCTGTCCACATAAAAATGGCACTTCTGTCTCTAATTCTGGGGACATAAAAGAGCCACTGAGCATGTGATGAATCTTGCTGTGTTCATTCTCAGTGTTAGAATTGCGTCATAACATTGTCAAAGTGTTGTAGATCCACGAGCCGATAGACAATTCGCTCAGTTATTGTAAAATTCCTTGTTGATATAACAAGCATGTGAAGTGCTGTTGACCATATCCAGTGAGTGAGAAACATTCACTATGCAAAAGCTTTATAACTATCATTTTCAGTGAAACCCTATTGATATGATTGATAGGGAAATATGGCCGTATTTGTGGAGCGACTGTGGTAATGTGGTTAGAGTACTACAATGTAGCGTATCTAAGAGTGTATATGTAAAGCCAATAAACTGTGACAATAAATAGACTACAGTACCAGTTGAAAATTTTAAGATTATTATAATTACTTTTAAAGGTCCGGGATATATACAAGAACTCATATTTAGCAAAAGGGAGGAAGGGAGTTACTATTTGAGATCGTGTGCAATGGGAATCATGCTTCAAACGCCAAGAATTTTAACTAAAAAGACATTGGGTGACCGTGCTTTTTTAGCTGCGGCACCTAAACTGTGGAATGGGTTGCCATCACAAATACGAAATGAGCCCAATTTTCATAGCTAGGTTTAAAGGTTTACTTAAGACCCATTTTTTTATATTAGCTTTTTATTAGATTTTTATTAGATTAGCTTTTTATTAGATTACATTAGTTTTTAGTATAATATTTTTAGTTATTTTCGATAACTTAGTAATGATGATAATTTACTTGTAATGCGCATTTGATCATATTCACATGTATTTTGCGCAATATAAATGTTAAATTATTATTATAATTATTATTATTAAAATATGAATTGTCTCTGTTTGTCAGATTAGTACATTTTCCTGCTCTGCTTTGTCATTTCTTGTTTTAGTGGGAACATCTTTGTTGCTGGCTTCCCGACAGGTTACGCATCAAGAAGCCTGTTTGTTTGTTTACTACAGAGCTTGATGGCTACAGGTACAGTATGTGGGAAATGGTTCTGCATTGAGTATTGATGATGGTTTTTAGTTGAAAATTTTACATTTTCTCATTTGTTCTTTCTAAATGTAATGTACATGTATGATATTTTAAAATATCAATAAAATTACAGAGAAATTAAAGTGAGAGGTGCTCTGTTGATATAATATTATCTGCATGTAATGTTTCTGTGGGACCTTTTCAGGTTTATTATTAAGAAATCAATATCATTATGATTATTATTATTATTATTGTTATTATTGGTTTGTTGCAGTGTAAGAACACTGTATAACAAGTGTGAAGCTGACGTTGAGACTGTACTGTTGGTGAAAACATCAGTAGGAGAGGTTGGTACAGCCCATTTGAAAAAACATGTTCCTTTTTATTATTTTTCTGTATTGCTAAAGCTATTAAATAAACTCAGACAAGTTTTGGATATTATCTCAAATAGCACATGAACTTTTTTCCTTTCTTTTTCCCTTTTTTGTGTTGATATGTTTATATTCATCATTGTATGTTTTAATATTCATGTTTTAATGTTGCTATTTATTATATAAGCACTGGTGAAATTCCGGATGAGCTTTTGGGCAAAAACATCATATCTTCACATGTGAGAATAACATGTTTCTATGGTTACATTATACATCATGCCTTAAAAACTGCAAAAAGCATTAAAAGTAAAATGGTTCTAAGGTATTTCATTGGTGTACATACTGTGTAATAAATAGAGCATTAAAAAATATACAATTGAGGGGGAATTTTGTATCTTTTCACAGTAGTGTAATATACTCTATATAGATTTATGTAAACAAATAATAGATCAGAAATTAATAAAATCTAGGCTGGACCTCTGCTGCTTAGCATTTGTTGATCTAGCTTTGGAAGCAGCATGGCTGAGTGGTCATAGTTCTAGACTTGAAATAAGAACATCCTGGGTTTGATTCCCACTCTAACCACAAGCTGGATGTTGAATACAGTCAGTCCTGATTTCAACCCACCGACTGCACTTAAATAACCAATAACCTTAAATAACCAATAACCTTAAATAACCATTCGCTCTGACGATGGGCTAACACTCAAAACGTCAGCACCTCCCTTTTACCTTACGGTGATATAACTTACTTAATCAATTCTTTTGATTTACCCAATTTCTTGTGTTTCATTTCCCCACTGACGCAGCACCAATTTCTTTAGAAATTATTCCCACAATAACCAACTGGTTTGCCTCTCGTCAGTTGGAATTGTTAACAAATTAATATGTAAGTTCATCATGGAAAGTTTATTTGTTTTAAATCCGTAAAGTACCCCCTGTTAGCACACTGGCACAGTGGCAGTTACCATAATTTCCGGTTGTTTACCCGTGCGGCAGATTACCTGCAACAGTCAATTTTTTCAAAACTATACCGGTAACTTGAAAAATTATTGCATTACCCGCACCTTCCCATAACCCGCACCAACAACTGTTTACGAAAAAGTTAACACATTACCTGCGGTAATCTGCCAGAAATTATGCTAGCACACTGGCAGATAGCACACTGGCACATAAACTGATTTATTGTATTTATTCAATGGTTTCTTGTTTTCTTGGTTTGTTCTATTTGCAGATAATAGGAGGTTTTTTGAGCACATGCTGGAGTGAACGCCAAAGTGGCAAAAAGACACTGGCATACTTTGGGACTGGGGAGAGCTTTATTTTCAGGCTGAATCCTAAGCCCATTTATTATCTGTGGACAGGACTAACAGCAAAAGGACAGAAAACAAATGATTTGTTCATGGCTGGAGATGACAAAAGCCTTATGATAGGGGGAGGGTAAGTATAGAAATGACCTCTTCCTCTTTACACCCCTTTTCTATCTGTGAACAAAGCTGCAGTAGAGAAATATACTTATTTGCTTCTAGCATTTTCATCTGTGGATCAATCCATGCAGTGTGACCATTCTTTGTAAAGCTACTGAACAGTACTGTACTGTGGTACTGTTTGTTTTACTATACAGAGTGGTTCTAGCATTTTCATCTGTGGATCAAACCATGCAGTGTGACCATTCTTTGTAAAGCTACTGAACAGTACTGTACTGTGGTACTGTTTGTTTTACTATACAGAGTGGTTCTAGCATTTTCATCTGTGGATCAAACCATGCAGTGTGACCATTCTTTGTAAAGCTACTGAATAGTACTGTACTGTGGTACAGTGTTGTTCTAACTTTTTCATCTGTGGATCAAACCATGCAGTGTGACCATTCTTTGTAAAGCTACTGAATAGTACTGTACTTTGGTACTGTTTGTTTTACTACACAGTGTGGTTCTAAATGTTTCATCTGTGGATCAAACCATACAGTGTGACCATTCTTTAGAAAGCTACTGAACAGTATTGTGTTGTGTATTGTATTGTATTGTATTGTATTATACTGTGGTTCTATTTGTTTACTGTACAGTGTGGTTTTAACTTTTTTCATTGGATCAAATCGGACAGTGTCACCATTCTTGGAAAAACTAGGCAATGATACTGTACTGTCATACTCTTTGATTTACAACACAGTGTGGTTTAAATTTTTTCATCTGAGAACCAGTACATGTAGAGTGATGCAATACCTTCATGCCCTCTGAGAAGTAAAGCACTGTGGTATTTTTTTTACTGTACATGTGGTTGTATATTTTTCATGTTGGAATCAAACCATCAGCATGAGCATTCTTTGGAAAGCTATGCTCGACAATGACAGTACTATCAGTACTATCACAATATGACCAGCTCCCAGTTGTCTTGATAGTTCAGTTGGTAGAGTACTGCTTCAGTATCGCAGAGGTCATGGATTCGAATCCCGTTCAGGCCTGAGTTTGTTTTCAGGCCAATTTCACAGCTGCTTAAGTTGTGTACATAACTGAAATGATCAATTACTGTCATTACAATGACAGTACTGTGGTAATGTTTGGGTCACTATACAGTGTTGTTGTATATTTTTTAGCGGTGATAATGCAATCTGGTTGGACAGTGACCTGTGTAGAGGACATAGTGGTGCAAGCAGAACATTCGACAATGAACCACTAACAGAGAAAGCAGATTTCCAGTGTAGCAGGGTGGATGTGTTGGGATTTGTTGCTGAGGGATAAGCTTAGGGTTCTGTAAGATTTGATTAACATTATTGCTTATTATTAGTTTTTCTTATTTCTTGCACTTAAATTTTCTTATCACTGTTGGAGATCATATTGTACACTGGCAGTAGAAAAGTTGAACGGTTACATTATTTTCTAAGAACGATGTTACTTGGAAAGGTGGTGGTTTGCATTTTAAAAATGGGGTTGGGCTGCCCAATCAAAAGTGACTTGAAAATCAATGAAAAATTATGCTCTTAACATATTGCACTATGTCTGAACATGAGTAGTAGATAAGTTGAAAATGTTATATTCTATAGATGTTTCAAGATACTGTGGTTCACCAGTTGAAAATGGGTTTGAGCCACTCTGGATAGTGAAGACTTGAAAGAATATAGATAAGACATTAGTCAATTAAAGGACTACCATTTGTGTACATCAGTTTAAACTGAAAAGTAGAAAAACCTATATCCTATAGACAATTGAGAAAACAGATCTTTGCATTTTAAAATTGGGTTTGAAGGGAAAAGCTAGTAAGTGAATTAGAAACTAATCATTTTTGAAATTCAGTTCCTTTGCCCTAATGGAGGAAAATGCTTCTGGAGCAGCAAGCAAAACTTGAGTACCAAATTTTTATCTGAAACAACATCAGGAAAAAATAGTAGTGGCACTTACCGTAGTTTACTTAGAATTCTAGAATAATATATATCAACATAATTATTATATAATATTATGTCCATGCAAACCATATATTTATCCTGTGCATGGAATTGCAGGTGAAATTCAACCATCTCATCCTGTTAATTTAACACAAATGTGTTTTGGGCTGAAAAAAGAACAGGCTGGAGTGAATGTTCGTTTTGTTTTTCTTTTTTAACTCATGATCAGTATGGGTGAAATGTTCACCTGTTAGCAGTACTGTGTATTTTGACTACAAGATAAGCAATGGACGTTATTCGCTTGTACTTTTTGTTTTCCTAATGCAGATCATGTGATAATACTCAGGAGATTTGATCCTTGGTCTTGTTCATTAAAGCGAGTGCATGCAAGCATGAATATGTCTGCCTGCACTCTTTTTAATGAACAAGACAGAGGACCAAATCTCTTGAGTATCATAACATGATCTATATTGGGAAAACAAAATGTACAAGCGAACAAGGTCTATGAACATCTTGTGACCATTTATTCAAAATATTTCCTCAATTTATGATTGTTTCAAATTTCCTGGGTAGTGTTTTATTGGCAACAATGTGACCCTAACCGTCCCATCATTATTATTTTTTTTTCAATTACTGGAAAATTGAAGTCATTTGCCCAAAATGCAAAACATAATGGACAAATTATTGCAGTCGTGTGGGAATGGCTTTGGTGGGTTGAAGGGAGAAGAAAAAGTAGAAACTGCACACTCGGAATTGTGAAATGATTGTGTAACAAAGTCAGAACATGGGTAAGTGGCTTGATGCGCTAAGTGTATCTCTGCAAACAAGAAGAAAAACAGAACAAAAAGTAGCAAGTGAAAAGTTAATGCCAAGTGAGAAAAACGGTAAAATTGTATGCTCTGGAAGCAATTTGAATGAATAGGAAAACAACTGGAATTGGCTTCGATCCCTATCATTCTGAAGAACTTGGGAGATTTCGTTGAACAACTCCATCCTCTATTTTCATAATTCTTTACGTCAAAGAATTTCACAATAACAACAAAAACAACCGATGTACGAGACATATAACGTTCACACGTGTTATACACATTGATCAAACGTGTATACACCATAATTATGTGTATAATGAACATCTGTAGGATGATGTTGAACTTATACAATTTTAAAATTTACAATTTTAATACAGCAGATAACTGCTCATGTGTGCATATTACTTAATAAACTGTTAAATATAATCTATAACTAGATTGTGTTGAAGTAGACATGTTGGAAAAATAGGCTTACCTGTTTTGCTTACTGTTGTGTGACTCATCATATTTACATTGTAAAAACAAGAAGTTATAAGGATAAAAACAAAGATGTATTGCTGTATTAATGATGGCAAGTGTGATTTTTTTTAAGTGCAACCCTGAATATCTATACCACTGATAACCTAAAATGAGATGGTACGGTAAATAAACTAATTCAACTTGATAAAGGATTGAGAGTCTTAAGGATTTTAAGATCATCACATCAGCTGGGCTATCCTACATGGTTTTGTTCATTATCAGCTGCAGAATCAAGGTGGATATTTCTGTTGCATACATTGAATAGACTTGTAGACAACAAAAACTATAATGATGATAAAATTGACAATGTCATGGCAACAAAATTCAGACCTTATTCAGAAGGACCCTGTTACTTTGAACACACAGACAGTGAGCAGCAGGATACCAGAACTACATTTGGTTTCGGTGCCATTTAATCCTGTACCCTTATGTTAAGTTATCAAATTTTTTAACAACTGTATGCTTGCCACCTGCCTTATAACTGATGCCTAGTGTAGTCAAATGATTGGCGTCATGTACTCACTGTATGTTTATTTCAAAAAGCTACTCAGCTCCCTGGTCACTTTTATGTTGTGATTATAGATTATTAAAATTATCTTCAAGTTCATTCAATCACAACTCTGAAAAAACACCTCATTAATTTTTAAATTATTTCTTTTTTCTCTGTTTTGTAAACATATCCACGAGTTCACCATAGTCCTACTTTGATTGTTGCTTTATGTTATTTGTTATATTGCAATGCGATTTTTCATCAGTAACTGTTTGAATTTGAGGCAAGTTTGAAAGAAGTTTCTTTAGGCTTTTTTTTTTGTTACTGTTTTCTATCTTAAGATATACAGCCAATAGGTTATAATTTCTGGGAGCCGTTCTTCACTTACACCTGAGTATTTTACTGTCTTGTAGGTAATATTTTAGTTATATGGTGGGTTTAGTGTAGGGTTCTTTTGCCTGTCATTGCATTGAGTTATTGAGTTAAGGCAAAATTACTGAATGCTGATTGGTCAATGGAGAGAGTATTTTTTCTTAATTTTGCTTGTGAAGAGGGCAAAATTACTCGCTTACGATTGGTCCTCGGATTGCATAGCAACAGCCTATGCTGTCGAAAAATTTTTGCTAAAATTCTTTTGTATTAATGGCGTCTCGTTTCGAGATAGTTGACGAGGAATATATCGAAGAATTAAAAGAAATGAAAACAAGAAGAAAAGCACGGAGTACTGGAAGAACGTTTTAAAAAAGTGGGCGAATGATAGAAACTTTCAAGCAAATTTAGAAGAGTACGAGGGCTTCGGATCAGTGACTGATTAATCAAGAGCGCAGTAATTCAGTAATTTTGCCCTCTATTTCATTAACAAGTAATCGAAATGGGGCCTCGTAAAATTAAGTGGGGAGCTTTAATAAGCACGCGCTTTTTTTGAGACGCGGACGGCAACCGGAAGTGAGCTGTTCCCCTTTTATCTTGTTTTCACACCCGGGGGGGGGGGGGGGTACGCGGAATAGGGTATGGTTTTTGAGGTTCTCGGTCCTTAAATAGGGTATCTTTTTTGACCCTTTTGTTTCTGTATCCCTGGTGTGGTCCTTAGATAGGGTAGCTTAATTGTATTATCTAATACTGGAATGTGAAAACGCCCGCCTAAACGAACGGTTTTTTTTTTAAAACTTGATGTATCCGTTTAAGTATTAACAAAGTGATTTTGCAACAGAGGTTTAATAGCCGTTAAGCGGTTTTTTCCTTGAATAGGGTGTCATTTTTCGGCTTTGGGCCTTAAGAAGGGTATCAGTTTTCGCTTTCTTAGTCCTTAAATAGGGTTAGGGTTCGCGAACCTTCGCGGCACACCCCTATCCAAAATTCGCGGGAGTGCCCCCCCGGGTCTTCACACAACTACATTTACATTGATTAGTAACATTTCTCCATTAGAGATGATCACTATAATAATCTGGGAGACACCACTGTCCTGGTACGTGAAATGTTCTCTTCCGGTCGCCGTCCGCGTCTCAAAATCGCGGCCCCATGCGATTACACTTTACAAAGTAGAAGTGTATGTTTTCCATTTATTGCGTATCGGTCAACGGTATAGGTAATTTTGTCCTCGTATTATTATATAAATAAAATTACTGTACCGGGAAATTAAAGGTCGAACTCGGAATGATAAGACTTCTCGTATTTGGCCGCGAAAAATGTAGCATTACCGTTTTGAAAATAAATACTGCTGTATACTAATGGCGTTCGTAATATTCCTTATCCAGAATTCTACTACATTGTGACATTACAAATAGCTGTACAGTAGAGCGGTCTGATTAGAAGGTTTTATTTCATTTGATGAGTTTTGAAAGGATTCTCCCGCGTTAGACGAAAATAACAGGAGTAACAGGAAGGGCTAGGATAGTTCCATTCTACCCCATACTACTCCTGCTCACCCTAGAACGTGAGGCTTGAGGGCTTGAGCTCCATGTCGCTCTTCAACTCAACCAGTAATTATTCCCGATATGTAATACTGTGGTACTTTGACTGACTTTTCGGAGACAATTGTCCAACAAGCCCACCATAACCGAAATTTGAGTTCTATTCCTTTGGCGAAACTTTCTCAGTTTCGAACCAATGAAACAGAGCCTTCGTACCATTCGTTGATTTCGTTGAATGACCACCTGCAGACTTTTGCCACCTGCGATTAACGTGGAAAATTACTGAAGATACCGTGGTGTTGCATTCAGCAACTGCCCTGAATTGGAAGGAGAAAGCATTTCAGTATGGGACCAGTCATAAGGGACGGACCATTAGAAAAGTGATGGGGGGGGGGGGGGGTGGGGAATTTTCAGCTTGCACGAATTTTTTTTTTTTTTTTCGCTCACTGCTAGTGCAGGAATTTTTTTTTCAGGTGAATCCCTCTGCACGAATTTTTTTTACTACGTGTGAAAAAGTCACAATTGGACCTTCCTTCTGCATGAATTTTTTTTACATTCTTTGCATGAATTTTTTTTGTTCCCCCCCCCCCCCACCCATCACTTTTCTAATGGTCCGTCCCTTATTTGGCGTGGAAATGAGAAGGGCTACAAAACTGAGAAACAAGTTAGGAAAAACGCTTGTTGCCCTCCCCGCGAAATGGTTTTAAAACTCTGACCCCCTCCCACCCCTCCCCCCTTCAATTACTTCATTAAGAAAAGTGTGACCCTTCCCAAGGGCAAAATAGAAGAGCTGTGGCTGTTAACAAATAACATCCAGTGTTTCTAACAAGATCCATCAGTGTTACTTATGGTGATTTCCTTTCGTGTTTCATTTTTTAATTTGCATGAGCTTTGTACCATTTTAGAAATAGGTATGTCTGAAGACTTTTTGTGTCACTTTTTGTTTTGCTGCCTACTATACTGGAACAGGGGACTCAAATTAAGAGAAATATTATTTCAATGACTTAAAGTAAATACTCGTAATGTAAAAATATCATAACGCTCCCCTCAAAGGCTGTTTTTGTTTTCTTTTTTTTATTCAAAAGGCCATCCCCAAAATGACACGAAAACAAATAAAATGTGACTCTCGGCCCAAAGATGTCAAACATGGTAGCCTTACACCCGCAACTAAATAATGACGGGTTTTTTAGGTAAAAAAAAATGTCTGGTGTCATATGAAGGGTCCATAAGGACGTCGACATATATTGTTAGTAGTGTTTGTCACTACTATGAAGAATGAAGCTCCTTTCATTCTAATTAGTAGCGGAGCTCCACAGCGGCTCGAAGAGCCGCAGAGCGGAGCCCCATAACTACCGTGCGAGGATAGAAATTGAGAAAACCATGCGTTTGAGTTTTCATGGTCATCGTAGCTAGCGGCATGGCTCGCGGGCGCGTGCGCCTAGCGACGACGACGACGACAACGACGACGACAACGACGACGACGACGTTGCCCCAACATGGCGGCCATAGTCATCCGGGAAAGAAACCGAAACGAGGCTTTGTTTTTCGCGCGCTTTTCGCGGCTTGCCGCGGCTACACAACCTACAGCCAGCAGTCTACAGCAGTCTACAATGTTTTGCTGAAGAAACAAATTATTCATAGCGGTTTTGGAGGAAAAATGTTCTTCCTACAAGTTTTCAAGCGTTTTTGGAGGGACATAAGCATAAAGCTGAGTTCTTCCTACAAGTTTTCAAGCATTTTTGGAGGAACATAAGCATAAAGCTGAGTGTGTATTTTTCATTTGTTAAAGAGCTGCCTAGCTGCTTTTGGTGTTGCTTTAAAACTATTATAATTTTGCTGACCAGTTAATGGTTCTTCCGTTGAGTCGCGAGCTAGATGTTTTTTTTCTGACGATTTATATCAGCTATCGAATCTTCTTTAAGTAGTTGCGTACACCAGGCGTATTTAATAACTTTAGTGACAGCATTTTCAATGTGTGAGGGTCTGTGTGAGGAGCTCCGCTTTTAGGCTTGCCTAAATCTATTTAATATGTATTGAGAAAAGCCTTGAGAATTTTAAGGGGGGCCGTGCAATTGATTACGCTCTGCTTGATTTTACCAGGATTTGATTATCACTTAGATACCTTGAATGCAATGTAACTTAAATCCTTTTCTCTTTATGCGTATTGCTATGCGAGTTGTACTTACGTCTTTGGGAAGTTATCAAGGAGAACTCTTATTTGATAATGCGCTAAGTTGCTTCTTGCAGTGTAACAGCGAATAATTCCGTATTTACTGTCATGCATGATTTCAACGATTAGATGAGACTTAGGCTTGGTTCCCACTAACGACATAACGATCATAATCATAATCACAATTATAAACGTAAGCTTCTTACGATCTAGTCTTGTCATACAGTAGTTTTACACTCAAATTGTTTCACATGTTCATCCCAGTGCCCTGGTAAAGAAAGAGTACACATTTTTCGAAAACACCTCACAATTTCGCTGAAATGATTGTCGGAAACTTTTGTCAGTAACATTTGATTATCATCGTATTTTTGAATGTCAAGAGCTCTATTAGTGAGTCACGCAAGCTGAGGAGAGAATCTCTAACCAGTTCCAAAGGGGATAGATTTCAAACTGACTCTATCCTGGATATCAGGTTTTGGGTGAACGTTGCGTGACATCCAAAAAACGGCTGCAAGGGAGACTAACTGGGGCGAATTCAGTAGCGATTTCAGTGACAGTGTTGACAGATGTATCACATTCTAGACACATGGGAGACTGATACTGATCAGATGGGCTCTTAGTTTGGAATGATTTCCCCACAGGTCCCTACTTCATTATGCATGCTGTAGCCGTACAAGTTTTGCACGCGCACTTCCCAAGACAATTCAACTACAGCATGCAATGCATAATGAAGTAGGGACCTGTGCGGAAATCATTCCCTTAGTTTTCGTAATTACGAAAACTAAGATGGGTCTTAGGTCTTAGTTTTCGAGGGTCTTAGTTTTCGTAACAGCCCGAGACTATGTCTGGTTTGTCTTCTTCTCAGAGCTCCGTTCTCACATCAGGGGGACTCTTCACCATCGGTTGGGGCACTGGTACTGGAACTGTACCTCGAATTCTTTGGGAAATCGTTCATTTCTTAGAAAAGCGGAAGTGGAAAGTGAACGTGATCAAGGAGAGGCAACGGCACTAACGCTTGAAGAACAACTAGAATCGACCGCTGTATTAAGAACATGGAAGAGCTAAATCGCCTGTTAAACCGCGTTACTATGAGCAAAGTTCCGATACGAAAAGGTGAAAAAAGGGCGGCTTTAAATTCCTGTCAGATACTGGTTTCAGAAATCATGAAGAACGTACAGCAAGTAGATCCGCGTTTTACAGTGACAGCCTTTCCAAGTTATTTTGAGGGGGTAAAAATGAAAGAACTAAATGAGTTTGATATCATGTTAGAGATGACAAGGTTGGAACTAGATGCACCACCGTATGGAGATAGTGAAGATGATGGTTTAAGTGATCCTCCAACAGGTAAATAAGTTTAACTGTGTCACGGTAGTGGTCGTGAGGAGTCAGAACGTGCATTTTTTCCTTAGGGTGCGGCCTTTTCATGCCCCCGAAGCTTCTACATCTACTTCCCCCACTTTCCCTTCGATGCGTGATATGCATGCTGCACAATAAACGGCCAAGAGGATCGAAGCAAACTGATTACCCGAATTAGTTAAAAGTGGTAACTTGTAAACAGTCAGTTGCAAGGGTTCAACTCCTTCACTCCCAAGATCTGCGGAGTTGTTCTCCTTAGCGAGTGCCATACACTTGGGTACGAAAGGGTTAACGGTAATAATACGAAGAAGTGCATTAAATGTATATATCGACCCCATTTACTCAATTTCCTTCTTGTCCGTTGCGGCTGGCTTAAATGCAACGTCATCACTTTTTCACTTGGAGGAGAACCACCATGAAGTTTATACTAGCGTTTGTCAGTTGCTTAAGTCACTGTGGCTGAAAGAACGCGCAAGAATCTACCAACATGGCTCAAAACTCTCTACTGTGTGCAGAGCAAGCTGTTTATTGTTTCCTTTCCTTTTGCATGCCGGAGGAGCATGGGTCAAATGCAGTGTTTGAACTGATAGTTTTTTACTATATACAGGATTTACACGAGTCATGTTAGGCCATGTTGAAGAGAATTTGTGGCAGGATCAGGATCAATGTGCAGACAGGAGAGGGATGTTAAATGGAACGCAAGTCAAGTTAGTATTCTCAAGGATGGTCCGTGATACCATCAGGCAGCTACATTTGGAAAGGTAAGGACCATCCATATGGCGTTTGACTGGGGGTCCTGTAAGGTGATTTGATGTGGGTGGGAAGTTTTCAAGTATACTCCAATTAGTTGCCAAAGGCAGTCCAGTCGAAAAATGTGTATCAATCCCCCCTTTTTATCCGGCATTTTGTTAGTTATGCACAGCAATATTGTTGCCCTAAAGCACCACTAACTGATCAGTGAGAATCACTGCATATACATTGTTCAACATGACAGCAGAGTTTTTCATCTCTAAGGCCTGTTGGTGAATACAGTTATCATGATTGTTATTTACCCATAGGACTGCCAGTGTAGAGTTTGAAGGCCCTGCAGTGACCCTCAGAATTACAGACAATGAAAGAGTATACTATGTGGACCTGACATTGGCCATAAAGGATTTCACTTGGCCAGAGGATGCCAATGAATGGAGGACAAGACGTCGAAATGGTACTGCGATACTTCTCAATTATTCAATTACTGCAAAGTGCATCTCAATATAGTATCACATGCTGCACAGTGGTTTTAGTCTTGTTTTTTTTAATTCTGTAGGTTCCATACCAGTCAAATTTGCATGTACATTAACAGTCTCACCAAAAAATGTTTCATGAAAGGATCAATTTTCAATTTACAAGAATCAATAATTGAGGTTGGAGTTGGTATTCTGGTTAGTAGTGTAGAAATGCGGGTTCTGGAACAACATGGCTGCCACATAAACAACAGGAAAAAACTGAAACATTAGTCAACCTAGATAAACCAAAATCAGCAAGATCAAAATCAAAATCTGATAAAAATCAAATCAGAATCCCAAAAAAATCGGACCCGATGAAAGTCCAACAAAAGCCAACAAAATCTAACAAAATCATGCTTAATCGTACAGAGGAAAATCTAAATCAAAATCAGACTAAACTCGAAATCAAAATAGACCAAAATCCCAATCGAAATCTATGGGATGGGCCCCTGACCACCAATCAACCCATAGTCTCAACCAATTTCCGTAGAATCTAAGTTTTTCTTTATATTCTTATGTTTTCTTTTCAGTTAAAAGCTGCATTTTCCTCGCAAATGTTATCTAGGATTGCAATAAATACAAACCAAGTAGTGTAGAAATGCGGGTTCTGGAACAACATGGCTGCCGCATAAACAACAGGAAAAAATTGAAACATAAATCAACCAAAATCAGCAAAAATCTTTTCAAATCAATCAAAATCAGCAAAATCCAGTCAAAACCCATCAAAATCAATCTGATCAAAATCAAAATCTGATAAAAATCAAATCAGAATCCCAAAAAATGAGACCCAAGTCCAACAAAATCTAACAAAATCATGCTTAATCATACAGAGGAAAATTGAAATAAAAATCAGACTCAAATCAGTCAAAATAGACAAAAATCCCAATCAAAATCTATGGGACAGGCCCCTGACCACCAATCAACCAATAGTATCGACCAATTTCTGTAGAATCTGAGAATTGCTAGCAATTCCTAGCATTTGCTAGCATTTATTAGAATTTTCAAGCAAATTTTCAACAAATTACAAGCAAAATACCAATAAATTATCAACAAGTAAACTGATAAATAGTCAATATTTGATGGATGGTAATGATTCCCCTCGGATTTCCATTAATGCATTCGCTGTTGTGGACCGAGGGGGTAGATACTGGAGGAGGATTACATCGGATTCAACCAAACTAAAGTGCTGATCTGCTGGGTTAAGGGTCAGTCCACGTTCACCAAATCTCATGATCACCTTCTCTAAGCGTTCGTCGTGTTCCTGCTAATCCTTACCATGGACTATTATGTCATCTGATATGTTCTCTTGTCGATCGATGCCGGCGAGTGGTGTCTGAATCTCATGCTGGTATTGTTCCGAGGCTGAATTGACCCCGAACAACAGTGTCTTATACCGGAATAATCCACAGTGTGTCACAAACGTTGTAATGTCCCTCGAATTTGGCATCAACTCTAGTTGATGGTCGCCCCACTTTAAGTCGAGCTTGCTAAATACCTTGCTACTGTTCATTCTCTGTAATATCTCGTAGACTGTTGGGATCGGATGTTGCTCTCTTAGTATTGCCTCATTCACCCTGCGCATATCTATGCAGAGGTGGATGTCCCCTCCTGACTTAGGAACGACAACCACTGGATTAACCCATGTGGTGGACCCATGCGCCGGCTCTGTGATGTCCAGGTCAGTGAGTTCTTGAATCTTTTCCTTCACCTTTGATCTCAGGGCAAATGGTGTCCTCCGTATTGGTTCACGTTCGGGTCGATGTGGAGTTGAACTGTCCGGTTTTTCAACTTTCCTATGCCACTGAAGACCTCTGGGTATTTCTCTTGCAGAATCTCACCAGTCTTCCTTGAGTCTGTATTTACTGCGGCGACATCTACCCCTATCTTCAGCACTCCAAGTTCTGTCGCAGTGTCCCTACCTAGAAGGGGATCTCCCTTGGCATTGATCATGCAGAACTCAGCATTGACAGTATTCCATCCTGCAGAGGCCTCACAGGAAAATGTCCCTATCACATCAAGGGGTGTCTGAGATGCATATGCTTAGAGTTTTCTGTCTGAGCAGGCTGACTTGCACTTTATTTTGTTCCTCTTCAGCCGCTCCCAAGTTTGTTTGTCAATGATGTTGGTGCTTGCTCCAGAGTCTATGATCATGTCCAGCCTACACCCTCCAATGGTGATTTCAATCTTTTCTTGCCTTTTATTGCCTACTGCAAATGCATACATAGGCTTGTCTTCATTGTCTTGAGGACCTGCCATGTTTGCAGAGCCCCCCTTGCGATCCCTGTGGAACTTGGCCTTCTTCCATTCTACTTCACTCCTTTGCTTTGTCTTGCATTGTTCTTGGAAATGCCCTTCCAGTCCACATTTACGACAGGTACGACCTCTTGCTGGACAGTTTGTGTCTCTACTGACATGTCCGGTTCTGCCTTCTCTTTGCCCCTTCTGTGTGTTTGACACTTGCTGAATCCTCTCCTCAGTTTCCCTCTAAGGTCATTGTGGCAAGCTGTGTGTCGACTTTCTCACAGTTTTCAGCTATTTCCAGAGCTTTAGCAAGGGTAAGACCTTGACCTTCTTCCAGCAGTTTCCGCTTTATGTAAGTGCTGGTGCATTTGCAAAGGATTTCATGGCAGATTTGGTTGTCGGTGTCTTCTCCGTAGTCACAATCTTTCGCTGCCCTTCTGAGTCTGGTCGCAAATTGTCGAATTGTCTCCCCAGGTGATTGTGTTAGCTGTCTAAAACAGTGCCTGGCATAGGTTGTGTTGACCTTTGGGATAAAGTATGCGTTTAGAGCATCTATTGCTTTTTTATAGTCCTTCACATTTCCTGTATCTGGGAGGGTAGAAAAGATGTCTTGGACGTCATGTCCCGCCATTTGGAGCAATAACGCTCGTCTCCGTTGCCTGTTGTTTGCGTTTTCCTCATTTAAGATCAGGCCTTTGCCATCTGCAAACAGTTCGAACGCTGTAAGCCATCACTTCCATCGTAGCCCAAGCGTGTTTTGGTCGCGGTAACAATCGAACGTCTTGATATTATTTCTCTCATTATCATCCATTTTCTTTGCAAATTTTTGCTCTGTTTTGTTTTTCGGTGTTTCTGTATCCTCGTTGCCAGTGTTATGGACTGAGTGGGTAGATAACGGAGGAGGATTACATCGGATTCAACCAAACTAAAGTGAGCTTTATTCTGCCATCACAACTCATGCTCCATAACAACAGTCAGGCCCTCCTCGCTAGGAATGAGGGGAACTGTGCCTAATACACTATATTCGCCACTAGAAGGCTCCTACTCCGTGTACCGACACAGATGACGTAAAACAAAGACAGACAATAAGCAATGCATATGTCACCTGTTCCGGTACACGGAGTAGGAGCCCACTAGAAACATGTAAGAACAGGATAAATTTGCCTTATGGGTTGATCTTAGGTCTCAATATGATAATATCCATGGATCAGGTTGGTCCTTGACTGATACGCATGATGTCGTCCGACTTATCAGGCGTAGAAATACTACCAGCCAGGGAAAATTAACATGCTATATGTTTCTAGTGGCGAATGCATTGATGGAAATCCAAGGGGAATCATTACCTTCCATCAAATATTGACTATTTATCAGTTTACTTGTTGATAATTTATTGGTATTTTGCTTGTAATTTGTTGAAAATTTGCTTGAAAATTCTAATAAATGCTAGCAAATGCTAGGAATTGCTAGCAATTCTCAGATTCTACAGAAATTGGTCGATACTATTGGTTGATTGGTGGTCAGGGGCCTGTCCCATAGATTTTGATTGGGATTTTTGTCTATTTTGACTGATTTGAGTCTGATTTTTATTTCAATTTTCCTCTGTATGATTAAGCATGATTTTGTTAGATTTTGTTGGACTTTCATTGGGTCTCATTTTTCGCGATTCTGATTTGATTTTTATCAGATTTTGATTTTGATCGGATTTATTTTGATGGGTTTTGACTGGATTTTGCTGATTTTGATTGATTTTAAAAGATTTTTGCTGATTTTGGTTGATTTATGTTTCAATTTTTTCCTGTTGTTTATGCGGCGGCCATGTTGTTCGAGAACCCGCATTTCTACACTACTTGGTTTGTATTTATTGCAATCCTAGATTACATTTGCGAGGAAAATGCAGCTTTTGACTGAAAAGAAAACATAAGAATATAAAGAAAAACATTTATAAAGTCTGGGATTAGTCAGAAACTGTCGTTTGATATAACAATCCAAGTAGTCAAACAAAGCTCTTCTCTACACAGGCTGGCCCAGTCAACAGCTAGTTGATCAGATCTGCCAACAGGGCTGTCACCTTGTTGCCAAGAGGCCAACAAATTTCCGTGGACCAAATGACCAGATTCACTTTTTTTGGAGATTATCCTTTTCAGCGGCAGAAAAGGAGCTTCTCCTTGAAGGAGCAAGCGGAGAAGCAACCACTTGTCGCAAACAAGTATTGCGTATCCTAAAGTGCTTGAGAGAAGACCTTATTTTGCGGCCATTAAAGTCGTACCACCTGAAGACAATCCTGCTGTATGAGTGCGAGGCAAACCCATCTCCAAGCCAGTGGCAAAATAGCTGTTTAGGTGCACGCTTTAGGGGTGCACTTGAAAGACTAGAGCGTTGTTTGTTACAGAGAAACTGCCCACACTACTTCATTGCAAATCTCAATTTGTTTGAAGAGTTTGATCCACAGAAGTGCCAAGAGTTACAAGGAAGAGTTCATAATATCATAGGCAGGCCAGATCGATATATTGTTCCATGATACAGATCAACACTTGTCAAGAAATTTGAAGTGATAATTTGTAACAAAGTAGAACACATCCATCAAGGAGGGTATGTGTTAAAGGGAGCTGCATCCCAATAAAATTTTACAGCATATAGCCAGCATGTGACAGAGGCTTTTTTTGACATTATTGAGTAGAAATACCAATAATAATAATAATTATTATTATTATTGTTGTTATTACTGTTATTACTTTAAAATGTAAGTAGACTAATTTAGGCTAGCAAAATGATGTATTATAAAGCAATATTCTTAGGGTTATCACATGTAATGTGCCAAGAGTTTTCATTATGAATTTCTGTTCAGCAAATAAAAGGTACAACTATTATTACATTGGGGTGAATAAGTTTCGTATTGTCGTTAAGATTACACTTAAGTTAATTAGGGGGTTACTTCAACACCTATTCTAGCAATAAACTACTTGTTTGCGTGGTCCTTTCCAATCAAAGTAGAACCTGGTTGTAAATGTCTTTGGTATGTGAACATGTGGGTTCACTTTCCGCTTTGGGAAAACTTCCTTTTTTATCTGGCTCGTGGATACTCCCTCCTTTTTAACTCGTGAATATGATGAAAATATGATGAGTCACACAACAGTAAGCAAAACAGGTAAATGGGTAAATCAAACGAGTTGATTAAGTAAGTTGTACCACCGTAAGGTAAAAAGGAGGTGCTGACGTTTCGAGCGTTAGCCCTTCGTCGGAGCGAATGAGAGGATTGTCGGTTACGTTCAATTTATATAGAGAAGTTTGGAGCCATGCTATTGGTGGAACCATAGCATTGTGTGAATGGAAGTGAATAAATTAGATGAATGATTAAATGAATGAGAAACGTTCGTTGATACCGTGGGGATTAAGAGAACCGAGTTGGAAGATGAACTTCTGTTCTAGGTTTTTACGGCTTTCCGTATTGCCCTGATGCATCGGGAAAGTCCACATACCGCCATGTTGTGAGTTGACTGGTTAGGTAGATTAAAGTGTCGCGCTACAGGTTTCGATGCATCTTTGTCATTTCGTTCGACGTGACGCAGATGTTCGCGGAAACGGTCACCTAATCAGGGAAGCCTATTTTTCCAACATGTCTACTGCAACACAATCTAGTTCACTTTAAGGTAAATTCGGAAATCAATAGACAGAAAACTTTTCATTGTAACGGCTTGTGGTGTATTGTATATAATATAACGCTAAATACATTTGCTACATGACTTACTCGTTTCGAACCCTTTAACTCGTTGTCTTCCGCCCTTGGCAAAATAGGTCTCCCAAGACCTAAACCGGAAAAAAATTCGCAAAAAATTGCGTTACTTCCGATTGCCCCCAAATTTGGCATACAAGCAGTAAAGAGATTTAGCCAATCACAGACGGAGTTTCATGCCATATAACGCAGTGGTGTTGGTGTTATAATTTTTTGAACGAGGGAGTGAAATGGCGTCCGGTAGGGGAAGATCGCGAGATGAAACTTTCGATCTCGAAGAGGTTGTTAGGCGTATTTTAGACGAAGAAAGTAAGACTTTAGGGATGTCAAGTGACGAGGAAAGCGATTTGGATCACCAGCTGTACGATATGGACGACGATCAGAGGTGAGTGCTTTGTTGAAGTTTCATAAGACTCGCTTCGCATGTGCTCTGTATAAACAACGTTGTCTTCAAAATGAAGGAATTTGTCGTTTCGATCAGCCTTCTTGCGATCGAGACTTTTATTCTAGTGGAAATATATAGAAATGATGTCCAATTTTATATTTGTGTTCCTAAAGTTCGATTTATTGGGCCAGCGGTAAAACGAAGTTAAAACAATACCATAACATAGTTTCACATTTGTACAATACATAATTATTTTTAAGGCCTTTTGCTGAAATAATATATTAATGCACACACAATTTTCCCTACTTCTAATGAAGCTACATGCATAATCTTACAAATATGCTCTGACAGAGTATAACAAAAACAACAATGAATTTCAGGTAAACCTGCATTCAGTGAATTAGTGCACTGCTTTCATAAAGCACTGACGAGTCATTATATCAATGGAGGCCATCACTTATATGACCCAAGCGAAATGGAGAAATTTTGTGAAATGCATGCACCAGGTTTATTCAATGAGGTCTACACCTCCATCCTCAATGAGTCAAAAGAAATGCCTACAGCAAAACGGAGGGAGCTTCAACGAGTAAGGACAGTGGCATTAATGCACAGCTTCAGTTTTTATAGAAATCAGGTACTGGATACTTGTTCTCTTACAGCACTATAAAAATGCAATACAATTCATTACTGTAAGATCCTTTTTTAGCATTGACAATACACTCTACTAAAAAATATTATATTTTTGTTTCTTATTCCTGCCTTTTTTTGAACCTCTAAAGACATATAAAAATAAACCTTTATCCACTTCACTGCTCTTGCATGTAATAAATTGACTAGGTTTCTTTATTAATGCCTACCCACCAGTCTACCCACCCCTTTCCAAAGCTGAATGGGGGCACCACTGGCTGACTGGGTAGAAAGGGGAGGGGGTACTTCCTCAAAAGGAAAATAGCCATTATCATTCAATAAAACATACTTGTACACTAAGACACAAAGCTTATTTCTAGAAAATTTGCCCAATGCAAAAAGCAAATGGCTTGAATCTCAAAATGTGTGGTGCAAGTTACAATTCACTGATGTCAGGGATGGTCATGGGATATAGCTGCCACAGTTCCAAACAGCCTTGTTTGGAACGTTATCTGCGATGACATGGATTTGAACACTGCCTGGGACTTTGATTTTGCTTTGTTCCACACTCACAACAAATGGTCATTTTATTTTTATCCAAGTTACAACATATTCAGGTATTCAACAAACTGAGATTTTTGTCTACTCAACCCTAGAGTTAAAGCAGGAGAGAAAAATACCAGCAAATATTAGTATACAACTTTCTTCTGATTGAATTACAGGTTATTCAACTTTTCTACTACCTACATTTAAATCCAACATCTTAACTGTTTTTGCACTTGATTCAGAGAGGAACCAAACCAAATTATGCAAGTACACTCATCATGCGTTGTACGTTGCCGTAATCTTAAGTGCTAGTAAGATGTGTTCTCATCTTTCACAGAAAAAGCAGTTTTTGCTCTTAATTGAAGACGACATCCACTTTATCCATGCATGTCAACACCCCACAACCACCACCACAAGCACTGCCTGGCACATGTGCACAGGGTTGTTGGACGTGCAGGAAAAAATACCAGCGGTATCCTTGCCATCTGATATCAACAGGCTCCACCGGACAGTCCCAGTTACAATGAAAAATGGTGCTGTAAAACAGTGCAGAGGAGGAGTAGATGTGAAATCAATTCTAGACAAATTTTCTTCCACGCTACACAACTTCTTTGTGTCAAGCTACCTTACTACATTGCCGACAGAGTACAGAAGATTGGACATGACCAACATAAGGCAAAGCTGTGAAAATCTAAGGTTAAAGAAAAAACAAAATAATAATGTCAAATAATTACTATTTGACTCCAACACCCGCGTACAAACCAACTGTAATATAACAATAATAATACAAATATGATCTCACTGACTTTGTTTTTATTTTCCTGCTTGGCCAAATAAACTTTTTCTTGGTTAAACATTTCTGAATTTGCTAGAAATAATAAAAGCAAACATTGCAGCACTTGACTGTATCATTTCCTTTCATTGCGAGGTAAAAAGTGGGGCTAGTTATTGATACACACATGAAAATGTAGAATTTTTGTACAAAGATAGGCCAATGAGAAAACCAGAAATTCACAAATTGTGATTGAGAATTCACATTATGAGATACAATATCCCAAATAAAATGTTGCTTCCACTTCTCAATGATTTTCCTTTGGTTTAGAGTATACTCAGATGAAGCGAGACACGAGTTAGAGCTGCTAAGGACAACTTGGTTGATAGAGGAGTTTGAACAAAGTCTAAAAAGTGTGGCCAACTACCGTACAGCTATGCACCACTTACTCGATGTGGCCCCTGAACTAAGACAATACCTGAAACAAAACCTTGTGGTGTTGACAGGTGACTTCCCAACTTGGAAGTACAACAAGAAGATCATTGCAGACGTAAGTTGCAATTACAATCAACAAGCCAGATCATCAGAAACTAAATCACTTAATATTTTTTAATTTAATGTTTCTCTTATCATTGCATGGACATGAAGTGGGATCCCATAACAGAGCCAATGAGTCCAGTGCCATCATTCATACCTTGGCAAGGGCCATTCCATGTGTCACTCAATGCAGAGGAATCAACAGTGTTGCTGTTCAGGCCAGTCTTTGAACAGTTGTACAAGAAGCTCTTTGGAAGAAACAAGGTAGTTGTGATCATCTGTTTGCAAGGAAATATTAACAGAGATATTATGTTAATTAATTATTACTTAAAAAATATTTTACCCCGAGCCCAGTGTGAGAAAACAGTACCAACAGAGTATTGCAGCTTAAAAAACAAGGTGTTAGACAGAACACATAATCCTTTCACTATTATTCTTGACAACACTTAATATGTGGACGTGCAATAAAAAATTATTATTATATAAAAGAGCAACTGTGATTTTCAAAATCATGTCACCATTAGCAGGTTCAAATGTACATGAAGTATGAAAATAGATTAATTGGACACATTTGAAAATGTTTTAAACAGGTGCTGCCTAAGAAACCGAAACCACACCGGATAAGCACATTGACAACAGCGGCATTTGGTGGCTGGACAATCATTCAGGATGCTGTCTGTCAGCAGTTTGGACCAGTCTGCAAAGATCCCCAATATATGCTGCTCCTTCACCTCTTTGATGAAGTGCTATCACTAGTGTTCTACTTTTACAGCACAGTGTTCAGAGGTGGAGACTTTGACCAATGGCTCACTGCTACATTTCGCATGGCTCTTGTTTTTATAACTTTCAAAAGGAAAAACTATGACAAAGCAACTCTCTGTCAACTATCTGATGTTCTCTACCACTGCACTGAGAATCGAGACTTGGCAAACAACATTAAGATGTACCTTAACGCATTCACTGAGAAGAAAGTGGAAGTATTTCATTCTGTGTTAAGAAGGTTTGTTCACAACCTACAGTTCCCAGGGTATAAACTAAGAGAAAAATAAACACTGTTGCTTATCAGTACCAGCAACATTGAATAGTCGCTGTACACCTACAACTTAAGTGAGACACAACAACACGGCTATCAGTTATTAAATGTATTAGAAACTAACAGACAAACTTTACCTGTTTTATGTAGAAATGTTCCAGTTTGGGCAACACCACATGAAATTCACATAATGGCACATGCTTTGAGTGGAAGACGGTTCGACTGTGATTTCATGGAGTGGTTTCTTCCCCAGTACAGCAGAGGAAGGGGCATCAACAATATTTCAGAGCTGGTATACTCAGCAGCAGAATTTTTCATTGACCTGTTTTGTGAAGTCTGGAACACACTGGGCCAGACCAACAGGATTCCTAAAGGAAAACGAAAATATCAGGTTGATAATAATTGTAGGGATTTTGAAATATCACACTTAACAAAATGAGTTAGGAGATGGATCTTCCAAGCACTAGTACTGAAGGGAAACTGTGGGAAAATAATGTTACTTCAGAATACACATATACAGTCAACTCTCTCTTAACGGACACCTTTATAAGACGGACACTTCTTTAAAACGGACACCTGGTGTTGGTTCCGTCCCTGCCATTTTTCAGTCATTTTACTGTAACTAAACTCCCTATAAGATGGACACCTCTCTAAGAGGGACAGTTGGATCCGGTCCCAACGGTGTCCGTCTTAGAGAGAGTTGACTGTATACCTGTATTTGTTTTCTTGCAGCCATACTATTTCCCTGCACTGGATATCACCCTGGACCAACGCTGCCTTCCCCTGGGTTATGCCTTTTTAGGCAAGGAGCCTGATCAACACTTAACTTGTGACGAGCCAGCATGCGTTGTGGAGACCGAACAACCCATCATACGGCTAAACTGTGGCCATACCTTCCACAGAGGATGTCTGTTCCATCCAAGCGAAAGCAAACAAGAGCACAGCTATGCCATGAGAGAAGATCAAGTTAAATGTCCTGTTTGCTATGAGCCATTGTGCCATCGTATGGAAGAACTTGCAAACACACTTAACAGGTGGGTTCAAGAAAAATGTAAACTTGCTTGATGACGTGAAAGAAAAAAATAACTCTCTGGTCAAAACAGTTTCCGATTTCAATCAAACGTACACTACACTGACGGAATTTAATAAAATACGTAAATACATACTACGAATACAAACAATCGTGTACATTTTGTAGAAGCTTACTTGCCAGGGCTTTTCAGCCACAATATACTACGATTACAAAAAATATAGTGTAAATGAAAAATTACGTACCAGCTATTGATAAAATTTCATTTTAACATAAATATAAATATTTAGTTTTTAATATAAAATCCAAAAACAGGAAGAAACGACTTTGCTGATAATGTAAATATACTTCATTAGCTTTACATACGACCACAAGCTCTAGTCGCTCAAGTTATTGAAGGATTGTACTGACCTGTTATACTGACGAGGTGTCTTGATTTCAATACTTTTTTTAGGTATCTGGCAGGTGAAAACGATGACATCGACGCCGCCGAAGAAGACGATGGCACCGACGACCAGGATGATGAAACCGACGATGAAGAGAACGAGTCAAAATTCGATGAAAAGTCATTCAAGGAACGAATTATTAAGATACAGGAGAAAGCTGTTCTCCGATTCTCAGCATTGCCTCATCGAGACAATAGGCTGATCAACAGATCAGACAAGACGAGCACGTAAACAACGGCACACTCCGGCTGAAGACACGTGGAACTCCAAGAACGCCTGAATGACCACTAAAAACGGCTTCTTTAGAAGCCACTCAATATGCAAAAGTCAATGACCAATAAACAGGGCAACCTTCTTCATAAAATCGATCGTAGGTTGTTTGTAAGATCAGTGAGATCCAGCATCTTTGCGTATTCACGCAACATGCCTCGTGCACGTCCGCCAGTTCTTATCAAAAAATATCAAAAGCACGCGCAGGCGCATTACTGTTAAGCAGCGTCCATTGCGTTATTTTGCTCATCCAATCAGCGGTTTTTCCGCCTTGTCGGTGACGCGAACTTTGCGTGGTTCACTTTGGCAACACAATTCTTTCGAATTTTTTCCTTAGCAACGCTAGAATTTTTTTTTTTTTAACGTAACTGTAGTGTTTGGTAAAAAACCTTCCTATTTCTTTCTTTCTTTTATTTGTTGGCAAAGTTTGAAATATTTCATATATTTTTTTTCGAGCGTTAGCCCTTCGTCGGAGCTCCGACGAAGGGCTGACGCTCGAAACGTCAGCACCTCCCATTCACCTTATGGTGGTATAACTTACTTAATCAACTCGTTTGATTTATCCAATTTCTTGTATTGAATGTAAGGAGAGCAATTAATGTTTTTTATAGAGCTAATTTATCCCTCTTGATTTTACGTGGATTTGATTATCACTTAGATACCTTGAATGCAATGTAACTTAAATCCTTTTCTCTTTATGCGTATTGCTATGCGAGTTGTACTTACGTCTTTGGGAAGTTATCAAGGAGAACTCTTATTTGATAATGCGCTAAGTTGCTTCTTGCAGTGTAACAGCGAATAATTCCGTATTTACTGTCATGCATGATTTCAACGATAAAACGAAAAACACCTCACAATTTCGCTGAAATGATTGTCGGAAACTTTTGTCAGTAACATTTGATTATCATCGTATTTTTGAATGTCAAGAGCTCTATTAGTGAGTCACGCAAGCTGAGGAGAGAATCTCTAACCAATTCCAAAGGGGATAGATTTCAAACTGACTCTATCCTGGACATCAGGTTTCGGGTGAACGTTGCGTGACATCCAAAAAACGGCTGCGAGGGAGACTAACTGGGGCGAATTCAGTAGCGATTTCAGTGACAGTGTTGACAGATGTATCACATTCTAGACACATGGGAGGCTGATACTGATCAGATGGGCTCTTAGTTTGGAATGATTTCCCCACAGGTCCCTACTTCATTATGCATGCTGTAGCCGTACAAGTTTTGCACGCGCACTTCCCAAGACAATTCAACTACAGCATGCAATGCATAATGAAGTAGGGACCTGTGCGGAAATCATTCCCTTAGTTTTCGTAATTACGAAAACTAAGATGGGTCTTAGGTCTTAGTTTTCGAGGGTCTTAGTTTTCGCAACACCCCGAGACTATGTCTGGTTGGTCTTCTTCTCAGAGTTCCGTTCTCACATAAGGGGGATGTCTTCACCATCGG
Source organism: Ricordea florida (assembly GCA_949710005.1). NCBI lineage: Eukaryota > Metazoa > Cnidaria > Anthozoa > Corallimorpharia > Ricordeidae > Ricordea > Ricordea florida. The sequence goes on from OX453287.1 coordinate 16,454,299, forward strand.
TTGGGGCACTGGTACTGGAACTGTACCAATCGTTCATTTCTTAGAAAAGCGGAAGTGGAAAGTGAACGTGATCAAGAAGAGGCAACGGCACTAACGCTTGAAGAACAACTAGAATCGACTGCTGTATTAAGAATATGTATCAGGGGAACGAAGAGCTAAATCGCCTGTTAAACCGCTTTACTATAAGCAAAGTTCAGATACGGAAAGATAGAAAAAGGGAGGCTTTAAATTGCTGCCAGAGACTGGTTTCAGTAATCGTGAATAACGTACAGCAAGTAGATTCACGTTTTACAATGACAGTCTTTCCTAGTGGAAGTTATTTTGAGCGGGTAAAAGTGAAGGAACCAGATGAGTTTGATATCATGTTAGAGATGAAAAAGTTGGAACTAGATGCACCACCGTATGGAGATAGTGAAGATGATGGTTTAAGTGATCCTCCAACAGGTAAATAAGTTTAACTGTGTCACGGTAGCGGTCGTGAGGAGTCGGAACGTGCATTTTTTCCTTAGGGTGCGGCCTTTTCGTGCCCCTGTAGACCAGAACTCAAGCTTCTACATCTACGTCCCCCACCTTTCCTTCGATGTGTGATATGCTGCACAATAAACGGCCAAGAGGTTCGAAGCAAACTGATTACCCGCATTAATTGAAAGTGGTAACTTGTAAACAGTCAGTTGCAAGGGTTCAACTCCTTCACTCCCAAGATCTGCGGAGTTGTTCTCCTTAGCGAGTGCCATACACTTGGGTACCAAAGGGTTAACGGTAATAATACGAAGACGTGCATTAAATGATGTATCGACCCCATTTACTCAATTTCCTTCTTGTCCGTTGCGGCTGGCTTAAATGCAACGTCATCACTTTTTCACTTGGAGGAGAGCCACCATGAAATTATTAGCGTTAGTCATTTGCTTAAGGGCCTGATTACATGAGCCGGGCTGGCTCGGTTTGCCGAGATCTCGGGACGTCTGTTAAACGCAACAAAAATTAACTTCGCGATTACATGACAACCGGGCCAGCCCGGTTAGCCGAGATCGCGGTATCGCGATACCGGGATCCCGGCTAACCGGGCTGAAAATTTTCCATGTAATCGCGTTCACTGGGCCAGCCCGGCTTGCTGGGCCAGCAATAGGACGAGGCTGGACATCGGGTACTTTATAAAACTCATGCGCATTGGTGCTCTCTCTCAAACATGGAGCCGTCGAAGTTTTAACTGCTTGCACTTCTTCACGAATAGATTTCTCTTTCGAGCACCATCAAATCTATGTTCCGCTTTCTATACAACATATAAAGATAGATCAATCCATGAAACTGCATTGAAACGGAAAACAATGCAGTCAGATGCTGTAGAAAGGTGATGACAATCATTCGACGCATTCTACTTTAAGGGAGCTATTTTGAAATAAACTACTTCCCGCCAAAGACGTTCGCGCCAAAATTCAGCTCGCCACGGGCTGCCTCGGCTAATAAAAGTCAACTCTGCAAACCGGGCCAGCCCTGCTAACCGGGCTCATGTAATGCCGGGCAGAAAGTCAACTAGGCCAACCGAGTCAGCCCGGCTCATGGAATCAGGCCCTAAGTCACTGAGGCTGAAAGAACACGCAAAAATCTACCAACATGGCTCAAAACTCCCTACTGTCTACAGAGCAAGCTGTTTATTGTTTCCTTTCCTTTTGCATGCCCGAGGAGCATGGGTCAAATGCAGTGTTTGAACTGATAGTTTTTCACTATATACAGGGTTTACAACAGTCATGATAGACCAGGGTGAAGAGAATTTGTGGCAGGTGGATCAATGTGCAGACAGGAGAGGGATGTTAAATGGAACGACAGTCAAGTCAGTATTCTCAAGGATGGTCCATGATACTATCAGGCGGCTAGGTTTGGAAAGGTAAGGACCATCCATATCGCTTTTGACTGGGGGTCCTGTAAGGTGATTTGATTTGGGTGGGAAGTTTTCAAGTATACTCCAATTTTTACTTATTTGCCAAAGGCAGTCCAGTCGAAAAATGTGTATCATTCCCCCCATTTTTATCTGGCATTTTGTTAGTTTTTATGTGGTTGTGCACAGCAATATTGTTGCCCTGAAGCACCACTTATCAGTGATAATCACTGCAGATACATTATTCAACATGACAGCAGAGTTTTTCATCTCTGAGGCCTGTTGGTGAATACAGTTATCATGATTGTTATAAACCCATAGGAGTACCAGTGCAAGGTGTGAAGGCCCAGCAGTGACCCTCAAAATTGCATACAATAGAAGAGTATACTCTGTGGACCTGACATTGGCTATAAAGGATTTCACTTGGCCAGAGGATGCCAATGAATGGAAGACAAGACGTAGAAATGGTACTGCAATACTCAATTATTCAATTACTGCAAAGTACATTTCACTATAATATCACATGCTGCACGCAGTGGTTTTCTTCTTTCTTTTTTTTCTTAATTCTGTAGGTTCCATACCAGTCAAATTTGCATGTACATTGACAGTCTAACCAAACAATTTTTCATGAAAGGATCAATTTTCAATTTACAAGAATCAGTAATTGAGGTTGGAGTTGGTATTCTGGTTAGTAGTGTAGAAAATTATGCGGGTTCTGGAACAACATGGCTGCCACATAAACAACAGGAAAAAACTGAAACATAAGTCAACCTAGATAAACCAAAATCAGCAAGAATCCATTAAAATAAACCAAAATCAGCAAAATCCAGTTAAAACCCATCAAAATAAATCCGATCAAAATCAAAATCTGATAAAAATCAAATCAGAAAATTATCCCAAAAAATGGGACCTGATGAAAGTCCAACAAAAGCCAACAAAATCTAACAAATTCATGCTTTAATAATCATACAGAGGAAAATCAAAATCAGACTTAAGTTGAAATCAAAATAGACCAAAATCCCAATCAAAATCTATGAGACAGGCCCCTGGCCACCAAGCAACCCACAGTCTCAACCAATTTCCGTAGAATCTGAGAATTGCCAGCAATTCCTAGCATTTATTAGAATTTCCTAGCAAATTTTCAACAAATTACAAGCAAAATAGCTATAGATTATCAACAAGTAAACTGATAAATAGTCAATATTTATGGATGGTAATGATTCCCCTTGGATTTCCATTAATGCATTTGCCACTAGAAACATAATAGCATGTTAATTTTCCCTGGCTGGTAGTATTTCTGTGGATGATAAGTCGGACGACATCATGTGTATCAGTCAAGGACCAACCTGATCCATGGATATAATCATATTGAGACCTAAGATCAACCCATAAGGTAAATTTATCATCGTAAAAATCACTTTCGCTCATATTACCGGCATCCCAGTGTTGTTTAATACTGCGCAAGGAGTAGTTTGGCACCATTCCATTGGAATGTAATCTATTTGGAATCCCATCAACATCAATAACGACTGAAGTAATGTCTGGATTCAAAAACTTTTCCGAATCTCTCATACCATTATAACTTTCATCCACAAACGGACACAATATTCCAGTTGCTGATCTTCTAGTCCTGAACATTCATGTGCTTGTAGATAATCGCGTCCTTCTTCTTGTCAGTGATAGAGTTTCCAGTAGATAGATATTTTTGTAGAAATGTCCTTTCCCAACCTGGTAGTATGTTTTGGCTTCTTGAGCAAGATAATCACTGGTTATACCTTAATATTCTATCAGCATGGGTATAGAAAATGATATTCACTGGTGCTAGTGTCATTTCAAGTTTCAACAAGTCTCTTTTAAATACTCTTGGGTAGAATACACCACTGTCATTGAGAATCGGGTGATCAAGGGAATGCAATATTTTATTTTATGAATGGCAGATAGGAGAAGATCCTTCAATTCCTTTGTATTTATATGCCGTCGCTAGATATTCTACAGAAATTGGTCAATACTATTGGTCGATTGGTGGTCAGGGGCCTGTCCCATAGATTTTGATTGGGATTTTTGTCTATTTAGACTTTGATTTGAGTTCAATTTTGATTTCGATTTTCCTGTGTATGATTAAGCATGATTTTGTTAGATTTTGTTGGCTTTTGTTGGACTTTCATTGGGTCCCATTTTTTGGGATTCTGATTTGATTTTGATCAGATTTATTTTGATGGGTTTTAACTGGATTTTGCTGATTTTGGTTGATTTTAAAAGATTTTTGCTGATTTTGGTTGATTTATGTTTCAATTTTTGCCTGTTGTTTATGCAGTGGCCATCATTCCAGAACCCGCATTTCTACGCTACTTGGTTGGTATTTATTGCAAACCTAGATTACATTTGGGAGGAAAATGCAGCTTTTGACTGAAAAGAAAACATAAGAATATAAAAAAAAAACATTTATTAAGTCTCGGATTAGTCAGAAACTGGCGTTTGATATTATAACAATCCAAGTAGTCAACCAAAGCTCTTCTCTACACAGGCTGGCCCAGTCAACAGCTAGTTAATCAGATCTGCCAACAGGGCTGTCACCTTGTTGCCAAGAGGCCAAAAAATTTCCGTGGACCAAATGACCAGATTCACTTTTTTTGGAGATTATCCTTTTCAGCGGCAGAAAAGAAGCTTTTCCGTGAAGGAGCAAGCGGAGAAGCAACCTCTTGTCGCAACCAAGTATTGCGTATCCTAAAGACCTTGAGAGAAGACCTTCACATGCAGCCATTAAAGTCCTACCACCTGAAGACAATCGTGCTGTATGAGTGCGAGGCAAACCCATCTCCAAGCCAGTGGCAAAGTAGCTGTTTAGCTGCACGCTTTAAGGGTGCTCTTAAAAGACTAGAGCACTGTTTGTCACAGAGAAACTGCCCACATTACTTCATTGCAAATCTCAATTTGTTTGAAGAGTTTAATCCACAGAAGTGCCAAGAGTTACAAGGAAGAGTTCATAATATCATGGACAGGCCAGATCGATATATTGTTCCATGATACAGATCAACACTTTTCAAGAAATTTGAAGTGATAATTTGTAACAAAGTAGAACACATCCATCAAGGTGGGTACGTGTTAAAGGGTCGAGTTGCATCGCAATAAAATTTTACAGCATATAGCCAGCATGTGACAGAGGCTTTTTTTGACATTATTGAGTAGAAATACCAATAATAATGAATGATTATTATTGTTGTTATTACTGTTATTACATTAAAATGTAAGTAGACTAATTTAGGCTAGCAAAATGATGTATTATAAAGCAATATTCTTAAGGTAATCACATGTAATGTGCCAAGAGTTTTCATTATGAATTTCTGTTCAGCAAATAAAAGGTACACCTATTATTACATAGGGGTGAATAAGTTTCGTATTGTCGTTAAGATTACACTTAAGTTAATTAGGGGTTATTTCAACACCTATTCTAGCAATAAACTACTTGTTTGCGTGGTCCTTTCCAATCAAAGTAGAACCTGGTTGTAAATGTCTTTGGTATGTGAACATGTGGGTTCACTTTCCGCTTTGGGAAAACTTCCTTTGTTATCTGGCTCGTGGACACTCCCTCCTTTTTCAATTTAAGAACCTCCAGCATAAGTATCTTTTTTGTTGATGATGTAATTGTCTAAGCCTCCTGCCTTGTCAGTACATCTCATGGCATGTGTGGTAAATTTTAACTGCATTGTCTTCTCCAGAACTTCACTGTAGTATCTCTGTGTACATTTGGCTTCCACACCCATGCACCTCGTCCTGTTGATAAAAAAGGGATAACAAAATAAGCTTAAGTCAACAGTCAAGGAGGCACTGATTGCACAGTCAACTATTTAACCCTAGACATGCTAGAGGCTGATCTAATCGGCCATGGCATACACTCCTAGATATGCCAAAGCTGATTAAATTGGCTCATGTTTCTAAAGTCAGTTTTGATTAGATTGTTCTAATAATAGATGCTTGAAATTCACCAATTAAATGCCAACTACTTTCCTAAAGGCTTTCGGAAGTTATAGTAAGTGGCCAATGTATGGAAAACAGATTGGCGAAGCTAAGCGAAATCCTAGCATGAACTAAATGCATGCGTTAGTAATGGCGTCCCTTTATACAAGTCATGAATTCCCTTATGACTCCGAGTTTGAGGTGGATTTGAGAGCCGATAGTAGTGACATTTATTCGCTATCCAAAGAAGCGACAATGAAGATGAGAGAGAAGGTTCAGAAGGAAGAGGACAGTGAATTGAGTGATTTCTGTATTGAAAATGTCAATGTTTGCCCATGTCTCCTTGCTCAAACCTGATTCATTGTTAGAGGAGAACTTACATTTTGGATGATTTGGAACTTAGTACAAGCCTGTTTCTTTCAGGTTTTGTATTCGCAATACCACACTGGTTCTTATTCAAGCAATTTTGAGAGTTGATGTTTTGCCAAGTAATTCACTAATTATGCATGTACATATATTATTGCCCTGCTTACCATGTATAATTTGTGCTGTAGGCTACCAAGTATATACAACTGTTATTTGATGGACAGAATTTGGATTGCTGGCCTTGAATCAGCAATATTTCATAGATTTTTGATAGAAGTCACACCCTTGAGTTCAGTTATAATTTTTTGAATTTCATGTTTTGGTATATTATTTACTTTGGTAACCATGGAAACAGTATTAATAACATTCTAATAACCTGCAACTTTAAGATCTGTCTATGAGGATTAAAGCAGTGTTAACTTGGTTTAAATCTGACCCTTGGTTGCATTCCTATGTTTATTTCAGTACCAGCACCCTGGCATTTGCAGGGCACCCCCCTAAAATGGCTGACACATTTAGGGTTAATAACTACAAAGGAGAACAAGAAGTATATTTGTTATAACAAAGCAGCTAATGTATGCCCCTTAAATTTTGCACCAATACTGAATGGTATTTTATATATCATAAGTACAGTTTTTGTTCTGAGCATGGGCATTTTTGCTACTAAAGTTACTTTTGCTACCTACATTATAGGTAAACAGAATGTTAGCCAATCGGATCGTAGGATTAACAAATGTTTGTTGGTTTCTACTGAGTTTTTAAAATTAGGGACGGACCATTAGAAAAGTGATGGGGGGGGGGGGTGGGGAATTTTCAGCTTGCACGAATTTTTTTTTTCGCTCACTGCTTGTGCAGGAATTTTTTTTCAGGTGAACCGCTCTGCACGAATTTTTTTTACTATGTGTGAAAAAGTCACAATTGGACCTTCCTTCTGCATGAATTTTTTTTACCTTCTTCTTTGCATGAATTTTTTTCTTGGCATTTTCCCTTGCATGAATTTTTTTTTGGTTTTTCCCCACCCCCCCCCCATCACTTTTCTAATGGTCCGTCCCTTAGAAGAACCTACAACATGGTAGATGAATGGGGTGTCACGAAAGCTAAGACCCCTCGAAAACTAAGACCCATCGACTAAGACCCCTCGCAAAACATTTGGGTACGAGATATTTTTAAAGAAAGAAGAAGCCAAGGTGATCTTTACAACTTGGAAGAGCTACAACTTGGGAGATCGTGAATTTTACTTGAGTGGATTTTACTTGAAGTGTTTACATACAGGCTACTGAGCTGCAAAATTAACGTTTACAAGGAAACTTTTCACTGCTAAATTTACACCGTCTATTTCATTCAGAAAGGAAAAGTGACCTTTCTGTTTCTTTTTTCTCACGTATAAGTGTGCAGGGAGTGCGTAATTAACAGTGACTTAGGTCAGCGCAGCAGAGAATGGTTTTGATGAACGAAAGGCCGTTTCACGGTATTATGCTAGAATAAGTTGCCTGTTTTCTTTTTCCGGGAAACTTTAAATGCAATTTTTAAGATCAGTTTTTTTCCGAGAGCGGCTCTCGTGCGTGTTTTACGGTAGTATTCTTCAAGCAGTAAAGTGTTTTTAAAAAGGACAACAATTCAAGGCCAGCTGAGTTCATCTTCTTTTGCGTGGTAATGGTAGGGCTGTTGTGATTTGTTCAGTTATACCAATTTATGGAGGTCGGTTCTCGCCTAGTTGTGGGAGTCTGAGTAATTGTCGAGAGTCGAGAGTATTTTCCTTCGCGTCAATTTGAATGCAGATCCTGTAACACGCAATTGATTGCAAAAAGGGATTGTCTGTTAAGTTAATTTAACGTTAATAAAAATACGAATCAAATATCGTTTCACACTAGAAAAGGTATGCAGGTGTTAGCTTTCTAGGCACCCATACGAAAATACTTCGAATTGTTTGCCATCGCAAGATCTGTTAGGAATTTGGACAATCTACATTCTCCCTGATGTACATTAGAGACTAAACGTCAGAGGATGCTATTCTTTAAATACAGCAAATTGCATTATCTCTTACATTAGAGGTGATTTTTCCTTATCTTCTTGTTTGCAAGACTCCTAGAATTTGCTTTAGCGAACTTATCGCTTGAAATTGTTTAAGGTTCCCGTTATTTATAACAAGAAGGCTGATGCAAATGATCCTTCACAGCCAAATTAAGGCCTTGCAGCAGTGCTGGAAGAACGTCTATCAAAGAAATGATTATGAAAATTATTAATGCTAAAATTAATTAAAATATGATGACAAACAACTGGTAGCGTGGCCAATTTCTTTCCTCCATTACAAGGAGTCACATTATCCAATTTCACTCGGATACTGAGATAAGTGGGTTATTCATATTTTAAGGAAGTCGTTTTCAAGAAAATGTTTACCCTGGAGTGAATTACAATTTGCATCAATGATATATAAATGGCACTGGAAGACGGACGTGTCGCAACTATAAAAAAGGGAAAACAAACTCCAGAATCACAGGGGCCATTTTTAATCTTCAGAATACGTTTTTAGGGGTCTTTCAGATACCCCTCACGTTTTGAGTTTTTCTTTGCCGCAAAAGTGAAATTTTCTAGCATGATAGTCACAAACGCGGAATATGAAGAGAATTCTCTAACGTATATAGAAAGTAACTAAGGGTTAAGGACTGAATTGAACTTAGTTTTCGATGGGCTTAGTTTTAAATGGGTCTTAGTTTTGGATGGGTCTTAGTTTTCGAGGGGTCTTAGGTCTTAGCTTTCGAGACACCCAATAATGGGGAATTTATTCGACAACGGATCGTCATCTTGCACTGCTCACAGTGAATCTATTCTTGATTTAGGCTTGGTTCCCACTAGCGTCATAACGATCATAATCATAAGAAGCGTTGTGTCGCTTATGCCAGAGTGGGAATGCCTGAAAACATAATCATAGGGACGCTTATGATCGACATAATCATAATCATAAGAAAATGATCGACCATTTTCTTATGATTATGATTACGTCCGTGCTTATGATTTATGTTGCTCTCGGTTGTAGTGGGAACGTGAAAACATAAGTGTCATAATAATAATCATAACAATGAAAGCGGCCCATTGTGCTCCAGCTAATGAAAATCTAGTTCCAGTACGCTCAGCTGGTCCAAAAGGCTCTCGGAGCTTTTTTCTTTGTTTGGATATACGTGGAGCAACCAGACTAAGTAAGTGTTGAAATCGCTCCGGAGACATGCTTATCGATTTAAAGTGCCACTCTCGATCTCCGAGTCAAAGTTCCTGAATAAGAGTATGATAACATTCTAATCTTTGCCGTTCTCTGAATGTCGGTCTTACCCCAAAACGCCGTTAGTGTTCTCTCTTCTTTCTCGAGCGACATCGCCGTCAAGGGACTGAAAATGAAATTCAGACTCAAACTATGTGCTGAACGAAACATGACGAAACGACCTACAATTTTTACCCAAATAAACTGAAAATGTTCGAGGTTTCATTTGTTAGTGGGAAAAACCTGTGAATCGATCTCCTCGATATGCTTTATGTAGTAGAGCTTTGGGTTTCCCAAACAGTTTGAAGATTTCTACCAAGTTTTTACGCCTGGCTAAAAACTAATCAAACTTGGACTAATTCCATAGAAGCGTCCTTTCTTGAGCCTTCTCTGGTGTTCAAAAATCCTCCTTGCTAAATCATAACAGCGTCTTCGGCGAGCTTTTCTTTTCCTTTTTTTTTTCTCGATGAAACGGTTAAATCCTTTACTACAGTGATAAAAAAAATATGTTTGCAAAAATTAATTTCTTCATTAGTATACACTGAGTTTGGTCTTTGAGGGAGCTACAGAAATATCACCTCTAAACATTGCAAGTACATCTCAAGCCGATAGGGTTACAGCTTTTTGCGGGACGCAGTATTTTTCAAAGAATGTATGAACTCGTTGGCGTATTTTGCAACCCAAGAATCGTGCAAGTTTTGGAAGCCAATATTTCCCCTACTTTCGATCGGAAGGCGCTGAAAATTTCGTTGGTTACTAAGTTTGATAGGATCTAATATCAAGTGTAATATGTTTTAGTAAATCATAACGATTTTTCAGGGAAATGTGTTTGATAATAATGCAAAATGTGACGATAAAAAGTTAAATGGAAGTTGCACAATGAAACCCTCAGAGTGAAAGGGTTATCTGCCCCTACTCCCTCCCCGCTAAGGAGCGCTTTGGTAACATCTCGACTGAACTAGCTTTGACAGATTTCCAATTCTCTTTCTTTTCATAGCGAGAATTGCCTGTGGTAACTTGTTGCAGTAGAGCTAGGACTCTAATCAATTCCTTTAGAGCAAGTGTTGTTGAATTAGGAAGTACTCCAGTCAGAAATTCGTTTTCAGATTTCGCCCCGTCCGTTCCCTAGAGCGAAGACGCATGGTCAACCGAACCCCGTTGTCTCTAACTCCCAGGAGAAGTGAAAATAGTTCAAGATAGAAGGGAGGACAAGCCAGCCGATAGCAAGTAAATAATTGAAAAAAAAATGCAAGAAATAAGGGTTTAAGATCAAGAAGGCGGGAAGTTCTGCAAAGCAAGACTCAATCAAGTACAGTTTGCAAAAATTTAGACGTTCGAGCCCTGGAGACTGTTTTATTAACTCTGCGATGAAATTTTATTACTATTTCCGTGGAGGACTTACCCTGTTTGCTAAGTAAGGTAAGTACAAGATTCGTATAAGGACAAGTTTTGAAGTTTGAGGCAAGTTTGCAAATTCAGAAATATTCGCTTCGAGTTCATTTAGCTTTCCGCTTCGACAAATACCTCCAGATTCAATTAACAAAGATTAAAGGATATGCAAATTTGAATAGTTTTCTTTTATGTTCCTGCCAGCTCCTCCCTGAAAAATGAATTGTAATTCCTCTTTGGATGAAAACATACAAAAGAAATCATTTATGCACATACAAAGGCCAGTCTGATGGGCACAGCGGCTGTTGAAGATGTTAATTGATGTGCAATTATACGGTGTGGATTTTCGGCTTTTACCAACGCGACACCTTCTTCCGTAAACGAGATTTAGGTAAGTAAGTTCTCTTTTCCATGAACCATAAGTAAACTGTAAGCCAAGGAACCTTTGCAGTGTAGGAAAAAATTGTTTGTCTAACTGTTCGCGAGCGAGCGCCATTCCAAAGGTGTATTTAAATTATCTTAGTTGTGGCGTCTAACTTCTTGCATTTGGAGTTGATCACTTGATATAAAATTCCTTACTTGTCATTACTCTTCCTTACTTGTCATTGCTCTTGTATTGTTCTACCTTTCGTTTGTAAATGAAATCATGCAGTGTGTCCTTTCATCTTGAAAAGCTTCTGAACACTGACTGTCTGTGATACTTCGTAATCATGGAACCATGCAGTGTGCCCGTTCACCCCGAAAGACTTCGAACAAAATTGTCTGCGGGATTCGTAACCACAAAAACTATGCAGTGTTACCACTTTTATGGTTAATTTAACTAAAAATCACTGTTCTGTGGTACTGTTTGTCTTATATTCGCATTATACCCACACGACATTTTGTAAAATGTGGGCATAGAATTGTACGTTTATTACTGCTCGATTTATCATATGTATTTATACAAATTAATTTATTACTTGTCAAAGATAAATTTCCTGGGGGTAACTTTTTTACCCGGCACCGTGAACCAACACATGTTAGCAACTCCGAATACAAATGTTCAACTATTAAAACTTGTGACGTAAGAGTTTGAGTAGAAATTCAAGCGGAAAATATAATTAAACTTTCGGATTTTTAACTCTGATGAAGTCGGACTGTGGCCACCGAATGTTTAGTCTACACAAATAGATCGGATAATAAACCTCAGAGAAGCTTAAAATGGCTACAAATTATCGCCCAAGAATTCATAGCGGGGCTCCCGCGCGCGAAGCGCGCGTGGAGCAGCGCCCCATACTCATGGAACCTCTTTTCTTTTGGTTGTCACGTGACTGACCGAGCGTACGTACGTCCGTACGTACGTACGTACGCGTCTACAGATTGTACGGGTAGGGTAGAGGAGACTATCAAAAAGGAAGGGAGGGGTATCTCAGGCTTGTCTTGGCAAATCCACATCTTTTATATTGGACATTCACAATATGGTCAATTGACAGCTGTCAAAACGGGATAGCCACTGACCAGCATCACATGACCATATTGTGGGCTCATGTGTCAACTCATCGAGGTGACGTGATTTATTTGGAAGCTGTTCTGGTATCCCGCATATTTTTGGCGGGAAATTGCGTTGACGACTGAAACACAATATTACTACTCTACACTCTTAAAGTTTTACTAAAGGATAAACGAAACAATTTCTATTGCTATGTCAACAAACAATAGCAGAGAAAATATAATTTGCAGAACACAGGGTTCAGGTGAAGAGCAACGGGAAAGAGAGCAAGAATTAACTGAGGAAGAATGAGCGAAGTAGATCGCCAAAGAAGGCGCGCTCGGGAAAGAGAAAGGAGACGAAATTATAGCGAAGAACGCCGACAAGCAGAAAGAGTCCGAGCTCGTGAAAATAGACAAAATGTTAACGAAGAACGCCGAGAAGCGGAAAGATTCCGTGCTGTGGAAAACAGACAAAATTGTAGCGAAGAATCCCGAGAAGCGGAAAGACTTCGTGCTGTGGAAAACTGACAAAATTTTAGCGAAGAAAGCCGAGAAGCGGAAAGACTCCGTGCTGTGGAAAACAGACAAAATTGTAGCGAAGATAGCCGAGAAGCGGAAAGACTCCGTGCTGTGGAAAACAGACAAAATTGTAGCGAAGAAAGCCGAGAAGTGGAAAGACTCCGTGCTATGGACCACAAATTTGCATAAGTTTTGTCTGCATAATATTTGCTCACTGATGCGTGACTCAGCACCCCAGCACTCGCACTTTCCACTTTCCCTTAAACTTGACACTTGACTTGGAAAACCGACTTCTAAACAAACCTTCTTCAGAAAAATGATCTTCTGAATGCACTACTTTTGAATGAGAAGCAAACTGATGAAAGATTTCAAATTTTTGTCCTTTAATCATATAAACATCTCCCCTGTCGACGGCTAAGAAATACTCCCGCGGGAATTTTCTCTTGGCGGCAAATTGCAGAATGTAGCGCTTTCACTGGCAGGTTTTCGCGTTGTCGACGTTGTCATTTAGTGTGTCGATTGAGAACTTTGGTTTCAACGCCGTTGTTTTCGTAAAAAATGTTCTTCTAAATTGTAAAATGTCTCAAATGTATGTTAGTCATTCACGTGTTGCGTTGGACCAGGTCTAATTATAGTTCACACTTTTACGGTTATTTATTTCTTATGTTAAGTAACTACAGCTGATTGTAGTGAATAAATGAAGGCAGTAATTTTTTAAACTTACAATGTAATTAAGAAAAGAATAATTAATAATTATTTTTTCATTCTCGTGAAAAATGTTTTTCGGGCTGGTAGATGTTGGTTACAGCTTGCCCGAAGGGCAATCTGTAAAATTAATTTTCTTTGCACCCTGCTTGGAGTAAACATTTATTTTACCGAGGTGTTTGTTTTAACACGAAAATGACAAGAGTTGTGTCCTGCATTTCCCAGTAGCGTGTACAAATCTTTTAAATACATTTACGCAAATAGAATGGTTAATTTCATCTGGAATAGAATACAGTACATTGATAATTTGTGTTTTTTGTAGAATATACTCCATGACTTTGTAGGTAGAAAGACCGTACTTATGGCAGACGAATGTTCAGACAAAAATCATAGCAAGTTAAACGACCTCGACACTTAACTATAGTTAAAAACGTTTGTGAATTCCTTCGCAATATTTTAGAATGCTTTTACAGTTTAAAGTGAAATGAAAGTACTAACGGGAGCCCCGCTTTTAGGCTTGGCTAAATCTATATATTACCATACGCAATAAAGTTTAGGTTTTTTCGAGTTTAGTGCAGGAAATCTTATCTAAGTTCAGCATGGTTAAATCGAGATGACCATCTACACGGTAAAGAAAGTAGAGCATATTTATTTGGACTTTGGCAAGGTTATGTGACAATGACCATGTTGAATATAAAGAATGCCAAGTTAACTTTGAGTGTAGCATGTATTATTGATGTTTATAATAATGTCCAGTACGGCGCCCCATACAGACGGCCGCTCTTAAGACCGTGCCCAGCTGCCGGGCATGTAGCCACAGCGTAGATAATTTGTTTGATGGCTAATCGACTTGGGGGCTTAAATCGACCTACAACCCTGTCTTCGAAGCAGACTATCCCCTTTGTATACTATTGTGTCGAGGAAAGTGATTTCCCTCTCTGAAATCTCAGCTGTGAATTTGATCGAAGGGTGGAACTGGTTAGCTTGTTCAGTGAATAAATCAATGTCTTGCTTGTTTTGGTTCCACAAGGAGAAAACGTCATCAATGTAACGTTTCCATTCTATCGGCTTGATTTTGCTCTGGCGAATGAGTTCTGTTTCAATTTCTGCCATGAAGATGTTGCAAATGCAACTGCCATCTTAGTACCCATGGCAGTACCATGGGTTTACAGATAGTTTTCACCATTGAATTGGAATGAGTTTTCCTCAAATATTAAAACAAGCATTTCCCTAAGATAGTCGGTCGGTATTGGAGGGTTGTTATTGTGAAATATGTCGTATGCCCGGCATACTGTTCTTATTCCCTCCTCCTGTGGTATATTTGTGGACAAGGTTGTGACATCCATGGACACTAGGATAGTGTCTTGGTGTATTTTAGTTCTTTCCACAAAGTTAATAAAGTTAGTATAGCATCCTTAATGTAGGATTTTTGCCTTTGAGCAATTGGCTGGAGCAGTCTATCCACAAATGATGATATTCTCTCTGTTAGGCCTTCACACCCGGATATGATCGGTCTCCCGACTGGTTTAGGCTTGTGGATTTTTGTTCAGGTATAGAAGATAGTCATTCTAGGCTGACTGGGAGTTTGTCCCGGGGGGCGGGTACTCCCATATATGGGCTATACGGTGATGTGCCGCTCAACAGAGTATAGTTTTCGCCTCTCTCAGTCTGGAACAGGGTATATAAAATCACCATTTGAGTCTGGAACAGGGGTATATTTTAGTTGTATGTTTTGTCTGGAACAGGGTCGAAAATTTTCCCTGCCTTGACGGACAGAGCCGGGAACAGAACACGGAAAAGTGCAAACGCTGCCGTTCCCGAATTAGCGCTTGTCAGTTTCTAGTATATATTGTATATTGTCATGCAGTTTTGTTTGGCCATTTTTCATTGCTGTAGTAATGACGCTATTTACTTCAACAGATTGTTGTTATCTAAGGTAAAGCACTTGATGTATTGCACGGCTTTGGGATAAAACATGTTTGATAAATAGCCTGGAAGAGTTTTTACTCGGTCTGGAACAGGGTACCCATTTTAGCCATTTTGTCTGAAACAGGGTAGCGAAATACCATTTTTTAGTCTGGAACAGGCTCAGGGTTTCAGGGGTTCAGCGGCTCACCCCCATGCTAAAGTTTAGGGAGTGTCCCCCCCCCCCCCCCCCCGCGGAGTTTGTGAAAGCCATTTAGCCGTCATGTCATCTATGTGGTTACCTTAAGCTTAGTGGAGCTGAGTGATAATTTGATTCACTCTTTGTTGCGTGTCTTTCACCAAAGGTTGTTTTAAGGGCTTATAGTGCTCTCTGTTGTTGAGTTGAACTTGGGCCTCCTTTATTT
Organism: Ricordea florida; assembly: GCA_949710005.1. Lineage (NCBI taxonomy): Eukaryota > Metazoa > Cnidaria > Anthozoa > Corallimorpharia > Ricordeidae > Ricordea > Ricordea florida. Next base: position 16,470,158 of record OX453287.1, read on the forward strand.
TGTCTGTTTTATTCATGATGACTGTTGCCACTAGAAGCCGACAGAAACCTTTCAATACATGCATTTCACCTCATGTCACCTTCTGGGTGTAAAACGACGTTTTATCCAAGAGTTTTTAGTTTTGCCGTGAGCTTTTTGGTTTTGCCGTGAGGTATTTGTTATTGCCGTGAGCATTTTGGTTTTGCCGTGGGGAATTTGATATTGCCGTGACACTTTTGTTTTTGCCGTGAGGTATTTGTTATTGCCGTGGCAGTTGTGGGCCACCATAATTACAACATAAGTGGCACATCTTTTTATTGCTAATGAGCAAGACTTTAATTTGCACCCACTTTCATGATGGTAGGAACTTGTTGCCATGGGAACAAAATGTTACATTTCCAGGAAATACAGTATTTGAAAAATTAAAGTATAACTTATTCAATCATGTAAATTGTTGCAATAAAATGCATTAATATATGCTCCACATCTTTAACATTCAGATTAAAAAGAAAAATTGCTGCCAACAAGCATTTTAAAAAAAAGTTTTACCAAAAATTCTAACATGGCAAACCATCGAAAGGAAAGGGCAAAACAATTGGTATTAATATTTTTCTTAGAGCCACATAATGATTGGTGTATATATTTCTATAAACAGGGTCTTCAAAGATACACACCAATGTGGCAATCATCAACCTGTTACCATGGTAACTGAATGTTACTATGGAAACTACAAAGGTAATTATAACAAATACAATGAATTCAAGAGCAAATCAGTTAAAAAAACCTTCAAAACAAGACTGAACAAAAGGAAATTCCTTACAAGATACAACTGTGCAATAAAAGTTATTTCTTTTTTTTTGTGGTGTGATCCAGATGCTCAAAGCATGCAAGATGGACTCCCACACCACATCCCTGGCACTGAGTGCGGCTCCTCTTTCGACCACCTGGCACAGAACGGTTGGAACACACAACACATTCTTATTTGCCTTCTATCTGCACTATGTTATGGTATGTGTGCTGCTGTTCTAAAGGGGGGTCTTCAAGATTTTTCTCAGAAAGTTCTTCTACTACTTTACACATAAACTTATACCTACTCAGTGGTGGAACATGAGAAGTGTTTTGCTGATACAAAATATAAGCTGAAACTAACATTCTATCAATTAAAGCAAAAAAAAAACACTTTTTCCAATATTTATGAAAAGCCCTTTCTCCAGCAAGTCTACTCCTCCCATATGTTGATTGTACTCTGAGACCGCAATAGGTTTGGTTTTGGTGCCACCTTGCCTTGCGTGATGATCTGTCATTCCCGCAGGGAGACCAGTTGACAGGATCAGACAGGGTTTCTTTTTAGATTTTTTTTCTTTCCAAGATAGAATTAGAGTTGGGCCACATCTAGAGTATATGCATTCCTGGATCTTCGGCTTAGCATCAGTTATCATTTTAGGGATACCTTTCCTATTGGCTCGCAGTGTTCCAGTAACCATTACCCCTTTATCATATAAGGATTGTGCAAGAGTTGGACTGGTATAAAAATTATCTATAAATAAATGATAGCCCTTGTTTACCAAGTTAGATTCAGAAATGAGTTTTAAAACAACATCATGAGTGACCATATTCTGATACAGGGAGTTCCCCCCTTTTTCCGCAATAAACAATAGTATGCATTGGAAAACCAGTCGAGGACTCTGTAACTGAATACAACTTTACCCCCCACTTGTGATGATGTTTGTTCGGAATATATTGTATGAGTTGTGTCCTGTTTTTCATGCCTATTAGGCTTTCGTCAATGGAAATCAGTTGTTGTGGAACAAAATATTTCTTGCATGCATTATTCAATGCATCCAAGATCAAGCGAAATTTGTGGAGAGGATCGTATCATGCGGAATCCCTTCTTGCTTCTGGACTTGTGTTGTCACTACAGTGTAGAAAACGACAGATGAGTTGGAAACTATTACGTGACATGACAGAAGAAAATCAAAGGAGGACTATGGTGAACTCGTGGATATGTTTACAAAACAGAGAAAAAAGAAATAATTTAAAAATTAACGAGGTGTTTTTTCAGAGTTGTGATTGAATGAACTTGAAGATAAATTTAATAATCTATAATCACAACATAAAAGTGACTAGGGAGCTAAGTAGCTTTTTTAAATAAACATACAGTGAGTACATGACGCCAATCATTTGACTACACTAGGCATCAGTTATAAGGAGGGTGGCAAGCATACAGTTGTTAAAAAATTTGATAACTTAACATAAGGGTACAGGATTAAATGGCACCGAAACCAAATGTAGTTCTGGTATCCTTCTGCTCACTGTTTGTGAGTTCAAAGTTTCTAACACATGTAACAGGGTCCTTCTGAATAAGGTCTCAATTTTGTTGCCATGACATTGTCAATTTTATCATCATTATAGTTTTTGTTGTCTACAAGTCTATTCAATGTATTCAACAGAAATACCCACCTTGATTCTGCAGCTGATAATGAACAAAACCATGTAGCATAGCCCAGCTGACGAATCATACCAAACAAGTCTTTCTTGCATTTTTGCAAAGTATGTTAGTGATGGTCTTAAAATCCTTAAGACTCTCAATCCTTTATCAAGTTGAATTAGTTTATTTACATTACCATCTCATTTTAGGTTATCAGTGGTATTTATATTCAGGGTTGCACTTAAAAAAAATCACACTTGCCATCATTAATACAGCAATACATCTTTGTTTTTATCCTTATAACTTCTTGTTTTTACAATGTAAATATGATGAGTCACACAACAGTTAGCAAAACAGGTAAGCCTATTTTTCCAACATGTCTACTTCAACACAATCTAGTTCACTTCAAGGTAAATTCGGAAATCAATAGACAGAAAACTTTTCATTGTAACGGCTTGTGGTGTATTGTATATAATATAACGCTTAATACATTTTCTACATGACTTACTCTTTTCGAACCCTTTAATGACTTTCTTACATTGTAATCTTCATCGGGTTCTCCGTCACGGCATGCGCCTCCATATTTAATGGTAAGCGTTGACATACTTCTTGACCGTCCCAATACTTCTCCAACTCCATTCCTGTTCGTACTAACACTTAAATCAGTAGAAAAGTCCTCCATGCGATGTTTCTTATCCAGGTTGGCCACAGAAGTTCTTCGGTTTCACATCATGGATTCGTCAATTTATTCTGTTTTCAGTAGTAGTTTCGTTCAATAACGAGTACTCATTTCGCTCATATAAGTTCTCATTCAAGTGCTAATTTCGCTCTATGAGTTCTCATCAAAGCTTACTACATTAGCAAGAGATTTTCTCATCTTCAGATCATTTTCGAGCCAACTGAAATTCACATACTTCTTGTAATCTTGGGGGCGGTCGATGTCGGAAAAGCGAATACGTTATCATCTGTTCACGTTTAGCGCCTGGCCGAGTAAAAGGCTCATGAAATTCAGTCTCCAAGTTAGTTATTGTCCTAACTGGAAACATTTAAACTCCTTTCGATTTTAGTAAGACCGCTAATGAGGCCCTGTTAGTGAGGTTCTTTATGTCGTGCGTCTGAGTTTCAAACCTTTTCACGTCGCAATTTCAGAAGGTCGAAGGTCGATGTCGTAATTTCCCGTGAGCGGCTCGTCGTTCGTCGCCATTTCAGGTCCTTTATGTCGCCGTTTCAAGGCCATGTCGCTTTTCGAAATTTACCCCTAACAGGGCCTCGCTAATCGTCCTCTTAAGCTACAAAATCATTACAAACTCTGGCAACGGTACGATACACTTTCAGCGAGAACTTTCATCAACAGACTTCCGTGACTTCGGTCACGACAATTGTCGTCTTCATATCGGTGCCCCCGAGTTCTATCCGACTAATTACGAAGATGTCTACACTGGAGTGAGTGAGTGAGTGAGTGAGCGAGTGAGTGAGTGAGTGAGTGAGTGAGTGAGTGACAATTTGCATATCGGAGTCCCCACAAAAACTCGCAAATACGCTTCGCGTATCCAGGAGTTAAAAATAGGTACCCATAGGGTACATGTGTGGGCTACAGATGTGGAAGACAAATGTACATGTCGGAACAAGACAGGTTATCAATTTGCACTTGAGCTTAGCTAACAACTTTTACACTGCAGTGAAGTAAGTAAACTTTGTGATTGCTACGTCTCTCTGTTTTGTATTTTATTGAAAAAGTTTCTCGTTAGGTGAACAGTGTTGCAGGGCAGTAAGGTTGCATCAAGTCGGCATAACATTGTGTCCTGCTTAAAAGTTGCAGTATAAGTAGTTGTATTTCTATGCATCGGACACCTAGTGACAGCTTATTTGAGGTTGGTTAGACTATGCTTGCCTACTGCTTAGGGCCATTTTCACTTGAGTGTCGAGAGTAATTTGCGTTGACTTTGGTTTTGCATTGCCATGCTGAGCGTTTGCCTTAAAACCTTTGCACCACTTTCTCAACCAATCAGAAGAAAAACCAAAACCAATCGTGACTTGCTTGCGCAAGTTTTCCTGTGTTTCGTGTTATTGTTTTGAATTTTGATTGGACAATGGATTGCTTTGACCTATGTGATTGGCCAGAGTAAGTACTGGTCTATTTGGGTAAAGTGAGACAACAGTCCCATTGGCTAGCAATGAGGTTTTGGAGAGTCACAATATTAAACTGGTTAAAGGCATAAAACTTGCAAGAGTGATAACAAGAAAGATAATGACTTTGCACTATGCGTTCAGTACAGCGTTGTTGTTTAACGTTGTTAAGAAACCTTGATATTTTATCCTTGTTTAAAAGACAATACAAAAATAATGAGTAAATTATTTTGTTTAATTCAACCTTTAATAAGAAATGACTTAAGACTCAAACAACACTTGTACAACAAAACATGCTGTCTGAAACAGTTCATGGATAAACAGGAACGTGTCTGTAACCGATTTTTAACTTGAACTTAAGATTTTAATAGAACAATTGCTCAATATGAAAAACGTATTGACACTGTAAAACAACAATTTCAAGTTGATATTGAGCACTTCATTAGTAAACATATTTTTGTCAACATCTAGCAGGTTGTCATAAAATACTAGTCACAAAATTTAATAATTAATATCAACAGTAATTAATAACAAAACAGTCCATGTAGTTGCCTTTACGGCAATATGTTCATAGCTTTTATGGTCTTGTGCATTTGGCAACAATGACCTATGGCAATATTATGTCTGTTATAACTCTTGATTTCTTACGATGTCACCTTCAGTTGCCGCGGAAGGTAAGCATGGATAAGCAAAGGTAAGCAAAGCATGGATTGATGCTTTATCCCCCGACGTAACTAATTGATGAAATTGATAATTGGCATCAATTGTAATCAATTGATATCAATTTACTAATTGATTATCAATTATTATCAGCAATTGATAACACTTGATAACCAACATTTCAGTGAGTGCAATTGATAATAATTGATAAATCAATAACAATTGATAAGCAATTGATAACAATTGATAAGCAATTGATAATTGATAACAATTGATAAGCAATTGATAATAATTGATAGAAGCCGCAAGCAATTGATAATAATTGATAGAAGCCGCAAGCAATTGATAATAATTGATAGAAGCCGCAAGTAATTGATAACAATTGATAACGTGGAAAATCTGAGTGAGTATCAATTGTTATCAATTGCTGATAATAATTGATAATCAATTAGTAAATTGATATCAATTGATTATCAATCCTATCAATTGGCAATTGATAATCAATTTCTATCTATTAGTTACGTCGGGTTTATCCATTGTTGATTCATTTCTAGTTTTTTCCTTGATGATGTCAAGCATTTCTTGGAAGAGTGTTAACTTCTTTCTTTCACTGCTGCAGGTTTGAAATAGAACTTGTGCAAACCAATTTTGTTTGCATGCAGATGCCTTCGGGACTATGTGACAATTTTTGCATTCTGCCATAAGGGTTCCTTGGCTTCAATCTTTTCTTGACATTTCCAGCAAGACAGATAGTGGTCAACACGTTCAATGGCTATTATTTCGCCCACTACAGTGGTGTTAATGTATTCATCTGGTATGAATTCATAAGATTAACGATAAAAACAAAGGCAGATTTGCTTTCTTTAGGAATTACCACAGTTTTGGAGGTGCTTCGTGTGCGAGAGCACGTGGCATGACACGGTCCAAACTTGCTTCACGAACGAGTTCATTTATCCCATCATACACATATGATATGAGCTCATTTATCCCGTAAACGGACTCATTTATCCTCCGAAGAGGCTCAATCATCCACCGAAGAGGCTCAACCATCCTCCGAAGAGGCTCAATAATCCTCCGAAGAAGCTTGTTTTGTTCGTGACCTGACAATTAACCTGACAGCATCTGGTTCGCGATTTTAGCCCGTTTATGGCTCCCTCCACGTTGCATGAAACGACTTAAAGTTGCTGCAAAATAAACACCCCTTTCTTGTATTCGGGAAAGATTCATGCTCTGAATACTGTAAGTCGAGAACGCAATTTTGTCCGAAATCACTGTGAAAACAGGAAATCTGTTCGCCATTTTCGGTCCACTTTGCAGAAAGCGACCAAAACCTGCTGCGAAACAAAAACTGCTTCCTTTTATCCGACCGACATTCACGATCTGAACACTGTGATAAGTGGAGAAAGCAATTCTGCCCTAAATCATCGTGAAAAACAGGCAAATCTTCCTCACCAACTGTGAAGAAAAACGAAGAAAACGACCAGCCAAATGACGAAGAACACGAGCAAATCAACCAGCGAAAATGACGATGGTTGGGAGCACATGGGTCATCTCGATTCTTATTGGCCGAAGAGAGATCACGTGATGTTTACGGACGGACACACCATTTCACTAGCATAAGTGTGGAGCTACCACAGGTAGCCCACACAAAAATGGAGTAGAAGTAGAAGGAAATTTTGTGTCCCAATACATGACAAGATCTTTCTTTACTACAAGTCCCATGTTAATAACCAGTCCAAGAAAGCGCTTCAGCATTGGCACATCAAAGACCAAACGTCTCCATTTCATCGTCCGAACTGAGAGATTCCGTCCACTGGCAATCGAAGTATTCATTACTGAATCAGCATACCTTTTTGTCACAGCAACAATCTTTCTCAAAACATCAATCGTCAAAAAAGGAAAAAGTAAGTAACTGGTTTCGCATCTGGGGGCGGCATGTTCCTAGGTCCAGGATTTCGAACAGTGAAGGTGAGAGGAATGATTGCTTCGGGTGGATAAACTCGGGTCCACACACGATGTGGTTCTCTTTGAGTCACATCTCCGTCACTTTCTGTTAGTTCGAATCCCGACAGACTCGAATAATTTCAGCCAACTTTATTTTGAACGTCGAAAACGCACTACTTGCACAATGTAAATCTTGCATCAGCTTGTAGATAACAATCGTAGTCAAACGACAGCAAACGAAGACATTGGGCGCAGACCTCGTCAGTTCGTAGAAACTTGTATGTGGTTTTCTAGCAAATTACAGAGGTAGATATCACTCGAAGTTACCATACCAATTCTCAAATGTAGAAAAAAAGGCTAACTTACCGAACTGTTCGGCTTCAAAATGCTAATACAGGTAGAATATACTCAAATACTATCCTCGCTCACGATAACAAACTCAACCAAGGCAAAAGTACTTGAGTCACGTGACGATAAACAAACATACTGTTACTAAGGGGAGTCGGGAGCGACACTTTCACTGCTTGATCTCTCACTTTCCGAGCCGGAAACATCGCTGAAAATATCGCTACTTTCATCACCAGACAAACTTTCAATTTCAGGATCAGACATCTTTATTTTTTAGGTTGTAAACTTCGCGTTGCCATGGATTTTCAACCGATTGGCAATGAATATATGCATACATAAGCGACCGAAGAAACGACGAAAGGTTTCCGAAAGGTTTTCCCAATATAACGATATTCCTAATTTGCTAATAATACACACCAATTGTTCGGATAATCCAATCAAAACTCATGTTCTAATTTGGGCCGATTAAATCGGCCTTGGCAAGACTAGGAGTGGTCCCTGGGCCGATCTAATCGCCCGGTGGCAAGAATAGGGTTAAGAACATGGCTCAGCGCAACGCAGATCTAAATCGCCTGTTAAGCCGCTTTATTATGAACAAAGTTCAGTTACGGGAAGGTTTGAAAAGGGAAGCTTTAAATTGCTGGCAGATAGTTTCAAGAATCGTGAATGAAGTACAGCGAGTGGATCGACGTTTTACAATCACAGAGATTCCTGGGCGCCTAAAAATAAAGGAACGGGATCAGTTTGATATCATGTTAGAGATGAATAGGTTGGAACTAGATGTACCACCGTATGGAGATAGTGAAGATGATGGTTTAAATCATCCTCCAGCAGGTAAACAAATTTAACTGTGTCACGGTAGCGGTCGTGAGGAGTCAGAACGTGCATTTTTTCCTTAGGGTGCGGCGTTTTCGTGATAACTTGTAAACAGTCAGTTGCAAGGGTTCAGCTCCTTCACTCCCAAGATCTGCGGAGTTGTTCTCCTGAGCGAGTGCCATACACTTGGGTACGAAAGGGTTAACGGTAATAATACGAAGAAGTGCATTAAATGTATCGACCCCATTTACTCAATTTCCTTCTTGTCCGTTGCGACTGGCTTAAATGCAACGTCATCACTTTTTCACTTAGAGGAGAACCACCATGAAATTACTAGCGTTAGTCAGTTGCTTAAGTCACTGTGGCTGAAAGAACGCGCAAGAATCTACCAACATGGCTCAAAACTGATCTCTACTGTGTACAGAGCAAGCTGTTTATTGTTTCCTTTCCTTTTGCAAATGCAGTGTTTGAACTGACAGTTTTTCACTATATACAGCAAGCTGTTTATTGTTTCCTTTCCTTTTGCAAATGCAGTGTTTGAACTGACAGTTTTTCACTATATACAGGGTTTACACGAGTCATGTGTGCAGACGGGAGAAGGATGTTAAATGGAACGCAAGTCAACTTAGAATTCTCAAGGATGGTCGGTGAAACCATCGGGCAGCTACATTTGGAAAGGTAAGGACCATCCATATGGCGTTTGACTGGGGGTCCTGTAAGGTGATTTGATTTGGGTGGGAAGTTTTCAAGTATACTCCAATTTTTACTTAGTTGCCAAAGGCAGTCCAGTCGAAAAATGTGTATCATTCCCCCTTTTTTATCCGGCATTTTGTTAGTTTTTATGTGGTTATGCACAGCAATATTGTTGCCCTAAAGCACTACTAATCAGTGAAAATCACTGCATATACATTGTTCAACATGACAGCAGAGTTTTTCATCTCTGAGGCCTGTTGGTGAATACAGTTATGATGATTGTTATAAACCCATAGGATTGCCAGTGTAGAGTTTGAAGGCCCTGCAGTGACCCTCACAATTACAAACAATGAAAGAGTATACTCTGTGGACCTGACATTGGCTATAAAGGATTTCACTTGGCCAGAGGATGCCAATGAATGGAGGACAAGACGTGGAAATGGTACTGAGATACCTCTGAATTATTCAATTACTGCTAAGTTCATCTCAATATAGTATCACATGCTGCACAGTGGTTTTAGTCTTGTTTTTTTTTTAATTCTGTAGGTTCCATGCCAGTCAAATTTGCATGTACATTAACAGTCTCACCAAAAAATGTTTCATGAAAGGATCAATTTTCAATAATTGAGGTTGGAGTTGGTATTCTGGTTAGTAGTGTAGAAATGCGGGTTCTGGAACAACATGGCTTCCGCATAAACAACAGGAAAAAACTGAAACATTAGTCCAGGGCTGGAAATAACGGCCGGTCAACGGACAATGTCCGGCCTGATTGGGGATTTGACCGGTCAAACGTTGGCCTTGCCGGTCAAGTTGACCGGTCACACTCGATCATATTGAAATGAACTAAAGTTTCTATGCTGTTGTTTACTACCGGTATACACCTCGCTATATTGCGGAACTTTGATCTAAAAAAATGAAGTAGAACTGAGCTGAATTAAACTGTTGTTTACTTACAATTCACGAATTGAAACAGACATCGGGCGCGGGGTTCGCGAACTTCCGTTCTCAAATTAAAAATATTTTCCCTTAAGTGATTTTTAAGTTGCCCGTTTCCTCCTGCATACAAATAACTGAATTTAGTTCCAAAGCCCGGAATATCAAAGTACAATTTAAAGGAACTATAATTAAAACAATCTTTCACTTCTTCGCAGTATCCTTCGGCGAAACAAAACAAAGAAATATCTCATTCTGGCACCGTTTGAGGCTGGAATAAGTAACAACTCCGTATTAAAATTTAATGCTAAACAAGACTTCAATCTCAACACAGTTTTACGCAGAGTGCTTTAGAAACAACAGGTTATTTGTGCCAAGCAAAAAAATTCACTTTGCACGAACGATAACATGCGTGTTGTCCACCGCGACAGCGTGTGTTTCGGCGGGCCCACTCGTACTCCTATACAGTTGACTTTCTCAGAACAAAACATAAATCGATGTTATTGTACGTCTAAGTGAAGCAACACGCGGCGATGGTACAGCAATTCATCAGTTAATTATTTACAATAACATTAAGAATAGAATGTGGACCATACCGTCCCGAACTGAGGTAAGTAATATTGTATGTAGCAATCAATTCATTCAAATCAATTAAGTAGAGTCCGAGTTGAATTCGACAGCAGTGTTGTTACTTGTTGTAAAAAGGAGTTACTGTTAACGAATACTATTGCTTAAAGGGGGGGGGGGGAGTAATATTGTATATAATTTAGGGGAAAATTACATGTTATATTTGTCCGGCCAGAAACGAGGTATGTCCGAGCTAAAATGTATTTGGCCGGTCATCTTGACCGGTGAATGTCCGAAAATTATTTCCAGCCCTGTTAGTCAACCTAGATAGACCAAAATCAGCAAAAATCTTTTCAAATCAACCAAAATCAGCAAAATCCAGTAAAAACCCATCAAAAAAAATCCGATCAAAATCAAAATCTGATAAAAATCAAATCAGAATCCCAAAAAAATCGGACCCAATGAAAGTCCAACAAAATCTAACAAAATTATGCTTAATCGTACAGAGGAAAATCAAAATCAAAATCAGACTAAACTCGAAATCAAAATAGACCAAAATCCCAATCAAAATCTATGGGACGGACCCCTGACCACCAATCAACCCATAGTCTCAACCAATTTCTGTAGAATCTGAGAATTGCTAGCAATTCCTAGCATTTGCTAGCATTTATTAGAATTTCCGAGCAAATTTTCAACAAATTACAAGCAAAATACCAATAAATTATCAACAAGTAAACTGATAAATAGTCAATATTTGATGGATGGAGTAGTATGTAAGCGAGTTTATAATAACGTTTTTAGCTTATTTTAATTTTTGACTGGAAAACCCCTGTCCTTTTTTAGCTTACGGTTTTTTAGCTTATTTTTTAAATTTGACAGAAAAATCTCTGTCCTTTTTTAGATTACGGTTATTTTAAATTTGTCAGAGATTTTTTCGTGATTATAAAATAAAATTGATATTTAAAGATTAGAAAAAGAATAATTATAGAGATTAATTATGGATAAATTAAATGTTCATCAATTAAAGAAAATACTCAAGGAAAATGGTGTTAGAAACACCAACCCAATGGTTAGATCTGAACTTATTGAGGCTTTGAATAATATTCCGGGTTTAAGAATTAACGTGTCAGAAATACTTACTGATAGACAATTAAAATCAGTAGCAAGAGATTTTGGCATTGAAGATTATAAAAGTATGAACAGAAATCAACTCAATGAAGTTTTAGGTAATAGACCAGAACTTATAATTGAAACTCCGTCAATTAAAACGCATGAAACAGAAGAGGAAAGAAATTATGAAAAAGAAGGTGCAAAATCTAAAAGGAAAAAAAGGTCAATTAAAACGAATGAAACAGAAGAGAAAAATATGGAAAGAAATTATGAAAAAGAAGGTGCAAAACCTAAAAGGAAAAGAAAACTTGCACCTACTTTTATAAAACCCAAAAAACGATTAAAACAAAATTTTAATTGGGGAAATTATTCATTTAGGGTAATGGATAAAGACGATTTTTTCAGAAAGCTTGAAGAATTAACAAATGAAAACATCATAAAAATTAATAATAATAGGAAAATTAAAACAAAAAGAAAGGTAATTATATCTGATAGTGTGAGAGATGAATTGGAGGAAAAAACTAAAAAGAAAAGAACAATAGTTCTTAAAATATTTTCAATAAATCCAAATGAAGATGACCCTCCAATTCGTAATACCGAAGAAATAAATGGAAATATCATTAGATTTAGGAGGAATCTAAATAATGATTTGACAGAAATAATTTATAATGAGTTGGAACCTCAAATAGAAATGGGGGCAAGAATTGTTTTTAGTTTTACTGCTTTGATTCAAAGAGGAAATGGGGAAATAGCTTATCATGTTCACACATTTAGAAGTGGAGGAACTTTTAATTCCCTTTCAGAAATAAAAGATTATATAGAAAGGTGTGAGGGTGAGAGATTGGGTTTAGAAGGAGCCGCTTGGAGTAGGGCATATTTACCCCCTGAAAAGAAAATTAATAAACCAGGTGTTCATGAGGGCGGGGTTGAGTTTAGAGAAGTACAAATAAAAGTTATTAACACTAGACAACCTTTAGTTGGGTGTGGAAGATTACCTGATGAATTACGAAAGAAAAGATGTATTTACTCCGTAGATGATAAAGACGATAATCTATGTGTATGGAGGTGTTTAGCTATTCTCATTAATATTATTGCTAGTAAACAAAATCCTGAAAAACGCATAGAGAAACAAGCTCTAAATTTAGCTAAAACTTTTTATGGTAACAAAAAACTAAAAAAAGAAGATGTTAGATCAACAAAATTAGTTGATTTTGAGAAAATTTCAAAAGTTTTTTCCATAAATATCCGGGCTTACGAGCAGAAAGATATAACAAATTTTAAAGTTTGGAAACTGGTGTTTGGAAAAAACAATTTCAAAGACAATTTACCAACTTTAAATTTAGGTCTTTATAATAATCATGGTTTTTTCATTAAAAATCTTAACCTTCTTGCTCAAAACTGGGTATGTCAAGGATGTAAACAAAAATTTACCAGACACGAAGATTTAAAAAGGCATTTTACTAATGAAACATGCTCAGGAGGAAAGACAAAAATATTATGCACGGGAGAAAAGATAAAACACATAAGGAATGAATCTGATAATGTTTTTTATGGGGGTAAAATTCAATTTAGTTATAAAGCGTGTAGGTGGATAGAAAACCAATCTAAAATTATAGGTAAACATATTCATCATGGGCTTTGTGGTCATGGTGGTGAAAGGTGTTATAGGGATGAAGGAGGGAATGAGATTTTGTTTGATGGATACGAACCTGAGACAAATACTGTTTTTGAGTTTCATGGTTGTAAATGGCATGGGTGTCCGTGTTCAACAAACGACAAAATTAAATATAATGAAACTATTGAAAGAGAAAAGATAATAAAAAGCTTGGGTTATAATCTAGTATCGGTTTGGGAGTGTGAAAATCCTGAATTACCCAAAATATGGTTCAAAAAGAAATTTTTTCCATATCCATATAATATTATTTTCGATTTTGAGTCAATATTACAAAAAGAAGATAAACATATTACTGATGATTTAATTTTTACAAATATACACACTCCAGTTAGTGTTGCAATAATCGATAATTTAACACACAAACGCGTTTTTCTTTACAACCAAAATCCTGATGAGCTTATAAAAGAATTCGTTGAAAAATTGGAGGAAATAAGAAAAATCATAGTTGAAAAAGTTAAAGAAGAATATCCGCTACCTGATCAAGATTCTTTACAAAAACATGTTTTAGAAAAATATGAAGAATGGTGTAATCAAGTACCTGTTTTTGGGTTTAATAGTGGAAAATATGATATTAATTTGATTAAAAGACATTTTATAAAATACATGACCAATCAAACTAAGGAGATTTTTATTGCAAAGAAAGATAATAAGTATATGTTTTTATCAACATCTAATTTTAAATTTTTGGATGTAATGTCTTACCTTGCACCTGGACTTTCTTTTGATAAGTGGTGTAAAGCAAATAATTGTGAAGCAAAAAAACTTGTACTTCCGTATGAATTTTTGGATAGTTATGATAAGCTTTCTCATGTTGGACCAGTGAAACATGAAGATTTTTACTCTAGTTTGAAAAAGAAAAACATTTCCAAAGAAGAATATGAAGAATATTTGTTTGAATTCAAAAAGAGGGGCTGTGTTACAATGTTAGACTGGTTGAAAGAGTATAATTTAAACGATGTTATACCTTTTTTAGAAGCTCTTGAAAAAACAAGGCGTTTATATTATCCAGACGAAATAGATATATTAAAAGACGCAGTTTCTATCCCAGGAGTCTCAATGCGGTATGTTCTAAATAAATATCAAAAAATGAAAAAGAAAAGTGATCCAGAATTATTCGCTCCTGGGGAATACTGTATTCATAGTTGTTGTAATAACAAGATTTGCAAAAAATGCTACAAAATAAAGAAAGATTGTAAAATATGCGATAAAAATAAGATTTATAAATTATTGAAAACGGGGATGGTTGGAGGGCCTAGTATTATATTTACGCGATATTCAGAAAAAGATCAAACAAAGATTCGCCCCCATAAATATAAATTTCCTAAAAACTGTGATCGAATTGCTGGTTATGACGCAAATGGTTTATATTTATATTGTGCAGGGCAAGAAATGCCATGCGGAAAAGAAGAATGCATTGAGGTTGAAAATCCATCAGATCCTAAATTTATTAAGAAAATTTGCAAAGATATTCTTGATGGTAACCTTTTCGGATTTTGTCAAGTTGATATCCATGCCCCCGTTCGCCTAAAAGAAAAGTTTGAAGAGTTTTCACCGTTATTTATTGTAGATGCTGTTCCTGAAGATTTGGTACCAGATCACATGAAAGAATATCAAAAATCGACAGGAAGAAAACATCTAAAAAATAATAAAAAATTGCTTGGTGTTACCAAGGCAAAAAAGATATTGTTATATACACCTATATTAAAATGGTATCTTAATCATGGTTTGGAGATTACCACCATTCATAATATTTTAAAGTATGAATCGGGAAGGCCCTTTGAATGGTTCCCAAAAGAGGTTTCAAACGCTCGAAGAGATGGTGATATAGAGGTTATGTTGGAAAAATTAAGTAAAGCTTTTGAAGAAAAAAAGATTGATGATGTAGTAAAAATTACTAATGAATTAAAACAATTCCCTGATATTTTTAAAATTATTGAAGATAACAAAGACATTAAAGTATTGATTGAAAAACTAAAACCAAAGTATAAAGGCTGTAAAGAACTAGCCGACACTAATAAACTGAAAGGGAATTCATTTTATGGAAAAATGATAGAAGATAAAGAAAAACATAAGAACACAAGGTATACTCAGGATGAGGAAGAGGTTGAAAAAGCCTTAAGATCTGCTTTCTTTGAAGATCTTACAGAAATAAATGACACATATGAAATAGTAAAACGAAAAAGATTAATAAAAATAGACAGACCCTATCAATGCGGCATAGCGGTATATCAGCTAGCAAAATTAAGAATGTTGGAATTTTATTACGATTTTCTAGATAAATATGTAGATAGAAAGGATTTTGAGTTGATACAAATGGATACAGATTCTATGTACATGGCAATTTCAGATGAAAATTTGGATGATATTATAAAACCTGAAATGAGAAAAGAATACTTTAATGGTGGAAAAGAAAAATTCCTATCAACTTCTAAATATCATGACAAGACTCCGGGTTTGTTCAAAAAAGAGTTTGATGGTATACGAATGATTGCACTTTCTTCAAAATGTTATTATGCGGAGGATGAGAAAGGAAAAGCAAAGTATAGTGCTAAAGGCACAATTCATAGTCAAAACGAAATAAACTGGAATGGTTACTGGGCTGCTTTAAAGGGGGCAAATGATATGGCACAAAATACAGGATTTAGAGTTAATGATAATCAAATTGTGACATATACACAAAATAAAAAAGCATTTAATGGATATTATGATAAAAGACGGGTTTATGAGGATGGAATTCACACAAAACCATTATATTAGATTATTTCAAAACAGAATTAGGGGGTAACTCTGTATCATAAGGAATAACCTGTAATTCTTCCCTTACAAAACCCCGTCTTGGGCCATCTTGTAAAAAGTATAAAATAGGCTGATTAGGAGAAATTCTACTTCCAGAAATATAATAAACTTTTATACTCCAAATAGGATCTGTGGCTCTTCTTCTTTCACCACCTTCAAGTTCACCCGGAGATAATAAATATCTAACCATAACATCAATTGGTAGTCTCACCTCATCAAGCCCCACCACACGTTTATAATTTTTAGTTTCAATATCAACCTCTTTCATTTTTATAGCCTCATCAGGCTCTTTACCGGTTATTCTTGTTTTTTTATTATTCAAAGTTTTTAGAATAGCTGGTAATCTTTTCACCCATACTCTAGATCGCCCATCACTAATCATTTCCTGCGCATATTGATGACTAAATAATCTTTCACCCAATATTCTGTTTGCATTTTCTACAAATGTTTGGGCTCTATGATTACCAGCTTCACTTCTTTGTATTCTTACATTATGATAATTCATGAGTTTACTAACTTCACCCATAAATTCTTTTCCAGGATCAACCATTAATGTTTTAGGGTATTTCAATCTTCTAGAATATATTTTTGTAAAAGCTTTTGATATCTCTCGACTTTCTTTTGAGGTTAATGGCTCCGCATCTTTATATCTCGAGGCGATATCAACCACAACTAACGCATATTTATATGTTTTTCTTCCAACTCTATCATGCGGTAAAAATAATAAATCTGCTTGGTGAATCTGATTTGGTTTATTCACAGTCCAATGCGGTCTAGGTATATACTTTGGAGCTGGAAGATAGATTTGCCATATTGCTTGTTTTTGCAACCATTGTTTTGCCTCATTTTCACTTACTTTCGCCTTCTCAGCTAATTTAGGAATCGCGGAATATCCTTTCCAATACCCCTTAGCCGAATAATATATTTTTGACATCATTTTAAAAATTAACAAAGTATTTTATAAATTAAAAATGGTGGAGGAAGAAAAAACAAAATTTAGCGAATATCAAATTAATCTTATGAAAAAAATTATTAGAAAAAAAATTCTATATATGGAAGATGGTGATAAAATTTTTAATATTATGATTTTAATCCCCGAGGCTAGAGAAGTTTTATTAAAACATATTGAAAAATTAAAGACAAAGGGGTTTAAAGGTTAGCCAAAGTATCTTATAAATCAAGTATGACGTCTGAAAAAATTAATCCAAACAGAATTCCAAAAGAACCATTTGGTTTGAAGGCAGAATCAACATTAAATAGAATTACTCTAAATCCATCATCAGCCAGCCCTGGCGAAACATTATACATAAATATTCCAAAACTTTCTGAGAATTTGGTGATTGTACCTGGAAGCGTATCTCTTTTGTTTGATTTAGAGGTTGGGGGTCATGCAAATAATACATTTGTTAATAATTTGGCCTCTAATCTTGTTTCCAGATTAAAAGTTCTTTTTGGAGGTGAAACATTGCAGGACACTCAAAGATATGATCTATTTCAAACATATCATGATTTATTCTTAACAAAAGAAGATAGAAAAGATAGATTAAAACAAGGTATTTCTTCTCCAAATATGAGAAAACTTAGAACAAATGCGGGTGATAAGGATGATTCAGATGCAAAAGAATTGGCTCTTGCTGTAGTTCATAATACAAAGTATAGAATACCAATAAATTATCCCATTTTAAAAGATCACGGAGTTTTTTATCCAAAAGCATTAGAAAATCATTTAATATTTGAGATTACATTAGCCCCAGTTTCTGATATTGTTGTTTATTCTGATACAACTAAAACACCATCATATTCACTCAAAAATTTAGAGTTAGAATATTCATCAATTTCAAGCGAATATTTAGCTAGAGAAGCCCAATCAACTTATCAAATAGGTAAAGGATTCTTTTATGAAAATGTTACTTTACACAAAACTTTTACATTTTCAACTGGAGCTGATGAAGTTATTAATCAACATGTTAATTTACCTAGAAGATCAATGAGTGGGATATTATTTTTGTTTATTGCTCCATATGCCGGTGGTGCAAGAGATTCAGAAAATTTTTTTTACCCCGGAATAACTTCTGTTAATATTGATGTTGATGGTGTGCCAAATAGAATATACTCTAAAGGTATGATTATATCAGATCTTTGGGAATCTGTGAAAAAACGATTCCCCAAAATAGTAGAGTATAATTTAAAAGAAGGGGATTTTTATACAAATAAGTTTGCCCTTTGGCTTGATACTAGAACTCACCCCGATAATGATATTCATGGTGGAGGACTAGCTCTAAATAATACACATGATGGAGTAAAAATAGAAATTAAAAGGGAAAAAAGTGGCTCATCAAGCTCAGTAGTAATAACTTGTCATATGTTTGTTGTAGCCGATGCAATGATGGAAATAATGAATTCAAGTTTGAGATCAATTAAGTACTGACCGTCTAAAAACAGAATGTTATGATACAAAAATTATGGAAGATTTACGAGATAAAATACCATTTCATTGTATTATAACAGGACCAACAAATTGTGGAAAAACAAAGTACCTAATTGAACAGCTCCGCGGCCCATTCCGAAAAGTTTTTGAATATATTGTTTTAATTTGCCCAACTTATTCTAAAAATAAAACATATCATAATTTTGCTCGTGGGGACAAGAGATTCTTTGTATTATCACCCGATGCAAGTAATGTAGATGAGATTAATGAATTGTTAAATGATTGTCAAACTTTATTCTCTGGACTCAATACATTAATAATTTTAGATGATTGCGCTGTATCCACTGATTTGAAGAAAAGATCTAATAAATTTATAGATTTAGCATTCTCTGGCAGACATCACGGATTATCAATGTGGGTTCTAACCCAGCAATTAACATCAATAGCAAAACCATTCCGGGAAAATGTGGCTTGCGTTGTTACTTTTCATAATCCGTCGCAGAAAGGTATGAAAATGTTTTTTGAAGATTATGGCGGTGATTTGGATTATGAATTGGGTAAAAAGTTTGTTCAACTACTGAAAACCGAAAAATATTCTAGACTATGTTTGAGTTTGCGATATCCATTTAATTGTTATTTAGAGATTCCCGAAGTGATTTAAAAAAGATGACAAACGTTGAAGATTACATTGAAGAAAAGACAGATGATCTATCTCAGGGAAAAGATAATGAACTTGAAATAAAACAAGAATCACTAGCCATTCTCGCAGTGCTTGGGACAACAAAGGAATATTTGGGGGTTGATATGAGCCTGGGTGATGTAAAAAAATTATCAGTAAGCGATGTAGAAAAATATTTTAATCGTTACCAAGCGGTAATGGGTAAGAAAATTAGTGGTGGGGTGGTAGATTCATCCCTTCAATTAATTTCTAAAATTATTTCATATTTAGTTCCTTTGGATGATATTGATGCACTTTGTAAGGATTTGAAGAATGATGATTTGGTTAATCGTGAATTAACAAACATTGTGGGGTTATTAGCATTAAAATCGGGGAGACTGGCTGCACTTGCTAGCGGATTATTTCAAGTAGCTAAACACGTTAAATTCAACAAAAATCAACAATTTTCAGTAAATTCTTACAAAACTGATCAGGAAACTAATCAATCTTCTGAAGGTGTTGATACAGTATATTAAACAGATCTAAAAACTTATTTACAGCATCTAAATAACAATGTCTGAACAATCTGAAGTTGAACAAATTACAGCAGACCCCAAACCTGAAAATAAAGATTCGAAAAAGAGGGAGAAAGATCCTAAAAAAGTAGCGGCTGGTAAAAAATTAGCTGAATATAATAAAAAAGCAAAAGAAGCATTAGCTAGGGAAATGAAACGTGAAAATACAGAAAGAGATTATAATCAAGAAAAGACAAATAATGAATATAAATCATGGCTACCAGAGTTATCTTTTACTACTGTTTTATCTGTTGTTGGATTGGGGTTTACAGCATTTGATCTTTTTATGAGATATCGGGATGAATATAAAAATAGGATACCCGATTTATCTCAAGTTCCAACACAACCTTTTCAAGCACCGCCCATAAAGATTCATAATCCACAACCAAAAATTGGAATGATGTAATTATAAATTATTTTTTACTACATAAAGCCATTTAAAAGTTTCTTAATGATGTAGTAAAAAAATGTCAAACGAAAACAAACTTGTGAAAACTGTAACTGATTCAGCGGTACTTATCGGATTAGGGGCCGGAGTTGGATATGTAGCTAAAAAGGTAATGAAAGAATCATTTTTGAATGACCCATCCTCAAGTATTACAAATTATGCAAAATGGGTGGCTGTATTATCCGGAAGTATGTATCTAAAAACTTATTTAGAGGATCAAAAGATTTTACCAAAATAAAATGGCAGCAATAGCGATGATGATTGGTGGGGCTATATTGAATGCAACAGCATTTGTTGGCGGAAATTATCTTGCAAAAAGTCTTTCAGGACATAATGTGGATGCAGAAAAAATACGACACGATAAAGCATTAGAAAAATACCAAAAAGATTATGCAGAATATCAGGAAAAAAGACAAAAAATGATTGATTGGAAAATGAAGAAAAAAGATGAAAAATATCAAGCATCAAAAAATATTTCGACCACAAACCAAGCTTTTGAATTGTATGCCCAAATGCAAGAGCCAAAATTCTCTGATTATTACAAACCAAGCGATGAACAAAAAACAGGAGAAATGGTATATGTTGGAGCTGGAATGTTAGGTTTAGGTTACGCGGTAAGTAAAATATTTTAAATTATTATTTGTTATGTAACCAGTAATTTGGTTATATAACATAAGTATATTTATTATAGTTTACATGAGACTCTCAACATCAGAATCTTCATCCATTTCTTCAGCAGCAGATTTACTATCTGAAATAGTTAAGTTTCTAAATTTGGTTAATCTTTTCATTTCTTTGTTTGTTTCTATAACTGCTTCATAAAGTTTTACTTGAAGGGCAATACAAGAACCACCAATAAATATTGATTCAATTTTTATTACACCTTCTTCAACTCGACAACCTTTATTTAATAATTTTAATGGATCAATTAACTTATCATTTTTAGAGTTATAAAATTTGGTTAAAATTTGGTCTTGTTTTTTATCCCAAATTAATTTTGCATATAAAGTTGGACCTCTATCTGGAACTCTAGTCATTGAAGATTTTTCCATCTTCCAATATAGAGGATTTAAACCTCCTTTTTGTTTTTCAAGCTCATTTCTTTCCAACTCAAATTTACCAATTTTTTCTCTATTAATAAGCAAATGATCAATGCAATTGTCAACTATGTCATTGAATAAATCAATCCATTTTTCTTCTTCGGGTGTTGGACTGCTTCCACTCCATAAACATAATGGAAACACATATCCTGAAATTGCACCCGTTTGTTGGTTTGTGTTTGTAGAAACACCAAAAGAATATAAATTACCGGTTGGAATAACAAGTTCTCCTTCTGTTCCATCATCATTTTTTGTAAAAATTTTAATTCTTTTAAATTCAACCTTTGGTTTTGTTCCAGGAATTTCGCCAACAATTGGTTTAGAAAAAATCATGCTTACTCTAGGAATATAACTATTAACATCTATTAATTGTGTAGTTTCGTTCATCATTTTATTTTTATATATATTTTTTTAATCTTTAAATCAAATTTTACTTTTGTTTTTCAACTCTAAGGGGTCTAAAGATTTATTACTGATGATTAAAAAATTATGGCAGAAGAAATGGAATTAGAAGATTTGTCAAAAGGAACTGATGATGATTATGATTGGGATGATACAACTTTCCAAACCCCAAACACATCTACATCTGTTGATCAAGACTATCTTGGTTACGACGAATATATGGAAGAAAGAAAACGACTTCAATGGGAAATAAAAGATGAAGAGAAAAAAACACCAAATATTGAAGAAAGAGATGAGAAATATGACAGAAGGCGAGAAGCGGGTCAGGAACTTAAACGATATTTACCAACTTTCAATCCTAATGATGCGACATTTAATGTAACATATGGAGAAGATGGTAGTATATTAGCAGAATTTAGTAATAGGAAGGGTTCTGCACCTCATGTCATACTTACTAAAGATAAAATTCTTATGCTTGAAGATTTACCAAAAACAATGAGAAAAGCTCTAGGTGCTGATTATGAAACAATGCTGGAAAAATATAATAATACCGCGTCAGAATTGAGAAAATCCATTGAGAAAAATAAGGAATTAGATAATGCATTGGAAGGGTTGGATGCTGCCTCAAAAACACACCCACAAGAAATTGCTCAATATGAAGAAAGAGTAAGAAGGCTTACTTTAGTAATTGAAAGCCAAAAAGCAGAAAAAGAAAAAATGGAAAGAGACTCTTCTGAAGGTAAAAGACTTTTTGATAAAACCGCTAAACAGAATATAGAGTTAAAAATACAACAAGATAAAATTTTGGAAGAACTAAAATTATGCAAAGAAGAAATAGACAAATATAAGAAGGGCGAATCAAATTTAACAAAGTTAGAACAAATCAATGAGCGATTAAAATCTGAGGTTGAAAAATTAAGAGAACAGATTAGAAATAAAACAATTTCAGACAAAGAACAATTATCAGTTATTGATGGGAGAAAAGATGAAATACTTAAAAATTTACCATTAAGAGAGCGGATAAAGTATATATTCAAAAATATGGTTTTACAGTTTTTGCTGTTCTAAGTGCAGTAGGTGTCATTATTGGGGTTATAGTTTCTAATCTTTCAAAGGGTTTATCAACATTAGGCAGGGGGGTTGGTAATGGTTTGAAAACTCTTGGTAAAAAACTGGGTGAAATATTGCCAGGAATGGTTGGAGCAATAGTTAGCTTTCTTTTCAAAACAGCCGGTCAAGTTATTGGATTTTTAGGTGAAAATGCCTGGCTTTTGATAATGGCTGTGGTTTTATATTTTGTGGAAAGTATAAAAAAGAAGAGAAAGTAGGTCTAAAGATATCATGTTGAGTAGTAAAATACAATATGGATGAATACAATAGAATTTACCCTGTATTGCCTAATAATCCAGATCCTATTAATTTCAGACTACAAAAATCAAGCGAAGTATTACAAAATCTTGAGAAAGAAATTAAACATTACGAAGAAGTAAGGAAAAAATATAATAGAGCTAGAGGAATATGTACAAAAATTAGTGTTTCTGGTGGTTTGATTTCAGTTATCCTATCAGCAAGCGGTTTAGGAACTTCTCTCACGGGTTTTGGTGCTATTGTTGGTGTGCCTTTGGGGGTTGTTGGTGGTTTTTTTGGTGGGTTGTCGGTTGGATTTGGTTTTGCTTCTAAAAGACTTTCTGGTAAAGTTAGTAAACATGAACAAACCGCCGCAATTGCAAAATCAAAATTAAACACAATTAACGATTTAGTTTCAAAAGCTTTGAAAGATAATGCTATATCCGATCAAGAATTTTCTATAATTTTGGCAGAGTTGGAAAAGTTTCAAAAACTAAAACTTGAAATAAGACAAAAATTTAGGAAAACAGAAAAAAACTTGGATATGTCTGTGATAAGGAGGGAAGCGCGCGAATATCTATTAAAAGAACTTACCGAAGGGAAAGGACATTAAAAATTTCATATGAAAGAACTGATGTTGGTTGTAATTGTTTTGCGGGTATTAGAAGAGAGGTTAATTGAATTTACATCTTATTCTTAAAAGGTCTAAAGATCACATTATTTGAAACACAAAGAATAAGATGTTATTGGATGATTTCAAAAATCGTTACCCAAACGTGAACCTCAATAAATTTGCATTTGTAAATGATTCATATGGTGGATATATTAAATGGAAAGTTAATGGAATGACTGTAATGTCTTATGATGATCCTTCTGGAAAAACCTGGACCGATGATCTTACTTCTAATTTGAAAACATTATTATGGAAAGATTTAGGGTTAGAAAATAGTTCCTTTCCAGAAAGTTTATCATCTACAAAAAACACATATCCAATACCCGGTATTAAATTCGATGAATCTACAAAAAATGTAACAAAAATGTTAACTATTTTAAATATATATGTTTCAGATAAAGATAACTTCATTTCTCCCATGAAAAATGTATTTAAAAATCAGACTGTAGGACTTACTAGTGGTAAAGAAGCTAGAGCTTGGTTGAATAAACCAAATATTAATCACTGGCCTCAGCAATTAAACATGGCGGTTTGGTGCGCAACATCTGGATGCGGTGTAAGTTTAAATGATAGTTTAAATTACCCAAAAGTTATTAGAAGTTTTTTTATATTTCACATTTACTTTACAATAAGAAGAATATTATATGAATTATCTGTACCATTACCCGGCGAACAAACTTTTTCTTTAAAAAATAATCCATACAACAAAAATGCTTATAATCGTTTATGCGCAGAATTTGGTTTAAGCAATAATCAAGATTATAAGGGATTAAATAAACCTTTAGCTGATTTTAGATGGAAAGGGGGTGCAAATCACGGTGTTGGAGATGTATTCATTGATTATGGAAAAGGATATGTACCACCCGGAAGTGTTCCCGGAAGCGCTAGTGGGCAAGCGATAGGTGGTGGAAATCAAGATGTCAGAATTATAAGGAGCTACGATCCTGATGCAAATATTTGGCCAAGCAGTTCAAATAGATTTTCCGATGATGGTGGTAAAAAAATAGATGGGAATTTAATATCTATGCTTCGAAATGATTATTTTGTTGATTTTCAATATGCATGGTTTATACCAGAATCTGGATATGGATTAACAAATGCTGGATTAGGAAGAATAAATAGATCGATTGAAGCTTTTGTTTATTGCGTTTTGGGAGCCCAAGTTAATACTAGGAATTCAATTATTGGTAATGGTGGAAGAGCATTTGAAACCCAGCAAGAATTTATAGATTTATTTGAAAGCTCTGTGATTGAAAATGATATCGCAAATTCAAATCAAAGATATCAAATGGCGGTTCAAGAATCAAAAGTACGACTTGATTTGGCTATAGCTCCTGATGTTTTGTTGATGCCAAGCAATTTAATTATAAATACAGAAAGCGTTATTGGATACAATAATAATCTGAAAATAGCAACAGAAGATATGAAATTTGGGGTAAATAATTCAATAAATGTTGGAACAAAAAATGTTGGAATAACCCATAGTTTGGGGACATCAAAGGTTTTATTAAATACCAATCCTCAACCAAGAAAACCTAAATTAAACAATAACGATGAATCAGACAAAAAAGATAAAGTTAGTAATATAGAAACATCTTCTCATCAAAATACTCTTGTTGTTTTAATATTTGCTGGAGGATTATTATCTTGGTTTTTATTTCGATAAAAATTAATCTAAACATATACCTTCTAAATGAAAAATGTTTAGCATTACAATGTATAATTCAGAAACTAGGGTTTATTTAGACCCTCCAATGGGATACGTTAGTGAATTACAACTTTTAGATTGTAATATTAAAACAAAAAGACCAATAACTTTAAAGAATCAAGAAAAAATAACTGATGAACAAGGTAAGCCTTTAGTAATATTTAATCCAGGAACATATTCCATAAATGATATAAAAATATTAATTGAGCTAAGTGAAAAGGGTAAAAATATAACAATGATTATCGGAGATAATTTTGCTTACATAATCAACAATAAAACAATTAACATTAAATTTACCCAGGGTTTGCAAAATTCTTTAGGGGTGGGAGAGATTTTATTTAAAATAAGTCAAATAGATATAACTATAAAAGAACCTTTGAGACTTTTATGCAGTATAGTTGATAATAGAATGTCATACACGAATAAAGGTAAAAATGGAGGTCTTGTAAAAATACAACCATCCCAATTACTAGCAAACATTCCATCAAAAGATTATCCATCTATTCCAATTAGAAAATATGATAACATGATTAATCACTTTGATTTAACCATTTTAGACTCTGATTGGAAAAAGTTTGATCTAAAAGGAGAATCTGTAACTTTTAGTTTAAGATTTAAATAAATTTTTGTTATGTAACCATTTATTTGGTTATATAACATCAATCTTCTTCACCAAATACCTCTTTTTTCAAATACCTTAACTCTTCAAAATCAATACACCAATCTAAATATCTAGATGGGTGCCATGCTATAGACATTAATTCGTCATATAATTTTTTATAAAATTTATGTTTATGTTTCAACTTATCAGCATTTACATTTATAGAAACCCAAATTGAATCAATAATAAAATTATTAATATTATATTTCATCTTATCATCTTTTTCTCTATTAGCATAATATATTAAATCACTAACAAACTCATTATTAGATATACCATCTAAATATAAACCCATTATACCAAAAATAGAAAAATAAAAATACTCTTCATTATCATCATGCAAAATTCCAAATTCAACCACCTCGGAATCTTCATCATACCCAAAATCGTTATAATATTCATAACGTTCATAATTTTCATCAATAAAACCTCTAATATTTGAAATATGTTTTAATAAATCTTCCTTTATTAAATCTAAAAAATCATTAACACCAAGTTTTTTTTCATTATAATATTCAAAAATCATAGAAGTTTTTCCATATTTTACTATTATTTTCATTTTATTTACAATTTTTTTCTAATCCTTAAAATCATAAATTAATTTTATACGACATTCCTTACAAGAGGCTTTTTGTTTCATGTGTTCGCATATTTGTGATCCTCCACATTCTTTACATTGTTGTTTTTGTTTATTATGTATGCATATTTGTGATCCGCCACATTCTTTACACTTTTGTTTTTGCTTATTATGCATACAATACATTGATCCTTTACATTCTTTACAAGCATACTTAATTCTATCATGTTCACATATTTGTGATCCACCGCATTCTTTGCAAAAATATTTAATTTTTCCATGAATACAAATATAATCGCTAGTAGTAATAGTAACTTTTTCAATTAAATCAATAATCTCCCCCTCTTTATATTTTTTAAACTCACCAATTAAATCCATTCTACCCATTTTTGATCTTCCTTTAATTTTTAACTCTCTTGCAATTCTTTTTAGTTGATACAAACATAAATTATTTAATTGATCCATAATTACCCTCTATAATTATTCTTTTTCTAATCTTTAAATATCAATTTTATTTTATAATCACGAAAAAATCTCTGACAAATTTAAAATAACCGTAATCTAAAAAAGGACAGAGATTTTTCTGTCAAATTTAAAAAATAAGCTAAAAAACCGTAAGCTAAAAAAGGACAGGGGTTTTCCAGTCAAAAATTAAAATAAGCTAAAAACGTTATTATAAACTCGCTTACATACTACTGATGGTAATGATTCCCCTTGGATTTCCATTAATGCATT
Organism: Ricordea florida; assembly: GCA_949710005.1. Classification (NCBI taxonomy): domain Eukaryota; kingdom Metazoa; phylum Cnidaria; class Anthozoa; order Corallimorpharia; family Ricordeidae; genus Ricordea; species Ricordea florida. Next base: position 16,497,546 of record OX453287.1, read on the forward strand.
CGCTGTTGTGGACCGAGTGGGTAGATACTGGAGGAGGATTACATCGGATTCAACCAAACTAAAGTGCTGATCTGGTGGGTTAAGGGTCAGTCCACGTTCACCAAATCTCATGATCCCCCTTTCTAAGCGTTCGTCATGTTCCTGCTAATCCTTACCATGGACTATTATGTCATCTGATATGTTCTCTTGTCCATCGATGCCGGCGAGTGGTGTCTGAATCTCATGCTGGTATTGTTCCGAGGCTGAATTGACCCCGAACAACAGTGTCTTATACCGGAATAATCCACAGTGTGTCACGAACGTTGTAATTTCCCTCGAATTTGGCATCAACTCTAGTTGATGGTAGCCTCACTTTAAGTCGAGCTTGCTAAATACCTTCCTACTGTTCATGCTCTGTAATATCTCGTAGACTGTCGGGATCGGATGTCGCTCTCTTAGTATTGCCTCATTCGCCCTGCGCATATCTATGCAGAGATGGATGTCCCCTCCTGACTTAGGAACGACAACCACTGGATTAACCCATGTGGTGGACCCATGCGCCGGCTCTATGATGTCCAGGTCGGTGAGTTCTTGAATCTTTTCCTTCACCTTTGATCTCAGGGCAAATGGTGTCCTCCGTATTGGTTCACATTCAGGTCGATGTGGAGTTGAACTGTCTGGTTTTTCAACTTTCCTATGCCACTGAAGACCTCTGGGTATTTCTCTCGCAGAATCTCACCAGTCTTCCTTGAGTCTGTATTTACTGCAGCGACATCTACCCCTATCTTCAGCACTCCAAGTTCTGTCGCAGTGTCCCTACCTAGAAGGGGATCTCCCTTGGCATTGATCACGCAGAACTCAGCATTGACAGTATTCCATCCTGCAGAGGGCTCACAGGAAAATGTCCCTATCACATCAAGGGCTGTCTGAGATGCATATGCTTAGAGTTTTCTGCCTGAGCAGGCTGACTTGCACTTTATTTTGTTCCTCTTCAGCCGCTCCCAAGTTTGTTTGTAAATGATGTTGGTGCTTGCTCCAGAGTCTATGATCATGTCCAGCCTAAATTTTCACTCTGTTTTGTTCTTCGGTGTTTCTGTATTCTTGTCGCCAGTGTTATGGACCGAGTGGGTAGATAACGGAGGAGGATTACATTGGATTCAACCAAACTTAAGTGAGCTTTATTCCGCCATCACAACTCGTGCTCCATAACAACAGTCAGGCCGTCCTCGCTAGGAATGAGGGGAACTGTGCCTAATACAATATATTCCCCACTAGAAACATGTAAGAACAGGATAAATTTGCCTTATGGGTTGATCTTAGGTCTCAATATGATAATATCCATGGATCAGGTTGGTCCTTGACTGATACGTATGATGTCGTCCGAATTATCATCTGTACAAATACTACCAGCCAGGGAAAATTAACATGCTATATGTTTCTAGTGGCGAATGCATTGATGGAAATCCAAGGGGAATCATTACCATCCATCAAATATTGACTATTTATCAGTTTACTTGTTGATAATCTATTTGTATTTTGCTTGTAATTTGTTTAAAATTTGCTAGGAAATTCTAATAAATGCTAGCAAATGCTAGGAATTGCCAGCAATTCTCAGATTCTACAGAAATTGGTCAATACTATTGGTCGATTGGTGGTCAGGGGCCTGTCCCATAGATTTTGATTGGGATTTTTGTCTATTTTGACTGATTTGAGTCTGATTTATATTTCGATTTTCCTCTGTATGATTAAGCATGATTTTGTTAGATTTTGTTGGACTTTCATTGGGTCCCACTTTTGGGAGTCTGATTTGATTTTTATCAGATTTTGATTTTGATCAGATTGATTTTGATGGGTTTTTACGGGATTTTGCTGATTTTGATTGATTTGAAAAGATTTTTGCTGATTTTGGTTGATTTATGTTTCAATTTTTTCCTGTTGTTTATGCAGCAGCCATGTTGTTCCAGAACCCGCAATTCTACACTACTTGGTTTGTATTTATTGCAAACCTAGATTACATTTGGGAGGAAAATGCAGCTTTTGACTGAAAAGAAAACATAAGAATATAAAGAAAAACATTTATAAAGTCTGGGATTAGTCAGAAACTGTCGTTTGATATAACAATCCAAGTAGTCAACCAAAGCTCTTCTCTACACAGGCTGGCCCAGTCAACAGCTAGTTGATCAGATCTGCGAACAGGGCTGTCACCTTGTTGCCAAGAGGCCAACAAATTTCCGTGGACCAAATGACCAGACTCACTTTTTTTGGAGATTATCCTTTTCAGCGGCAGAAAAGAGGCTTTTCCGTGAAGCAATCGGAGAAGCAACCACTTTTCACAAGCAAGTATTGCGTATCCTAAAGTGCTTGAGAGAAGACCTTCACATGCAGCCATTAAAGTCCTACCACCTGAGGACAATCCTGCTGTATGAGTGCGAGGCAAACCCAGCTCAAGGCCAGTGGCAAAGTAGCCATTTAGCTGCACGCTTTAGGGGTGCACTTGAAAGACTAGAGCACTGTTTGGCACAGAGAAACTGCCCACACTACTTCATTGCAAATCTCAATTTGTTTGAAGAGTTTAATCCGCAGAGGTGCCAAGAGTTACAAGGAATAGTTCATAATATCATGGACAGGCCAGATCTATATATTGTTCCATGATACAGATCAACACTTTTCAAGAAATTTGAAGTGATAATTTGTAGCAAAGTAGAACACATCCATCAAGGTGGGTATGTGTTAAAGGGAAATGCATCGCAATAAAATTTTACAGCATATAGCCAGCATGTGACACTGGAGGCTTTTTTTGACATTATTGAGTAGAAATACCAATAATAATAATAATTATTATTATTATTATTGTTATTACTGTTATTACATTAAAATGTAAGTAGACTAATTTAGGCTAGCAAAATGATGTATTATAAAGCAATATTCTTAGGGTTATCACATGTAGTGTGCCAAGAGTTTTCATTATGAATTCTGTTCAGCAAATAAAAGGTACAACTATTATTACGTTGGGGTGAATAACTTTCATATTATATTGTCTTTAAGATTTCACTTAAGTTAATTAGGGGGTTATTTCAACACCTGATCTAGCAATAAACTACTTGTTTGCGTGGTCCTTTCCAATCAAAGTAGAACCTGGTTGTAAATGTCTTTGGTATGTGAACATGTGGGTTAACTTTCCGCTTTGGGAAAACTTCCTTTGTTATCTGGCTCGTGGATACTCCCTCCTTTTTAACTCGTGAATATGATGAAAATATGATGAGTCACACAACAGTAAGCAAAACAGGTAAGCCTATTTTTCCAACATGTCTACTGCAACACAATCTAGTTCACTTCAAGGTAAATTCGGAAATCAATAGACAGAAAACTTTTCATTGTAACGGCTTGTGGTGTATTGTATATAATATAACGCTAAATACATTTTCTACATGACTTACTCGTTTCGAACCCTTTAACTCGTTGTCTTCCGCCCTTGGCAAAAGAGATCTCCCAAGACCTAAACCGGAAAAAAATTCGCAAAAAATTGCGTTACTTCCGATTGCCCCCAAATTTGGCATACAAGCAGTAAAGAGATTTAGCCAATCACAGACGGAGTTTCATGCCATAAACGCAGTGGTGTTGGTGTTATAAATTTTTGAACGAGGGAGTAAAATGGCGTCCGGTAGGTGAAGATCGCGAGATGAAACTTTCGATCTCGAAGAGGTTGTTAGGCGTATTTTAGACGAAGAAAGTAAGACTTTAGGGATGTCAAGTGACGAGGAAAGCGATTAGGATCACCAGCTGTACGATATGGACGACGATCAGAGGTGAGTGCTTTGTTGAAGTTTCATAAGACTCGCTTCGCATGTGCTCTGTATAAACAACGTTGTCTTCAAAATGTAGGAATTTGTCGTTTCGATCAGCCTTCTTGCGATCGAGACTTGTATTCTAGTTGAAATAGAAATGATGTCCAATTTTATATTTGTGTTCCTAAAGTTCGATTTATTGGGCCAGCGGTATACTTTTTTGTGGGTACTTCTTATATTTTGCTGTTTGCTCGATGGGACGCGTAAATGACGTGGGGACGCGAACATGATCGTGGTGACGCGAACTTTGCGTGGTTCACTTTGGCAACACAATTCTTTCGAATTTTTTGCTTAGCAACGCTACAATTATCTTTTTTTTAACGTAACTGTAGTGTTTGGTAAAAAAACCTTCCTATTTCTTTCTTTCTTTTATTTGTTGGCAAAGTTTGAAATATTTCATATATTTTTTTTCGAGCGTTAGCCCTTCGTCGGAGCTCCGACGAAGGGCTAACGCTCGAAACGTCAGCACCTCCCATTCACCTTACGGTGGTATAACTTACTTAACTAGAAATACGACTCCCGCAAAACCTCGCGAAGCTAATGTTTAAAGGAATCATAATAGTTTTTCCTATGAGGGATAAAACCTCAATTTATGTATTTACTTATTATTATTATCATTTTCACTTTTTGTACTTTCTCATTTCTTGTAATTATTATCATGATTATTATTATTGTATTAATTATAATCATTCGTATTACTGGTATTGATATTATTATTGTTATTTTTTATGTTTAACATAATATACTGTTATGGGGTGGGGGTGTATGTTCTAATCTGGAAAAAGGTATTTCACTTTTAAACGCAATATGTTCTTACTCCGAGGATGAGTTGAATGCTCCAATTATTTTTTGTTTATGATTTTTGGTTATAATTGCATGAGATTCATTGTAAGAAGAATCTTCTGATTAGATATTTTATTGTCTACTGCAGTCATTATTTCATTCCAGGGTAACCACAATTGAGAGCATTATGAATAGTGCATGTTTTAATTTGTGTACTCTTTTCAGTTGCAATGGTACCCCCAGTGGTAGATAGAAAAATTCCTCTTCCCTCAAAAAGAGATGCCGTATCAACAGAACTTTGAGATACAATGTCATAACCTAAAAAATTTGGAGGTAAAACAATTGCATTCTACAAAAACTTTGAACAAATGTTTGGTAATAGTGAGTGCCAATTGTATAGTATGTGGTTGTGCTATTTTTAGGTCATATCATAAAAACAATACATGTAAGAAAGAGTTATTGAAATCTTAATATGTTGAAAAAGATGGCTGCACTAGATACGCCTGTAAAAAATAATGTGAAAACAACATCAATCAGTCAAAAGTATATACCACATGAAAGTTTAATTGTGCTGTTACAGAAACAGGCAAAATATCCATACCCAACCAGAGAATAGTATATGATTTTGAATATATGAAAATTTCGATTATAAGAACTGCAGAAGAAAGATTTAATATAAGGATGGTATTTCATCGAAAAAGTCATGGTAGCTAGAGGTATTGAACTGTAACCAATGACATATAGTAATGAGAAGCACTATTATTATATTATTATTATCATTATCATTATTATTATTACTGGTATTGATATTAGTATTATTATTATTGTTATATTTTTTATGTTAAACATAATATATTGTTATGGGGTGGGATGCATATCCTAATCTTGGTAAAGGTATTGTTACTCTACTACTACAAACAATACAAAAATCTTCTTAATAGGCTTTCCATCAGAGGTGGTAGTAATCAAAACTGCTCTACACAATACATTTCTTCTTTAAAGCTTAGAATGTAGTGCAGTCATTTGTCTATAAAGTTAGTGTGGAAAATCATGATTGAAAGTATAGGGCATTTAGGAAACTTGAAACACTTGTTACTACATACAGCACACTTGCAATGAATATATGAGAACGATCATAAACATTTTGACATTACAAAATTTATTTTCTTCTTCACAAGGTTTTTCCACTGTAAAAGGTCAACTGTATGTTGCGGTTGTTATTAAATGTTGATATTTGACATCATAAAAATGAAGTAAACAGCAGAAAATAACAAGGTTAATATGTCTAATTTTGCAAATTAAGGCTTGTATTAACATTTCATTTATGGGAAAGGGGCAGGGGTTTTAGATAGCAATACTATCAGGGGGTCATGGAACTATAAAGGTAAAACTGACCCATTGTGAAAAGGCTATGAAACTTGTTGTATCAACGCAATATTATTGAAACTTTTCAATCAGAGAATACATATATATATATATATATATATATATATAGCAAAGAGAAATACTACTCAGAAGTCAGTAATAACATTTGCTTTATTTTCAAATGATCGCATTGATCACTGATAATATTGCAGAACCATCACTTTATAGTGACACTGGGTATATATTCTGTTGAAAATGTTTAACATAACTGCTAGATCAAGAAAATTTACAATATTTTCACTGTTGCAATGATATCAGATGACATCGTTATAAATGATTGCTATAACAACTGCAACTCTCTGTGTTGGGAATTACTTCAAAATGGAAACGCTATCGTTTTATTATGAAAAATACCTATTTACATTCTCTTGTAATCTGTTGGTCGTCTTCCGATTCCGTTTTTAGACTAATAGAATTATTTTCCAGAGCTATTTCCAATCGTTGAAGTCGTTCTTTCTCGGTTTCCCTTCTAAGTCGTTTTGCTAAAAATACTACGCCAATATATTTCGTTATGTAATCGTTCACTCATGTCCTGTATTTCTATCAATAACACATTCAAATTCAAAACTAACTTGATTGAATTCCTGGTCCTTTTCCCTGCTGTTTCGTTTGCCTTTTTCTGGAGCGAGCAGTTGCTGTCTTGGCTGCGATGTCTGTTGTTATTCTCCCTGCTGTCGTTTCTCTATCCCTGCTTTGAGTCGTGCTTTCCTTGTGTTGATTTTCACGGTATTCGAACTTACTCGGCGACGATCTCGAGCTAATCTTTCTTGAATATCTCGGAGATCACCTCGCTGGGATGTACATCCAAGACGAGTGAAATCGGTTTCCACAAAATTTACATTAAATTTACTTTCAAAAAGGCATCACCGAACTCCCAATGGCGGAAATTCAGCAGTTCTCAAGCACGCTACTATTGCCAGGTAACCTGGCCTGCGAACGGACACCTTTAAAATATAGATATATTTAGCAATTATTCCACGAAATCGAGTCGTATATGAGCTAATAGCCAACGAGGCGCGTAGCGCCGAGTTGGCTATAGCTCGTATACGACGAGATTGAGTGGAACTAGAAATACGACTCCCGCAAAACCCCGCGAAGCTAGTTTGTAAAGGACTCCTAATGGTTTTTCCTATGAGGTATAAGACCCCAATTTACGTATTTACTTATTATTATACTAGAAATACGACTCCCGCAAAAACCTCGCGAAGCTAGTTTTTGAAGAAGTCACAATGCTTTCATATTTTATTCTTTATTTTTTTTTATATTATATATTTTATTTTTTATATTAGCGTAATCCCCATTATTTTATTTCTTATGCTGTGTTTGGTACACAATTAGTGACACCTGGTGCAAATTACATGATCAGTATACCGCTCAACACAGTGCTTAAAAATTGACCTTCATTTAGCTCTTTCACTGCCACTGAGATTGCACCAGAGGGAATAGAAGTAAAATTATTTATTATCTTGACAGGGAATACAGAGTCGATGAAGTATCACAATAATATTCACTTAACACAAGTTGAAAATGATTGTAAATCTTTTGCAGGTGAAATCTTGAAGAGTTGATATGAATGCTTGTGTTTACCACGGTGTAAAAACCTGTGTTTTTTTTCTTATTTTTATTTTCTTAGTCTCTACTGCTTTGTCTTCTTTGTTGTACATCACTTTTGAACACAATATGTTCTTACACAGAGGATGAGCTGAACGCTCCAATTATTTTTTGTTTATGTTTTTTTGGTTATAATTGCATGAGATTCATTGTAAGAAGAATCTTCTGATTAGATATTTTATTGTCTACTGCAGTCATTATTTCATTCCCGGGTAACCACAATTGAGAGCATTATGAATAGTGCATGTTTTAATGTGTGTACTCTTTCCAGTTGCAATGGTACCCCCAGTGGTAGATAGAAAAATTCCTCTTCCCTCAAAAGAGATGCCATATCAACAAATTGGGGGTAAAACAATTGGATTCTACAAAAGCTTTGAATAAAGGTTTGGTAATAGTGAGTGCCCACTGTATAGTATGTGGTTGTGCTATTTTTAGGTCATATCATAAAAACAATACATGTAAGAAAGAGTTATTGAAATCTTAATATGTTCAAAAAGATTGCTGCACTACGTACTCCTGTAAAAAAATAATGTGAAATCAACATCAATCAGTCAAAAGTATACACCACATGAAAGTTTAATTGTGCTGTTACAGAAACAGGCAAAATATCCATACCCAACCATAGAATAGTACATTATTTTGAATATATGAAAATTTCTATTATAAAAACTGCAGAAGAAAGATTTAATATAAGGACGGTATTTCATCGAAAAAGTCATGGCAGCCAGAGGTATTGAACTGTAACCAATGACATATAGTAACAAGAAGAACTATCATTATATTATTATCATTATTATTATCATTACTATTATTATTACTGGTATTGATATTATTATTGTTATATTTTTTATGTTAAACATAATATATTTTTATGGGGTGGGATTCATGTCTTAATCTTGGTAAAGTTATTGTTACTCTACTACTAAAAGCAATACAAAAATCTTCTCAATAGGCTTTCCATCAGAGGTGGTAGTAATCAAAACAGCTCCAAACAATACCATTTCTTCTTAAAGGCTTAGAATCTAGTGCAGTCATTTGTCTAGAAAGTTTGTGTGGAAAATCATTATTGAAAGCATAGGGCATTTAGGAAACTTGAAACACTTGTTACTACATACAGCACACTTGCAATGAATATATGAGAAAGATCATAAACATTTTGGCATTACAAAATTTATTTTCTTCTTTATAAAGTTTTTCCAATGTAAAAAGTTTATTGCATGTTGTGGTGGTTATGAAATATTGATATTTGACATAAAAATAAAGTAAATGGCAGAAAGTAACAAAGTTAATATGTTATGTCTAACTTTGCAAATTAAGGCTTGAATTAACATTTCATTGGTGAAAAAAGGGCAGGGGTTCTAGATAGCAATATTATCAGATGGGGGGGGGGTCATTGCACTCTAAGGTAAAACTGACCCATTGTGAAAAGGCTATGAAACTTGTCTCTACACAATATTATTGAAACCTTTCAATCAGAGAATACATACATATATATATATATATATATATAGCAAAGAGAAATACTACTCAGAATTCAGTAATCACATTTGCTTTATTTTAAAATGATCACATTGATCACTGATAATATTGCAGAACCAGTACTTTATAGTGACACAGGGTATACATTCTGTTGAAAATGTTTAACATAACTGCTAGATCAAGAAAATTTACAATATTTTCACTGTTGCAATGATATCAGATCACATCGTTATAAATGATTGCTATAACAACTGCAACTCTCTGTGTTGGAAATTACTTCAAACTGGAAACGCTATCGTTTTATTATGAAAAATACCTATTTACATTCTCTTGTAATCTGTTGGTCGTCTTCCGATTCCGGTTTTAGAGTAATAGAATTATTTTCCAGAGACATCTCCAATCGTTGAAGTCGTTCTTACTCGGTGTCCCTTCTAAGTCGTTTTGCTAAATGTAGTACACCAATATATTTCGTTATGTAATCGTTCACTCATGTCCTGTATTTCTATCAATAACACATTCAAATTCAAAACTAACTTGATTGAATTCCTGGTCCTTTTCCCTGCTGTTTCGTTTGCCTTTTTCTGGAGCGAGCAGTTGTTGTCTTGGCTGCGATTTCTGTTGTTATTCTCCCTGCTGTCGTTTCTCTATCCCTGCTTTGAGTCGTGCTTTCCTCGTGTTGATTTTCACGGTATTCGAACTTACTCGGCGACGATCTCGTGCTAATATTTCTTGAATATCTTGGAGATCACCTTGCTGGGATGTACTTCCAGGACGAGTGAAATCGGTTTCCACAAAATTTACATTACTTTCAAAAAGGCATCACCGAATAATGGCGGAAATTCAGCGTTCTCAAGTGCGTTACTATTGCCAGGTAACCTGGCCTGCGAACGGACACCTTTAAAATATAGATATATATATATATACATATATAAAAACTCTCGGCTCGATTTACTCGGGCTTGCGAGCCACGTGGTCTGACCGGAACCGACACGATTAGTAACCTCGCTACGCTCGGCCTTCGGCCTCGCTTCGCGAGGAATTATTTTTACTTTTTGTACTTTCTCATTTTTTGCAATTATCATGATTATTATTATCGTATTATTATCATTATCATTTTTAATATTATTACTGGTATTGATATTATTATTAGCATTGTTATTTTTTATGTTTAACATAATATACTGTTATTGGGCTGGGTTGTATGTCCTAATCTGGGAAAAGGTATTGTTCCTCTACAACTACATGCAATTCTGTTTTTCTTGTGAATAGGGTTTGTATCATAGGAAGTAAAAATTACTCAACTCTGAACAATACCATTTCTTCTTTTAAGCTTAGAATCTAGTCATGGTTGCCACAGCCATAAGATCTTTAAATTTCCTGACTTTTCCCTGACAAATGTAAAATTTCCCTTACCAACTAAATTAGAAAAGTCACAAATTAGTCCTGGTAGTGACCTCCAACCTCCTCTCACAACCAACCTCTCCACCCATTTATTTAATATGCTTTCAGAAAGTCACATACAGTGTACGTGGATTGATAGTTTCTTACGATAACCAATTCATGGAAAAAGGATTGATTTTCTTGGAAACCCAAAATCAGCTTGTCATTTAATTCCACCAATCCAACACATTTCATGTCACATTCTTGACCACACCAAACCAAAGCTGAATTGGCAAGAAATAAATTAGTAGTATTAAATTTCACTTTTCCCTGACTTGATTTGAAATTCCCTTACTTTTCACTGACCTTGAAGAATTTTTTCCCTTACCATTTTCTGACCTGTGGCAATCATGCCAGTGCAGTCATTTGTCCATACAGTTAGTGTGGAAAATCATGATTGAAAGCATAGGGCATTTAGGAAACTTCAAAGACTTGTTATTACATACAGCACCCTTGCAATGAATACATAAAACAGCAAACAGAAAAACAGCTAAAACTTTTAGCATTTCAAACTTTAGTTTCTCCCTTGTAGAGTTTTTCCAATGTAAAAGGTCAACTGCATATTGTGGTTGTTATTAAATATTTGTATTTGACATCATTAAAATGAATTAAACAGCATTAAGGAAAAAGGTTAAGATGTTGTCTAATTTTGCAAATTAGGGCTTAAATTAACTTTTCATTTGTGGGAAAAGGGTGGGTGCTAAGAGAGTAATTCCCAGGAATGCATGGAACTCAAAGGTAAAAACCCATTTTGAAATGGCTATGGAACTTGTCTGTCCCAACGAAACTTTTTAATTACGTAATACATATATGTAGCAAAGAAATAGAGCAAAGAGAAATACTACTCAGAAGTCCGTAACGACATCTGCTTTATTTACAAATAATTGCATTGAACAGTGATAATATTGCAGAACCGGTAACTTATTGTTTGGTATCTATTCTGTTGAAAATGCTGAACATAACTGCTACATCAAACAAATCTACAATATATTTTCACTGTTGCAATGATATCAGATCACATAATTATAAATAATTGCTATCACAACTGCAATCTCTGTATTGGGAATTTCTTTCAAATGGAAGGCAAACGTTTCACTACGAAAAATACCTACTTGCATTCTCATTGCAGTATTAATACTACGTGACTGTCATCTTTCATTTCTTTGCGGTTGGTTTCTGTTTCCCCTTTCCTGGCACTTTTTTCACGACGATATGGTAATCTGTTTTGTCGTTCGCCTTCTGATTCTGGCGCCTACTCCGTGTACCGGCACAGATGACGTAAAACAAAGCCAGACAATAACAAACATGTTACTGAATAATTTTACACACAATGATGAAACAATGCGCTACGTCATCTGTGCCGGTACACGGAGTAGGAGCCCCGATTCTGTCTGCATGCTGGAAGTCGTTCCTACTCGGTTTCCGTTCTAAGTCATTTTGCTAAATTTTGTTCGCCAATTTCGTTATGTAATCGCTTGCTCATGTCCTGTATACCTAAAACGAGTCTTTGTTTCTATCCATAACAAATTCAATATCCAATCTAACTTGATGGTAACTTGATGGTATTCCTGGTCCTTTTCCTTGCTGATTCCTTTGTTTTTTTTGAGCGAGCAGTTCTTGTCTTAGCTGCGATGTCTCTTGTTATCGTCCCTACCGTCGTTTCTCAATCTCTGCTTTGAGTCGCCGCTTCCCGTGCGGCATTCAAACTTACTCGACGACGATCTCTCACCATTCTTTCTTGTATATGTCGGAGATCTTCTTGCTGGGATGTACTTCCAAGACGAGTGAAATCGGTTTCCACAAAATTCGCATTATTTTCAAAACATCATTCAAGGAATTCGTAATGTCGGAATTTCACATGGAGTAATGTTGCCAGGTAACCTGGCCTGCGAACGGACACCTTTAAAATATAGATATATATAAACATATATATAAATATATATATATACATATATAAAAACTCTCGGCTCGATTTACTCGGGCTTGCGAGCCACGTGGTCTGACCGGAACCGACACGATTAGTAACCTCGCTACGCTCGGCCTTCGGCCTCGCTTCGCGAGGAATAATTGTTTTACTAGAAATACGACTCCCGCAAAAACCTCGCGAAGCTAGTTTTTGAAGAAGTCACAATGCTTTCATATTTTATTCTTTATTTTTTTTTTATATTATATATTTTATTTTTTATATCAGCGTAATCCCCATTATTTTATTTCTTATGCTGTGTTTGGTACACAATTAGTGACACCACTACTATGTAAGCGGGTTTATAAGTGGGTTTTTAGGTTATTTTCATTTTTGACAGGAAAACCCCTGTCCTTTTTAGCTTATAGCTTATTTTCAAATTTGGTAAGTGCTTAAGTGATATAAGTGGGTTTTTAGGTTTGCATAGATTTGGCTAAGTTAGGGGATGATAGGTAGAGCGAGAGGAAGGCGACTTGACCTTTCAGTAAAGTTCATAAGTAAGTTTTGGGTTTGAGGATGGTTAAGTTTTTTTGAAAATCATAAGTAGGGTTTTAGGTTATTTTGAAATAGTACTTTTTTCTAGATTAAATTATAAGTGGGGTTTTTCAGATCACAAAAAATTTGATTTAAAGGATAGGAAATATTCATAAGATTAGTTATGGACCGAAAGAAAAATTCTGAAGAAAAGCCAGGAAAAAATGGCAAAATAATAAGGAGTTTAATAATTGAAAGGTTAGAAAAAATTAACAAGAAAAAGGGTAAATTTTTACCAAAAAATGAAGTTATTAAAAAAGTTGACAGGTTTTTAGCAAAATATCCGGCTAAATTTCAAAAAATTGTTAGGTTTTTCGATAAATATCCAGATAAATTACAAAAAATATCAAGAAGAAGAAAATTAGCACCAACTTTTATAAAACCACAAAAACCAATTCTTGATGAGCCGGTACCTGAAATTAATATTCCAATTCTCAAACCAATAAATAAAAGGCTTGAGGATTTAATCAATGAAAATATTATAAAACTTACTAATAGTAAAAAATCTCAACCAAAAGAGAAAGGTAAAAATTTTTCTGATAGTGTGAGAGATGAATTGAAGGAAAAAACTAAAAAGAAAAGAACAATAGTACTTAAAATATTTTCACTAAATCCGTATGAAGAGGATCCTCTAATTCAAAATAATAGGGATAATATTATTAGAATTTGGCGGGATCTAAATAATGATTTGTCAGAAACAATTTATAATGAGTTGGAACCCCAAATAGAAATGGGTGTAAGAATTGTTTTCAGTTTTACCGCTTTGATTCAAAGAGGAAATGGAGAAATAGCTTATCATTTTCATACATTTAGAAGCGGAGGAACTTTTAATTCCCTTTCAGAAATAAAAAAATATATAGAGAGGTGTGAGGGTGAGAGATTGAGCTTAGAAGGAGATGCCTGGATGAGAGCATATTTACCCCCAGAAAAGAAGATTAATAAACCAGGTGTTAATGAGGGTGGAGTTGAGTTTAGAGAAGTACAAATAAAAGTTATTAATACTAGACAACCCTTAGTTGGGTGCGGAAGATTACCCGATGAATTACGAAAGAAAAGATGTATTTACTCTGTAGATGATAAAGATGATAATCTCTGTGTATGGCGGTGTTTGGCTATTCTAATGAATATTCTTGATGGTAAACGAAATCCCCAAAAAATTAAGAAAAATCCTGAAAAGGACATAGAGAAAAGAGCATTATATCTAGCCAGAACTTTTTATGGAAACAAAAAACTAAAAAAAGAAGATGTTAGATCAACAAAATTGGTTGATTTTGAGAAAATTTCAAAAACTTTTTCCATAAATATTCGGGTTTACGAGCAGAAAGATATAACAAATTTTAAAGTTTGGAAATTGGTGTTTGGGAAAAGTAATTTCAAAGATGATTTAGAAACTTTAAATTTAGGTCTTTATAATAATCATGGGTTTTTCATTAAGGATCTAGATCTTCTTGCCCAAAACTGGGTATGTCAAGGTTGTAAACAAAAATTTACTAGACACGACGATTTAAAAAGGCATTTTACCAATGAAACATGCTCAGGAGGAAAGACAAAAATAGTATGCACGGGAGAAAAGATAAAACATATCATGAATGAATCTGACAAAGTTTTTTACGGGGGTAAAATAAATTTTAGTTATAAAGCATGTAGGTGGATAGAACACCATTCTAAAATTATAGGTAAACATATTCATCACGCGCTTTGCGGACATGGTGGTGAAAGGTGTTATAGGGATGAGGAGGAGAATGAGATTTTGTTTGACGGATATGAACCCGAGACAAAAACTGTTTTTGAGTTTTATGGTTGTAAATGGCATGGGTGTCCTTGCTCATCAACCGACAAGATTAAATATAATAAAACTATTGAAAGAGAGAATATGATAAAAAGCTTAGGTTATAACGTAGTATCGGTTTGGGAGTGTGAAAATCCTGAATTACCTAATATCTGGTTCAAAAAGAAATTTAACCCATATCCCTATTTTATTGATTACGATTTTGAGGGATTATTACAAAAAGAAGATAAAAAGATTACCGATGATTTAATTTTCACTCATACTCATATTCCAGTTAGTGTCGCAATAATCGATAATTTAACAAAAAAACCTGTTTTTCTTTACAACCAAAATCCTGATCTCCTGATAAAAGAATTCGTTGAAAAATTGGAGGAAATAAGAAAAATTATAGTAGAAAAGGTTAAAGAAGAATATCCGCTTCCTGATCAAGATTCCTTGCAAAAAAATGTCTTACAAAAATATGAAGAATGGTGTAATCAAGTACCTGTTTTTGGGTTTAATAGTGGAAAATATGATATAAATTTAGTTAAAAGACATTTTATAAAACACATGACCGAAAAAACTAAGGATATTTTTATTGCAAAGAAACAGAATAGGTATATGTTTTTAACAACACCGAATTTCAAATTCTTGGATATAATGTCCTACCTTGCGCCTGGAGTTTCTTTTGATTCTTGGTGCAAAGCAAACAATTGTGAAGCCAAAAAACTTGTACTTCCTTATGAAAAATTGGATGGATATGATAAGCTTTCCTTAGTTGGACCCGTGAAACATGAAGATTTTTACTCTTCCTTGAAAAAGAAAAATATTTCCAAAGAAGAATATGAAGAATATTTGATAGAATTCGAAAAGAGGGGATGTGTTACAATGTTAGACTGGTTGAAAGAGTATAATTTGAATGATGTTATTCCCTTTCTGGAAGCCCTTGAAAAAACAAGGAGTTTATATTATCCAGATGAAATTGATATATCAAAAGATGCCGTTTCCATTCCGGGAGTATCAATGAGGGCTGTTTTAAATAAATACCAAAAAATGAAAAAGAAAGGTGATCCTGAATTGTACGCCCCAGGTCAATATTGCATTCATAGATGCAATAAAATTTGTAATGATGAGTTTTGTAAAAAATGTTACAAAATAAGAAAAGATTGTAAAATATGCGACAAAAATAAGAGTTATAAATTATTGAAAACGGGTATGGTTGGAGGACCTAGTATTATTTTTATGAGATATGCGGAGGCAGAAAAAACAATGATTCGCTCTCATAAATATAAAAATCCGGAAAAATGTGTGCGAATTGTTGGTTATGACGCAAATGGGTTATATTTATCCTGTTCTGGTCAAGAAATGCCATGCGGAAAAGAAGAATGCATTGTTATTGAAAATTCATCAGATCCTAAAATTATTAAGAAGATTTGTAAAGATATTCTTGATGGAAATCTTTTCGGGTTTTGTCAAGTTGATATCCATGTACCAGATCATCTAAAAGAAAAGTTTGAAGAATTTTCACCTCTATTTATTGTAGATGAAGTTCCTGAATATTTAGTACCAGAGTATATGAAAGAATATCAATTAGCGACAGGTAGAAAACATTTAAAAGACAATAAAAAATTGCTTGGTGTTACCAAGGCAAAAAAGATATTTTTATATACACCTATGATAAAATGGTATCTTAGTCATGGCTTGGAGATTACCGCCATTCATAATATTTTAAAGTATGAATCAGGAAGACCCTTTGCATTTTTTCCAAAAGAGGTGGCAGACGCAAGAAGAAATGGAGATATTGAGGTTTTATTGGAAAAACTAGGTAAAGCTTTTGATAAAAACAATATTGATGATGTGGTAAAAGTTACCAATGAATTAAACCAATTTCCTGATATATTTAAAGTTATTGAAGAAAATAAAGATATCAAAGTACTGATTGAAAAACTAAAACCAAAGTATAAAGGTTGTAAAGAATTAGCCGACACGAATAAACTTAGGGGAAATTCTTTCTACGGAAAAATGATAGAAGATAAAGAAAAACATAATATCACAAGGTATACTCAGGATGAGGAAGAGGTTGAAAAAGCCCTAAGATCTGCTTTCTTTGAGGATCTTAATGAAATAAATGACACATATGAAATAATAAAACGAAAAAGATTAATAAAAATAGACAGACCCTATCAATGCGGTATCGCGGTTTATCAGTTAGCAAAACTAAGAATGCTGGAATTTTATTACGATTTTCTGGATAAATATTTTGATAGAAAGGATTTTGAGTTGATTCAAATGGATACAGATTCAATGTACATGGCAATCTCGTCAGAAAATTTGGATGATATTATAAAACCCGAAATGAGAGAAGAATACTTTAGTGGGGGGAAAGAAAAATTCTTATCGACTTCTAAATATCATGAAAGGACTCCGGGCTTGTTCAAAAAAGAGTTTTCAGGGATTAGAATGATTGCAATTTCTTCAAAATGTTATTACGCGGAGGATGAGAAAGGAAAGTCAAAGTATAGCGCTAAAGGTATAATTCATAGTCAAAACGAACTAAACTGGAATGGTTATTGGGCGGCTTTAAAAGGGGCAAATGATATGGCACAAAATACAGGATTTAGAGTTAATGATAACCAAATTGTGACATATACACAAATTAAAAAAGGATTGAATGCCTATTACGATAAAAGATGGGTTTTTGAGGATGGAATTCACACAAAACCATTATATTAGAACAGAATTAGGGGGTAACTCTGTATTATCCGGAATAACCTGTAATTCTTCACGCACAAAACCTCTTCTTGGGCCGTCCTCTAAAAAGTATAAAACAGGCTGATTAGGAGAAATTCTACTTCCAGAAATATAATAAACTTTTATGCTCCAAATGGGATCTGTGGCTCTTCTTCTTTCTCCGCCTTCAAGTTCACCGGGAGATAATAAATATCTAACCTTAACTTCAGTTGGTAGTCTAACCTCATCAAGCCCCACAACCCGTTTGTAATTTTTAGGTTTAATATCAACCTCTTTCATTTTTATAGCCTCATCAGGCTCTTTACCGGTTATTCTCATAAGTTTATTATTCAAGGTTTTTAGAATAGCTGGTAATCTTTTCACCCATACTCTTGATCGATCATCACTAATCATTTCTTGCGCATATTGATGACTAAATAATCTTTCTCCTAATATTCTATTTGCATTTTCCACAAATGCTTGTGCTCTATGATTACCGGCTTCACTTCTCTGTATTTTCACATTATGGTAATTCATGAGTTTACTAACTTCGCCCATAAATTCTTTCCCAGGATCAACCATTAATGTTTTTGGGTATTTCAATCTTCTAGAATATATTTTCTTAAAAGCTTCTGATATCTCTCGACTTTCTTTTGAGGTTAATGGCTCAGCATCTTTATATCTAGAGGCGATATCAACCACAACTAACGCATATTTATATGTTTTTTTTCTAACTTTATCATGCGGTAAAAATAATAAATCTGCTTGGTGAATCTGATTGGGTTTATCCACAGACCAGTGCGGCCTAGGTATATATTTAGGAGCAGGTAGATAGATTTGCCATATTGCTTGTTTCTCTAACCATCTTTTTGCATCATTTTCACTTACTTTCGCTTTCTCAGCTAATTTAGGAATTGCGGAATATCCTTTCCAATATCCTTCAGCCGAATAATATATTTTTGTCATCATTTAAAAATAAACAAAGTATCTTATAAATCAAATGGTGTCGGAGGAAGAAAAAATAAAATTTACCGAATACCAAATCAACATTATGAAAAAAATTATTAGAAAAAAAATTTTATATATGCAAGATGGCGACCAAATTTTTAATGTTTTAATTTTAATTCCTGAGGCGAGAGAAGGTTTATTAAAACATATCGATAGGCTAGAAAATAGAACAACACAGGTTTAAAGGTTAATTAAAGTATCTTATAAATTACAATGACGTCTGAAAAAATTAATCCAAATAGAATTCCCAAGGAACCCTTTGGTTTGAAAGCAGAATCAACATTGAATCGAATTACTCTAAATCCATCCACAGCCAGCCCAGGAGAAACATTATACATAAATATTCCAAAACTCGCAGAGAATTTAGTGATTGTTCCCGGAAGTGTATCTCTTCTTTTTGATTTGGATGTCGAGGGTCATGCAAATAACACAGTTGTGAATAATTTGGGCTGCAATCTTGTAACCAGACTAAAAGTTCTTTTTGGAGGAGAAACATTGCAAGATACTCAAAGATATGATTTATTTCAAACCTATCATGATTTATTCTTAACCGAAGAAGAGCGCGAAGATAGATTAAAAAAAGGTATTTCTTCGTTAAATATCAGAAAACTTAGAACAAAAGCCGGAGATGCGAAAACACAAGATGTAAAAGAAGTTGCCCTCGCTAATGTTCACGGTTCAAAGTACAGAATACCAATAAATCATCCTATTCTAAACGATCATGGTGTTTTTTATCCGAAAGCATTGGAAAATCATCTTATATTTGAGCTTACTCTTGCACCGGTCGCTAATATTCTTATTTATTCTGATACAACTAAAGCACCCTCATATTCAATCAAAAACTTAGAGTTAGAATATTCTTCAATTTCTAGTGAATACTTAGCACGCGAGGCTCAAGCAACTTATCAAGTAGGTAAAGGATTCTTTTATGAAAATATTACCTTGCACAAAACTTTTACATTTTCCATTGGCGGTGACGGTGTTATTAATCAGCATATTAATTTACCGAGAAGATCAATGACAGGAATATTGTTTTTGTTTTTAATTCCTCAAGCTGCGGGAGCAAGGGATTCTGAAAATTTTTATAATCCGGGTATATCTTCCGTTGAAATTGATGTTGATGGCGTTCCAAATAGAATATACTCTAGAGGAATGATTCCGTCCGATCTTTGGGAATCCGTAAAAAAAAGATTTCATCGGGATGATGGTTTACAAATTTCATTGAAAGAAAAAGAATTTTACGCGGATAAGTTTGCTCTTTGGGTTGATACTAGAACTCATCCAGATAATGGTATTCATGGCGGCGGACTTGCTCTAAATAATACGCATGACGGTGTAAAAATAGAAATTAAAAGGAAACAAGGAGGATCTGGAACTGTAACTTGTCATATGTTCGTCGTAGCGGATGCAATGATGGAAATTATGAATTCAGGTTTGAGAGCAATTAAGTACTGATCGGCGCGTAAGCGCCTCCCCGCTTCGCGGACCGAGAATCTAAAAACATAATGTTATGATACAAAAATCATGGAAGATTTACGAGATAAAATCCCATTCCACTGTATAATAACAGGACCCACAAATTGCGGAAAAACAAAGTACTTAATTGATCAACTACGCGGACCATTCCGAAAAGTTTTTGAATATATTGTGTTAATTTGTCCAACCTATTCTAAAAATAAAACCTATCATAATTTTGCTCTAGGAGATAAACATTTTTATAAATTGTCGCCTGACGCAAGTAACATCGATGAGATTAATGAATTGTTAAATGATTGCCAAACTTTATTCTCTGGAACAAATACATTAATAATTTTAGATGATTGCGCCGTTTCGAATGATCTGAAAAAACGATCCAATAAATTTATAGATTTAGCATTCTCCGGAAGGCATCATGGTTTATCGGTTTGGGTTCTAACCCAGCAATTAACTTCAATAGCAAAACCATTCCGCGAAAATGTAGCCTGCGTTGTTACTTTCCATAATCCATCGCAGAAAGGTATGAAAATGTTTTTCGAGGATTACGGGGGAGATTTGGATTATGAAATTGGTAAAAAGTTTATGCAACTACTAAAAACCGAAAAATATTCTAGGTTATGTTTGAGTTTGCGACACCCATTTAATTGCTATTTAGAGATTCCGGAAGTGATTTAACAAAAGATGGCTAATATTGATGATTACATTGAAGAAGACCAACCAAAGGTAGTACCGGAAAAAAGTGAGGATCTTGAAATAAAACAAGAATCACTTTCCATTCTCGCAGCCTTAGGAACAACAAAAGAATATTTGGGGGCTGAAATGAGTTTGGGCGATATAAAGAAATTATCAGCAAAAGATGTTGAAAAGTATTTTAATAGATATCAGGCAGTAATGGGTAAGAAAATTAACGGTGGATTAGTAGATTCATCTCTTCAATTAGTTTCCAAACTTATTTCTTATTTAGTTCCGGTTGATGATATAGAATCTCTTTGCAATGATCTGAAGAATGATGATTTGGTAAATCGCGAACTAACAAACATTGTAGGACTCTTGGCATTGAAAGCAGGAAGGCTGGCAGCACTTGCTAGCGGATTATTTCAAGTAGCTAAACACATAAAATTCAACAAAAACCAACATTTTCCAAGAGAAGAACCAGTAAATGGCAGCACAACTAATCAGGAAACTAAGCAATCTGCTGAAGGCGTTGATACTGTGTATTAAACAGATCTAAAAACTTATTTGTAGCATCTAAATAACAATGTCTGAACAATCTGAACAAAGTGGAGGAGATATGGAGCAAATTACAGCTGATCCTAAACCTGGAAATACTGTTGCAAAAAAGAGGGAGAAAGATCCTAAAAAGGTTGCGGCTGGGAAGAAATTAGCAGAATATAATAAAAAAGCAAAAGAAGCATTAGCTAGGGAGATGAAACGAGAAGATACCCTGCGGGCAACAGAGCAAAATGATGAATCAAATCCCCGAGAAGATAAATCATGGCTTCCTGAGTTATCTTTTACTACTGTTTTATCTGTTGTCGGATTATGTTTTACAGCATTTGATCTTTTTATGAGATATAAGGAAAAAGCTAGGGTTGAATATTCTAATAGGATAGCTGATTTATCACAAGTACCACAAATACCCCAACCTTCAAAAATTCCATTGTCCTCAAAATCTTTAGGAATGGAATAATTATAAATTATTTTTTACTACATAAAGTTATTTAAAAGTTTCTCAATGATACAGTAAAAATTATGTCAACTGAAAACAAACTTGTGAAAACTGTAACTGATTCAGCTGTACTTATAGGATTGGGGGCTGGGGTCGGTTATGTGGCTAAAAAGGTAATGAAAGAATCATTTTTGAGTGATCCATCCTCAAGTATTACAAATTATGCAAAATGGGTTGCGGTATTATCAGGAAGCATGTATCTAAAAACCTATTTAGAGGATCAGAAGATTTTACCAAAATAAAATGGCATTATTATCATTAGGAATGATGGGGATAGGGGCAATATTGAATGCAACAGCATTTACCGGAGGAAATATTCTTGCAAAATATTTATCTGGACGCAATGTGGATACAGAAAAAATACGACACGACAAAGCAATGGAAAAATATCAAAGAGATTACGAAGCATATCAGGAAAAAAGACAAAAAATGCTTGATTGGAAAATGAAGAAAAAAGATGAAAAATATCAGGCATCAAAAAATATTTCAACTACAAATCAGGCTTTTGAATTGTACGGCAAAATGACAGAACCAAAATTCTCTGATTATTACAAACCAAGCGATGGCCAAAAGACTGGGGAAATGGTATATGTCGGAGCCGGAATGTTAGGGTTAGGTTACGCGGTAAGTAAAATATTATAATGTTATGTAACCATTAATTGGGTTATATAACACAAGGTATTATGATTAGTTGGACACCAAATTAAAACTCCATTTACTGGCGCCGGGTACATATTCGTCCATGGGGGGAGGGGTGATTGCAGAACAAGTATTTTCATTTTCATAGTCATAACCAATATGAGAAGAAGCAGGAGCACCGTAAGAAATAATTACTTCAGGATTATATTTTCTGCGTGGTGCTAATCTTTTAATTTCTTGCTTCATTTCGACAAGAGCATCATGAAGTTTTACTTGCAATGAAATACACGAACCAATAAATATTGATTCAATTTTGATAGAACACTCTGCATGGCAATATTTATTAATTAAATCTTTGTGGTTTATTGTATCATTGCAATCCTCACTTCTAATATCATAAAATTGTGTGTTTGAAACTAATTTTGGATATAATATTGGTCCTCTATCAGGAACTTTTTGCATGTAAGGTTTGTTTTTACCATCCTCAATTTTTTCCATTTTCCAATAGAGGGGGTTTAAACCTCCTTTTATTTTTGTGAGATCAGATCTTTTCAACTCAAATCTATTAATTTCTTCTTTATTCTCTAAAATATGATCAATGCAGCAATCTACTATTTCATTAAATTTTTCTATCCATTTTTCCTCTTCATTAGTGGGTCTATTTCCGCTCCATAAACATAAAGGAAAAGAATAGGTTGAAAAACTTTCAGAAATTCCAAATGAAAACAAACGGTCGGTTTGAATAACTAAATCTCCTTTGGTTCCATTATTATTTTTTGTAGAAATTTTAATTCTCCTAAATTCAACCTTGGGCTTGCTACCTGGAACTTCTCCTAAAATCGGTTTAGAAAAGATCATACTTTCTTTTGGGTTATAATTATTAATATCGATTGGTAGGGTATTTTCGCTTATCATTTTATTTCTTTTTATTTATTCCCCTTATATTTTAAATCAATTTTTCTTCAGTTCTAAGGGGTCTAAAGATTTCATACTGATGAGTAAAAAATCATGGCGGAAGAAATACCAATGGAAGATTTTCCAAAAGGAACTGATGATGATTATGATTGGGATGATACAGCTTTTCAAACCACAAATACATCTACAAGCCGCATAGAATATCCCGGTTATGGCGAGGATGAAGGAAGAAGACGAGCAGAATGGGATATGCCCTCTGAAAGAATTAATTTGGGTGATGAGGAATATGATAGAAGGGGAGAAGCGGGACAATATCTAAGACGTTATTTGCCAGAATTCAATCCGGGGGATGCGTCATTTAATGTTGAATTTGAAGAAGACGGAAGTATAACCGGGAGATTAAGTTATAGGAAAGATGCCAAGAAGCATATAATACTTGATAAAGATAAAAATCTTAGGCTTGAAGATTTACCAAAAGGAATGAGAAAAGAACTGGGCGCTGATTATGAAACAATGTTGGAAAAATATAATAATTCCCAGTTAGATTTGAGGAAATCCATTGAGAAAAATAAGGAATTAGATAATGCATTGCAAGGATTGAAAGCAACAGCAGAAGTATATCCTCTGGAGATTGAAAGATATGCGGAAAGAGAAAAAGAACTTAGGGAATTCATTGAGAGACAACAGGTACAAAAAGCAGAGACTAAAAGCCTTTTCGATCAAACCGTAAAACAGAATGTGGAATTAAAAATACAAGCGGAAAAACTTTTGGACGAAGTAAAATTATACAAAGAAGAAATAGACAAATATAAGAAGGGCAAATCAAATGAATCAAAATTAAAACAAAGTAATGAACGATTAAAATCTGAGGTTGATAAATTAAAAGAACGACTTAGTAATAAAACAATTTCTAGTGAAGAACAATTATCAGATATTGAGGGTCGAAAAGATGAAATACTTAAAAATTTACCGTTACGGGAGCGACTAAAGTATATCTTCAAAAAGTATGGTTTTACAGTTTTTGCTGTTCTAAGTGCAGTGGGTGTCATCATTGGGGTAATAGTTTCTAATCTTTCAAAGGGTTTATCTGCTTTGGGTAGGGGAGTTGGAAATGGTTTGAAAACTCTTGGTAAAAAACTAGGTGAAATATTACCGGGGATGGTCGGAGCAATAGTTAGCTTTCTTTTCAAAACCGCAGGCCAGGTTATTGGATTTTTAGGTGAGAATGCTTGGCTTTTGATAATGGCTGTAGTTCTATATTTTGTGGAAAGTATAAAAAAGAAGAGAAAGTAACAAACTTAAAGATAACATGCCGTTCAGTAAAATACAATATGGGTGAATACAATGGAATTTATCCTCAAATACCTAATAATAATTTCCAAACACAAAGCGGAGATAGTACAATTAATTTCAGACTACAAAAATCTAGTGAGGTATTACAAAATCTAGAAAAGGAAATTAAACATTACGAAGAAGTGAGGAAAAAATATAATAGAGCGAGAGGAATATCCACAAAAATTAGTGTTTCTAGCGGATTTATTTCAGTTCTTCTATCGGCAAGCGGATTAGGAACTTCTCTCACAGGTTTTGGTGCTATTGTTGGTGTGCCTTTGGGTGTGGTTGGAGGTGTTTTTGGAGGTTTGTCGATTGGATTTGGTTTTGCCTCTAAAAGTCTTTCTGGAAAAGTTAGTAAACACGAACAAACCGTTGCAATTGCAAAATCAAAATTAAACACAATTAACGATTTGGTTTCAAAAGCTTTGAAAGATAATGTTATATCCGATCAAGAATTTTCCATAATTTTAGCAGAATTAGAAAAGTTTCAAAAACTGAAACAAGAAATACGACAAAAATTCAGAAAAGATTCAGAAAAAAACTTCGACATGAGTATTATAAGGAAAAAAGTTCGAGAAGATCTATTAAAAGAATTAACCAATCCGGCTCATTAAAAATTTCTTTTGAAAGAACTGATGTGGGGTGTAATTGTTTTGCGGGGATTAGAAGAGAGGTTAATTGAATTTACATCTTATTCTTAAAAGATCTAAAGATCAGATAAATTGTGAAACAAAGAATAAGATGTTATTGGATGATTTCAAAACTAGGTATCCAAAAGCTAACTTGGAAAAATTTACATTTGTTAATGATTCATTTGGGGGATACATTGAATGGAAAGTCAATGGGACAACAATTATGTCAAATGACGATCCTTCTGGAAAAACCTGGACTGCAAATCTTTCTAATAATTTGAAAACATTATTATGGGAAGATTTGGGGGTTGAAAATAAAGTAAAGGCAAGTTCATTTCCAAAAAGTTTAAAATTTACAAACCAAACATATCCAATACCTGGAGTTAAATTTAATGAATTTGCTAATAATGTTACAATGATGTTAACTAATTTGAATATATATGTTTCAGAAAAAGATTATTTCACTGCGGCAATGAAAAATATTTTTAAAAATCAGTCTGTAGAACTTAATAGCGGAAAAGAAGCTAGAGCTTGGTTGAGTAAACCTAATATTAAGCACTGGCCTCAGCAATTAAACATGGCGGTTTGGTGCGCAACATCTGGATGCGGTGTAAGTTTAAGTGATATTTTTAGTTACCCGAAAGTTATTAGAAGTTTTTTTATATTTCACGTTTACTTTACAATAAGAAGAATATTGAAGGAATTAAATGTGCCATTACCCGACGAACAAACTTTTTCTTCAAAAAATAATTCATACGATAAAAATGTTTATAATAGATTGTGCGCAGAATTTGGGTTAAGCAATAATCAAGATTTTAAAGGATGGAATAAACCTTTAGCTGATTTTAGATTTAAGGGCGGAGCAAACCATGGAGTTGGAGATGTATTCATAGATTATGGAAAAGGATACATACCCCCCGGAAAAAGTAGTTCACAAGCAATAGGCGGCGGAAAACAAAATGTCAGAATTGTAAGAAATTACGATCCTGATGCAAATATTTGGCCAAGCAATTCAGCTAAATTTTCAGATTATGGCGGAAAGGAAATAGATGGAAATTTAATATCTATGCTTCGAAATGATCATTTTGTAGATTTTCAATATGCATGGTTTATACCAGAATCTGGTTATGGATTAACAAAAGCAGGATTAGGTAGAATAAATAGATCAGTTGAGGCTTTTGTTTATTGCATATTGGGAGCTCAAGTTAATACCAGAAATTCTATTGTGGGTAATGGCGGCGGAGCAATCGAAACGCAAGATGAATTCAAAGCATTATTTGAAAGTAGTGTGGTAGAAAATGATATTTCTAAATCCATTCAAAATTACCAAAAATCTGTACAGGAAACTAAATTAAGGCTTAATTTAGCAGTAGCTCCAGGAGTTTGGTTGATTCCAAGTAATTTAATTATAAATACAGAAAGTGTGGTTGGGTACAATAATAATCTGAAAATAGCAACAGAAAATATGAAATTTGGGGTAAATAATTCAATAAATGTCGAAACAAAAACTGTTGGAATACCTAATAGTTTAGGAACCACAAAGGTTTTATTAAATACCAATCCTCAACCAATAAAACCTAAATTAAGTGAAAACGATAAATCGGTCAATGAAGAAGAAGTTAGTAATATAGAAACATCTTCTCATCAAAATAATCTTATTGTTTTAATTTTTGCCGGAGGATTATTATCCTGGTTTTTATTTCGATAATGTTTTGATTATATAAATCTAAAGATGAACATGATGTAATCAAAACAAAATGTTAAGTATTACTATGTGTGAGTCGGAAAGTAGGATTTATTTAGATCCACCGCCGAAAAATATTCGGGAGATACAGCTTCTGGATTGTAATATGCAAACCAAAAGATTGATTAATTTCAAGGATCAACAGGCGTTAACTGATGAAAGACAAGGGTTCGTTTTAAGGATGCCGCCGGGCACATATTCGTTGGTTGACATTCAATCAATTTTTCATAATTATACAGATAATCTAAAGTTAACAATAAATGGCAATAATAATGTTGGGTATCTTTTTTCAAATAAGAATTATAACATTAAACTTACTAGAGATTTACAAATAAATTTGGGTTTGCCAGAAATTATAAACCCCCGTAAAATATATCCAATAAATATAAATATTAAAGAGCCATTGAGACTTATGTGCAGTATAGTGGATAATAAGTCTTCATATTTGAACAAAACCAAAAATGCTGAACTTGTAAAACTCTCGCCATCACACCTACTCGCGAACATACCCTCAAAGGATTATCCAACAATTCCGGTTCAAAAATATGAGAGCCCCATAAACCACTTTGATTTAACTATCTTGGACAATGAATGGAAAAAACTTGATCTTAGTGGTTCTCCCATAACTTTTAGTTTAAGATTTAGATAAAATTTTTGTTATGTAACTATTACTTTTAGTTATATAACATCAATCTTCTTCACAAAATACCTCTTCTTCCAAAAACCTTAACTCTTCAAAATCAAGACACCAATCAAAATATCTAGATGGATGCCATGTTACAACCATTAATTCATCACGTAAATCTTTGTAGAATTTCTTTTTATGATTTAATTTAAGATAATCATAATCCCTTTGAAAATAAATATCACCAATTATATATTTATTATCAAAATCATTAATACTAACTGCTCTTTTCTCTCCTCTTAAAAATTTTTCCATAAGATCATTAGCATTTAGACCATTAACACCAAAATTTAAATTTTTAAAATACAATGGTGTTTGATTTCCAAAACCATTCATTCTATCATTCTTCCACCAAAAATGAAAACCTAAAATTATTTTTCCTATTAAACATTCTCTATCCTCTGCTAGTCTTTTTGTTATATCATCTTTAATTGAATTAATAAAAGCACAAGAATCCAATTTATTAGTATTAAAATACTTAGAATTTCTAAATTCGATTTCATTCACATGAAAAATATTTTGCATTTTTATATTAATTCAATCACAATTATTTTAAATCAATTTTTTAGCTATACGGCAATCCTTACAATAAGTTTTTTGTTTTTCATGTTCGCATATTTGTGATCCTCCGCATTCTTTACATTGTTGTTTTTGATTATTATGTTCGCATATTTGAGATCCTCTGCATTCCTTGCATCTATATTTATATTTATTATGAACGCAATTATACCCATTACATTCACTACAAAATTTTTTTATTTTCCCATGATCACAAAAAATTCTGTTAATTTGTAAAACTTTTTCAATTAAATCATCAATTTTCTCCTCTTCAAATTTTGAAATTTCAGTAATTAATTCTTGTTTACTCATTTTTGCTCTTCCTTTAATTTCAAGATCTTTCGCAATTATTTTTAGTTCGTAAATATATAAATCTATTAATTTTTCCATAACTAATCTTATGAATATTTCCTATCCTTTAAATCAAATTTTTTGTGATCTGAAAAACCCCACTTATAATTTAATCTAGAAAAAAGTACTATTTCAAAATAACCTAAAACCCTACTTATGATTTTCAAAAAAACTTAACCATCCTCAAACCCAAAACTTACTTATGAACTTTACTGAAAGGTCAAGTCGCCTTCCTCTCGCTCTACCTATCATCCCCTAACTTAGCCAAATCTATGCAAACCTAAAAACCCACTTATATCACTTAAGCACTTACCAAATTTGAAAATAAGCTATAAGCTAAAAAGGACAGGGGTTTTCCTGTCAAAAATGAAAATAACCTAAAAACCCACTTATAAACCCGCTTACATAGTAGTACACCTGGTGCAAATTACATGATCAGTATACCGCTCAACACAGTGCTTAAAAATTGACCTTCATTTAGCTCTTTCACTGCCACTGAGATTGCACCAGAGGGAATAGAAGTAAAATTATTTATTATCTTGACAGGGAATACAGAGTCGATGAAGTATCACAATAATATTCACTTAACACAAATTGAAAATGATTGTAAATCTTTTGCAGGTGAAATCTTGAAGAGTTGATATGAATGCTTGTGTTTACCACGGTGTAAAAACCTGTGTTTTTTTTCTTTAGTTTTATTTTCTTAGTCTCTACTGCTTTGTCTTCTTTGTTGTACATCACTTTTGAACACAATATGTACTTACACAGAGGATGAGTTGAATGCTCCAATTATTTTTTGTTTATGTTTTTTGGTTATAATTACCTGAGATTCATTGTAAGAAGAATCTTCTGATTAGATATTTTATTGTCTATTGCAGTCATTATTTCATTCCCGGGTAACCACAATTGAGAGCAT
The DNA here is from genome assembly GCA_949710005.1 of Ricordea florida. Classification (NCBI taxonomy): domain Eukaryota; kingdom Metazoa; phylum Cnidaria; class Anthozoa; order Corallimorpharia; family Ricordeidae; genus Ricordea; species Ricordea florida. The sequence goes on from OX453287.1 coordinate 16,527,091, forward strand.
TATGAATAGTGCATGTTTCCATTTGTGTACTCTTTTCAGTTGCAATGGTACCCCCAGTGGTAGATAGAAAAATTCCTCTTCCCTCAAAAGAGATGCCATATCAACAAATTGGGGGTAAAACAATTGGATTCTACAAAAGCTTTGAATAAAGGTTTGGTAATAGTGAGTGCCGACTGTATAGTATGTGGTTGTGCTATTTTTAGGTCATATCATAAAAACAATACATGTAAGAAAGAGTTATTGAAATCTTAATATGTTCAAAAAGATGGCTGCACTATGTACTCCTGTAAAAAAAATAATGTGAAATCAACATCAATCAGTCAAAAGTATATACCACATGAAAGTTTAATTGTGCTGTTACAGAAACAGGCAAAATATCCATACCCAACCATAGAATAGTACATTATTTTGAATATATGAAAATTTCTATTATAAAAACTGCAGAAGAAAGATTTAATATAAGGACGGTATTTCATCGAAAAAGTCATGGCAGCCAGAGGTATTGAACTGTAACCAATGACATATAGTAACGAGAAGAACTATCATTATATTATTATCATTATTATTATCATTACTATTATTATTACTGGTATTGATATTATTATTGTTATATTTTTTATGTTAAACATAATATATTTTTATGGGGTGGGATTCATGTCTTAATCTTGGTAAAGTTATTGTTACTCTACTACTAAAAGCAATACAAAAATCTTCTTAATAGGCTTTCCATCAGAGGTGGTAGTAATCAAAACAGCTCCAAACAATACCATTTCTTCTTAAAGGCTTAGAATCTAGTGCAGTCATTTGTCTAGAAAGTTTGTGTGGAAAATCATTATTGAAAGCATAGGGCATTTAGGAAACTTGAAACACTTGTTACTACATACAGCACACTTGCAATGAATACTGATATGAGAAAGATCATAAACATTTTGGCATTACAAAATTTATTTTCTTCTTTATAAAGTTTTTCCAATGTAAAAGGTTAATTGCATGTTGTGGTTGTTATGAAATATTGATATTTGACATCATAAAAATAAAGTAAATGGCAGAAAGTAACAAAGTTAATATGTTATGTCTAACTTTTCAAATTAAGGCTTGAATTAACATTTCATTGGTGAAAAAAGGGCAGGGGTTCTAGATAGCAATATTATCAGGGGAGGGGGGGGGGGGTCATTGCACTCTAAGGTAAAACTGACCCATTGTGAAAAGGCTATGAAACTTGTCTCTACGGTTTATTATTGAAACCTTTCAATCAGAGAATACATACATATATATATAGCAAAGAGAAATACTACTCAGAATTCAGTAATCACATTTGCTTTATTTTGAAATGATCGCATTGATCACTGATAATATTGCAGAACCAGTACTTTATAGTGACACAGGGTATATATTCTGTTGAAAATGTTTAACATAACTGCTAGATCAAGAAAATTTACAATATTTTCACTGTTGCAATGATATCAGATCACATCGTTATAAATGATTGCTATAACAACTGCAACTCTCTGTGTTGGGAATTACTTCAAACTGGAAACGCTATCGTTTTATTATGATAAATACCTATTTACATTCTCTTGTAATCTGTTGGTCGTCTTCCGATTCCGTTTTTAAACTAATAGAATTATTTTCCAGAGACATCTCCAATCGTTGAAGTTGTTCTTACTCGGTGTCCCTTCTAAGTCGTTTTGCTAAATGTGGTTCGCCAATATATTTTGTTATGTAATCGTTCACTCATGTCCTGTATTTCTATCAATAACACATTCAAATTCAAAACTAACTTGATTGGATTCCTGGTCCTTTTCCCTGCTGTTTCGTTTGCCTTTTTCTGGAGCGAGCAGTTGTTGTCTTGGCTGCGATGTCTGTTGTTATTCTCCCTGCTGTCGTTTCTCTATCCCTGCTTTGAGTCGTGCTTTCCTCGTGTTCATTTTCACAGTATTCGAACTTATTCGACGACGATCTCGTGCTAATATTTCTTGAATATCTCGGAGATCACCTTGCTGGGATGTACATCCAAGACGAGTGAAATCGGTTTCCACAAAATTTACATTACTTTCAAAAAGGCATCACCGAATAATGGCGGAAATTCAGCAGTTCTCAAGTGCGCTACTATTGCCAGGTAACCTGGCCTGCGAACGGACACCTTTAAAATATAGATATATTTAACAACTATTCACCGAAGTGGAGGTGGCTAGTGGTGGATATTTACCGAGCCGCGAAGCGGGGAGGTAAATATCCACCACTAGGCTCGATTTACTCGGGCTTGCGAGCCACGTGGTCTGACCGGAAGCGACACGATTAGTAACCTCGCTACGCTCGGCCTTCGGCCTCGCTTCGCGAGGAAATTATATCTCTAAACCCTCGCTTATGAGACACTGGAATTAGTTTCTACGACAAGAATTGACTTTTTTATTGTTTTTGAACAGAACCATGTTGTTGCCGAGCCGACATATTGTAGAGCCGATGTGTAAAAAAGTTTCAAACACGAGTCCGGCTCGCTTTTAAACATCTCTTTAACGTACTTGTTTTTTTTTTCGAGTTAGCAAATTAGTTTAAGAATTTTAAAGTGGAAAAAGTAGGCAGAAATAAAATAAAAACTCAGTTTACGGGCTTCAAAATGGCGGCTGTTTATAAGAGTTTCACTTTCGTTCGTAATAAACAATTTCGCAATATAATTTGCCCACTTACCGTCGAATAATTTCATCCCATACTTATTTGCTTCGGTAGTATTTCTTTGGTGTATGATTTTTAAGCTTGACTTGAATTTCTCCCAGTCTAATTCAAGAAATAATCCCTCCATGATGGCCGTTTTCCGTGCCAATGGTATATGAGCTGATATACCATGAGTAGGGAACCAATCAGAGCGCGCGTTTGCTCATATACAAGGGTTGCAGATATAATAAATATATATATAAATATATATATATATATATATATATATATATGTATATATACATATATAAAAACTCTCGGCTCGATTTACTCGGGCTTGCGAGCCACGTGGTCTGACCGGAACCGACACGATTAGTAACCTCGCTACGCTCGGCCTTCGGCCTCGCTTCGCGAGGAATCAACTCGTTTGATTTATCCAATTTCTTGTATTGAATGTAAGGAGAGCAATTAATGTTTTTTATAGAGCTAATTTATCCCTCTTTCAAATGCTTGATTTTACGAGGATTTGATTATCACTTAGATACCTTAAATGGTCTTGAATGCAATGTAACTTAAATCCTTTTCTCTTTATGCGTATTGCAATGCGAGTTGTACTTACGTCTTTGGGAAGTTATCAAGGAGAACTCTTATTTGATAATGCGCTAAGTTGCTTCTTGCAGTGTAACAGCGAATAATTCCGTATTTACTGTCATGCATGATTTCAACGATTAGATGAGACTTAGGCTTGGTTCCCACTAACGACATAACGATCATAATCATAATCACAATTATAAACGTAAGCTTCTTATGATCTAGTCTTGTCATACAGTAGTTTTACACTCAAATTGTTTCACATGTTCATCCCAGTGCCCTGGTAAAGAAAGAGTACACATTTTTCGAAAAACACCTCACAATTTCGCTGAAATGATTGTCGGAAACTTTTGTCAGTAACATATGATTATCATCGTATTTTTGAATGTCAAGAGCTCTATTAGTGAGTCACGCAAGCTGAGGAGAGAATCTCTAACCAGTTCCAAAGGGGATAGATTTAAAACTGACTCTATCCTGGACATCAGGTTTCGGGTGAACGTTGCGTGACATCCAAAAAACGGCTGCAAGGGAGACTAACTGGGGCGAATTCAGTAGCGATTTCAGTGACAGTGTTGACAGATGTATCACATTCTAGATACCTGGGAGGCTGATACTGATCAGATGGGCTCTTAGTTTGGAATGATTTCCCCACAGGTCCCTACTTCTTTATGCATGCTGTAGCCGTACAAGTTTTGCACGCGCACTTCCCTAGACAATTCAACTGCAGCATGCATAATGAAGTAGGGACCTGTGCGGAAATCATTCCCTTAGTTTTCGTAATTACGAAAACTAAGATGGGTCTTAGGTCTTAGTTTTCGAGGGTCTTAGTTTTCGTAACACCCCGAGACTATGTCTGGTTGGTCTTCTTCTCAGAGTTCCGTTCTCACATAAGGGGGATGTCTTCACCATCGGTTGGGGCACTGGTACTGGAACTGTACCAATCGTTCATTTCTTAGAAAAGCGGAAGTGGAAAGTGAACGTGATCAAGAAGAGGCAACGGCACTAACGCTTGAAGAACAACTAGAATCGACCGCTGTATTAAGAATATGTATCAGGGGAACGAAGAGCTAAATCGCCTGTTAAACCGCTTTACTATAAGCAAAGTTCAGATACGGAAAGATAGAAAAAGGGAGGCTTTAAATTGCTGCCAGAGACTGGTTTCAGTAATCGTGAATAACGTACAGCAAGTAGATTCACGTTTTACAATGACAGTGTTTCCTAGTGGAAGTTATTTTGAGCGGGTAAAAGTGAAGGAACCAGATGAGTTTGATATCATGTTAGAGATGAAAAAGTTGGAACTAGATGCACCACCGTATGGAGATAGTGAAGATGATGGTTTAAGTGATCCTCCAACAGGTAAATAAGTTTAACTGTGTCACGGTAGCGGTCGTGAGGAGTCGGAACGTGCATTTTTTCCTTAGGGTGCGGCCTTTTCGTGCCCCTGTAGACCAGAAGCTTCTACATCTACGTCCCCCACCTTCCCTTCGATGTGTCGCATTAATTGAAAGTGGTAACTTGTAAACAGTCAGTTGCAAGGGTTCAACTCCTATGGCGTTATATCCCCGCCAAAATTCAACTTTCACTATTCTACATGCTGATCGTAATTTGCAACCTAAGTCTTGTGTTCGATATTCTTCTTTCACATTTCTTCATTCAAATCTCACAGTTTTATAGCCTTGTTTGACAATGCTCCATTCGATTTTCACGATGCGACATTCAAGTTTGATCATTTTATGCTAGTTTGATCATTTTATGCTAGTTTGATCATTTTATGCTAGTTTGAACATTTTATGCTAGTTTGATCATTTTATGCTAGTTTGAACATTCGACTCGCATGGGTGGTTTACCGTTGCTACGAGAAACCGCTGAATACATACACAAAAGGCTCATACTGCAAAATGGCGGATTTCAGAAGAATGTACGAAATTGTTCAAGAGATGATTGCAACCTTAGAAAGTCCATTTGGTTCATATGAAATAGATGGTATGCTTCTTAGAATTGACTTTATGTGCAGAACTCTCGTGAATATGGATAACCATTCGCAATTAGATGAAATCGTTCGGCTTCTGGGACAAGCCGCATTACATCTTAGGGATCGAAGTGAACAAGTGAGTCATCGTGAAGGTATTCCTCAAATATACTCGGGAAATCGTGGAAGACCATCATTTGAGATAAAAGAAGAACAGTTATCGTTGCTTGTAGAGCAAGGGTTTCAGGTACCTGTCATAGCCAAGCTACTTAAAGTTTCTACTAGAACAGTCGAAAGAAGAATGGCAAAATACGGACTGTCAATTAGAGGTAAGGGAGCATTCATAATTTCTCTAGAGGGGGGGCTATGATATTTTTAGGGGGGGCACTGTTTTTTCCTAATATTATTTATGAGGGTATGAAAAAAGTTTGATAAAAATAAAATCGAGCATGGGGGGGGGGGGGGACTATAGTATTTTTCTTTGATTGTTTATGCATGAGTCATTTGAAAGCCCCGCACCCCACCTCCGGCCTTAGTGGGCAAGAGCGGGGCTTTAGCGAGGAATATTTGCCCTTGAAGGATTGCTTGTCAGCCAAAGGTTTTTTTTTTTAATATTTCTCATCCTTGGACATTATCAGTTGAATTATCACCCAGAAGGAATGCATTTACTACAGTAATTATCATAAGCTTATATTATTAGTCAGCTCCCAGAGCAAACAGCCTATTAAAATTTGCTGTATTATTCAGGCACATACAGCAACATAACAGATGCTGATTTAGACAACATTACAAGAGAAGCACAAAGAAAACACCCTGGAATTGGTTTAAGGATGTTAAAGGGATACTTGAGAGGTAAAGGTGTAAGAGTGCAGTGGGAGCGAGCTCGTCAGTCTCTGATTCGGACAGACCAAAGTGGTGTACACTCAAGATGGAGTGCATCTATTAGACGAAGAAAGTACTGGGTCCCTGGGCCTCTGGCTCTATGGCACATTGACGGAAATCACAAACTCATCAGGTAAACAAATTGACCTTTGTATATTATGCTATGAAATAAAATATTAATAAATTTCAAGCTAACCTTAACATTTGGCTACCATTTTAGGAATATTGTTTTTATTTTCTATGTTGATGTGGGGTTCAGAGTGTCTTTTATTCCTTTTATGTCCACAGTACATATTAGTATAGCACAGATATGCTCAGCACTGAACCATGTATTTGAGAATCATCCTTGGTTTGCTTACTGTATTAATACTTCAGGTGGAGAATTGTCATACATGGCGGGATCGATGGATACTCAAGATTGCCTGTATATTTATTTGCATCAGCAAATAACAGAGCAGAAACAGTTCTAAATCACTTTATGAAAGCAGTTGAAGAATATGGCCTGCCCTCTAGAGTCCGAAGTGACAAGGGAGGTGAAAATTACGAGGTTGGCTGGTACATGTTAAATCACCCAAGGAGAGGAGCTGGTCGTGGAAGTATGATAGCCGGTAATATTTGTTATTACATTCATATTGAGAAGAATAGACAAACATATTAAGAAAAATTTCCACTTTGTAAGAAAATTAAATTGTGCTGTTTTGTTATCATAGGAAAGAGCACCCATAATCAAAGGATTGAGAGGCTGTGGAGGGATGTTTATGCAAATTGTTTGTCACTGTTTTACTCAATATTTCGATATCTTGAACTGCATAATTATCTTGACCCTGATGATGATGTACATCTGTGGTGTCTGCATCTGGTTTACCTTCCAATGATCAATAAAAACTTAGAAATATGGAAAGCTTCTTGGGTACATCACCCCATTCGAACAGAGCACAATAAGTCTCCAATGCAACTATGGATTAGTGGTCTACATACAACACAGTTTGGACAAAGTCGCCTCCGTGATTCACTTTCAGAGGTAAAAGTAAATTGCCTAATCCACACCACGTAATGTTGGCATTCCTTGATGGTCACAGGAAAAAAAAGGAAAGAAATATTATTCTCCAGAGCACATCATGTAAATATTACATGGTTTTTATAATTAGGCATTTCTCTGACAGCTAAATGGCTGGTTTCCACAATATTAGACACGGGGGGGGGGGGGGAATCTGGGAAATGCTGGATGATACAAGTGGCATCGCTGGTATTTTTCCCATGAGTTGCCCCTGGGATTGGATATGGAGGCAAAAATTCTGCAAAGCACATATTGGTATGTTGTAAAGGTGCACCAAATTGATATTATAAAATATATTTTTAAAAAAACTGCATATCTTGCATGCACACATCAAGGTTGACTTGAAATGTTGGTGAATAACCAATGGTCTTTCATTTCTCACATTGTCTAAACTGCTGTTTTTTCTTACCACAGGAAGAAGTGAGCCAACATGGCATTGACTGGGAAGGACCTGTCAACACCGAGGGTGACAACTTGGTTGAAGTTCCTGATACTGCTTGCCCATTGAATGACACACAGTTGCAGATGTTACTTGATCGATTAGACTTTTCAGTTGATGATGGAAATCATGGAATATCCACTTTTAATCAAACACTTTCAACAGTAACATCCTTAATACAACACCAGACATAGATAAAAGATGGTAAATAACAAACTAACCCCAAAGGATTGTTTTACATTATGGGTAGCACTCACTACAACACAGAATAATATGTAAAGTCTGGTTCTCATTAGCCAGGCAAACATAAACACATACACAAGTGAAGATTGTAATTTAAGGATAACTAAATATTTGTTCTGTCCAAATATAAAGGGGATAACTAACTCTAGAAGACTAATTTAAATGCATATGTCCTTAAGCTTGTGCTTGCTTGCATTGCTTGTGAGAACCAGGCTCTGACATTTTGAAGTAAAATGCATATGAGAGACCCTGTGGTACACAAGTGTGTAGTGTTGTGTACAAACTAGTTTTGCCCAGTAACAGACTAGTCTTAACAATGTGAAAGAAAACATTTCTACTTGACATTAATACCAGTGAACAATGAACTCAAAAGACTGTGGAATTAAGTGCAAATTACACATTATTTCTTATTCTGAGTAAAACAAATTTAACCAACATAAGAAATGAAATCTAAGATTGCTTTTTTTTAGCATATATTTGTAAAAAGAATGATCCTAACTTTTAAACCTCTGATTTTATTTCTAAGTAAAACAAATCTGATAAACAGAAACAATTAGGAAAACTGTTTTCCCACTAAGGTTTGATTGTTCTTCAAACAATTATTATTATGCATTTGGGTTGCTTTATATAATATTGCCATTTCTAACGAACAATGACAAGAATGAATCACATACATGTATCTATCAAACACTGATAACCAAGCTTCATGCTTCCTTTGATCAAAGCCGATCAGCATTTCAGTATCTATTGATCAATGAAATTGAAATCAAGTCACATAGAACTACAGTGCTGTAAGACTGGATATGGAAGAAACCCTCAAATTATTCAGCCTTATATTATTTTTCATTTTGGTTCTTTGATTGAGTATTGTCAAAATGCTTGTTCCAAAATGACATGAGACTAACATTCAAAGATAATGGTTAAAAATTTTAACCCAACAGAAAAGTTTGCCTAATCAAACACAATTAAAGGACTTTGACAATCTGTTGACAACAGCTTCCATTGCAGAACAAAATGTTTCTTCATCTGGGAACATCCTGGGAAATGTTATCTGCTCTAAGCATGTTGAAGCAAAGATGGAGGGAATATCATCAAATTTTACCATAATGCTACCCAGACCAAAGTTGGGCAATGACGGTACCCCAGTTGCAAATATTAGGAAGTTCTTCAGAGTGTCCTGGTTTGCATTTAACACATAGGCCTTGAGGTAGTTTTGCGTTGTTGTTTCCTCATCATTCATGTTGGTGGGGAAATTTAGCACCTCAACCACATCTTTGCCCTCCAGATTTTTCTCAGATTGCACAAATAATGGTTGGAATTGGTCTGGATATTTCTTCATTTCTTCTCCGAAGCCTAAAGTAGCCAACCCTTCTCTAAGCTGGTCCAGTACAACTTTGGGCTTCCCAAAAGCATCATGGACTATAATGCTTCTTATAATTTCTAGTTTGTTGTCATTCTAAAAGCAAAAACAAGATAATCAATTCATGCATAAGTTGAGCAGAGAAGGTTTTACATGATGACAACCCATTAATAAGTACTTTCTACAGGTTGAGTGTTAACTGACAAGAAATAATCTATTTTAGGCATTCATGTAAAAGCCAGCACCTCCCCCTAATTTACATATTGAAACCTCTGGAAGACAGTGAGACTGAGGCTCTTAACAACTTTGCCAAACAGATATGGGCTTTGCTTTGTTGATTTGGTTATTGATTTGCTTACCGTCAAGGATGTAGTCAGTCCACATTCTGATAGAATGTCAATGGTTTCCTCCTTGTCAACCACTGATACATCAAATGCGTCAGCAACCTGTTTTATATGAAACAGTTATTAATCATGAGTAATCTAAAAATGCATGCACTTTATAGTATTTTTGTTTACAGCATTTGCGTAAATTTATGCAGTGAGAGAGCAAAGCTAGAGAGCAAGTACCATAATGGCAAAACCAACAACATTGTCTTAGAAATTTTCTTCTACAGATCTCTAAATTTTATGCAAACCTTTGGCCAGCGAACAGGCAACTTCATCTTCAATGATTATATAAGATTCGAAAACTGAAAGCCTATTAATTGTGCATCACTAATCCAGCCCTTTGATTGGTTGAATTACTACCTATTGGTGATAGACATCTACTAGCTAAAAGCACTTTTTAGAACCAAAAATATAATCTCGAAAACTTCATTGTTTTTTTATCATTTATGAGACCAATTACTAGATTTTTTACCAAAACAATAAGACCTCTTACCATTATGGGCTACATGAGTAAATAGTCCATTAAGGACCTCATGGGCTGTTGGGTCCTAAGCCATGGGATGAGAGGTCAAATTATTAGTTTCTGCTGAATTCAACACTTGGTAAAATTCATTCATCCTGGTACCAGAGGTGACAAAATGCATGTAGCACCTGCTGACAGCCATACTTACAGTACCAGTACTAAATAAAAAAGGAAATACTGTACACTGTATGCTACTATTGCACTTACCTTTTCAATGTAAGACTGAATCTTTAAAGAGCAATCTTGAATAGTCATTCTCTCCATGGCGCCATCACTATCTCCAGTGGCAAGATAGTAATATATTGAAGGTGAGAATATGGGCAATCCTGGTCCTCCCTGCAAGACACTATGCACAATAATTGTTCCACAAAGCTTAAGTATTCCTGATGCTACCATTTGAGAATTATAGACTGGAAATTTATATGTATCTCCTTGAAAAAATTCATCAGAAATAATGCCCAGTAGTTGTGTAAAAAACTGTCTGGTGACCCCACCAGTATCTGCAGCAGGTTGGTTTCTGTAGATAACCCTTAACTTCTTTTTTGGATCAAAATTGGGATCTTTATAATATGCCATTCCATCATTTAGTATGTCATCCTCATCCACTTTCAATTTTTCTTTTTCATTGCTTAAGTTCTTCTTGAGCTTTACCAGTAAAGATGATAATGATATTGAATCTTTCTGATCAAAGACTCCTTGCTCAAGATCACTATCATCATCATTCACATCAATTACAGAAGTGCTGCTTGACAATGACAAAGCTGCTCTTTCAGCTGATCCATACACTGATAAGGCAATGACTAATGAACTTCTACTTGCATCAGGGAACATTTGGCAGAGGAGGTCCAGCTTTTCATCATCCACACTGGAAGGGCCAGGAGTGGCAATGCTTTCTCTTTCCCTATGATAAAAAGGATTTGTAATAAGACGAAAGCTACACTATATTAAGTTTACCGGTATGTTACAAAAAAGGTGAACTTTAGATCAAAATATGTTACTAGAAAAAATTTCTGATTGTGTGGGTTGAAATGGTCTATTGGACTGAAATGCTAGTATATGTTAATGATCTTTGAATAAAAATCAGAATAAATAAATTATATCTGTATTCAGACTTGTAGTGTGTAATAGAAATATTTTTCCTTTAATATCCTGGTATCATAAAGACCAGAGTTTTATCAGGAATTTCATTAATGCCAGGACAGTACACAAGGTCTTTCACCTGTTATTAAGTCTAGAGTGCCACCAATTAGACAGCATGAAATGAGCCAGGCAAGATTAACATTACTTATGGCATGCAATCATTGGATTATTGAAATCCAACTAGTGTAGGCTTTCAGGAATAATTACTGTACAGTAGATGTTATAAAACTAAAACATAAATGAAAAATTACTTCCATGTTTACAACAAGACAATGAGAGCATTTGATGTACTTTTCAAAAGATGCACTACAAAGTTTTTGTCAAAAAATGTTCTGGTAATATAAAGCTGATTCATTAATTTTCAACAAAATTTGTCTTCAGAGCAACTTCAGAATACCCGTCCACTTATTTACATACTGATGAATAACAAAAGAGTCCATTGTGATATACCTCGTTCTTCAAAAGCCCCCGACACATGTAAATGAAGTGGACGGGTATTCTGAAGTTGCTCCGAAGGGCCTACAAAGAAAATCAATAGTAGATCTTGTGAAATGAGAATCAAATTTTAAAACATTGATCCTTACAACATCATTATGGTTCAAAAATTGTGGATTTTTATTATTGACGTGTGTATCGGATCTAGTGTTCAAGTTCGAGTTCGTTTTCCAGCACCCGGTAGTATGCCGACTTTTGTGGGAAACTATTATAAAAGGTTCACGAAATCGAATGATTTCCGCACAGGTCCCTACTTCATTATGCATGTTCTCAGAAATGTTTGCACGCGCACTTCCCAAGACAATTCAACTACAGCATGCATAATGAAGTAGGACCTGTGCGGAAATCTTGCCGGGAAATCTAATAAAGTAACACCAACCTTGATTGGCCATGGAAAGTAGCTGTTCCGCTACGCGTCGAAGAGTATTTCTTGTATTCGTAATGTCCATCTTTAAGCACTTCGAAAGAGAATGCACGAGGTTTGCGACCAAACCACGTGATAGTATGAGCCTTTTGTGTATGTATTCAGCGGTTTCTCGTAGCAACGGTAAACCACCCATGCGAGTCGAATGTTCAAACTAGCATAAAATGATCAAACTAGCATAAAATGATCAAACTTGAATGTCGCATCGTGAAAATCGAATGGAGCATTGTCAAACAAGGCTATAAAACTGTGAGATTTGAATGAAGAAATGTGAAAGAAGAATATCGAACACAAGACTTGGGTTGCAAATTACGATCAGCATGTAGAATAGTGAAAGTTCAATTTTGGCGGGGATATAACGCCATAAACTCCTTCACTCCCAAGATCTGCGGAGTTGTTCTCCTTAGCGAGTGCCATACACTTGGGTACCAAAGGGTAAACGGTAATAATACGAAGACGTGCATTAAATGATGTATCGACCCCATTTACTCAATTTCCTTCTTGTCCGTTGCGGCTGGCTTAAATGCAACGTCATCACTTTTTCACTTGGAGGAGAGCCACCATGAAATTACTAGCGTTAGTCATTTGCTTAAGGGCCTGATTACATGAGCCGGGCTGGCTCGGTTTGCCGAGATCTCGGGACGTCTGTTAAACGCAACAAAAATTAACTTCGCGATTACATGACAACCGGGCCAGCCCGGTAAGCCGAGATCCCGGTATCGCGATACCGGGATCCCGGCTAACCGGGCTGAAAATTTTCCATGTAATTAGAGATTATGCAAGGGCTGCTTGCAGCCTGAAGTATAAGTATAATTGTACGAATAATAGGAGGCGAGATATAACAATGTAAATGCCTTTATTTTGCTTCAATGACAGCATTTTTAAAGCTTACAACTCTGAAAAAACAGCTTAAAACTCAAAACGAGGCCACCCTGCTATATCTGCCGGCGCCCCTTAGTACCCTCGCCTTTTTGTGGAGCGTAACAACTGGTAATGGCTAGCAATCTGTAAAGAAAGTAGAACATCAACATTAAACAGACATAAAAGGGAAGCGGCGGGAGGGAGTTACATTGTTATATCTCGCCTCCTATTATTCGTACAATTATACTTATACTTCAGGCTGCAAGCAGCCCTTGCATAATCTCTAATTGTACATCATAATACTCGTCTCGATATAACAATGTATGTTCAAAGCTTCAAGACCCTGGTTCAACTGCAGCACTAGCTAAAACAGAGCGGCCAACACTAGCATTCCAAACAGGACGATAATAAAACTTCGTGAAAGTGGTCTCATTTGTCCAATCAGCTAGGCGGACTATTTCTGGAATAGAGATGCCTGCTCTCAGTGCTGCAGAAGTAGCTGCTCCACGAGTGGAGTGAGCCTTGAACACTTTGCTATCAATTCCCGCTTCCAACAGACAGTTCTTAACCCAATGAGACAGGGTAGCAGAACTCATAGGCTTATGAGGGTTATTTACAGAGAAAAATAACCTGTTTGGTTCAGAAACGGATTCTGGCCTAAAGGCCTGTGTACGCGTTTCATACTCTTTAAGACATGAGCATGGGCATAGCAACTCATTTTCTGGGAAATTAGAGTGAAAGGAGGTCTTTAAAGGTTTTCCAACCCGAACCCCTTTAGTAAGTTCTGGGAGGTTAAAAGAAACACCTTCTGGATGAAATCGTTTGAAACGTAAATCATGGGCTATTAATTCAGAGCCCCTCTCCGCAGAAGTAATAGCAAGCAAAAATGCCAGTTTTTTACTAAGTTGCTTTAATGATAGTTGCTCATTCGAACCCAAACCTTCCAAATAACTCGTAACTTTGCTAACATCCCATGTAGATGTATATCTTGGTACTGGTGGACGGGAATTGAAAATCCCTTTTAATAGCTGAACTACAAGGGGATGTTCCCCAACATTGTAACCTTCAATTTGTGGGTGTGTTGCAGACAAAGCTGAGCGATACACATTTAGAGTACGATATTCCAGGCCTGCTTCAAATTGACTGGCCAGGAAGTTTAAAACTGAATCTATAGATGCTGAAAGGGGATTGACTTGTTGTTTACGACACCAACAAGTCCACTTTCTCCAGGCTGAAGAATAAGTTTTTTCAGTCCTGGTTCTCCATGCAGCCAGGAGCAGGCTTTGAGCTGGCAGTGAAACTGTTGTACCTTCGTATCGACTCCTGAGACTAGCCATGCGGCTAGTTGAAGGTGAGCAAGAGGATGTAACTCGTTCTCTCGTCTCAGTAGCCCTGGGAACGCTGGGAGCAATATGGGATTGTCTATTGTCATTTCTAACAACAATGGGTACCATGGTTGGGTTTCCCACACTGAAGGTCACAATTGTCAACTGAGAGACTGACTGTCGCAGAACTTGCTTTAGACACCGCCCTATCAGGGCAAATGGAGGGAATGCGTATCCCTTGAGCTGGTTCCAATCCAGAGTAAAGGCATCCACTGCCTCTGCCTCTGGATCTGGCTTCCAACTCACAAACCTGGGTAACTGTGTTGTCAGTCTGCTTGCAAAAAGATCTATTGTGAAGGGGCCCCATTTGTTGTTGATCCCCTGAAAGATGGACTTTTCCAGTTGCCAGTCGCTGGAATCTGGATGAGCTCGGGATTCGAAATCGGCCACAATGTTTAGTCGCCCCGGCAAATGGTGAGCTTCGACTGTAATAGCCCGTTCTAGACACCACTGCCAAAGGTCAAAGGCTAGGCTTGACAAGACCAGTGATGTTGGTCCGCCCATCTTGTTTATATAACTTATTGCTGTTGTATTGTCCATCATTAACTTTACATGGATGCTGCACTTGTTTTTTAGAAATGACTTCAGGGCAAAGCCGCCTGCTAGAAGTTCTAAACAATTTATGTGTAAAAGCCTTTCTGACTGAGACCAAAGCCCTCTGGTCTGGAAGTTTCCACAACATGCTCCCCATCCCACTGAGGAAGCATCTGTTTCGATTGTCAAAAGAGGAGGGGTTCTTAAAATTGCTCTCCCGTTCCAAGCAGAAAGGTGGTCTCTCCACCATTTTAGTTCCTCGAGGGCTTCCTCTGTCCAGCATACTGGGGACTCGTAGCCCCCATGAAGAGTTAGACTGCGGTTTTTGACTGCTTGGATGTAACGATAATGAAGGGGTGCTGGGAACACTGCCTGGATAGAAGCACTTAGTTTCCCTAGGAGCCGAGCTAGCTCCCTGATCGTGATGTCTGGATTTTCCAGAACTTTCTGACACTCTCTTCTGATACTCTTTACTTTGTCCAAGGGAAGGCTGATGTTTAACGTAACTGAATTTATACGGAAACCCAGAAACTCTATTGACTGTGTAGGATTTAGCTGGGATTTTTGGTAATTGACCACAAACCCTAACATCTCTAGAAGGGTGACTGTCAATGAGACATGGTATGTTAGAGTTTCTTTGGTGGAGGACATCAGTAAAAAATCGTCTAAATAAATGATCAGACGAATTCCTTGCTTTCTTAACAGACCTATTACCGGTTTCAGAATCTTGGTAAAGACTCTGGGGGCACTTGCTATTCCAAATGGGAGGCATGCAAACTCCCACTGGGTACCCTTCCAAAGAAACCGGAGGAATTTCTGGTGACCTTTCCAAATTGGAACTGTAAAATAGGCATCTTTCAAATCGATCTTCGCCATGAAATCGTTTGGTTTCAGTAGGTCTTTGAGCATATGTATGCCCTCCATTTTGAAGTGTTCGTATTGGATAAATTGATTTAATTGGCGGAGGTTGAAGACTGGTCTTTGTCCGCCTCCCTTTTTGGGGATTACAAACAGGTTGCTGACAAATCCCACGTTGTAATCGTGTTCTGAAACCAGATGGATTGCCTGTTTTTGAATAAGCTCTCCTAGTTCTTTGTCTATCAAATTTTCGTCCTCCCCCGATACTCTGTGAGAGGGAAGAAAATCTTGGTGTGGTAAGATTGTGAAGGGAATATGGTACCCTGAAATAGCTGAAAGCACCCAAGGGTCGTTTGTTACTGCTTGCCAGTTTCCTATGAAGTGTTGTAAACGACCTGCTGTGGGTAAGTGGCTGGCTTCTATTGTAGAAAGGCCTAAACTGCTTAAAAACGACTTTATTAATGGAAGGTTTAAATTCTCTTTTAATGGTAGCATACCTGCATTTGTTTGGCTTGATACTGCTACTGGGAACTTTGGGGTGGAACATAGTTCTGACCTGGTTGAGCAGTTGAGAACCTTCCCCTGCTCCGGCCCCTGCCCCTGAAATATGAGCTTTTTCCTCTGGTTGGGAAGCTTGGTAGGTGATTGGACCATCTTCCAGGAAACTGACCCCCTCGCCCTGGCCTGAATTGGGAGGAGGTCCCTCTTCGAAAAAACTGCATGTTTGGCTTCTTAGGGGCTGCCTTAGAAAGGATCTTCACTGTTTCATTCCTTTTCTTCACTTTTTCTTCAAAGGATGGACCAAACAGATTTTTGCCTGCCTCTGGGAATGGCTCAGAAGCTAATGAGCTCATCTGAGGGTTCAGTTTATCCAACACTTGTTTCCGTCTATGAACTTTATACTGGGCATTGACAGATCCCAGTAGAGTAAGGGCCTTGGACAAACATGTATACAGGCCACCTACATCTTGTGTGGATAGAATAACAGAACCTGGATTATCCTCGCTTTCGTCCCAGTTAGAGACGTGTTCAAAGGCCATGCTTACTGGGCCAACAATGTCCAAGAGCTGGTCTTGGAATTTCTTTGTTTCTTTGTCAACTCCTTTTGCTCCAGTAACAAGGGAGCCTAAATAGTCGTCAAGCACTGGAGTAAACACCGACTCAACATTGGGACGAGGAAAATCTTTCGTAATTTGTTTCTTGTCGTACACAGACAGCGGTTTATCCGCAAACATAACGTCTAGAAAGCTCGACAGTTCCTCGGACGCCTCCCAACGTCCAGCGGGAATTGTGAGATCATCACTGACATCCTCGTTTGCCTCTGACACCTTCGCTTTCTTCAAAGGTGGGTCACTGATTTCAACGTGACCATTATTTAAGCCTTGTGTTGACCCGGCGGCTAACCGGCCAGCTATAGAATCATTTGAGCCTTGTGTTGACCCGGCGGCTAACCGGGGAAGAGAATTTGAACTGGTGTTCAAAGTTTGTGAGCTCAAGGCAGTTCCCTCGAGGTTGTTCTTTGCAATCGTTTCGTGAATCATAGTGGGCAGCATCGCTGCTAATTGGCTATGAATCATTTTGGAAATAACCTCTGCTGTATTATTTCTGTCAGAATTCATGGATTTACCTTGAGATGACTCTGGATTCTGGGCGATTATTTGGACATCGGCTTCTGTTCCACCCGTTGCTGCCATGTTGAGCGAAGCAAAAAGGGCGAGGGTACTAAGGGGCGCCGGCAGATATAGCAGGGTGGCCTCGTTTTGAGTTTTAAGCTGTTTTTTCAGAGTTGTAAGCTTTAAAAATGCTGTCATTGAAGCAAAATAAAGGCATTTACATTGTTATATCGAGACGAGTATTATGATGTACAATCGCGTTCACTGGGCCAGCCCGGCTTGCTGGGCCAGCAATAGGACGAAGCTGGACATCGGGTACTTTATAAAACTCATGCGCATTGGTGCTCTCTCTCAAACATGGAGCCGTCGAAGTTTTAACTGCTTGCACTTCTTCACGAATAGATTTCTCTTTCGAGCACCATCAAATCTATGTTCCGCTTTCTATACAACATATAAAGATAGATCAATCCATGAAACTGCATTGAAACGGAAAACAATGCAGTCAGATGCTGTAGAAAGGTGATGACAATCATTCGACGCATTCTACTTTAAGGGAGCTATTTTGAAATAAACTACTTCCCGCCAAAGACGTTCGCGCCAAAATTCAGCTCGCCACGGGCTGCCTCGGCTAATAAAAGTCAACTCTGCAAACCGGGCCAGCCCTGCTAACCGGGCTCATGTAATGCCAGGCTGAAAGTCAACTAGGCCAACCGAGTCAGCCCGGCTCATGTAATCAGGCCCTAAGTCACTGAGGCTGAAAGGACGCGCAAAAATCTACCAACATGGCTCAAAACTCCCTACTGTGTACAGAGCAAGCTGTTTATTGTTTCCTTTCCTTTTGCATGCCTAAGGAGCATGGGTCAAATGCAGTGTTTGAACTGATAGTTTTTCACTATATACAGGGTTTACAACAGTCATGATAGACCAGGGTGAAGAGAATTTGTGGCAGGTGGATCAATGTGCAGACAGGAGAGGGATGTTAAATGGAACACAAGTCAAGTCAGTATTCTTAAGGATGGTCCATGATACCATCAGGCAGCTATGTTTGGAAAGGTAAGGACCATCCATATTCCTGGGGGTCCTGTAAGGTGCAGATTTGATTTGGGTGGGAAGTTTATAAGTATACTCCAATTTTTACTTATTTGCCAAAGGTAGTCCAGTCGAAAAATGTGTATCATTCCCCCCATTTTTATCCGGCATTTTGTTAGTTTTTATGTGGTTGTGCACAGCAATATTGTTGCCCTAAAGCACCACTTATCAGTGATAATCACTGCATATGCATTGTTCAACATGACAGCAAAGTTTTTCATCTCTGAGGCCTGTTGGTGATTACAGTTATCATGATTGTTATAAACCCATAGGAGTGTCAGTGCAAGGAGTGAAGGCCCTCCAGTGACCCTCAAAATTACAAACAATGGAAGAGTATACTCTGTGGACCTGACATTGGCTGTAAAGGATTTCACTTGGCCAGAGGATGCCAATGAATGGAAGACAAGACGTAGAAATGGTACTGCGATACTTCTCAATTATTCAATTACTGCAAAGTACATTTCACTATAATATCACATGCTGCACGCAGTGGTTTTCTTCTTTCTTTTTTTTCTTAATTCTGTAGGTTCCATACCAGTCAAATTTGCATGTACATTGACAGTCTAACCAAACAATTTTTCATGAAAGGATCAATTTTCAATTTACAAGAATCAGTAATTGAGGTTGGAGTTGGTATTCTGGTTAGTAGTGTAGAAAATTATGCGGGTACTGGAACAACATGGCTGCCACATAAACAACAGGAAAAAACTGAAACATAAGTCAACCTAGATAAACCAAAATCAGCAAGAATCCATTAAAATCAACCAAAATCAGCAAAATCCAGTAAAAACCCATCAAAATCAATCTGATCAAAATCAAAATCTGATAAAAATCAAATCAGAATGCCAAAAAATGGGACCCAATGAAAGTCCAACAAAAGCCAACAAAATCTAACAAAATCATGCTTAATCATACAGAGGAAAATCAAAATCAGACTAAAGTTGAAATCAAAATAGACCAAAATCCCAATCAAAATCTATGGGACAGGCCCCTGACCACCAAGCAACCCACAGTCTCAACCAATTTCTGTAGAATCTGAGAATTGCTTGTCGCGTTCCCAGTACCACGAACACGGGGTGTAGAGTACTGGAGTTCGCCAGTTCAACCTCAGTGAAGTATGAGACGATCAGCAAGACTTAACGCGTTTATTAGGGTCATGCTAATCGGGCTATATACAACACTCGCGGTAAAAACTAAAAGAGAAAACAGTAATTGTTTGAGCTAAAGAAACGAAAAATTAGGGAAGGAATGCCGTAGGACAAAATAAAACATACAGGATACATTGTAAGCGTGACTTACGTCTGATCTTGACTCCGGGGTTAAGAAAATGTTGCTCCGTGAATTAAACTAAACTAAAAACTCCGACTACTCCGTGAAACTCCTTACGGTTTGAGTAACTCCTCGCAACTGACTAACGTGTCCTTCGGAAAATAGTAATAACATGCTTTTTGACGTAAACTAAATAAAAAACAAAGAAAGCTCTATGTGGTAGCTGAAAAGAACGGATGTCCGGTAATCATATGAAAGAAGAAAACAAAGGCACAAACAGGAACGAACAAAGAGTTACTTAGGACTACAAAAAAAATCATTGTTCGTGTCTCGAACGTGACACTCCTCGCCCAAGGATTTCTAATCCTTGCTCCATTTAAGTTTTCCACTTCTCCTCTGATTGGGCGTGTCACGGGGTACTTGTCTGAGGACAGGGTAGATGGTTATCAGCTGGGGCACGCACGAGTAAGACCAGCTCCTTGATTGGACGTAGAAATGTTTTCTTTTTGCCCTCTCTAAACATCTCCACTTGGGCCTTTCTGACATAGCCGTCCTCGCTCTTAATAGCCTCCGCTACTCTACCTATGGGCCAGTCATTGCGATGGGCTCCCTGCTCTTTGACGAGGACTACATCACCAGCATTAAGGTTCCGCTTTGGCTCCTCCCACTTGGGTCTGGTCTGCAGAGCTTGTAAATACTCGCGTCTCCACCTTATCCAGAATTGATCTGCAAGATACTGGATACGCCTCCAGCGACGGCGAGCATAGAGATCAGTTGGAACGAAGTTTCCAGGCGGGGGACCAAGCGGACGTGTCTTCAGTGTTAGGAGCATAGAAGGTGAGAGTGGTTGCGGTTCGTCTACATCGGATGGCACAGCAGCTATGGGGCGTGCGTTGACAATTCCGGTCACTTCTGCCATTAGTGTAACGAGCAGCTCATGTGTCAGCTGAGCACTTCCAAGTTCAGCTAACATGGCGTCCAGGACGCGGCGGATCGTACCTATTTGACGTTCCCATGCGCCACCAAAGTGCGAAGCGTGTGGCGGGTTGAACAGCCATTCACACCCTTGTTCACGGACATATCTCTCCACCTTGTTGTGGTCCATTTCTCTCAGTGCGTCGTCTAGCTCTGATTTAGCTCCAACGAAATTTGTCCCACGGTCACACCTGAGTAAGCTTGCGGGACCGCGGAGTGCGAAGAATCTCCTCAGTGCGCAAATGAAAGAGCTCGTATCCATGGACTCTAGGACTTCTATGTGCACGGCTCTGCTGTAAAGACAAGTGAAAACGAGCCCCCAACGCTTTGCGTTTGCCAACCCTCCCCGCGTCTTTCTTGTGTGGACCGTCCAGGGTCCGAAGACATCGAAACCAACGTTGGTAAATGGCGGAGTGGCTTCTATTCTGTCAGGCGGTAGGTCGGCCATACGCTGTTCCAGGACTGGCCCTCTCAGCTTTTTACAGATCACGCACTTGCCTAACTCTCTTGCAATGGTTTGATGACCTCCAATGAGCCAGTAGCCAGCTTGACGGATGGCTCCTCGAGTTATGTGACGTCCCTGGTGGTGGACTCTCTCGTGGTAGTGATGAACTAGTAGGTTAGTGACGTGGTGGTTTTTAGGCAGGAACACGGGATGTTTCTCTGCTTGCTCCAGTTTCGCGCGTCGCAAACGACCACCCACGCGTAGTATACCATTGTTGTCGATAAAGGGGTCCAGGCGATGCAGGGAAGATCTCTTTAGGGTTTGTTTCCTTTCTCTCCGACTGGCAAGATTTTCCGTCTCCTGACTGAGGTCAATAGAATTATGTAACTCTATCTCTTCCCCAAAGGCCTCTGCCTGGACGGCCTGAACTATGACTGTCGTGGCTTGCTGAAGCTCCATTGCTGTGGGGTTGCGCAGCCGTGATTCGTTCATCGTCGTTACTGGTTTTCGCTCCCTTCTTTCCTTGACTTTGCTTTGTTTAAACTCCTTGACTAGAACGATAAGGTTTGCAATAGCGCGCTGCAGTGAGGAAAAGCTTGAGAAACGCGAGAATCTCTCAGCCCCGAGGCCATGACGTTTTTTGGCCTGTGTGTTTAACGCGAAGACCTCCTTGCGAACTTCGGGGTCGTCTTCATTTATTGGGATCTTCTCTTGTTCTTCCTTCGTCGAACCTGTGTCTTCTTGTAAGGAGCGTGGACCCGTGAGCCACTCTGAAGACGCAAGATTTTGTGCGCTTAGACAACGTGTAGCGAGATCTGCGGGGTTCTCATTAGTGTCCACGTACCTCCATTGACTGGGGCTGGAGATCTTGCGAATAAGCTGGACGCGGTTTGCAACATAAACGTAAAATCTCCGGCTCTCGTTTTGAATATAACCGAGGACGACTTTCGAATCCGTGTAGAAGGTGACACTATCGATCTGCATGTCAATTTCTTTGACGACTTTCGCTCCTGCTTGCGCACCCAGAACAGCAGCACATAGCTCCAGACGGGGAATACTTGTGGTCTGTAAGGGGGCCACTCTAGACTGGCCTAAAAGTAGCGCTGTGCAGACGTTTCCCTTGTTGTCGACTTGACGCAGATAGACTGCGGTTCCAATTGCGTCCTCGCTCGCATCTGAGAACGCGTGAATCTCTCTCCGAACAGCAGTACCGAAGTTGACTGAGCGATAGCAGCGGGAAACTGATACTTTCTCCAATTCCTCAAGAGAGGCTCTCCATCGTTGCCATTTTGTTAGGAGCGCGTCTGGTAAAGGATCGTCCCACCCCAATGGTCTGTTGTTTGTCTTCTTCCCCATGGCTACTAGGCGTTGCAGTAGCAACCTCCCTTCCAACAGCACCGGTACTGCAAGGCCTAGAGGGTCGTAAATAGAGTTCACGATCGAAAGCACTCCTTTCCGTGTAAAAGGCTTGTTGGGTGGGGAAACTTGAAAGGTGAAGGAATCTTTCTCAAGATTCCAGTAGACTCCGAGAGAGCGCTGTGCTGGCAAGCTGTCTCGGTGTAGATCCAGGTCACGCACTCCCTTCCCCCTTTCTTCCACTGGAAAGGCTTCCATTACTTCAACGGAATTGGACACAATCTTGTGAAGCCTTAGGTTTGCTGTAGCCAGCATCGCTTGTGTCGTGGTGATAAGTGCAATGGCTCGTTTAGCTGTAGGTAGCGACGTTAGCCCGTCATCGACATAGAAGTTGCGGTGAACAAATCGAGCGGCTTCTCCACCGAATTTCTCCTCGCCGTCAGTCGCCGTTTTTCTGAGGCCAAACGTAGCTACGGCCGGACTGGGACCATTACCAAAAAGGTGCACGTTCATCCGGTACTCCACTATAGGCTTCCCAGGTGTGTTGTCTTTGAACCAGAGAAAGCGTAAGAAGTCCCTGTGGCCGGGGTCCACGTGGAAGGAGTGGAACATCTGTTCGATGTCGCACATTACAGCTGTTCTCTCCTTTCTGAAACGAATCAGGACTCCCAAGAGGCTGTTCATCAGGTCCGGACCAGAAAGCAGCTCTTTATTGAGGGATACTCCTCCGAGTTCGGCGGATGAGTCGAACACCACTCGTATTTGAGTCGGCTTCTTCGGGTGATAAACTCCGAAGTGCGGTAGATACCATACCCTGCCGGACTGGGACTTGGTAACCTCCTCCGATGGGACAGGGGATGCGTGACCCTTATCTAGGACTTTCTGCATGAATTCCAGATAGTCTTTCTCCATTTGTGGTTTCTTTCTCAGTGTCCTGATAAGACCATTCAAGCGGTTGACTGCCTGACTTCGGTTGTTTGGCATCTTGACGTCCTTGCGACGAAAGGGGAGTGGCATTTCCCAGTTTCCGCTGTCGTTCTTGTGTATGCCGGTCTTCATTATTTCGATGAACTTTCGATCTTCACAGGAAAGGCTGACGTCGTTATCCTCTCGTGTGGTACGGAAGACATCGTTCTCCGAAACTCCTCGTTCCGTGAAGCTCTCCTTGATTCTAAAGTGGTTGGGGCACGGTACGAACTCGTAGCGCTCTGGTTCCATCGTTGTCTCCCAGGGTTCTCCGTTATTGGCCGAGAGGAGACTGGTGCGACAAGCGAGCACGTGTGCTGGGCCTCCAACGATGTCAAGGCACACCTGTCCGATTATCGTCCATCCGAGAGAAAGCCTTTGTGCCCAGGGGGCTCCTTTGGGTCCGTTTTTGGACTCGCGAACCTTGAGCAGTTCCGGAGCGTCTCTTCCGAGGAGCAGATGTACGTCTGCGTTTGGGTCCAGGGGTGGGATTTCGTCGGCGATCGCCTGAAGATGTGGAAACCTCATCGCCATCTCAGGTGTTGGGATCTCGCGTTTATCGTGAGGGATGCTGTCACACTCAATGAGGGTGGGCAGATCTGACGCCACTCCGTTAAGGGATCGTATGGTTACACCTGTCACTCGCCGTCCGTATTTGAGCTCCTTCTCGCCACTACACGTTGTTAGGTAGTATTTCTCTTCCTGGCCGACTGCTCCCAGTTCGTCGGCTAGTTCACTGCTAATCAGGGATGAGTTGCTTTGATCGTCAATAATAGCGTAAATACGATGAAAAACATTCGACTTCTCCATGTTATTCACATCGACCAATAGCAATTTGCTGCAGGATACACCACCCTCGATAGGTCTACATGCGAGTGTGCACTTAGTGTCTACGGTTTCTGCGCTAGCCACGGTTCTCTCCGGCCTTTCCCTATGGAGGAGTGCGCTGTGGCGATTATCTTTGCATATGCTGCACTCCACTTTTCGCGTACAGTTACTGGCCCTGTGGCCTTCGGACAGGCAGCGGTAGCAGAGTCCGGCTTTAAGGATCCAGTCGGTTTTCTCTTCTAAGGTCTTGGCGCCGAAGGCCTTACACTCCTCTAAACTGTGACCGTCTCGTTCGTGAAATGGACACCGTTTAGTCTCCTCGCTTTTTTGGCGAAACTCCGGTTTGACATTTGCCGGCCGTGCGTTTGTTTTGAGCGTTCTCCTACTTTGAACTCTCCGATTGGGTGAGGTTGGCGCCCTGATAGAGGTGAGCATGGTGCCTGCGAGGATATTCGGGTTGTTTTTAATCCTTGAATGCCTTTGAATTACTGAGGAAAATATCTGGAAGCCGGGATAGTCGTCCCCATTTTTCTCCGAGTACTTGGCGACTTCCTTCTCCCATTTCCCGCGTAACGAAGGGGGCAATTTCTCCGCAATCGGCTGAATTGTATTTGGGAAGTTCAGGCAGGCGAGACCGGGCAAGTAAGTCAATTGGCTTTCGACATCGGCGCAAAGATCGGCAAATTCTTGCAGCTTAGCATTTTCATTTTCGCTGAAGGTGGCGGTTCCGTTCATACGCTTCAACAGTTCCTTAGTTATTACGGCCGCGCTGCCGAAACGTCTTTCCAACTCCCCCCATAAACTGTTCAGCAACGCGCTGGGGTCGCCCTGTTTCCGTTTCCGGTAATTGTCAACCAATTTTTGAGCTTCTCCGCTGGTGAAACTGCGCAGATAATTTATTTCTTGGACGGGCGAAACGTCAACATCCCTGACCATTGCTTTGAAGGCTGCTTTCCACGGGTGAAAGAGCGTAGGGTCTCCGCTGAAAGTGTCGGGGTGACATTTAGGAAGATTTTGTTTGGCCAATCCTGTAACTATCTGTTGATTTGCAGAGGTTAATGTTTCAATAAGCTGACTTCCGGTTATGTTAATTGGGGTTGACGTGACAAACGACTGTGGATGTATACGCTGGGAATTTTCCCCATAGTTCCCCTGCTGGTTTGTGGTCGCACAAGATTTTGTTGGTGGAATTTTAGAAGTTCTCCTAAGAAGGGTGTTTTCTTGTCTTTTGGGGTCTCGCGTAAGAGGGGTGCTTTGCTCTGCCGAGTTGCGTTTGGGCTCAGGAATTTCCGGTGGTGAGGACAAATGGACCCATGTGGATGTTCTTTCTTCGCTTTTAGTTTTGGGGATCCCGGCAATTTCTAGTTTTTCTCCAGTTTCCTCCGCATCTAGTGCTTGTTCGATCGCTCTGAGTTTCGCGTCTGCGATTGCGACTTTCTTATTCGCGGCGATAATTGCTAGTTCTTTTTCGTGCTCCGCGCGTTCTTGCTCACGCGTCCGCTCAATTTCCGCTTCGCGTTTTCTGCGCTCGTGTTCTTTTTCGGCGATCATTCTCTCGAACTCTGCGCTTTCCCGTGCCGCTGCTGCTTCGGCGAGCGCTCTCACTCTGGCTGCGCTGCTCGTTGTGGACGAGCCTACTGAAGATTTACTACGGCGCGAGCGACGAGATGAACGCGAGCTTGTCTCCAACAATTTGTCGGATTGTCTACCTTTTATTTCTTGTATTAACTTTATAGCTCGGTCGAGGGTTAGGCCCTCTTCCTCTAGAAGAACGTCTACGTCTCCAAAATAACCGTGCTTGTCTTGCTCTAAAAGACTCATTAATTCTTGAAGTTTTATCGTAAATTCTTCAGAGACTCCTTCGAGGTCACGCAAGATTCTACCGAGATCCGATCCTTCTTTCAGTTCCTCAGTTGATCGGATAACGTCTTTGAGCATCTTATGCAAGACATTTAATTCACGACGTTTCTGACCAGTTTCGTTTTCTAACGCTTTTCTGGAGAGAGTTCTAACTCGTCTACCGGGACTCCGAGTTACTGTTCCTTGATGTACTGAGGCCTCCCATTTGTTTGGCGTATCGGCTTCTTCGCCACGCATTTTCGGCACTGTTAGCTCTACTGTTTACGGCTTACCTCAATCTGTCCTTGGTCAGACTTTTTACTGTCGCGTTCCCAGTACCACGAACACGGGGTGTAGAGTACTGGAGTTCGCCAGTTCAACCTCAGTGAAGTATGAGACGATCAGCAAGACTTAACGCGTTTATTAGGGTCATGCTAATCGGGCTATATACAACACTCGCGGTAAAAACTAAAAGAGAAAACAGTAATTGTTTGAGCTAAAGAAACGAAAAATTAGGGAAGGAATGCCGTAGGACAAAATAAAACATACAGGATACATTGTAAGCGTGACTTACGTCTGATCTTGACTCCGGGGTTAAGAAAATGTTGCTCCGTGAATTAAACTAAACTAAAAACTCCGACTACTCCGTGAAACTCCTTACGGTTTGAGTAACTCCTCGCAACTGACTAACGTGTCCTTCGGAAAATAGTAATAACATGCTTTTTGACGTAAACTAAATAAAAAACAAAGAAAGCTCTATGTGGTAGCTGAAAAGAACGGATGTCCGGTAATCATATGAAAGAAGAAAACAAAGGCACAAACAGGAACGAACAAAGAGTTACTTAGGACTACAAAAAAAATCATTGTTCGTGTCTCGAACGTGACATTGCTAGCAATTCCTAGCATTTATTAGAATTTCCTAGCAAATTTTCAACAAATTACAAGCAAAATACCAATAGATTATCAACAAGTAAACTGATAAATAGTCAATATTTGATAGATGGTAATGATTCCCCTTGGATATCCATCAATGCATTCGCCACTAGAAACATATAGCATGTTAATTTTCCCTGGCTGGTAGTATTTCTACGGATGATAAGTCGGACGCCATCATGCGTATCAGTCAAGGACCAACCTGATCCATGGATATTATCATATTGAGACCTAAGATCCACCCATAAGGTAAATTTATCCTCGTAAAAATCACTTTCGCTCATATTACCGGCATCCCACTGTTGTTTAATACTGCGCCAGAAGTAGTTTGGGCTGACACCTTGTCGAGGTGGTGGAGCTTGTGTGTCTCAATGACCCAGAGAGCTGTGCTGGTGGGGACTTTGATCCCTGGCAGGTGTAACCAGACGAAAATCAGCCCATGGTCCTCCAGGTTGGGGGTTGGGCGGCGGGCCGATAACCCGCTCCCGGAAAAAGTAACATATTACAGAAACCGAAACTAGAATTACCACTGCACCCTATCGGGAAGCAGGAGTACAAGATGCTAACACCCGGTTGGAGCAACGTGCAAAGCAGAGAATGACGCATAAACTGCCGATGAAACTGCAGCTGTCGCCAAAAGCGTGTGTGAAAATCGGGCAATGGAATGTAAGAACATTGTTTGAGGCTGGTAAAAGTGAAAGAGAGGGAGACCCCAGCACACCTGGCGACGAACGAGATTGGCAGAGTTGGAGAGAAAACATCTAACGTGGAATGAGGCAAAGGTCCCTGCACAGAATAGGGTTAGGTGGCGTGCTCTAGTTGAGGACCTATGTTCCACTAGGAACTAAGAGGATTAAGTAAGTAAGAAGTAGTTTGGCACCATTCCATTGGAATGTAATCTATTTGGAATCCCATCAACATCAATAACGACTGAAGTAATGTCTGGATTCAAAAACTTTTCCGAATCTCTCATACCATTATAACTTTCATCCACAAACAGACACAATATTCCAGTTGCTGATCTTCTAGTCCTGAACATTCATGTGCTTGTAGATAATCACGTCCTTCTTCTTGTCAGTGATGGAGTTTCCTTTAGATAGATATTTTTGTAGAAATGCCCTTTCCCAACCTGGTAGTATGTTTTGGCTTCTTGAGCAAGATAATCACTGGTTATACCTCAATATTCTAATTCAAGATTGGTTTATCAGCATGGGTATAGAAAATGATATTCACTGGTGCTAGTGTCATTTCAAGTTTCAACAAGTCTCTTTTAAATGCTCTTGGGTAGAATACACCACCGTCATTGAGAATCGGGTGATCAAGGGAATGCAATATTTTATTTTATGAATGACGGATAGGAGAAGATCCTTCGATGCCTTTGTATTTATATGCCGTTGCTAGATATTCTACAGAAAGTGGTTGATACTATTGGTCGATTGGTGGTCAGGGATCTGTCCCATAGATTTTGATTGGGATTTTGGTCTATTTTGACTTTGATTTGAGTTCGATTTTGATTTCGATTTTCCTCTGTATGATTGCATGATTTTGTTAGATTTTGTTGGCTTTTGTTGGACTTTCATTAGGTCCCATTTTTTGGGATTCTGATTTGATTTTTATCAGATTTTGATTTTGATCGGATTGATTTTGGTGGGTATTTACTGGATTTTGCTGATTTTGAATGATTTTAAAATATTTTTGCTGATTTTGGTTGATTTATGTTTCAATTTTTTCGTGTTGTTTATGCGGCTTCATTTATTGCAAACCTAGATTACATTTGGGAGGAAAATGCAGCTTTTGACTGAAAAGAAAACATAAGAACATAAAGAAAAAACATTTATAAAGTCTGGGATTAGTCAGAAACTGTCGTTTGATATAACAATCCAAGTAGTCAAACAAAGCTCTTCTCTACACAGGCTGGCCCAGTCAACAGCTAGTTAATCAGATCTGCCAACAGGGCTGTCACCTTGTTGCCAAGAAGCCAAAAAATTTCCGTGGACCAAATGACCAGATTGACTTTTTTTGGAGATTATCCTTTTCAGCGGCAGAAAAGAAGCTTTTCCGTGAAGGAGCAAGCGGAGAAGCAACCACTTGTCACAACCAAGTATTGCGTATCCTAAAGACCTTGAGAGAAGACCTTCACATGCAGCCATTAAAGTCCTACCACCTGAAGACAATCCTGCTGTATGAGTGCGAGGCAAACCCATCTCCAAGCCAGTGGCAAAGTAGCTGTTTAGGTGCACGCTTTAAGGGTGCACTTAAAAGACTAGAGCATTGTTTGTCACAGAGAAACTGCCCACACTACTTCATTGCAAATCTCAATTTGTTTGAAGAGTTTAATCTACAGGAGTGCCAAGAGTTACAAGGAAGAGTTCTTAATATCATGGACAGGCCAGAGAAACGTATTGAACCATTATACAGATGAACACTTTTTAAGAAATTCGAAGTGATAATTTGTAACAAAGTAGAACACATCCATCAAGGTGGGTACGTGTTAAAGGGAGTTGCATTGCAATAAAATTTTACAGCATATAGCCAGCATGTAACAGAGGCTTTTTTTGACATTATTGAGTAGAAATACCAATAATAATAATAATTATTATTGTTGTTATTACTGTTATTACATTAAAATGTAAGTAGACTAATTTAGGCTAGCAAAATGATGTATTATAAAGCAATATTCTTAGGGTTATCACATGTAATGTGCCAAGAGTTTTCATTATGAATTTCTGTTCAGCAAATAAAAGGTACAACTGCTATTACATTGGGGTGAATAAGTTTCGTATTATATTGTCGTTAAGATTTCACTTAAGTTAATTAGGGGGTTATTTCAACACCTATTCTAGCAATAAACTACTTGTTTGCGTGGTCCCTTCCAATCAAAGTAGAACCTGGTTGTAAATGTCTTTGGTATGTGAACATGTGGGTTCACTTTCCGCTTTGGGAAAACTTCCTTTCTTATCTGGCTCATGGATACTCCCTCCTTTTTCAATTTAAGAACCTCCAGCATACGTTTCTTGAGTTGAATGGCTTTTCAAGAATGAAGCCATTTTTCTTTTGTGTTGATGATGTAATTGTCGAAGCCCCCTGCCTGGTCAGTACATCTCATGGCATGTGTGGTAAATTTTAACTGCATTGTCTTCTCCAGAACTTCACTGTAGTATCTCTGTGCACATTTGGCTTCCACACCCACTTCGTCCTGTTGATAAAAAGGGGATAACAAAATAAGCTTAAGTCAACAGTCAAGGAGGCACTGATTGCACAGTCAACTATTTAACCCTAGACATGCCAGAGGCTGATCTAATCGGCCATGGCATACACTCCTAGACGTGCCAAAGCTGATTAAATTGGCCCATGTTTCTAAAATCAGTTTTGATTAGATTGTTCTAATAACAGATGCTTGAAATTCACCAATTAAATGCTGACTACTTTCCTAAAGGCTTTCGGAAGTTATAGTAAGTGGCTGATGTATGGAAAACAGATTGGCGAAGCTAAGCGAAGTCATAGCGTGAACCAAATGCATGCGTTAGTAATGGCGTCCCTTTACACAAGTCATGAATCCCCTAATGACTCAGAGTTTGAGGTGGATTTGAGAGCCGATAGTAGTGACATTTATTCGCTATCCAAAGAAGCGACAATGAAGATGAGAGAGAAGGTTCAGAAGGAAGAGGACAGTGAATTGAGTAATTTCTGTATTGAAAATGTCAATGTTTGCACATGTCTACTTGCTCAAACCTGATTTACTGTTAGAGGAGAACTTACATTTTGGATGATTTGGAACTTAGTACAAGCCTGTTTCTTTCAGGTTTTGTATTCGCAATACCACACTGGTTCTTATTCAAGCAATTTTGAGAGTTGATGTTTTGCCAAGTAATTCACTAATTATGCATGTACATATATTATTGCCCTGCTTACCATGTATAATTTGTGCTGTAGGCTACCAAGTATATACAACTGTTATTTGATGGACAGAATTTGGATTGCTGGCCTTGAATCAGCAATATTTCATAGATTTTTGATAGAAGTCACACCCTTGAGTTCAGTTATAATTTTTTGAATTTCATGTTTTGGTATATTATTTACTTTGGTAACCATGGAAACAGTATTAATAACATTCTAATAACCTGCAACTTTAAGATCTGTCTATGAGGATTAAAGCAGTGTTAACTTGGTTTAAATCTGACCCTTGGTTGCATTTCTATGTTTATTTCAGTACCAGCACCCTGGCATTTGCAGGGCACCCCCCTAAAATGGCTGACACATTTAGGGTTAATAACTACAAAGGAGAACAAGAAGTATATTTGTTATAACAAAGCAGCTAATGTATGCCCCTTAAATTTTGCACCAATACTGAATGGTATTTTATATATCATAAGTACAGTTTTTGTTCTGAGCATGGGCATTTTTGCTACTAAAGGTACTTTTGCTACCTACATTATAGGTAAACAGAATGTTAGCCAATCGGATCGTAGGATTAACAAATGTATGTTGGTTTCTACTGAGTTTTTAAAATTAGGGACGGACCATTAGAAAAGTGATGGGGGGGGGTGGGGAATTTTCAGCTTGCACGAATTTTTTTTTCGCTCATTGCTTGTGCAAGAATTTTTTTTTCAGGTGAACCGCTCTGCACGAATTTTTTTTACTATGTGTGAAAAAGTCACAATTGGACCTTCCTTCTGCATGAATTTTTTTTACCTTCTTCTTTGCATGAATTTTTTTCTTGGCATTTTCCCTTGCATGAATTTTTTTTTGGTTTTTTCCCCACCCCCCCCCCCATCACTTTTCTAATGGTCCGTCCCTTAGAAGAACCTACAACATGGTAGATGAATGGGGTGTCACGAAAGCTAAGACCCCTCGAAAACTAAGACCCATCGACTAAGACCCCTCGTAAAACATTTGGGTACGAGATATTTTTAAAGAAAGAAGAAGCCAAGGTGATCTTTACAACTTGGAAGAGCTACAACTTGGGAGATCGTGAATTTTGCTTGAGTGGATTTTACTTGAAGTGTTTACATACAGGCTACTGAGCTGCAAAATTAACGTTTACAAGGAAACTTTTCACTGCTAAATTTACACCGTCTATTTCATTCAGAAAGGAAAAGTGACCTTTCTGTTTCTTTTTTCTCACGTATAAGTGTGCAGGGAGTGCGTAATTAACAGTGACTTAGGTCAGCGCAGCAGAGAATGGTTTTCATGAACGAAAGGCCGTTTCACGGTATTATGCTAGAATAAGTTGCCTGTTTTCTATTTCCGGGAAACTTTAAATGCAATCTTTAAGATCAGTTTTTTTCCAAGAGCGGCTCTCGTGCGTGTTTTACGGTAGTATTCTTCAAGCAGTATAGTGTTTTTAAAAAGGACAACAATTCAAGGCCAGCTGCGTTCATCTTCTTTTGCGTGGTAATGGTAGGGCTGTTGTGATTTGTTCAGTTATACCAATTTATGGAGGTCGGTTCTCGCCTAGTTGTGGGAGTCTGAGTAATTGTCGAGAGTCGAGAGTATTTTCCTTCGCGTCAATTTGAATGCAGATCGTGGCCAATTTCTTTCCTCCATTACAAGAAGTCACATTATCCAATTTCACTCGGATACTGAGATAAGTGGGTTATTCATATTTTAGGGAAGTCGTTTTCAAGAAAATGTTTACCCTGGAGTGAATTACAATTTGGATCAACGATATATAAATGGCATTGGAAGACGGACGTGTCGCAACTATAAAAAAGGGAAAACAAACTCCAGAATCACAGGGGCCATTTTTAATCTTCAGAATACGTTTTTAGGGGTCTTTCAGAAACCCCTCACGTTTTGAGTTTTTCTTTGCCGCAAAAGTGAAATTTTCTAGCATGATAGTCACAAACGCGGAATATGAAGAGAATTCTCTAACGTATATAGAAAGTAACTAAGGGTTAAGGACTGAATTGAACTTATTCGACAACGGATCGTCATCTTGCACTGCTCACAGCGAATCTGTTCTTGATTTTGGCTTGGTTCCCACTAGCGTCATAACGATCATAATCATAAGAAGCGTTGTGTCGCTTATGCCAGAGTGGGAATGCCTGAAAACATAATCATAGGGACGCTTATGATCGACATAATCATAATCATAAGAAAATGATCGACCATTTTCCTATGATTATGATTATGTCCGTGCTTATGATTTATGTTGCTCTCGGTTGTAGTGGGAACGTGAAAACATAAGTGTCATAATAATAATCATAACTAGAAATACGACTCCCGCAAAAACCTCGCGAAGCTAGTTTTTGAAGAAGTCACAATGCTTTTATATTTTATTTTTTATATCAGCGTAGTCCCCATTATTTTATTTGTTATGCTGTGTTTGGTACATAATTAGTGACACCTGGTGCAAATTACATGATCAGTATACCGGTCAACACAGTGCTTAAAAATTGACCTTCATTTAGCTCTTTCACTGCCAATGAGATTGCACCAGAGAGAATAGAAGTAAAATGATTTATTGTCTTGACAGGGAATACAGAGTCAATGAAGTACCACAATATTCACTTAACAC
The DNA here is from genome assembly GCA_949710005.1 of Ricordea florida. Classification (NCBI taxonomy): domain Eukaryota; kingdom Metazoa; phylum Cnidaria; class Anthozoa; order Corallimorpharia; family Ricordeidae; genus Ricordea; species Ricordea florida. Next base: position 16,560,726 of record OX453287.1, read on the forward strand.
AAATTGAAAATGATTGTAAATCTTTTGCAGGTGAAGTCTTGAAGAGTTGATATGAATGCTTGTGTTTACCATGGTGTAAAAACCTGTTTTTTTTTTTATTTTTAATCTCTACTGCTTTGTCTTCTTTGTTGTACATCCCTTTTAAACACAATATGTTCTTACACTGAGGATGAGTTGAATGCTCCAATTATTTTTGGTTTATGTTTTTTGGTTATAATTGCATGAGATTCATTGTAAGAAGAATCTTCTGATTAGATATTTTATTGTCTACTGCAGTCATTATTTCATTGCTAGGTATCCACAATTGAGAGCATTATGAATAGTGCATGTTTCCATTTGTGTACTCTCTTCAGTTGCAATGGTACCCCCAGTGGTAGATAGAAAAATTCCTCTTCCCTCAAAAGAGATGCCATATCAACAGAAGTGTGAGATACAATCTCATTACATCCAAAAAATAAAAATTGGGGGTAAAACAATTGGATTCTACAAAAGCTTTGAATAAAGGTTTGGTAATAGTGAGTGCCGACTGTATAGTATGTGGTTGCGCTACTTTTAGGTCATATCATAAAAACAATACATGTAAGAAAGAGTTATTGAAATCTAAATATGTTGAAAAAGATTGCTGCACTATCTGTCGTTTCTCTATCCCTGCTTTGAGTCGTGCTTTCCTTGTGTTGATTTTCACGGTATTCGAACTTACTCGGCGACGATCTCGAGCTAATCTTTCTTGAATATCTCGGAGATCATCTTGCTGGGATGTACTTTCAGGACGAGTGAAATCGGTTTCCACAAAATTTACATTTCTCTCAAAAAGGCATCACCGAATTCGAAATGGCGGTTCAGCAGTTCTCAAGTGCGCTACTATTGCCAGGTAACCTGGCCTGCGAACGGACACCTTTAAAATATAGATATATATATATATATAAATATACATATATAAAAACTCTCGGCTCGATTTACTCGGGCTTGCGAGCCACGTGGTCTGACCGAAAGCGACACGATTAGTAACCTCGCTACGCTCGGCCTTCGGCCTCGCTTCGCGAGGAACAATGAAAGCGGCCCATTGTGCTCCAGCTAATGAAAATCTAGTTCCAGTACGCTCAGCTGGTCCAAAAGGCTCTCGGAGCTTTTTTCTTTGTTTGGATATACGTGGAGCAACCAGACTAAGTAAGTGTTGAAATCGCTCCGGAGACATGCTTATCGATTTAAAGTGCCACTCTCGATCTCCGAGTCAAAGTTCCTGAATAAGAGTATGATAACATTCTAATCTTTGCCGTTCTCTGAATGTCGGTCTTACCCCAAAACGCCGTTTGTGTTCTCTCTTCTTTCTCGAGCGACATCGCCGTCAAGAGACTGAAAATTAAATTCACACTGAAGCTATGTGCTGAACGAAACGACCTACAATTTTTACCCAAATAAACTGAAAATGTTAGAGGTTTCATTTGTTAGTGGGAAAAACCTGTGAATCGATCTCCTCGATATGCTTTATGTAGCAGAGCTTTGGGTTTAATTCCCAAACAGTTTGAAGATTTCTACCAAGTTTTTACGCCTGGCTGAAAACTAATCAAGCTTGGACTAATTCCATAGAAGCGTCCTTTCTTGAGCCTTCTCTGGTGTTCAAAAATCCTCCTTGCTAAATCATAACAGCGTCTTCGGCGTGCTTTTTTTTTCTCTTTTTTTCTCGATGGCCAAACGGTTAAATTCTTCACTATAGTGATAAAAAAATATGTTTGCAAAAATTAATTTCTTCATTAGTATACAAGTTTGGTCTTTGAGGGAGCTACAGAAATATCACCTCTAAACATTGCAAGTACATCTCAAGCCGATAGGGTTACAGCTTTTTGCGGGACGCAGTATTTTTCAAAGAATGTATGAACTCGTTGGCGTATTAATTTGCAACCCAAGAATCGTGCAAGTTTTGGAAGCCAATATTTCCCCTACTTTCGATCGGAAGGCGCTGAAAATTTCGTTGGTTACTAAGTTTGATAGGATCTAATACCAAGTGTAATATGTTTTAGTAAATCATAACGATTTTTCAGGGAAATGTGTTTGATAGTAAGGCAAAATGTGACGATAAAAAGTTAAATGGAAGTTGCACAATGAAACCCTCAGAGTGAAAGGGTTAGCTGCCCCTACTCCCTCCCCCCTAGGGAGCGCTTTGGTAACATCTCGACTGAACTAGCTTTGACAGATTTCCAATTCTCTTTCTTTTCATAGCGAGAATTGCCTGTGGTAGCTTGTTGCAGTAGAGCTAGGACTCTAATCAATTCCTTTAGACCAAGTGTTGTTGAATTAGGAATTACTCCAGTAAGAAATTCGTTTTCAGATTTCGCCCCGTCCGTTCCCTAGAGCGAAGACGCATGGGCAACCGAACCCGTTGTCTCTAACTCCCAGGAGAAGTGAAAATAGTTCAAGATAGATGGGAGGACAAGCCAGCCGATAGCAAGTAAATAACTGAAAAAAAAATGTAAGAAATAAGGGTTTAAGATCAAGAAGGCGTGAAGTTCTGCAAAGCAAGACTCGATCAAGTACAGTTTGCAAAAATTCAGACGTTCGAGCCCTGGAGACTGTTTTATTAACTCTGCGATGAAATTTTATTACTATTTCCGTCGAGGACTTACCCTGTTTGCTAAGTAAGGTAAGTACAAGATTCTTATAAGGACACGTTTTGAAGTTTGAGACAAGTTTGCAAATTCAGAAATATTCGCTTCGAGTTCATTTAGCTTTCCGCTTCGACAAATACGTCCAGATTCAATTAACAAAGATTAAAGGATATGCAAATTTGAATAGTTTTCTTTTATGTTCCTGCCAGCTCCTCCCTGAAAAATGAATTGTAATTCCTCTTTGGATGAAAACATACAAAAGAAATCATTTGTGCATATACAAAGGCCAGTCTGATGGGCACAGCGGCTGTTGAAGATGTGAATTGATGTGCACTTGCGGTGTGGATTTTCGGCTTTTACCAACGCGACACCTTCTTTCGTAAACGAGATTTAGGTAAGTAAGTTCTCTTTTCCATGAACCATAAGTAAACTGTAAGCCAAGGAACTTGGCAGTGTAGGAAAAAATTGTTTGTCTAACTGTTCGCGAGCGAGCGCCATTCCAAAGGTGTATGTAAATTATCTTAGCTGTGGCGTCTAACTTCTTGCATTTGAAGTTGATCACTTGATATAAAATTCGTTACACAGTTGTTATTACTCTTCCTTACTTGTCATTGCTCTTTCGTTTGTAAATGAAATCATGCAGTGTGTCCTTTCATCTTGAAAAGCTTCTGAAAACAGACTGTCTGTGATACTTCGTAATCATGGAACCATGCAGTGTGCCCGTTCACCCCGAAAGACTTCGAACAAAATTGTCTGCGGGATTCGTAACCACAAAAACTATGCAGTGTTACCACTTTTATGGTTAATTTAACTAAAAATTACTGTTCTGTGGTAGTGTTTGTCTTATATTGGCATTATACCCACACGACATTTTGTAAAATGTGGGCATAGAATTGTACGTTTATTACTGCTCGATTTATCAATGTATTTATACAAATTAATTTATTACTTGTCAAAGATAAATTTCCTGGGGGTAACTTTTTTACCCGGAACCGTGAACCAACACATGTTAGCAACTCCGAATACAAATGTTCAACTATTAAAACTTGTGACGTAAGAGTTTGAGTAGAAATTCAAGCGGAAAATATAATTAAACTTTCGGATTTTTAACTCTGATGAAGTCGGACTGTGGCCGCCTAATGTTTAGTCTACACAAATAGATCGGATAATAAACCTCAGAGAAGCTTAAAATGGCTACAAATTATCGCCCAAGAATTCATAATATTTGAAACCCTGAAACCAGTTCCCATTGATAAAGCGCGCGAAAGTTATGAGTCTGTCTTCTTAATACAAGTGAAGCTATCAACCTCGAATATTGCATTTCTAGCACTCTGATTTGCTCACTCAATCTCTGTTATCAGCTCATATACATCGTTTTGACCATATCATGGTGGAAAACGATTACGCTAAGTGATGCTAATCTGAAAAATCTGGGGAAAATGGGGGAAGAAAAGTAGCTTTTAGGAGCTTTCTACCTAAGAAATGCAAGAGCAAATGGAAAATACCGTACCGAAAACGTCTAAGAAAGTTGAAAAGGCTTCGATTGAAGGTTACTTCGGGCTGCGTATCTGAAATTTTCTTACAAATAAAGGAAAGAATTCTAAGTTCTAACTCTTCCGTACTTTGAACAGGGTCTGGAAGGGTATTCCTGGGATCCTGGATTTGATCAAAATATGGTGTGGGATTCGGGAAAAGGCAAAATTTATTGAGTGGATTCGGGAATTGACTGCTCTCCGGGAAGCGAGATTCCCCAAAATGTTTGCACGGGATACGTGAGTTTTTACCTGTCTGTCGGGGAGTCGGGAAATCTTCACGACCCAAATAAAGGTACCAGCGGCGAAAGCGAATCTGTCAGGTGAACACTTATCAGACCAAACCAAACAGCTTGTCTGATTCATAAAGTCAATAAAAAGTGCGGGATACGGGATTCTCGTGAAAAAGAAGCGGGAAGGCGGGATTAGGACCCCCCCCCCCCACCCCCTGTAATAAATTGAATTATATTGGAAAATATCCCAAGGAAAATACGCACGCTGATTGGTTAAAAAATCGTGTTTCTATTAAACAATTAAATTATGAGAGCGAGATTTCTATCGCGTGATAGTTGAAGAGGGCGCAGCCCGAGTCAACTATCACGCATAGAAATCTAGAGCGAATATTTTAGTACTTTGGCTTTTCATATTTACACTTTGTATTGATTTGATTTATAGATGATATTTTCTTATTTTAGTTGACTGTATACTCTGTACACTAGTTATTTGTATATACCTGGTCGTTCTACAGTGTATTGTTTGCAAAAGACAATAGCCCATTTCCGAGTTGCTACATGCCTCAGTTTCATAGCGAGTCCAGGTGCAAGACCATTCAAATGGAAATGATAGAGTATTCTTATGCACATTAAACTCATTTCCATTTGAATGGTCTTGCACCTGGACTCGCTATGAAACTGAGGCATGTAGCAACTCGGAAATGTGCTATTAAATACCGTAGCTTTCTCTACTTGTTCTCTCTTTTATACACATGTAACCACTGCTTGCCTCGACTAGCTATTACTAACTGCAAGCAGTGCAGATTGAAAATGTATCACATAATGAAATTCTACAATAAACAGTAACAGTTAACAGTAACAATTAAGACAATTTTACCATTGTAGCTGGACCAAGATCGGATCAGTCATGCCCAACCACGGGTACAGCCGTATTCCTGAGGATTCAAAAGACTGGTATATACCTCCTTCACTGTGTTCACGTCTCACGTATAGCTGGGTCAAGCGAGCACTGTCGGTTCCCGAGGTAGCCCTGGCTCCGGGTCAGAGCTCTGCCTGGTGGAGTTCACGAAACGTTCGTGTTGCGTGGATGACAAACGCGCGAGCCGCGTGTATCCGCGAAGATGAACCCTGCTTATGGAAAGCCCTTCTCGTCAAAGTTGAGTTGGAAAACTTTCTCCGTTTGCTTCTGGTGCTGGGCTTAATTGGTACCTTTCGTATTCTTCAAGTTGCCTTTTTTGGAATGCTTTTCAATGTACGACCCTATCTTCTTTACGAATCATCCGCTCCGTGGATTTCTTTCGCAGCGGCCGGCTTTTGGTTTTCCGTCTTTTTGGAGGCATTCGCGAGGGGACATTTTTCTTATTTTGCGCAGTTAATCAGTTCCTCGATGAAATCCGGTTTGACTGGTTTGGTATATGACAAGGTATGTAGGTGCTAATGGAGAAAGGAAACTGTCTGTCATTGTCTGTAGCAGTACTTCAAAAATTATAGAAATCCTAAATTAATAAAATGTAGTCAGTATATGTGTTGCGGTTCAATTTTATCCATGGTTTAAAAATTTTTCTCCCTTTGGTTTTGGCTATGGTAATGTATGATAATTGTTTTAAAACAAAGGAAGAAAAATTTTAAACCAAGGATAAAATTGAACCTCAAAATATTCACATTGCAACAAGGTGTACAAAATCGTACATTGTTTGATGCAACGCTGATTGAATATAAATTTAAAAGTTGCAATGCACCGGCCCGACGTTTCGCCTGTCTAGAAGGGAACTTAAGCAAAACGCCACGACGACGTGGACTACAATACGTTGAAGAACGAAACAATGAAACTGCACGTGCAAAATACAGACTGGCAGGTTTCTTTGCCGTCCTCTGCAAAACAACAACGTGACATGACCATATTTCAGGTTTTCTGGAAGACGCGAGTGCCCAACGACAAAATTGCCAAGAAACATTTCCGATGAACTGTTGACGGGTTAAGTTGAAAAAATCGGCGGTTTGAAAAGTTGTGGAAAGAGAATGAAACAAGCCTACCGCCATTGAGACAGGAGAAAAACAAATCCATTTTTTCGAATGTGCCGTTCCCGGCGTCGTCGTTGTTCTTGTTTAAGCTCCCTTGAGTCGTCCTCAGGCCGGGAGCGAGGTAGTTTTATCTGTGTGATCATGTGATCATTTCATTCAGGACTGATATCAGAACATACAACACAAGGCGTCGAAACTATGGGTCGGTAAATTGATATTAATAACAATAATTACTATTATTATTATTATTATTATTATTATTATTATTATTATTATTATTATTATCATTTATTACACCCATTTTGAAATCACGGGTGATCCCTGCAATTTGATTGGCTCATAGCAGTGTGATTTATTCATAAATTGCACCATTTTTTGCTCTAAATCGCATCATTTTTAAAAAGTTACTTTTCTTCAAAAACGGGGCTTCCTGAAGTGGATAAATAAATAAGTAGTATTGACAAAAAACTGTGATTTCAAAATGAGTGTAATAAAGTGGTAATTGAACTTCGTGTCGTGCAATTTTGGTCTGAAATCATACTTGTGATTTCAAATCGAACTCGGGCTATGCGCTCGTTCGATATTTGAAATCACGCGTATGATTTGAGACCAAATTACACTCCACTCAGTTCAATTACCATTATTAATTATGTTATCTTCTTTCGTGCTCGTTAGGTGCTTCAACTGAAGGATAGCGATCTTGCAGACTTCACTCATGGCCACATGATGAATTTGGTGTCCAAAGACCTAGAGCCTCTCGATCGGTGCGCTAAAATGGTTCCTTTCCTGTTTCTGGCGCCTTTCGAGCTGCTTATTTTTTCTTTGTTGCTATCCTTTGTGACCGGATGGGAAGGCATCGTTGGTATTGTTTACATGCTGTTCTGCTCAGCGTTACGTTTTAGTGTCGGTAAAGTCTACAGGAAATTGCATCTCCGTACAACGTTATTTACTGACCAGCGTCTTTGCTTGCTGGCTGAGATCGTTTCTGGTATTCAACCAGTCAAGATGAATGCGTGGGAGGACACATTGGAGAATCTGATCCAGAAAGCTAGGAGGTTTGTGTTGTGGCCCCGAGGGGTACTCCTTATAATGGCCTATACGGGGAGGCTCCCCCCGGAAGGGGTACCTTTTTCACGCTTTAGTTATATGAAAGGGTAAGGATTTCACGAGTCGAAGTATATGAAAGGGTAGGGAAATCTGTCATTTAGATACTTTAAAGGACCTTTCATTAAAATATTTCAAACAAGCATACCTTAGGGACGGACCATTAGAAAAGTGATGGGGGGGGGGGGTGGGGAATTTTCAGCTTGCACGAATTTTTTTTTTTCGCTCACTGCTTGTGCAAGAATTTTTTTTCTGGTGAACCCCTCTGCACGACTTTTTTTTACTACGTGTGAAAAAGTTACAATTGGACCTTCCTTCTGCATGAATTTTTTTTTTACCTTCTTCTTTGCATGATTTTTTTTCTTGGCATCATCCCTTGCATGGTTTTTTTTTTTGTTTTTTCCCCACCCCCCCCCCCCCATCACTTTTCTAATGGTCCGTCCCTAAAGGGTCGAACCTCGGGGCGGAGCCTCCCCGTATTAATTTTTTTTAGTACCCCCCCCCCCCCTTCCGTTCAAATAGTGGATGTGTTCGGAGAGTTAAAGTGTGTTGTGATTTTAACGGATTTTGCTCTCACGTATAAAACTAAAAGACCAGCGGGAATTATTAATTGACTGAGCAACTGACTGACTGACTAGCGGACTGAAAGATTACCTAACTGACTGATAAACTTTCTAACTGACTGACCAGCTGACTGGCGGAGTGAAAGATTGACTGACTAATTAACGTAATGGGTAACTTAGTGACGAAAAAAATGGCTGACTTGTGGACTAAAATATTGACAGACTGAAAGCTTAACTTACTGACTTTATGATTTGACTAAATGACCAACAGACTAGCTGACCGACGCACTAGCAGACTGTTTTACTGATTAACCTACTGACTGACTGACTAAGGAAATGACTGACTGATCGCCGAACTGAAAGACGGACAGATTGATGACTGACTGACTGACTGACCGACTGACTGACTGACTGACTGACTGACTGACTATCTGACTGACTGACTGACTGACTGACTGGCTGACTGACTGACTGACTGACTGACTGACTGACTGGCTGGCTGGTTGATTGACTGACTGAACTTACTGACTGGCTGAGTGGCTGACTGACTGACTGACTAGACTGGCTGCCTGCCTGACTGACTGACTGACTGGCTGCCTGGCTGACTGACTGACTGGCTGATTGACTGACTGACTGGCTGACTGACTGACTGACTGACTGGCTGGCTGGGTGATTGACTGACTGACTGACTGGCTGACTGACTGGCTGACTGACTGACTGACTGACTAAACTGACTGACGGACTGGCTGACTGACTGACTGACTGACTGGCTGGCTGGCTGGGTGATTGACTGATTGACTGACTGACTGGCTGACTGACTGACTGACTGACTGACTGACTGACTGACTGACTGACTGGCTGGCTGGCTGGCTGGTTGATTGACTGACTGAACTTACTGACTGGCTGAGTGGCTGACTGACTGGCTGACTGACTAAACTGACTGACTGACTAACTGGCTGCCTGGCTGACTGACTGACTGGCTGATTGACTGACTGACTGGCTGACTGACTGACTGACTGACTGGCTGGCTGGCTGGGTGATTGACTGATTGACTGACTGGCTGACTGACTGACTGACTGACTGACTAAACTGACTGACGGACTGGCTGACTGTCTAGACTGGCGGCTGACTGACTGACTGACTGGCTGACTGACTGACTGGCTGATTGACTGACTGGCTGACTGACTGGCTGACTGAACTGACTGAACTGACTGAACTGGCTGACTGACTTACTGGCTGACTGACTGACTGACTGGCTGAATGACTGACTGACTGACTGGCTGGCTGGCTGGGTGATTGACTGACTGACTGGCTGACTGACTGGCTGACTGAACTGACTGAACTGACTGAACTGGCTGACTGACTGACTGACTGGCTGACTGACTGACTGACTGACTGGCTGAATGACTGACTGGCTCACTGCCATTGGTTCTCTTGCCAGTGAGTCATTCCATCTATACATCAATAAATCTGTCAGTCAGTTGTATCAATCAGTCAACTAATAAAAACAGTAGTTATGCAACGAGTGAATAAATACCTCTTATTAACCGAGTTCGAGGTCCGTACTGTAAGTTACGGACCGAGTTTTTTTCTGCTCGAATCAGTCAGTCAACCAGTCAGTCAGTTCAGTCAGTCAGTCAGTCAGTCAGTCAGCCAGCCAGTCAGTCAACCTGACTGACTGACTGACTGACTGGCTGACTGACTGACTGGCTAGCTGGTTGACTGCCTGACTGACTCACTGGTTGACTGACTGACTGCACTGACTGAACTGACTGACTGACGACTAACTGGCTGACTGACTGACTGACTGGCTGGCTGGCTGGCTGATTGGCTGACTGACTGACTGACTGACTGGTTGACTGACTGGCTGGCCGACTGACTGACGGACTGACTGAACTGACTGACCGGCTGGTTTACTGACTGACTGATTGAACTGATTGACTGGTTGACTGACTGACTGGCTGAACTGACTGACTGACTGACTGACTGGCTTACTGGCTGACTGGCTGATTGACTGGCTGACTGACTGGCTGACTGACTGATTGGCTGGCTGACTGACTGACTGACTCACTGGCAAGAGAAAATAAGGTAAGAGAACACCTTTTTTATACTGGGTTCTCTTGCTATGATAAGGGGACAGAATCTATTTTTAGATCCGGAAACTATTTTAACTGACCAATGGTTGATGTCCTTCTCATCACGTGGTTGTAATTTCAATGCGCCATGGGGGACACGCGCAGCCATGGACGAGATATAAATAGATTCCGCGCTAAAAATAGATTCTGTCTCCTTATCATATCAGACGGGGTTATGATCTCTTTCCTCATGTTCTCTTGCTCACTGGTTAATTTAAAAAATTACGTGTTCGGTTACTTCTAAAATGACCAGTTTAATGGGTATCTTTGCAACGGTCGTTTGTTTGTTTGTTTGTTTGTTTGTTTGGCAGGAAAGAGCTGTCCTACATCAAAAGAAAGACTCTGGTCCTTGGTGCTTTGTCCATGATTGAACAAACAGTTCCAATTATCAGCACACTGATTTCACTGACAGTTTTGGTGTTGCGAGGTAAAGAACTCACCAGCCAAAACGTGTTCATCATATTCCTGGTCATGAATATTCTGCATTCGTCTTGCAACGATGGTTTTGTTAGTGCAGTTGAAATCCTGGTCAAGACACTTGCCAGACTCAAAAGGGTACAACGATTCCTGCTCACCGACTACCCGACCCAGGCATTTTTCAAATCTAGAGTTCCTCTTGATCGCAGCAATAGTAGAGAAACGCGTACTGAGTCCTCTTCTGGCCCGAAGTCAGATGACTACTTCCCCCCGTGGATGCCTAGACCGCATACAGCGAGTGTCTCGTTATATGGAGTTTGCTGTGAGCGAGAGTACGGCTTTTCCGAAATTGAGTTGCTTTTCGTCAACCTCCATTGCGTCGGTAATGAACTTGTTACACTCACGGGACCTCCCAAAGCGGGAGCTGGTACATCTCTTCTCTTTGATGCGGTAATGGACGAGGTGCCTCCCGTTCGCGGCCAAGTCCACCGCAGTGGCAAGGTAGCATATGTTGCTAAGAAGCCGTGGATATTTTCCGGGACCATTAGAGATAACATTCTTTTTGGTGAGCCATACCAAGCGGAGAGGTTTTTTACTGTAATCAAGTCTTGCAAATTGGAGTCACTTCTCAAAATTTTGCCGGATAGAGATCTGACCGTAATCGGAGAACATGGCGTTCAACTGAATGTGACTCAATTGGAGCGTGTTAGTCTCGCACGCGCAGCTTACAGCAAGGCGACGATCATTCTATTGGACACGCCACTCCATCACGTGCATACTGCAGTAGCCAGTCAGATTTTTGACGAGTGCATCAGGTCGCTCCTTGCGAAGCGACTGCGACTGCTCATCACACGACATGGAGAATTCCTTGAGAAATCTGATCGTGTTGTGCTAATGGAGGATGGGGCCATTCTGAGGGAAGGAACCTTCTCCAAACATTTGGAGGCTGGAGAGGACTTCTCGTGGGTAACCAGCGACGGACATCAACAGCGCGAACTCCGTGAAGAGATGGACGAAGCTGATCCTGCCAGAATGGAATCAGCATTGCAAGACAAGGATGATGGTCGTGTAGGGGTCAGACATTACTACCGCTACCTAAAGCAAGCAGGATATCCACTATTACTGCTGCTCATTGGAGTCCCGCTGATTGTTGCCCCAGCAGGTGAGTCCCCTTCTCTTCTTCTCTCATAATACTCCTGATTTAGTTTCCTTTGGATGTCGTTTGAATAGCAAAGCGAAATGTTCAACCATTTACGGGTTTTCGTACTAACTCATTCTTGTCCTCGACAAGGGAGAGAGTGAGAACTCAGAAACAAGGTAGCGGAAGATTCGGAAATTCAAGCAGTATAGAAAAAATGAAAGTGCTATTCGCTGACTATCATCAACGCCATCACTAATCCCCATCATCATCCCATCACCATCCTTATCATCGTCACCTTCACCTGCCAACAAGACAATAGGATCCTATTGCATATTTGCTCAATATGAATTAACAAAGCATCAGAGTTAACGAACAAAATCACCATTATCATCATCACCTGGTAGTGGGCACCTGCCATCAAATTTTTAACATTTTCATTAATGAACAACAATATTTAGACACAAATAAAAGTAACGTGCATCCCTAAACAAACCAAACCAAAAGACTCCCAAACTCAACAGGGGCAGATCTCGGATTTTTGTTTGGCTTGGGGGGGAGGGGTTCACCATTTCAGAACAAAATACACAGGAAGCCCAAGCTCTGTATGAGAGGCTATAGGCCAATATATAAGGTCTATAAGGTTTTGTATGGGAATTTAGGCTGTTGTCGACTATAACTCCGTAAGTAATAAAGCAAATAAACTCTAACCTTAACGTAGTGCAGGGCTCGACTTTCAGAAAAAAATCTTGGGGCCACCTGGCCTCCAAGTTTTCATTTTTGGTCGCCAGGACAAGTATTCTAGTCGCCAAAATTATCTTCAAGAAAAAATAGAATATAATACACTAAAGGTCTTTTAATAAACCTCAACAAACGATTTCATCGGCTTCATACGCGAACACGAAAGTATCAGAGTATTGAACTCAATAAGAAATTTTAAAACTAAATCAAAAAATCGTGGGGCCAGCCTGGCGACCAGGCGTGAAAACTTAGTCGCCAGTGAATAAAATCTAGTCGCATTGGCGACCCCACAGGTCGAAACGTCGAGTCCTGTAGTGTTATTTGTGGTTTTTTGTTCTCTGTGGTTCTGTTCTCTCACGTGCACCCAATGCACCTCCCCTAGATCCACCCCAGTTCAACAACGAAAGCTATCTTAAGGCAGGAACTAATACGAAGCAGTGGGATCGATGTTAATATCTGGGCAACTTTGCACCTACCCCTCCCCTAACCCAACAAGTTATAATAAGTTAAAAAGTTAGTGTTCATGTTGAGTTAGGGGAGGGGTAGGTGCACAGTTGTGCAGATACTGACATTGATCCAAGTAGTGCATTTGTTTGCTCGGTGGTTATACGTTGCGGGTTTGTTTTTCTTTTACTTCAGGCGCACTGGCTGTGTTGGGATTGAGCTTGGCAGACGTTCTTCATGCCCCAGGTGACGTCCTATCACCCAAACAACAGCAGCGGGAAAGAATGCTTCAATTTGTGAGTGTCCTTGTGGCACTGTTCCTCGTACTTCTTTTCGTCAGAGCGTTTTTCCTTCTGGCCTCTGGACTCCGCTGCTCCTCCCGTCTTCACAAACGTGCCCTATCCTCGCTCCTTAAGGCGCCTTTAAAAGTATTTGACACGACCTCCGAAAACAAGCTTCTTGGGGTGTTTTCCAGGGATCTACAAAACGCTGATGAGAAACTTCCCTCTGTGATCCAACGATTTCTTAGATTTGTTGTGGATAGTCTAGTCGCAGCTACTGTGATCAAGATAGCTGCGCCTTGGACCGGCTTAGCTTTCCTGCCTGCGGTATTGTCGACAATATGTATCGGCAAACATTACTTCAATTCGGCCAGGAAAGCGAGGCATTTGGAGGTCACTATCTGGAAGCCTCTCTTAGCTCACTTGTCAGATAGCATCAAGGGAGTGGTGACCATAAGAGCCTATCAAAAACAGAAGCACGTTTTAAGAGAGTTGTACAGGTCAGTATTGAAGGGTTCATCTCGGTTTATATCGGTTGAACACACGCAGGGGAGTTGTAGAGGTCAGTGTCTCGATTTACATGGGTTGCGAGAGCGTTGTAGGGGTTAGTAGTAGAATCTATACCTTGATCTATATGGGTGAACCAAGCGCGAGAGAGTTATAGAGGTCAGTCTTAGAGTCTATACCTTAATCTATATGGGTTGACAAGGGGCGAGAGAGTTGTAGAGGTGTCGTAGAATCTATACCTTGGTCTCATGATATGGGTTGACAAAGGGCGAGAGAGTTGTGCAGGTCAATCTGAGAATCTAAAACTTGGTCTGTATGGGTTGACAAAGGGCGAGATAGTTGTACAGCTGAATCTGAGAATCTAAAAATTCACAAGTTTGTGTTGGAATAATTGCAATTTCATTGCAGTGATGCGAATTTATGTTTTTCGTAGTCGTTCTCGTTGACGTCGGCGTCGTCCTTGCTAAAGGTCCCTAATTGCCAGGTGTGGATACACCCCTGGTAATTTTGCTCCCATCGTCATCATTTAATAGAGCGTGGACGCTATTGATATAACAAGTTTTTAAATTCTTTTGTGATAGCTGTTTTTCCAGTGCTTACCGTTGTCTTCCGACCTTTGAAGAACCAACACCTGATTACCTTTGTTGGTTGTCGATTATTATCTTTTTCTGTTCAATGTTTTTTTTTTCTTCAGCATGCAGAACAAACACGACGCTGGCGAGCTCATGCGTTTAGCCGCTGAACAGTGGCTGGCTGTTCGACACTTAACTGTCATGTCAGTTTTCATGTTTCTTGTTACTGTTATTGCAATTTTCACTTCAAACGCAGGTAAGAGATGCTTAAAAACCTTTCAGCTACTGAACAGTACAGTACTATCCCAGTGGTTGCTTTACTCTTAAGAGTGGTGCTTACTTCTTCATCTGTGAATTTAACCATGCAGTATAACAATTCTTTGTAAAGCTACTGAACAGTGTTGTTCTGTGGAACTGTTTGTTTTGCTATATACTGTGTGGTTCTAACTTTTTCATCTGTGGATCAAACCAAGCAGTGTGACCATTCTTTGTAAAGCTACTGAACAATACTGTACTGTGGTGATGTTTGTTTTACTATACAGTGTGGTTCTAACTTATTCATCTGTGGATCAAACCATGCAGTGTGAGCATTCTTTATGAAGCTACTGCACAGTTGTGTCCTGTGGTAACGGCTTACGTTTTTATGCAGTCTGATATAGCTGTTCAGTATTGGTATACTCTGCAAAGGCACGGAACAGGACTGTGTTGCATAATGTCTGCATTTGGGTTCTCGCTTTCCCACTTGAAGTTGGCCTGTCGGAATGAGTGTTTAATTGATTATTTTTTTACAATGCAAAGTCTCACATATTTACGAATTTTCTTTTTATTATTTCCAGCTCTGGCCGCGATGTTCCTTGTTTTTGACAGGCAGCTTGTCATGGGTATATCCTTAGTTCCTTCTCTCCTCAACGAAATAGAACAGTTTATGTCCTCCACTACTCGTCTTCTCAGCTTTCTTGATCTCCAACCCGAACGTGGCTACGAAAATAGCACGAAACCTCCCGAAAATTGGCCGAGTGAGGGCGCAGTGCGCATCACCGACACCTCCCTGGCAGACACAGCACGCAAGCGCGCGTCATTCCAAACCATGACTCTCAATATATCAGCTGGGGAGAAGGTCTGTATAACGGGTAAGATAGGCTCCGGAAAGTCTTCGTTGGTTTCCGTGCTACTTCGGCTTACTTCGGCAGAACCGTCCGGCATGGTGGTGGTAGACGACGTGCCACTCAGCACTTTAAACCTTCAAGAAGCGAGGCGCGCGTTTAGCGTGTTGCAGAAGGAACCTTTTGTGTTCACTGCATCTCTAAGGCAGAATCTTGACCCAGAAGGGATACACAAGGACGAAGAACTGTGGAACGCTTTAGAAGTCGTCAGGATGGCGACAGATGTCCAAGCACTATCCGGCCAGTTGAACTATTTAATTGTGCAGCCGTCTCCCTTTACTAAAGGACAACTGCAGTCCATCTGTCTTGCTCGAGCCTTGCTACAGAAGAGAAAAATACTTGTTTTTGACCGAGTTATGTCTAACGTTGACTTCAACACATTCCGGAAAATCCATGATGCCATGGTGCACGAGCTGAGTGGTTGCACAGTGATTACGATGCCAAACGGCGTCACCAACATCGACATTATTCTCTCCCACGAGCGCGTGGTTATCTTGGAGGAAGGAAAAATTGTGGAAACAGGGAGTCCAAGAGATTTGCTTGAACGGCAAGACAGTAAGCTGTCGCTTCTTCTTCATTATTATCGCGACAGGTCTTCCTCATCAATATCATAAGGGTAAACACTAGTCGCCAGTGGATTATTGTGGTCAGCGCCATCACTCATCGTGTTTCTCCTTGGACAAGGAACTAGCCTGTTCCAGTCTCCCAGATAGTATTGAGCGAGCCTGTGCGCGCAATCCTCCCGTTTTCGTTTTAAACCGCTTTTCGAGAGTCTGGAACGGGCTAACACGATACTTGATTCCGTGCCTGCCATCTCCCCGAAACTCAGGAAAATAGCATCCCAACTAGGGAAGGGAGAGGAGAGCAAATAGTCCTAAGTGATTACACAGCATAAGCACTAACCACTTGTGTCGCCTGTAGTTTGCTTTTAGCTAAAATCAAGCATAGGTCAAGTTCAGTGGTTTTAGAAGTAAATTGATTCTCGCGTTTATCAATTTCGGAAGTAAATGGTCTCATGCAAAGGAGACACTCTTTCATTGTACCCTACCTCATTACGAGACCAGCCAGGGTCTCCAGGGGAGGATTTGGTGTTAAGGGTTTCTGTAGAAAATAACACAAGGTTTCCATAGCAGGCCAAGTATAAAAGAAACTCCATTTGTAAATACTCATTTGACTCATTTAGTTTTAGCGACGGACCATTAGAAAAGTGATGGGGGGGGGGGGGGTGGGGAATTTTCAGCTTGCACGAATTGTTTTTTTCGCTCACTGCTTGCGCAGGAATTTTTTTTCAGATGAAACCCCTCTGTACGACCTTTTTTTACTTCGTGTGAAAAAGTCACCATTGGACCTTCCTTCTGCATGAATTTTTTTTACCTTCTTCCTTGCATGAATTTTTTTTCTTGGCATTTTCCCTTGCATGAATTTTTTTTGTTTTTTTCCCCACCCCCCCCCCCCATCACTTTTCTAATGGTCCGTCCCTTAGAAAAGCCTGAAAAAAAAAAACGAAAAAAAAAAAAAACTCTAATACCACAGTACAGGACTGAAATAATGGTCACGGTACTTGGTTTGATCCACGTTGCAAAATTTAAAACCACTGTGTATAATTAAAATAGATTTAGGCAAACCCAAAAGCGGAGCTCCTCACACAGTCCCTCCAAAAATGCTTGAAAACTTGTAGAAATAACTCAGCTTTATGCTTATGTCCCTCCAAAAACGCTTGAAAACTTGTAGGAAGAAAATTTTTCCTCCAAAACCGCTATGAATAATCCGTTTCTTCAGCAAAACATTGTAGACTGCTGTAGACTGCTGGCTGTAGGTTGTGTAGCCGCGGCAAGCCGCGAAAAGCGCGCGAAAAACAAAGCCTCGTTTCGGTTTAAGACCTTCTAAATATCCCGGATGACTATGGCCGCCATGTTGGGGCAACATCGTCGTCGTCGTCGTCGCTAGGCGCACGCGCCCGCGAGCCATGCCGCTAGCCACGATGAACATGAAAACTCAAACGCATGGTTTTCTCAATTTCTATCCTCGCACGGTAGTTATGGGGCTCCGCTCTGCGGCTCTTCGAGCCGCTATGGAGCTCCGCTATAAACACAGTACCACAGCCGGGGAACAGTATAAACTTAATGTATGGTCCCGAGGGTAAACAAAACTGACTAGTTTCCCGAGGGACCACACATTAAGTGCTTTGTTATATATTTAGACTTTCCCTAAAACAATCATACGGCAAAACAAACAAACAAAGACGGCAAAACTGGCGCGCGGGCAGCAACTGCGCAATTGTATCTCCGTCGAGATACATTTGAATTTGATCAGGGGCGCGTGACCAAGAATCAACCAATCACAGTGCTCGTTTTGTTGAGTGACAGTCTAGGTATATAACAGCACGTACTGTTCGGTAACTTTCTAAAGAACAGGGAGCTTAAGATTTTACGACGGCGACGCCAATAACATCGCCGCAAAGCAATGATATCATTGGTTAAAAGATCATAAATAATCGTGCTGCACGTGCAGCACGGATTCTTGCGCTTACTCCGCAAAACGATAACGTGAAATTATCAAACTTGAGGTTTTGAGGACAACGTAAGCATGGAACAGAGAATCTTTCAATCTCTATTTTAACTCTGAAACCGCTCGTATCAATTTATTTTAAGGATATTTCGCCCATATTGTAGGACGTGAATGAAACTGAATAATCGCGAAAGACTTATGATAAAGCAAAGTTATATTTTGAGTTGACGTTTTCGTCGACCGTCGCCGTCGTAGATCTTTAACTCCCTAATGATGACACTGTACGGTTTCCAACGAGTGATCGACCCTGTGTGGATAGCGGTATGGCATGGTGCACAAATGGAAAAGCTAGAGTCTTACTACACCGCAAAACAAATTGTATCCGATTAGAGGGTGGTCTTGTGAGCAAATTAGTAAACCTACCAAGCTACTTTGAAAGCAGAAAAACGGAGGCAATATATCCATGTTACTTGAATTAAAGTTGGTTATATACCTTAGTGAACGAGAAAAGCACACAAACTAGTCCGTTATCAGAAAAATTATCATAGAAGGAGTGGAAAACACAGCTATTCTGAAGGGTTAGGGTTGCAAAAGTTTTATTCGATCATTTTTAAAATTAACCAATAAAGGTGACAAATTAGCTTTAAACTGAACAAGTCTGGAAAACTTGTCTGATTGGCTTAGGGAGTCTGACCTACTCATTAGGTATTGCAGTGCCCTTTTAAGCCAAATCAGAAACAAGTCAAAACAAGAACATGGGTGCAAGAAAACGTCCCTTTTTAAAGCCACTTGCTCTACAATGTAATCAATGTAACCTATTTGTACATTTTCAGTACACTGTCAAGAAATTCAACGATCCTGAATAGATGTAATGGCACGAGAATGAACCATGTAATCGATACAATGGCTAACTTCAATCATGGGATGCCAGGTTGTGGGGCGGGGTCTGGAGTTAGTAGGGAGCTTACGAAAGAACAACGACGACGCAGGGAACGGTACAATCGAAAAAGTGGATTTCCTTTTCTCCTGTATCAATGACGGGAGGCTTGTTTCATTTTCTTTCCATAACTTTTCAAACCGCCGATTTTTTCTAACTTAACTCGTTAACAGTTCATCACAAATTTTTCTAGGCAATTTGTCGTTGAGCAGTCGCGTCTTCCAGAAAACCTGAAAAAATGGTCATGTCCCGTTGTTGATTTGCAGAGGACGGCAAAGAAATCTACCAGACTGTATTTTGCACGTGCAGTTTCATTGTTTCGTTCATCAACGCTATTGTTTGGTGCCGTGGTAGTCGACGTCGTGGTGGTGTTTTGCTTAAGTTCCCTAGTATCGAAGGTAGGGGGGTGGTGCACACAAAGTTCTGGAAACTGCTCTTTATACTGCTGCGGCAAACTTGGAAATATCTAAAAAGCCTGGAGTGGCGAGATTACTTTATAGGATAATTTCATGCTTTGATATCTCAGACATCACTCTCACTACTATAAAATTCAGTTGATTTTTAGATCTACTTCTCACTGGGTTACGTTAAAATATGAAACTGAAAGATAACCTGACATTAATTTTGAGCTGACTATAAATTGTCCCCTCACTCCACCCCTCCCCTCCCCTCCCCTACAGTCTCTTCGTGTTGCCCAGGACAACAGATTTGAAGATGAACACCGTATTCGTTAAAATATCTACAATGAGTAGGATATAAGAAGTGAAAAGATTGCCAAAATATGAAATTAAAAGTAAGGATAAACTTGCACGAGCCGAATATTTAAACTAGCACAAGTTAATCTCCCAATCGTTTATCTAAACCTACGCTTTGAATACGGCGTGGAACGTTCTCTGGAAGACGGGGTGTTTCTTGCCACGTGATCACCTCTGTAAGATCTCTTAAATCTTTTATCACAATAACTGCCTCCCTTATTATTATTATTATAATAATTACGCAACTTATAACTATTATCATAATTAGCATAATCATTGTCTCCACCTCGCCCTCTTAATGGCCGGTTCCTGATATTGTAGTCTCTTTGGTCAGTCCAGCGTCTTGGGAAATCCCTATAACTGTTGTCCTCTGATTCAACATCAAATTGACCAATGCGTTCACTGCGATACGATCGACCCCATTGAGTTCTGTCGTGTGTCGAGGATTCTGTATTGGTGTGATAGTGTCTTGGTCTATGACGTGGCGGCGAGACCGGTATTCTGTTGTGGTGAGGTCTAACATGAAGTGCCATGTTCTCACTGGGGAGAAATAAGGAAAATTGATTGGGTGCTAAATCAATAAGGAATCAATAATCTTATACATAGTGATACATGTATGCTCATAAGACTCACAATGTGCATCGCAAATTGTCTTCCTTTCCAAACACACATATTGGAAGACAGTGGGTGTGTGTAAGTGTGTGGGGTGATCCCCAATACATCCCCCCATACATCCCCCTTATCTGTGTTCACTGGTGTTGTTTTGCTTCAGTTTGCTCTCTCACTGCCGAACAAAGGTTTAAACCAACAAAACTGCCTGCTCGTAAGTGAAATATTGGAATACGTGTATCATCCACAAATACGTGTATACCACATGTTTTTCTGGCCAGGATCAACGAACGAAGGGAGGGGGGGGGGGGTGCGGGGTGATAGGACCTCCATGTCAGTCTGAACTACCGTAAAGTTCCCATAGAAGCGACCCCCTGAAAGTAACGTCAAAAGTTTCTGACTTCTAATAAATCCCGAAAATAACGAGTCCCCGAAAGTAGCGATCTCCCCGAAAAACTCATGGGGCAAACGAGATGCGGATACAGTTGGACACGTGCCTGATAGCTTGGCGGAGGTCCTGTACAAACCATTACTGGAAACGGAAAACAAGGTGACTCGCCGTGTGTCCGGACAAAGCAGGAATCGCACGTTAAGGTGTACGGGTGCAGGAAGGACGCATCGAGATTCCTTGCTTTTACCAAAGTGATGTCAAGAAAGAACTTACAAGTCTAAGAATAGAACTGAGAGGCAAGCTGGTGCAACTCGTCCCGACAAATGAAAACACAATATAGGTATTTAAATATCCAGAGCCCTCCAATTCCTTCTCATTTGTTAATCATCGTTCTCGTTTTTTATCAAAGTGTATTGTTGTATTTAGCACGTAAGTATCTCTGTTACACAGACAATGTAACACAAGTAATTGTTTTTTTTAATATTATCAAGTTTATTTTTGCATGCTGTAGTTGAATCGTCTTGGGAAGTGCGCGTGCAAACTTTCTTTTAAAGAAACCGTACGGCTACAGCATGCATAATGAAGTAGGGGCCTGTGAGGAAATCTTATCACAGTCCCACATAGACCCTTATCCTCTACTTACAACTTTGGTTTCCTTGTGCGCAAATCCTCCAGGTAATTTTCTCGCTCCATTTGGTACCCTCTGGCTCTGTTGAAAGCTAACAAAAGTAATAGGAAAAGTCAAGATAAATGGGTGGTAAAGTAGGATACTGCTCCAGATGAAATACTCCATTTCTGCTAAATTACAAGGGGGTCACAACACCAGCAAGTTATTTGTATAGGTAATCACATGATTTCGAGTGCAATTTGGGATAAATCAGCGCGAGTAAATTTTTCAAAGGCTAACCAAATTGCACGAGCATGTAGGGCGAGTGCAATTTGTAGTCTTTGAAAAATTTACGAGTGCTGATTTATCCCAAATTGCACGAGACAAATCATGTGATTACTTGTTCATAATATACATGCAAAAATTTAATTTCAACTTTCTGCACTCAATTTCAACTTTTTGCACTCAATTTCAACTTTTTGCACTCAATTTCAATTTTCTGCACTGTTTGGGATTAATTGACGTACTCTCAGCCAATGAGCATGCTGAAATTTTTGCATGTATATTATTAGTCAAAAAATTAATTGAGTGCTCAGTCAAAACAGTTCTTTGCTGATTTTTGCATCCAATGCTTTTATGGTTATTACGTAAGAATTACATCACAGGACTGCTTAGAAGACTGAAGTAGCTAAGCCTGCACATAGCTTGACAAACGCAGATTCAGTAAATGGTAAAATTGAACATGTAGTAAGAGTTACCAGACAACGTGAACATATATCAAACTGCACAGTAAAAGATGAAAAAAGGATCACCTTCAATGGCTTGCTCAGGATTATATCCTTTGCACTCAATCAAGTATCTGGTGTAAAACATAGTTTGGAATATTGAGTTAATTTCTAACATTTAAATTCCAAGAACAATTTATTGTAGAACTTAAAGTTACTCTATTCTATAGGCTACATGAAAGACATTTACAGAAGTGATATACCGGTACCTATAGCAATAATTTGATGATGATGAGTATGCTGGGTATGCAGATCAAAGAGCATGTCATCTTCCAAGGTATGCATTATTATCAAGAGAAAATGAGGAAAGATAACATAACCCTGTTTGATATTATAAGGGGACAGAATCTATTTTTAGTGTGGGATCTATTTATATCTCGTTCCATGGCTGCATGGTTTCCCCATGGTGCATTGAAATTACATTGTCATTCGTATATTGGTAAATTGTCATGGGTAAATTAAAATAGTTTTTGGACCTCAAAATAGATTTTTTCCCTTATCATAGTAAGGGAACCCAGTATGGAAGATACGTTCTCTTATCTCATTGTCTCTTGTTATTATTCATGTACCACAGAAAATCAAAACCTTTGCTGTTTTACTATTCACTAAAAAATATTGCCAGACTTTATGAAACTTTCAATTATTTAATATGTTTCTTGCTTCTTTGTAAACTTGTGCTTATATTTAGCTGTCTCCAATTCCTTCTACATCTACATTAAAATGCGCTGGTAAAAGTCATTTGACATCACACCAATGTTAAAAATACTACAAAAGGTTTAAAGTAACAACAAAAATAACATCAACAAGTTCAAAATTACTCTATAAAATACCAGTACTTTGAAATCTTAGTCTTAAAAATCTTTAAAGGATTGCTCTCAACAAGTTCTTTCAGAAGTTTGTTCCATATCCTTAAGGTGCTTGGAAAAAAGATTACAAATATGGCCTGTAGCATGATCACCTGTCACATCACTGTAACATAGCCAAGTATTTCCAACTATTTTTAAATTGACTCAAATCACTTTGTAATGCAATTTCCTTATCAAAAATCACTAAAAATAACATGTTTAAGTGTTTTTGCTATCTTTTTCCCAGTATTCGTGGAAATTACTAATTACCCATAATTCCTTGTGGTCATGGTTTTATGCAGAAAAAGGGGGAAACTAGCAATATATTACACAATTCAACAGACTAAATTCACATCTGCTTTGATTTTTCACAGTGAACTTAAATTTCATCATGTACTTGAAAGGGAACTTGAAATATCCCCTTTCTTTCATGTTTTAACTCTCTATCACCATGCAATTCCACGTGCTCCTTTCAAAGCCCTGGGAATCATTATTGGACCCCCCAAAGAAGCTAAAGACAAGGCTACCAAGCTTGCAAATAGTAGTGACTTGTTTTGACGAAGAATGAAGCGATCGTGAAAGCATTTGAGGGCAAACTGGATTTTCTGTGATTTTGCTTTATTGCAAGGATTGGAACTCGGGGAGTTCAAAGACAAGTCGATGAACTCTGTGGAGAGCATGTTAATTTGCAAACTTGTCACATGAAACAAATTATTTCTCTTTTCATTTGGCAAGTACCACGTGGGCGATCGCCAAATTAACGTCTTGTGAATTATGTTTCCGATTTACTTAATTCTGAATATCTCGCTCCAAACAATGAATTTTGCTGCTACATTTTCTGAGACCACAGTTCATGATATGAACGTGCTTTGGGAGTCGCTGTAGTGGCTTCGCATGGACTTTTTCAGATTTCCTGCGCGCTAGAGTTTAGTCAGTAGGGTTTGTTGTCTGTAAGCGTTACACTCGCTCAGCAGATTTGCTTGAGCAACGTTTTGTGTCATGCTTACTCTGAAATAAAAGCGAGAATGATCCAACTTTGTGTGAAGTGTAATTTTGTTCTACTTTAACCTAGGAAGTTTATAGAATGGGTGTCATGGGTTAAAAAAGAGAGAAATCTTGACTTAATTCAACTTTCACGTAAGATTCCTGTTACGCGTTACATCGCATTTTAATGCGATTTTGTTAAATTCATTTGCCCAATTTCATATTTAAATAGTCTATTTCTCAATGTTTACTACTTGATCGTTTAAGGTTAGACATTTCCTATTACCAGTGCAAATTTAGTGAAAAAGTCGGCTGGATTTGGCGAGAAATTTGCATTTCTTCTCATCTCACCCAAAAAGTGACAGGTGATCATGCTACAGGTCATATACACCCTTTCTAGCATTTACATTCAAAAATTTATAATTATGATTAGAACAAATTCTGGATCCACAAATTATAGACCAGCGCAAGTGACTATTTTTGTCAATATCGACGTTGCCATGGCATATTTTATACATTAGATTTAACCTGGCTATTGTTCTCCTTGTTTTTCCTTGCAGGCAATAGAGGATTTAGGGAATATAATTATATCTATGAGTCTCAAAAATATCAAGCAACCTTGAGTTCTTTGCGCTTAACTAGTGTAAAATCTAAACAAAAGCAAGACATGTTAATTAGTGACCTATATCTCAACCAGAGCCGGGTTGTTCGAAGCAGGGTTAAGGTAACCCAGGGTTAGTGTTCAATTTAAATGCAGATATATGATGGCTCAAAAAGCACATTCAATATAATTCTTTTTGAATACAATTTGATGATTGCATGTATGCTCCAAAAAAAAATTGAGAAAGTTATCCGAGAAAATGCTTTTTAACAAGAGGAAATGAAACCTGGGTTAAAATTCAAACCTGGTTTATAGCGCTAATCAGCCTTCGAAGAACCGGCCCCAGAGTGTTAAGTTTTCCTATGCATTCCCAATTAGCATCAAATTATTATGATAAAATTATACATTCACTGCTTACCTGCAAACAACATATCCAGCTCTGTTCAGGCCATGTGTACAGTGCACTCCAACTAGTGAATCTGAGGACATAAAATAGTTGACCATGAAACCACGAACAAATTGGACCAGTACGATAAGTACTGCAGTTTATCAGTCTTATACTCCGTTCACACTAAAGCTTAAACATGTTTAAATACTGTTTAGTTAAACACAGTCTAAAATTGTTTGCCTTGTTGCTTATGCTGCTTACATCTATGTTGTCGACTACAACTTTAGCACAAATAGAAATAACATGTTAAAGTCTATTTGAATCCTGTGTAAAAGCCTGTGTTCCAGTGTTCTATTACCGATTTTCACGTTTTGAAACCTGGTTTAACTAGTAAACATGTTTAATTGGTGTGAATGGGGCATTAGTGTTACATTGTGAATATCAACACATTCCTACCTGTAGTATCATATTTCAGGAACGTGCACACTTCTTCCTTGAACCTTGGAAATAAAATAATATGTGAAAGATGTATTTGGCAGCACTGTCACAGGCACACATGGATGAAGAGAGGAGGCGAATAGTGATGAATGTCCTGAGATAGTGAGCTACGGTAATCATATAACTCAAAATGCCAAGTTTGTTGAGTTGACCTACACTAACATCAACTTGAAACTATGCAGATACCAACAACTTACTTTCGAACAACTTGCTCATCAGGAATTTCTTTTCCAACACATTTTATCTTACGATACGTAATTCCTTTATTAGCAAATTCCTGCAACATAAAACAAATGGCTTTGTATTTTTTTTTGGTGTAACCTTGGGCACCACTTAAGAGGCATTATCAAAATTCAGCAGTTAATGCACCTTTCTCTAAGGCCTGAAGTAGCATATTCAATTAGTAACTGTAAAGTAAACAGAGAATCAGTAAGATCCAGTTTTTCCTTGGTCATTTGTTTGTGAACAAATGTCTGGGGCTTTGTCTTTGTCTTTTGTCTGGGGCTTTGCATCCAGACTTGGAAAAGTTAGACAACAAAAGTAATGTGCACAATTACACATAGTTTGATGATATGGTGGTTTGAAATAATGAATGTTTAAAATGTTATAATTCACTGATCCAACATATCAAACACTTCTGTCTAGCCCTTAATTCCAATTAAATCACCTCATCTCATTGGCTAGTACCAAAAAAGCCCTGAAAAAATATGAAAAATTATAAAAAAAACGTCATTTTTAGACCTTGTCTTTTCCATATCCCAGTGTTGCATCCAGAGCACGTCATTGCGTCCTGGGACGCAATATTTTGCATTTGGACCCCCTAAAATACTAAGAAGGGGTCCCTGTGGACGCACAAGTATCATACTTGAAATATATGCCCATTTCTTCCACTTCCGACGCGAAGAAAAACAATCCGCTTGCCACGTGCGGAACAACGAACTTACGAAGATGAACACTGGAGCGTCATGCTTTCTGATGCACAATTGCTAGCAATGACAGATTTTCGCGTTCATTCGCTCCGCATTTTTTGAGTTCTGACTTCTCTTAACAAAAGCTTTTTAGTTTGAGAGAGCCGTATCGTCAAGCGGAGGTGAACGAAGAAACATTTACTCGGCCCAGTAATCACAGTTTTCAAAATGGCGGACACCGACAATGCGATTTTTCACTCGTCTTCATCATCAAATTAAGAGGTGATTGAAATCAATATTTATGATAGGACCCCCAAAATTCTGGTCTGGACCCCCAAATATTTTTCCAAGGGGTCCAGAGGACCCCTACCCAATAAAACCTGGATACAACACTGATACCCCTTTTATCTGTCTTTCAGTCAAATTTGGCTTTTGCTCTATGCGCCAATTAGCACCTCAAAATTAACTGTATATCGCAGAGTGCTACTGTCTTTCTGCCTGCTTTATTGCCGGACCATTACTTAATAACCTAGACTTTGTAGCAGCTATGTTGGATTAAGATTTTAATGTAGACACTTTTTCTAAGACAGCACCCTGTGTTGGCTGATTCAAAACAGCTTTCAACTAACACCCAGACTTAAGGTTACACAATACCTTTGCGGGTGTCCTTCGGAAAAAAATTCGTACGCACGTTGTTTTAAAGTAAACTACCACAAACTATATATCAATAGAAAGGTAAAGAACTGTAGAATTCGAAAAAAAATATCCGTTGTTTGGCAGAGCCATTATTGAGAAGAAAGAAGCCAATAAACCGAAAACAACCGAGTGTCATTCCGCCGAATTAATCGGGTATGTAGAATGGACGGATAATTATGAAATTTGGCCAGAACATTCATTAAGCATCGAGGAACAAAAGGGTGTCGGGGATTAGCTTTAATTTAGATATTTCTCATTTTACGGCCGCGAACGCAACGGGGTCGGCAAATTATTTGCTACTACAACTTTACGGGTCTATAAAAAGATAACCAATAAGAATTACGAAAAAGCCTGACACCCTTTTAGAGATTGATGCTTGCTGATTTACATTGTGCAGTTCTTTTGCAGTAGTGGCTGCGTTTGATACCCGATTAATTCGGCGGAATGACACTCGGTCGTTTTTGGTTAATTTTTAACTAAATCTGATACACGTGTTTGACTGCAGCTGCATGGTAAGTATTTTCCTGAGTACATACCCTGCCATCGTAATATCTCCCAGTGTTAGTGAAGTCCACCACCATACCAAGTGTCACTCTTGTTCTACGAAGATGGTACAGTAAATCCAGTGGAGTAAATCTTCAAGAGTGCAAGATAAGACATTCTCAATTGTATTGATAACAACAAAGAAAATCAATAATAACCTCTTACTAACCAAGCCAAAGGGCTGTACTGGGTAAACTTATCCCGAGGTTCTGGCAGTATGGATCGAGCACAGTGAATGCAATGATCATTTCACCCCAAATTTAAATACCACAAGGTTTATAACCTCTTAAAAAGATAACAAGGAAACTGACATTTTGATCATTCGCCCTTCGTCAGATTGGCATCAGTTTCTTTGTTATCTTCTGGTTGTAAAACTTAAATATATCAAATTTTCTCTGATAAACTCATTTTTCTGTTTCAAAATGTTAGCCTGGATCTGACTTACATACATGTACCACTTGGATCAAGGGTAGAGAAAGAAATATCAAATTCTCTACATACCGTTCATATTCTTTCAGCCCATCGTCAAACTCACTCTCATTGTCATATCTCTAAATGAAACACAATAACAAAAAACTATCAAATTTTGTAGTTAAGCTGCTTATATAAATGTACTGTCTACTGTAAGTGAGTAAGGTTAAATAAACACCGCATAGACTAGACTAGAAGGTACATGAATCTTAGAAGGAGGCTGTGGAATGAATGATACATATCAAGCCAGCTTTACTATTGAAGTGCCACTTTAGCCTTCAAGTGCATGACGGGCTGTGCCCCCGACTATTTGACCTCTATTTTTATCAAACGTGCAGATATAAGCCTGCGTACCACTAGGAGCTCTCAACATTTAAACATTCTTCTATTTAGAACTGCCACTGGTCAAAGAACATTTTATTACAGGACAACTATACAATCTGGAACTCAATGGACCTTACTTTAAAACTCAGTAGAACTATTTCAATTTTAAAAAAAGCATTGAAACGTAAATTAATTGTAGAGTTTTTAAATTCATGATTATCTAAATTAGAATGTAATATTATTAATTTTAGTATATTAGTATTTAAATGTAGTATTGTACCATATTGTCTTCGAAAAGCCCCCATGGGGAAAGATAATAAAGGACGTATGTATGTATGTATATGTTATGGTTCAATTTTTTTCTTGGTTTAAATTTTATTTTCCTTAGTTTTTTGGTATGCTAATGTATGATAATGAGTTTGAAACAAAAGGGAATAAAATTTAAACTGAGGAAAAAAACTGAACTACAACATATACACAGCAGACTTACAGTGCATACCCAGTGTGCATAGCTACCAGTAGATTTCCAGGGCAAAGATGTTTAAATGAAAGACAAATATGCTACAAAGGGATCAACTAAAGCGGCCCAGAATGTGGTCAGAATGTAGTCAGTGTCCAAACTACAGCAAAAAAGCTTGATGTTTTGCTTACTCTTGAAAGAGGTGTCTTGAATGCAATGATCCTTTCATTCCGAATTGGAACTCCACAAGATTCATAATCTCTCCACCTTAAATAAGAAACAATTCTTTTAAGAGCCAGTACAGCAAAGAAGAATCACTAATGGCTATCACGATAACTTTAACTCAAAAAGTGTGGGTGGAAACAGGAATGACACTCAGTAGGAACAGTTCTACAAACTACACGATGCTCTACCCTGTGATCCACCTCTGGTACTTTATCATAGTTATACTTTATAATATAGATAGAGCCCTGCACCCACTCTGATTGGTCAAAAACCAATGTTTTATCAGAATATAAAACATAGAAAAAGCGCGCTTTACTGTTTTTTGCCACATTACCTCCAATCAACATGGTAGTAGCAAATATTCAAATGAGAACTTTGAAGACCGCAGTGGAGAAAGGTTCCATGTGAACAGCAGTTGGACATGGGTTAGACAATGTTAGAAATGGTGAAAAGCATTTTCTTTGAAGAAATTAATTATGGAGTTCCCTGTGAAGCAGCCGAAAGTTTTGAAGCTGAGATTAATATAAAAAATAAAGAAGAAGCAGCGAAAACAGTAGAGAATTCGATATTAAATGGCATCAGTTTGTGGATAAGTGTGCTTCGTTGTTTCTACTCGTGGTGTGTATAACCTACATCATAAAGCAAACAAAGACGCCTAAGCCATGTATTACCCTGTGATAAAACACTCTGAACGTTTGAGAACACTCGAAATAATAGAAAATAATGTAGAACACACTCGCTTGCGGTTTGTGTTCGCTACATTTCACTCGTGTCCTCAAATGCCCATCACGTTTTCTCACAGTTTATAAAATGGAACAGATATAATGCTCACTCTGACTGGTCAAGACAAGTGCATTATAACACCATGAAGCATGAAGCCTACATCATGCGTGCATTATAGTACAACGCATACACACATGACCACACATGCTATGTCACAAACAAATCTTCTTGTGCAAGCTGCATAGTAAGGCTTTTATTTTTCGCCGAAAACATTTCTAAAAATGACTTCCCATTTTATTGATCGCCTTACATTCATTTTTGCCAAGAATATGAACGTCGGGCGGGCTTTCGATTCTCTTGCACACTCTCTACTCCCTTGGCAAAACAAGTGTTTGTTAACTGGGTATTTTATAAAAGGAACAAAAAACTTGTTCCTTGTGCATTGTTGAGTTATATAAGCACTTGCGAATTTTTAAGAACACTTGAGAAGTGCGAGAAGCACTCGCGCACGCCTCGTGCTTCTCAAAGCACTTCTCACATGTTCTTAAAAAAAACCCGCGAGCTTACATAACTCAACAGTGCACTCAGTGTGTTTTTATTCCTTTAGTAATACACAGCTCAGCTTCTTCATTTATTAATTATACTTTATTACTAAGATATAAGTACGCAAGGCTAGGGAAAAGCTAAGATGTTGCTACTTTTACGGTATTTCACTATAGTGCCCACAGTACATGTAATTATTGGTGTTAACGCAGTTCCGAAAGTTTCGCTTAAAATGGCCCACACTTCATCACAAACATGCGCTCAAATAGCCAAAAGCAACTTGCCAGGATAATCATTCACAAACTTAAACAACGTTCTTGCAGGATGATTGAACTAAACATATTCTACAAAGACTCTATACTGCTACGCGTTTTATGTGTAAAAGAGACATCCTAATTTTTAAATTATTGCCATAGGAAACTTACTTATCAGGTATTCGCTTGTTAATAACAGATTGTGAAGTCATCTTTGCCAGAAAACGTACAAAGTCCGATGCTGAGAAGAAAATCTTCTTTGATTTTGAAGGTTCACCCGGAAGCAGAAAAGAGCGAAAGCGAAACATTGAGAAGTTGAGTGCACAATCACATTCACCAGTGGGTTTCCCTATCACGACCATGCGAGGTAACTAGTGTCCAGCGCTGCGCGAAACTGAGTCGAAATTTGATCGATTTTCACGAGAATCTTTTCGCCAGGGCACATTAAGAATTTTTCTTGTCAGGAGAGTTGATAAAAACAGCGTGATGCAGCGTGCACCTCAACCTAGTTGTTTTGATCGAGTTAAAGTTGGATTCGCGATGGGATTTGCCATTGGAATGGCCTCGGCCGCTCTCTTTGGTACCTACTCGGCTCTAAAGTAAGTCAAGTCCACCAGTCACACTAAATACAGTCGAAACTCTCGTGAGCGAGCACCGTGGGAATTCGAAATAGTGGTCCTGACAAATGCTGGTGGCATGTCACCCCATACGTCATTATGCATGCTGTAGCTAGCCGTGCTGGGTACGATTTCCGCACAGGTCCCTACTTCATTATGCATGCTGAAGCTGTCTTGTCTGGTGTAATGCACGTGCAAATATTTCTTGTGTTCGAAGAACGAAATAGTATAGTTACAGAATGCATAATGAAGTAGGGACCTGTGTAAAAATGTTACCGCCGTGCTGTTTCGTTCTTTGAGAACAAGAAAATGATTGTTTGCACGTACATTACGCCACGCAATTCAACCACATTATGCATGATGAAGTATCGGGCGATACGGAAATCTAGTGTAGCTTGCAAGAAGTGGTTGCTAGGAGAGAATGGACAATATCTTTGATCTTTTTATGTGACAAAATTGTTAGTAGTGAATATTTGATAAAGGGAAGACCTTTTACTTGTTTGTTGACTGAGGGTGGGGTGGGGGCAGGGCGAAAGGATGGGCTTGCTCTTAAGAACTTGCTTCTGGTGGGATAGTAAGTCATTTGGGGTGAATTCTCCTAGCAAGAACAAGTTGATTCATATTGCCATGAATTTGTTCAGCAATTGTTTCACTTATGACATAAAAATGTGGCAAGGACATGATATTGGCCTGTAAGCTCTACAGAGTTAGCTATGTTTTTGTTAATAGTAATAGTTATATTTAACAAGTGAAAGATCATTGCAGTTATGCATAGAACTTAAACCCTTTCACACCCAATGTAAAACGTGTCCTTACAGCCATCAATACAGTATATTACAGGGATGGCGGAGCGTATTTTGAAGTGGGGGAGCTGAAAACAAGCGCCGGAGGCGCGAGTTGGTAGGGGGGTCTGGGGGCATCCTCCCCCAGAAAATTTTGAAATCTAGAGTCTCGGAAATCGTATTTACAGCATTCTCCGCGACATACTTCTTGAAATAATTAGCCTGGATAAAGCGTAAAATGAAAGGTACTTTTAATGCTTACAGCAATATTTTGGAGGTTATTTCTCAGCCTTCTGGTCTCCAACGCTAACCTGCGGTTTTTGGACACAAGCTTCCCGTCTGTGGGAAGGAAGCACACACTGAGAAAATGTTAAAAATACGTAAACGCGAAAAGTTTCCGACGAGGCTTGTATAAAGTTGTAGCTTTAAACAAAATAAAATGTCATCCTCCTCAAAAGTGAGGGGGCTAAAGCCCCCCCAGCCCCCCCCGGCTCTGCCGTCCCTGTATTACCAAGGATACAAATGAGGAGAATTTAAAAGATTCATCAACTTAAGAACACTGAATTGATCTGACACTAAATACTCCAAACTGGCATATAAGAAAGTGTGTGGAAGCCACTCAGGAGAATTCCTCTTAAGATCTTGGGAGTGAAATGGCTAAGCAATAATTACCAAAGTAATGATAAAATAAGAATTGCAGTTTTTAGAATGCATTATGCATTGCCTCAAAGCGTTTACAAAAATAAGAAAGAAATATATCATGGCCTTAGATTACAATCAATATAAAAGATATTATAAAAATAGAAAATACCATGATCATGCTAAAAATACTATGAATGCTAACAAATGCCAAAAAAGCAATGCTACAGGAATGCGTCCTGAAAGAGATGAGCCTTGAGGTTCCTTTTAAAAGAATCTAAAGCACTAGTAAGTAAGACCTTGAATGGGATTCAAACCCAAGACCCCCTGGGGGGGTGCTCCCTTATTTGGGCCATATGGGGACATGCTGTTGGACAGTGTAATGTTCTCACCTAGTATCATGCACATGTGTATGAGAATGTTAGCCATTTCACACTTAAGCACCTATATATTAGCATGAGAGTAAAACATAGAGGTTGCGAGAAAAGTGAAGTTTTAGATTGCAGGACGGAGTGGAAATAAAAACCTTAAAGTTTAGAACCCAGAACGTTACAGACAGGTTATGATTTTTTGACCTCGCTGACCGAAACAGGGTATACAATTTTACTCTCCTAAATGGGGTATGGTATTACAAGCCACTACAAGGTCATCAATCAACATCAGATCATTTTCTCGATGAGAATGCTATTGTTGTCGGTATCCTTTAATTTACATTATTTTTTGACTTATCAATATGAAAACAAGCATGCATTCACTGAATAGATTGTGCCAGCAGGTCTAGTTTCTTTGTGTTTGATAATGTGATGAAAAGAAAGATGTCACTGTGTCACACAGGTAGAAGTGCATCCCCCCATTCAAGTGTGGAGACGTAATAACTGGGTTTAAGATACATCAAACATGATTTCTCTGATTGGAATAGATTATTAAACAGTTTAAATTGATAAGTGTGTATTTTGTCTCTTGTGCTAGAGAGAGTCTTAAAATAGAGGGTGTTGCCCCACACAGGTTAGGCTTTTTAGAGCATTTCGCGCTTAACAGGTTGAGGATTTCAAACCCTCTGCAGCACCCTTATACCCAAACATAGGTCAAGTCCCCCCCCCTCCTAGGGTAAGAACTTTGTGATGGCAATGCTATGCTCTAACCAACTAAGCTCTCAAGTCAATCAGGAGCTACATGTAGTCATTTGTGAGTTCGTAAAATTTTTCTATAGAAGCATATCTCAAGGTCATGGGTTCCAATCCCATTCAAGCCTGAACTTTTTCAGGTCTTACTTTTGCAATAGCTCAAGCTGCGTAAATAACTGCCAAGATCTTTCACTTTTAAACCTTCCTTCTGCAGTTCAACTCAGTTATGAAATTTCATATAATTATCAACATTTAATTATAACATTATTGGTATCAATAATTACTGGTATTAGTTCTCCTGCTTCTGCAAGAATGCTTGAGTTTAAAAATGGGCTTTGTTTTTGTCATTAAGTGACAAGTTGGCTTCTTTGTGCAAGTGTGAATTTTTTTGGCATACCGGTAAATAATCAATAAATCTGCCTAAATTTACATTCCACATGAACTTTCACTGTGGTTTTTTCCATGCCTATTTGATGCCACTGTTGACTGTTGCTCCAGAACTTACAAACTGCAGTGGGAATATCAGAGAGTGTGACAAGTGTCTTATTTCTAAATAATATCAATCTTAGTTGGCAAGAGAAAGAAATTGTTGACAACTAAATCTCTCTCAGGCTCAGTGATTATTGGTGAATATTCACCTGGACTTTGTCTTGGGACAAGAAAAAAGGGCATAATAATGCTTTCAAAATGTTATGAGTTTTAACATCTTTATTTATTTATTTATTTTGTCACAAAAATTAGCTATATTTAACAAAACAATTTACATCTATGACAGGAGGAAGAAACAGGGCAAGCCCCAATTGACATCAACCCCCAATAATATGTTACAAAAATATAAAATATACGACACTAAAAAATAATACATAAAAAAAAGAATGTTGAGAAAGGAAAACGTAAGGCGGCCGATACATACATAACTTATTTACATAATATTTGTTAATAAGTTTCTTGAATTGATGAATTGAGTTGATTGAGCTATTCTTAAGATGACTTCTTAAGATGATCTTGTCCAAGATTTTGGCAGAGAGTTTGCAAGCCCAAACATTTATGTCATTTTTTTTTATCAGGTATGGACTACGTGGAAGAGAACTGGTTTCTAGCATTGGAAAGATCATGCTTCAGGGTGGTGGTACATTTGGGGTTTTCATGTCAGTAGGAACTGCAATCAGATGTTAATCAAAGAGAAAATACTTCAAGGACAAATGTGACTTTTCTGTAATTTAACGGACATGTCTTTCTTCAGGTATTGTAAGTGCTTGGCACGGAACTACTGCTGAATACAATCCTTCCTAAAGGAGACATGATGGGAAGAAAGACCAATGGAAATACACTGGTTGTTGTGAAGATATAGACAACTGCTGTTCTTATACTACCCATTCTAATTTTTATTTTTATTTCTAAATTTATGTTACCAGTATGCACTCAGACTCTTCCTTTTTAGAGTGAAGATTACCGAGGTACGTTGTAAAGAGCAATTGATAATATTGCTTTCTAGGATGACATCCGGTGTGTGTTTCCATCAGCTGATGCAGATGTGATCGAGAGTTTGGGAGAATCTGGATTTGGAGTTTATGTAAAATGAACTTCTGGTGCTAGTTTAATGAAGTCAAGCATTTGGAGTTCTCCAAATCAAAAGGAATAAAAAGGAAATAAATAGGAAAAATTATTGTTTGCAACAGTGTTTGTAAATGCAGCAGTGTCTTTTTCTGTTTCAATAGAAGCACAAAGGCATGTTTGATGCCATTACTGTATGTAGAAAGTATGTATCCTTATGTAGACATGGTAATTATGATGTTACTGTGGCAAATCTTTTCACAATGATTCATCTACCCTACCTTGCTCCCTTGGTTAATCGGCAAATCCAACCATGCAAGTTGGCCTGATCAAAGAAATTTTTCCTTCTGTAACTAAAGATAATGCTTACAAAGGAATCCTACATTTGTACTACCGGTATTTAGTATTTACACGTAGAACTGATCAAAATTTAAATTTTCCTTACAACAAATGTTAGTATTTTCAAGCAAACAGATGACAAGAAATGACAAAATAATGATAAAAAAAAATTATTGTCAATCCAAAGGTGCAAAAGTGATCAAAAGCCATATTCCTCCAACCATAATATTAGGAAGAGCTTAATACTCACCTTCAAGAACTACTACTTAGATCATGGCAGTGAAAGGATTAATTCCAAACCATTAAAAGAGCAAAGTTGAAAACAATCTTAGTTTACCTATCTTAGAGTGAATTATCTTACATGTGGTACTAGGTCAAACAACAACGAGAGAGCTGAAAGTAAGATGCTTCATTTTGTATTCTCGCAAAAATCAGGTGTTTTATATATGAACTTATGAATTGAGTACTTGATGAAATACATCAAACATGAGGTACAGTCAGTGTTTGATTGCAGAGACTGATAATTGGGCTGAAAATATGATATGTAGTGGAGTATTCTCAGTAAACTTCAAGATGCAATATGTGGTAAAACACATGTATTGAGTGTTTCATATAGCTTCTTCAAATAAACAACAAGAGGAGGAAATTAATAATGCAAAAACTATCAAGTTTGATCCTACATACATTGTATATCCAAACACATCACAGTGTTTGACTTTCTTTGCTTTATGCTCTGGCATTATTTACTAGTCTGAGAAATAGTTTCTTGAAGGAAATCCTCAAGGAAAAGGAATTAAAAATGCTAAGCCAGATAGCTTTTAAACCAAGACTTCTTGTTCAAGCTGGTCATGAGTGCATTCTGGTACCATTTCCATAGATGCTCCAGTTCATTGGACTTCAATTCCAAATTCTTCACCAATTTTGTCAAAACGCTGTGTGAAGAATGGCAGGGAGAATTGATATTCTGAGTTTGAGGATAAAATGTTGTAGCCGAGGATAGAGGAACTTATGATTTACTGCCTTGTTGTGACTTTAGTTATGCATATTTTGATGTTTTGATTCACAGTCACAATATACACAACTAGTTATTTGTTTTGGTGAAAATCATAAACGCAGTGTAAAGCATGAGCAATTAGACAGTCGGTTGGTGAATCTTTTTCATTACAAAATGGCAAACAATAAGCAGGGGTATGCTCTTTTGTAATTTTCTGACAATGTTATTACGTACCACTTTATCTTTGATAAAGTCTTCAGGGTGTTTGTGCTAGAAATTACATTGTTTTGTCAACTTTTTTTTACATTGTTTTGTCAACTTTTTTTCTCCTTTGCTTGACATACACGGCAACTTGCCTTTCCTTCTTCTACCCTATATTTGGTTAAATTAATTTATGAGTATCAGGTGAAAATGACTGAGTTTAAAAATGTCATATGAAAAATTGAATGCTTTTTTTACTGGCCTGTCCGACCAAGATTTAACAGGTTCATTTATCATGGAACCTTCGCATTTTATCCAGTTCAAGAGGTCAACACAGGAAGGAAGTAAGTAAACATTCTCGTTGAATCTAAACAAAAACGCTTTTTACACTCTTAAGGTTTTTGGTGAATGGAAGTTATAGTCAGCTTTTTCAGCAAGTGATTTTGTTGTGAAATAAGAGGACACAGGAATTAAAGCTGAGCAACTAAATTTTAAGACACCACGAAAAAAAGTGAAGTTGAAGTTATTCCCGAGCGAAAACCGATCGCAGCGAAGCAACTCACGTAAATAGAAAGTCGAAATTGCAAATTTGTTATTTGTTGGTGTGGGCAGATAATACATGTTCCTGGGGCTAAAATGGCGTTTTGCAGCTGCAGGCGACAGTTCAACCAACTCTTACATTTAAGTTGCGACTTAGTAAATGTAATTAATGACAAACCAATATGAGTTTCACATTTCAAAAATATTTGTTTTCGTTTACATAAGGCAAATTTTTCATCCTACGCAAAATTAAGTGTCTGGCTTTTTCCATGAAAGTCAAGATCAGAAAAAGATCTCAGTGTCAATGTTTCGGATGCGATTACACACCTGTTTTAGCCTTGAAAAATTAGCAATTCTTATCGGCGCCAAAATGGTATAGCCTTGAGACATTTTTGCTGACTTTTTTTATCTCTTAAATTCAGTGCGTCCCTGGCTCTGTGTGAATTTAAAGGACTGGCCAGTTTGCAATTATAGAGAAGTTTCGAAATACCAGGCATGCAGAGTCGATTACATTATCTCATTTCAATTGAGTCAAGTTGCAAACGAAAATTAACGTATGACGTCATAAAATGTCGGGCTGCTTTTCAACAGTTTTCGTCTCTGTAGGGTCAAACTGAACTTAATGAACACACCGCGTTGTATTTGGCCAACAGTTTACGCTTAAATTTGGTCTGGGTTTTACAGCTTGTTTTCCTATGCACCTGCTCGATCCCGGAAGGAAAAAGAGGACGACACTGAGTAGAGTCATTTGTTTTGGCACAAAGCACTAGACTGTTCCTGTCACAACTCGTCAGTTGTTGCGCGATAAAGATTTCTATCGCTAAGGATTAGCTGTAATATCACCGTATAGGATTTTTCATGAAATCAGTCTACAGACGCCGAGAAGCAGCCAAGAGAATACCGTACTGATATTTAAAAGGCACGGCGAAAGGTCAGATTTTTGTTCTCGTTCACAGTGCATTCACGTTTCTGTTGAATGCGCGAGCGAACTGGGGATCACAACGTCCTTGTCGTTTCACAACAAACATGGTTGATAAATTGGGAACACCGGTTAGCCCTCCTCTTCTTCCTGAAAGCGTCTACTCTGACGGTTTCAGCCTGTTCACTGAGAAAGATTAACCAAAGCATGCGTCTGTCGCTACGCAGTAACGACTCTAAACGGAGAAAAGGGTACCATTTGGGGTCATGAATCTCGGCTCGCAAGCCACAATTAACCGCAATGAGGAGTATACCTCGTTACAAAGACTTTCTCCTGCTCAAATGACCCCAGAAGATGTCAGCAAGAAGATTCATTCTCTCCAGAACTCTTTCAAGACTAGTTATTTGACTGGTACAGTTTGTCTGAAACCGCAACAGGAGGATCAAACTTTTGGTCATTTTAACCAAGCTGTACTCCTTTGCGCGTCTTTCGACGGTTTGTGTCAGAAGTTTGCTGAACGAGCTAAGATTGTCCTCGCTAGAGAGTGTCTGGAACGGCTTCAAACGGCGGCTGAATTCGTCAGGGAGTTAGGAGATATTATAGAAAAATATGGTGCCTATTTAGACAAGCAAAGCGCGTATGGAAAGAAAGGCAAGGCAGAATTTCCATTCGGCGTCGAACATTTCCACGATATCTGTCATAAGGCAAAGATTCAGTGGACCAACCAGATATCGATAAGGGAGCGCATCTCAAACGATCAGTGGCTTCGCAGCTCCGTACCAGAAATGCGAGACGACTTGACAATGGTTTATTCAGCACTATGTCATTTGTCAAATACAGCCATTTCGTACATTGCAAATATTTTATCTTTTGTAGTACGAATCGCTGAGAAACGCAAGTGGAATTTGAGTAGAGAAGAGTTCGGTGCGCTTTGTCGGGGAATAGAGGATTTCAATCGCCTTTTGGATTACACAAGGAGCATTTCTGTGGAGAGCGACGTGTGTTTTAGCTTAGGAGAGCAAAGCTCTTTTACAAAGTCAAATTTTAAAGAGCATTTAACCCCTCGCTCGGTTCCAGCTGTTTTGAACGTAAGCGATGTTTGTTCGTTCACGCTGAACAAACTGCTGAATGGAATTGCTCTTGAACGGTCACATATCATGGCGAGTCATGTTCACAAATTCTTAAGCGAACATCAAGAGATTACACGAACTTTGAGCTATGATTTCGCATCAAACTTTGATTGGAAAGACTTCGGTGTGGTCTCCGCCGGCGGTAGCACAAAACAGCAGAATTCGAAAACTAGAAATGGGGTGTTGACAGTTCTGAATAGAAACCAGATCCCTTTACTCAAACTGGATTTGGACTCGCCGCTGCTTTCGTTTGATTCACAGGAACAGAAATTTTTCAACCGTATCATAACTCAGTTGGAGGCTTCGACCACGCTGATTTTGGGCCGCCAGTTTGGGAGTGAGTCAAAGACCGCTTCTTTACCCACATTGCGAAATCAGAAAAGAAGATCTCCCGAGAGGGCTCGGGTAACTGGCACAGAAGAGGAACAGCCGAGTTTACATGTAGGGTCACCTGGGAATTCTGGCCAGGATGGGCATGGCATCCTCAAACATACTTCAGATTATCTTGGCTCCCCTAGACTTAATAAAAGAGTTCAGTGGTACATACCACCAGACTCAGAGCTCAAGAACCAGGTATATTTTCACTACAGAGGTCTTATTTGGTCACATTTTGGACCTGCATTGATGAATGTTATGGGAAAGCACCCCAGGTTACCTGGAACTACGGATGCAACAATGGGACCAGTGTTTTTGTGGTCTGAGTTTTTGCAAATGGTTGTTGTACGCATTGTGGAATCACTCCGACTTTCTGGTGAGTTAATTGATGTCATTTATAAATGGCCTTCTGTTTGAAAAGCAATAAGTTTTATGAGTTTTATGTCTTTTATCTGTGCCACCATCATTTTTCTCTTTTTGCATTTTGGCAAAAAAAAAAAAAATATTCCTTTCAGCTATTTTTACTCTCACATTAATATCCAACAAGTGGAGAGTGTAAAAATAGTCTACATTTATTGGATATTAATGTGAAAGTACTTTAAGTCTCCTTTATGTCTATTCATCTGTGCCAAAATTATTTCCTTACAGTTTGAATTGTGGCCAAAAAAATTTATATTCCTTTCCGTTATTTTTACCTTCACAATAATATCCAACAAGTGTAAAATGTAAAAGCAATCTACATTTGTTTGATATTAATTTGAAATTAAATTTTTAATTCTCTTTTATGTCTTTCATCTGTGTCATAAAACTACTTTCCTATTTTTGCATTCTGACAATAATATTCCTTTCAGCTATTTTTACCTTCTCATTAAAATCCAGCAAGTGTACAATTTAAAAATTCTACACTCATTGGATATTAATGTGAAAGTAAATTACTCTTCTTTATACTTGAAATACATGTAAATTTTCTTCTATTAATTTTTATTTGTGTCACCGTAACGTTCCTATTTTTGCATTCTGACAATAATATTCCATACAGCTATTCTTACCTTCTTGTTAATACCCAACAAGTGTACAATTTGAAAATTCAACATTTGTTAGATATTAATGCAAAAGTAAATTGCCATGGAATGTCCTCAAAATAAATTTACTGAAAAGAATAGTCCATCTGGTGAGGCTTGCATTGTTTTCTTTATTGACTTAACATGTATATGTTGTGGTTCAATTTTCTCCTCGGTTCAAAATTTATTTTCCTTTGGTTCAAACTCATTATCATTAAATTACCATAACCAAAACAAAAGAAAACCAAATTTGAACCAACGATAAAATTGAACCACAACATATATATAGTTATGATTTTAAGGCTTTCATTGGGAATTCAAATAAAAGAATTATTTTTAGCATTTAAAGTGGCATTTTCATCAAGAAGTTCCAAATTACCGCTGTGTCCTTTGTCAGTGCAAAGTTTCCATTTAACTAAAATGTTATCATCAAGAGCTGTTAGTTCTATTAAAAAGAAAACTTTTCTCCATAACATGTGCAGATGTAATAATTAGATTCAGCTGTTATGTAATAATAATAACAAAAACCTTTTAGAAAGTCATCAAAGTGGCAAGCTGCCCACTATCATTTTCTGGCTGTTAGAAAATTATGTATTACTCAATCAGAATTGCTGTTTTCCAACAGATGTGGCCAGGTTTTAGTCCCTAGTAAGTTATCATTGTCCAGTTGTGACATAGTAGTTATTTAGGGGAGCAAGGTTGGTGCAGTGGTGAGAGGGCTCGCCTTCCACCAGTGTGGCCCAGGGTCGATTCCTGGCCCCAGGGTCGATTCCCGGCCCCAGGGTCACATGTAAGCTGAGTTTGTTGGTCCTCGTCTCTGCTCCGAGAGGTTTTTCTCCGGGTGCTCCCCTCTCCACAAAAGACAACATTAGATTTGATTTGTGCTTTACAGCATCCCCAATTAGTATGTCAGTGCTAGATAAGTTGACACTCAAATAAAGTTGATTTATTATTATTAAAGATTCACACAGCTATTGATAATATAAAAGCTGGTTTCTTCATTGGCTCCGGGTAACAACAAGTTGCCTAGGGAAGCCAAGAAACATCCCTTGTTTTCTTCTCTTTTTCTCTTCTTTCTACATCTCCAGCACCTTCCTAAGAATTCTTGCTGACCCCAACAAAGCACATCTCTGGATCAGTCCAACAGAAATGCCCACCTCAGTGGCTCTCAAATTTTCATTCAATCTCAGTGGTATTGATCCCAATGCTCCCAGTACCACTGGAATAACCTTTGTCCTCACACCCCCACATTTTTCGAACTTCTCTTGCTAGATCTTGGTACTTTTCAACTTTTTCCTCTTCCTTTTCTCTCATCCTACCATCTTCTGGAATTGCCACATCTATAATCTGACAGCTCTTGTCTCTCTTGTCAATGATCACCAAATCCGGTCTCCTAGCCACTATTTCATGGTCTGTTCGCACACTGAAGTCCCGTAGAAGTTTGTAATTATTATTATTATTATTAGGTACAGGTACAGGACATCTCCAGAAATGTTTAATTTTCTTTCCCTCTGCCATTAAGCATTAATACCTTAAACCCTTTCTTGTATTTCTTGTTGAATGGCAAAGGGAAAATAGCATTGGCTCAACCTGTTCAACATCTTTTGTGTGAGTGTTGTTTTTAATAACTCAGTATTCAAATTGGTTTACCAGTGGTAAAAAGCACATGTCACTTGCAATCGTGTTACCAGTATTCATATTTTCCATAAATTAAGGCATCAGAAAAATCAAATTTCTTAACATGAGCACTTACAAAATACAAGAATCTAGTGGCAGTGTTATTTATCGATACTGAAAATATGCCATCAATTTTGTCTACTATAAATGGATTGCAGCCACTGACAATATCTTTAAGTGGTGTGAATATTAAACTTGATGAGTCATGGTGTGAACCATTGTCAACCTCTTGTCAATGTGCTCACTTATTAAAGTGCCTGTTCAGATTTTAAAATATTATCCTATTTGGTATCAAAACCTTTTTGCTGGTCCTTCTGAACGGTCTGTGTCTGTGACATCAGCCAAACAAAGTGTAGCTTTGCAACGAGGTTTCCAATTTCTCTCACACTCTTTGTTGGTTTTTAGTAAGCAGTATTTTTGTGTTCCTTGCGACAACATGTCTGTAATGTATTGATGATTATGATAAAACTGACCAACTGTATTATAAAGTTGGAAAAACGTTAAATGGAAAAGTGAAGCTGAAAATAACAGATTGATGACCTTAATGATATGCATTTTTTTTGCAGATTTAAAATTATTTGGGAACTAGGCCACAATATTGAACTATTAGTTACACATGTAGGTAATATAAGACATGACACCTATAAATCTGTCAGTCGTGTCAGAGGATTGCCATTGGCATTTGTATTAGTGTGTCATTGCATTCTATTCCTTTTGAATACATGTACCAATGAAATTGTGTACTAATGTAAGGGGTATCCTTATTCATTCTTTATTATTCATCTAAGCAGTATTTTTAAATTTCTATACAGCATAGAAGAGAATATTACTTACTTAGGTCTGTTGCTCCAGGTGGAACATAGGCCATTAAC
>OX453287.1:16609059-16636559 GCA_949710005.1 Ricordea florida
CTTCTTTATAAAACTACTTAGCCCCTACCCCCCTCTGGCCCATCTGAAAAAGCTATGAACCCCCTACTTTTTTCCCTCCCCTCCCTCTACATAAATAGTGACTGGTCCCTTAGTGAGAAAAAAGTCTATTCGTCATTTGCAAACAAAGTGATGAAGCCTGATTTAAAATCATATACTTAAATTAGACACTCAAGAAAACAAAATTGCAATAAACACAAATCAGAAGTTTGGATGATTTGAATTATGTTAGTGAGCCTGCAAGGATAAAGTGTTCAAAAATGTCAACATTTTCTCATTCCAACCTATAATTTTACAAATTATGAAAACATTCTCCTGAAGTTCGGTGACCCAATTTTGAACCATTTTCTGTAGTGAAGCAAGCTGTAAACCTAAGCTTCCTTATAGTCCGAAAAAAAAACCTTATTTTATATCAGTCTAATATGGGTGGACCTCTACTGGCTTTTTCAAATTTGGCTTCTTATCAGATAAAGTGGAAATGGAAGATAACAATATTTTATTGATAACTGTGGTCTATTAAATCAATTCATACTAGGTAGCTATAGCATTTGTACAGTTTTAAATTCAAAAAATTGCCTTCAATTGCACTTTAAAGAAATCTAATATGTACAGGAATAAAAGTGTACATTCAGGTATACACATAAAAATGCTTTCATCATAAAACTTATAAGGCCTTATTCACCATCTTGTTCAGAATAAAGAAATGCCCTGTTTTTTAAAAATGATGGCTGCAAAAAAGAAAGCAGTAAATACATACATGCACCTTTTGAAGTTGGCTGTGGCTTCTTAACAGAGGTACTTAATAGAGTTCCACCTGTAAAAAAAATCCTTGCTTTACCCTTTTGTCTATCAGCAACACTTCCAATAATTATATACTTCTACTTGAAAAAAAAAAAAGATGAATATTTTAGCAAAATAACCAAACTTTTTTTCTTGCCTCAGACACTTATGAAGACATCATGGATGCAGTTCTCGAAAGATCTCTCCAAGATGTCTTCAGAATACTTTGAAGAGACTATGCCAGTTGGAAAAAACTGGAAAAAGAGTCGGCGTTCAGGTATTGTTGCTCAGTCGCACCATGCATGTCCTCATTTTCACTTGAAACCATAATCTGTATTCCATTGACCGGACAAGGCATTTTAAAACTGTTGCCTACCATAATGCCACCAGGTGTAGACATTTTGTAGAAATATTTAAAATTTGTTTAATGTGTGTATTTGTCAGCTTT
This sequence comes from Ricordea florida, assembly GCA_949710005.1. Classification (NCBI taxonomy): domain Eukaryota; kingdom Metazoa; phylum Cnidaria; class Anthozoa; order Corallimorpharia; family Ricordeidae; genus Ricordea; species Ricordea florida. The sequence goes on from OX453287.1 coordinate 16,610,306, forward strand.
TAAGAGTTACAAGTTATAAAAAACAGCAGCTAGAACAACATAGCTGACATCAACTTTAAACCTGTACTAAAAATAGCTTTATGTTCAGTGCTTTCAATAAGATTTGAAGCAGGTAGTTTCCTGATGTTAGCACCTGACGGAGTTGACAAAAATTCCTTTAAATTATTTGTTCATAAGCACATTAACGCAAGAAATATAGCCAGCGATTTGGAAGAGAACACCTACTAGAGCTGTGGCGGGAGCCAGGTCTTATTGACAACACTGCATGTTATGAACGTAATACTTTTTATTATATAGACACGAGTGTTTTACTGGAAAATATTCCACTTGTATTTTAATTCATAAAAACTACATCCCCGACCTGAGTGGTTTATTTTCAATAATCTCACACGTGAGTTTATCGATGACGTAATTTTGGTAATTTCCCTCCGAAATGTGTATCGATGTCTTAATTTTTGTCTATATAGTAAAAAGAACATTACACGGTGGCTTGAAGATATGAATTTTATTTTCTTGTGGCAAAAACAATATTTTACTCACTCGCTGCGCTCCTTCGTAAAATATTGTTTTGCTACTCGAAAATAAAATTCATATCTTCGCGCCACCGTGTAATATCCTTTATAAAAAGCACTAATAGACATGTACCTTCAACTTGCAAGGGTAAGATGGACCCATCATGCTTAGCCAATCAGAACTCCAGGTTCACCTCACTTTGCCTGCTCATGGAACCAGCCTTATATTGAATATTTATATTGGATACCAGGGTAGCTTTGGAGCCATTAGGTTAAAAAAATGATATTTCCATTGGCTGTTATACAAAAAAGCTAAGATGCCATATGTTGACTGGGGTGAATAAATGCAATGTGTTCTTTTGAGCATGGCAAATTAGGAAAAAAAATCTACAAGGTCTGCCATTAGTGTTGAAGTCAGAAAATCATGGGTTTAATTCCGATTGTAAGAGCTAATAATATTATTGTCTTTATTTGAGATTTCCTGCAACATGCTGCAAAATGCATCTTCTAGGATGTGTTCCTTTGATATGATCCGGACTTGAATTTGTGAGCTGAGATCACAGTCGGTTTGTCTAAGGAACCAAAGAACTCTTGTCTAGCCCCTGGATTTATTGGTTCCTTTAATGTTTTATGATCAGTGTTGTCTCGGATCATACCTAAGGAATGCACACTTGGTAGTGGATATTCTATCAGAAATTCAGAATTTGATTACTAAATTTTGAACAGAACTCTCAATATGGTGGACAGAGATGAACACTGTATGTGCCACTCTTTATAATTTAATTACTCAATATTCTTGATTAAAGTTATGTGGCTTATGCAAGTGTCATTGGCTTTGCAGGAGTGCCATACCAGCGTAACCAATATGTGGAACATGCAATCATTCAAATCCTTGAACCAGTCATTGAAAGCACAAAAGCACTCTCCTCGGAAATAAGACTGAATGTGCTGACATTGACAGTAAACAACATGATGGAAGCTTGGAGCGACTGTATCCTCAACCAGGAAGTTGTGTTTAGGTGAACAGTAAAATGATGTACGGTAGATGATATGCAGCTCAGATTTAACTGTAGGAATTTGATCTTTTCATTACCTCCGCCAAGGAGGTTATATTTTCACGCCTGTCTGTTTGTTTGTTTGTTTGTTTGTTTGTCTGTCTGTTAATCGTTTTACGCAAAAACTAATCAATGGATTTGCACCAAATTTGGTAGAAAGGTCGCAAATATACCCAGGATCAATCGATTAAAATTTGGGATTTATCCGGATTAAACTCCAGATCTCAGATCCAGATGAGTGTAATATCAGGTGTACCCATGTGGCGGGGCAGAGGTATGCACTCTACTGAGTGCCCTTCTAGTTAAATAATGTGAATATTTAACAGACAACTTCTCCTGAAAAACAATGAGTATCTTGAAATGTGAAGATTTGCCTAAAGACAATGTAAAAAGCGGTTTAAATAGTAATCTGCATAATCAAGGTTTGATTGTGGAACAAAGGTGGTAAACTGTTGATGGCTCTTTGATAGATATTAAAACAGTGGAGAAGTTTGTCTTTGGATGACCAAAAAGGTTATCAAAGCCAGGGAACCTGTGTTACAGTAATACTCTGTCAGTGCATCAGGACTTTTAAACCTGGCCAATAGTTGTTGGAACAACCAATGGACCAGCCAAAGCTAGCTAATGAACCTTGCCATCTACCCAAGAGGGGCTGTATTATAGTGTTACTCATGCATGTACAACTGGGTATTACTGGTGGAGGCTATCCCCAAATGCAACTTTTAAACAAATAACAGAACTCTTTAAAAAGGGTTTCATTTATTTGGGTGTCTGGCGTAATGATGTTGTTATTGTTTGAGCTGTGTCGTAACTGTATGTAGTAATTTTGACAAAGCTTTAAACTGTTGTATAAATATTTGTTAGTGAACAAGCACAAGGTCAAGATGGTAGCATACTGGCCTTCTTCTTTTTTGCGTTTTTTTTTTGTGTTTTTTTGCGCCACAGTCCATAAAAGCACGATATCCAGCTATCTTGACTGAACAAGCTTGGTCAGTAAAGGATCTATTATACATTAGTATCACCCAACTAGTGGACTAATGCAAATGCCGCAATCTGATTGGCTACGCTACTAGAGGTCTATTAGTAATAGTTCTCAAGTAGCGAAATTTGTGGCGCTTTCTTTTGTTTTATTCCCAAATAAATCTTTCTTCAACTTGCATTTGCTAACTTTATTATTGCTTTTTCTGTCCGACTGGTTGGGTTATACTAAAACAATTAGACCCTTCGCCCTCAAGGGCTACAGGTCTAGTTGTTAAGTATGGCCATTTTGTTTTGTTTCGTGTGTCAACATGGGAAATCTCAGGCGGGCAAGGTATAGGCCCATCATGACTGTTAGGGAACTAGATATAATAATTGAATTTAATGATAAAAAGTCGCATGGTTTTTGTTATTATCATCATTGTTATCAAATGCAGACATATAAACAAAGTTGGCAATCATATGGAAAATTAATAGTGGGAAAAGGTAATCGAAAATATGGAGGCAGTATTGACATTGTTTGGAATGAGGAGCATCTCAAGAATGGTCAACTGATTAACCTGCAGTCTTTCCTTGTTGCATGTTGTAGTTTTTATGGTGCCCAGCAACTTCAGTTAGACTTTGGTTACATCAAGGTCTGGCTTTCTTCAGAAGCAAGTGGCTTGTCCTCAGAAATCCAATCACATCTTTTGAAACTGGATGTCTTTCGGCATCTAGATGGTGGCATTCACCTTCTAATGTTGCAGCCAAGGAAGAAGAAACCTTTGCAGGATGACTTTGAAGATGAACTTGAGTCGAACATCAGCGCTATAAGCAGTAGCTCTGTGTTATCGTCGCTGTCTGGGGTAGATATTGATGGTTATGACATGGATGTCCTGAATGATAAAACCATCCCCAACAGACAGAAGTGGCTGGACTTGAGGCTTCGTGGAGGGAAATCTAAAAAGGGATTGCTACCATTCTGCCTCAAAGTGCAAGAAATGAAGTGATCTGCAATGAATAATGAAAATGAATTAGCCTTAAATGTTATTGCCATTTAAATTTAATGTAATTATGAAATTATTTGTGCTGGCAAAGTCGCAGATTATGTTGTACATTCTTCTAGTGACCTTGTCAAACAGACATATTTATTGCAAAGATTGTTTATTTTTAACTTGTGCAATCTTAAAGAACTGGTATGTATTGTATTAAGACTGCTGATCAGTTTTGTGTACAGAAGTTGTAACTTGTAAGGGAACAGTTCTGTAAAGTATTGAAATTTCAGTATTATTGCTATAGTGATGATTGTAACTCTCAAAAATATTGTCAGATTATCAGCTGTTAAGGCAGTTAAATACAAGAAACAGAAAAGCATGAACGTGTGATGTTGCTGAAGAGCAAATTTAAAAATTCCATCTTGATCAGAAAAATTCTTTTATTTACTTTCCACACTCTTAATAATATATGCAAATTATTAAACTGGAAATTACATAATTACACTCACAAGTGTGTCAAAAATAGAATAATGTGAAATACCTTTTCACTCATCAAAGCGTAATTTAGTGACTTCATTTGCTTCAAAAAGCATCTTTGCACAGCATTTTACCCATCCATTTCTCTAACTTTTTATGCAGCAAAATAATTTATTGGGAGTTCAAGAGGATTCTGCATGTTGTTTGGCCAGGTGGGTAAAATGTTACACGAGAGGTTGTAATTTTGATGAAAAATGGGCAAGTAATTTAGCAAAAAAAATGTTTTTTTACATTGTAAGTCTAGGAACAACAGTGTTGTGCAATTTGTTTCTTGTATTTCCCAACCTCAAGAGAAGCTAACCTATGGAAAATTGTATTAATGGAACTTGTTTAATTACCTTAAGGTAAAATAAAGTTATTTGGAATTTATTGTTACTTGCATGTACCGGGTATATTGTTTGTCTTTCGTAGTGCTATGTTGACACTAATCAAACCTGTCTTCAGTCGGTAAACTGTGAGACTGTTCCCCAAGTGCTTTTGATCTCTGTTCTGGGTTTAACTAAAGATTGAATAGCAGTTCACTAGTGAGAAAAAAATCTTCAAAGGAGCATATATTTTACTCGAAAATATTTGCAACAAAGTGACTTTAAACCATGTTTGTAAACAGAAGTGATCAGTAATTTTAATTAACAATTATTTGCTGAAGACTAAGTGATTATCAGTGAATATTCACCGATAATCACTGAGTCTTCAAAAAAAAAGAAAAGAAAAAAGCATTGTACAACACAAAAAAAATTTATTTCATCGAAAGCATGCCATTTTGTTTGTCAAGATGATTATCAGCTGATAATCCGAGATAGCGAACCAATCAAAGCTCGCAATTTTGGGTAATCACCTGAATATTTATACTAAAACTTTTTAATCATATTTGTCCTCCTGTGTGGGAAAGGGGTACATGTTTTTGTTCTCTAAAAATTCTTTGCAGGTCAATCTAATAACGTTAGACTATTCAAAACACACCGCAATATATCTGGGTATGTATTTGTATTCTTTTTTTTTTTTTTTTGGCAGAACTGTTTACTTTGTTGTAGTAAGTGTTATTGATTAAATAAAAAAAATTATAAAAAAAAAAAATTCTTTGCTCAAGACAAAAAAAATGCCATTTTAATTTTGATCCAAGAATAATTTTTTAAATTTTTTGTTGTGATATTTAATTTCATTCCTAGGTATTTTTGGTCGTAGAATAGTTGAGAACCTAATAGAGTACCAGTAGTTGTTATTCTATGTATTTAGTGCAATCCATGGTTAAAAGACCAAAGGATAATCCATAAAAGGAGTCCTAAACCTCGTATAAAAACAGATCACCTATAAACTGAAATAAATACATAAAAAATAATTTTAAAAAATACTTACGTTCTTTATATAAGAAAGTCACATCAGTCAGTAATCTTCTCTTCGCCAATGACACGAGATTTAATTTCTTCAAACGAATGTCAGGGATCTTCTCTCTTTAAAAAACTATCTCCCTTTACCCTTTCACTCTCAAGTGTAACTATCGATTTTATTCTGTCTAATGCCAGAGGATTTTACTCTAACGCCAGACAATTTTACTTGTCAAATGGAGACCCCTTGGGAATGAAACATTAGTTGCTCTTCTCTGTACCCTTTCCAGCTTATCAATATTTCTTTCAGTATATCGTGACCATATCATCTGTGCAGTTGGTTGGTTCATATCCAATATTTATTACAAAGACTGTTGTTGTAAGCTTGGACGAGTGATTCAACTTCCTATGAAGAAATTATCACCAGAACATTACTCAAGGTCAAATCACTTGAGGTCCAGTTTTTGCAGGGAAGTCGATCATAAGTTCCTATGAGTGTTTTGTCACTAAAGTTCCATCTCAAATCTACATCAAATAAATCTGTTGGTAACACCAACCTGACAATGTCACAAATGGCTTTCTACCACTGGTTCAAATCTCTTGTTGCAGGGATTTTGAGTACTACTGATTTCTTAATTTACCGGCACATCCTCAATACGAAAATATTTAAACATTTCTCTGAAATTCCAAGTTATTTCACCTAGAATCCAGGAATTTACTGGAAATTGTGGTATGGTTACTTTAATGGTTAAAATATTTACCCAGTTTAGATTTTAAATTATTTTGCATTAGAGTTTATTTGCAGCGTCCATTAGATGAATGCCATTATCCAATCAGATCTCAAAGGTGGTATAGTAATGATGTACTGAAACAAGGGGTTAGCTTCATTGGAGACTTTGAAGCCATAGAAAGTGGGGTCTTCTGGGTAAACTGCCGATTTAAGTGTATTGGAAGGGTGCAGGAAGGGTTCTTTTTCTTTTGAAAGGGAAAGAGGCATTAAATCCTCATGGCTTGAGGATTTTGAAATTTTCAAGAATTTTGGTTTCTTGGATGTTGTAGGGTGAAAGTTTTAAATACAAGAAGACGCCTGAAGGCGTTTACAGGGGATGTGTTGGTTTAAAATTGCTGACGCAGTATGTTTTTTTGCTGATTGTGCGATCATGGATATCCAAGGTGCAATCCAACCTGATGTGCACGTGATTCGAAGTTACAGTTACAGCCAATAAAAATCACACATTTGTTCGGGACAGGCTCGGGATACAGGAAAGTTAAAAAAACAAGGCAATTTTTGACTCCCAAGACGACGAAAGGAATGCGCTACCGAATTTTATACGCTGGCTGACTACGTTATCCCGCGTAATAAACGTGTCAATATGAACAGTGCATACACCATTTAAAATGCTGTCAATTACAGCTTAGTATTTTTGTGGGGGGTGGCGGGGGGGGAAGAGGAAGAGGGGACTTTTTCAAAGAGTTTTGCCCCCAGTTAGAGGCATTTTTGTTTTACATTTTTTTTTGGGGGGGGAGGAGGAGGTAGGGGACAGTTTTTAGTTTATGCCCTTTTGCAGGGGGGAGGAGTGGACCATCTGGTTGACACACACAGACATCAGAAAGGTAATGGTATATTAAAGTATAAAACCTTTTTAATACTAATAATTATCATTACATTTACAGTACTCAGTGAGGAATGACCACACAAACCCAGGTACTTATAAATAAAAAGTTGCACACTAAAGCAAAAAAAGCCCAAAAGGATTTTGAGATTAGCTTGAAGGAACTAAGTAGAGTAATACTGTCTTGCTTACATTGAGCTTAGAAAAATTGTAACAAAGATAGCTAAGAAAACAGCTCAATTAAAAAACAAATTATTTTATAATTTACTAAATGATCAATGATTCTTAAAATCTTTCTGGTGAAAATGTAATATTCTTAAACCAGTTTCACAGTCATGGTTATTTCCCTTCTTCTAAGAACCAATATGAAAGTGTCAACCAAAAGAATAAGGGTAAGATATAAAATGGGTTTCATTGCAAGGGTTAAGCATCACTCTCAAGTAAATGATGGTGCTACCACACAGCTTTGTAAGAGCTTGATGAAAAATGGTAGGGTTGTGGGATGTGGCTTCAAATGACAACGTCAAAATGTTATAAGGGTAAGTTGAAGCCACACATATGCGCACTGAGGCGACAGTGGTAGAAGGGATAAAACCCCGTTGCTACCAAAAAAAAAAGATGAAAAAATTGAGCTCAAAAGCCAGCAGCCATGGACAGCTGTTTTGGCCTTGTTTGGCCTCATCAGCATGGCACAGCTAGCAGTGTGCATATGTGTGGCTTCAACTTACCCTTATAACATTTTGTAAGAGCTTGGCCTTGAGGTTCCTGACACAATTCAAATCTAAATCATGTAAGTCCTTGGGCTGCCAAAGCATTTACCTAACCCTAGAAACGATATCCTACACAACAATACTGTTGAAAATATATATAAATACCTAGAAATACTCCTTAAGACTGCAAGGTCCTCCTTGGGTAACTTAGTTTAGTACAATAGTTATTACTGAAGAGGTATGCAAAAACTGCTGGTTTCTCCTTCAAATTGGCTTTTCATATTGGCAAAACCAATGTAGACAAAGGGTACTGGTATGTTCCTTTGACATGATCTGGGCTTGGATTTGTGTTCTGAGGTCACTCAGATCATGGAAATTAAAGGAGCCAATGAATCCTTGTCCACAGTGAATCCATCTGTTTCTTTGATGCTTCATGATCTGTGTGATCTCGGATCACCAATCTGAATCGTACCAAAGGAGTGCAGCCAAAGACGCTACTGTAAATGAAGGGTTACTGATGAAGGGTGACTTGGCAAACCCCTTCAATATAAACAAACATCTTATGCACAGACTGTCTCAGTGCATGGGTCTACTTTAGCTGCAACATATAGAGCTACTAACAGCAAATCAATGTAAAATAATTATACATGCCTTCTATAAATGCCTCTGCATACAATATGCTGATAGTCTTTAAAATATTAACACGATCTAAGACGTCATTACTGATTACTCGTACAGTTACACAGTAACCAGAGTTCCATAGTCTTACCAACAGTAAAAATGTATTACTAGTAGTTCTAATTATCATAGTAAATACTGTATGATCATTAACAATATATCTGTACACACTTTGAATTAATGATTTTATCCTTACAAGTTTGCAAGGTAACATGACCTAATCATGAAAAAAAAAAATCAACTTATTCACCAACTCAGAATGTTTTTCGTCATCGCTTCCCAAGAAAACCAAATGGGAAAACAACAAGACTTAATAGAAATCCAACTGTCTTGTAATGAAAAAAATAAACTCATGGCTTTTAATACTGGCAAAAAGCAAAGATTTCTTTAATACAGTTAGAACCGTGTATTATCATTCAAAACTCAAGGTTTGATTCTCAAAGTGTCAGGGCCAGTTATTTAAATGATGTCCAACCAAAGCCACATTTTAAGTAGATCTTCAAGGGTTCATGACTGACCAATTAGTGATTGATTTTTGAGCGACCAGGTATTGACTATTTATCATGGTGCGGCATGAACAAGATTGAAAGGTTAAGTTGGAGCAGTAAAAATTCAATTTAGACATTGGTTTTGTTAAGCTCCGTTGAAATCTTGTTTAAATAACCAGCCCTAAGAGTTGTTAGTTAGAACCTTACCAAGGACTTGTGGTTTGACTCCAGTAGACAAATGGGTAACAACAATGATTGAAAGGCTGAGTGGCTGTTACCAGCTTAAAAGTTAGAACTGCACCGTATGTCTCATGGTTCCATTCTACTACTAAAATGGTTATAGTTTTTGACCACATTGCAGGACTCAACTCAAAGTTTGACTCGGGGTGTGAAAGGAACTCAAGTTTGTAAGACAAGACTGTTTTGACTGCATTGCTTTTCAGAACTACCTACATCCAAACAATAACAATGAACTTAACAAACAACTGTAAGACTCTCTGGTTCAAACCATTTACAGAAGACTACTATCTTTAAATTAGCTGAGACATGGATGAATTAAGGTTGCATTATGTCACCTGGGAGATTAACCACTAAGTACTTGTAGAAATATTCTTGTGAGCTGTATGATAATCTTTACCCTAATGCTGCCAGAAATTGGCCACTTGAACTTAGGGAAAAACGAGTGGAAAGCAAAATCTGATTACCTTAAGAAAATGTAATGCTACCTGCCTGTATTTAATCTTACAATGCTTCCAAACTTAACCAGAAGCTATCTAGTATACCATGCTAAGTAAATCTACCCACTGAACAAGTAAACATAATAGAACTTCTGTTGTTAAAAAATGTGATGCTGACATCTCAAAAAGAGAAGTGTGCATGTATTCTCACTAGTCAAAGTTCTTGTGATAAAGAGTTCTTTAGAAAACTTCATTGAAGATTGTCAAGAATTTCAAAAACATGTACAAGCCAAACAAACGAACATTCAAGTACAAGATACGCAGCACCATTTGGTGTGGTTGAACTGACACATGAAATTGAATACACTATAAATCTTCTATTATATGGGTAACATGTGGGGAAAAACCAAAGATTAGACTTTACATCTGTATTTTAAATTTGAAAGAAAGAATATTGGATGACTTGGCATTGAATTTTGTTTGATGCTTAATTACATCTAGCTTTAAAAACTCATAACTGTCTAATTAATATACTTCAAAGGACAATAAAACAAATAATGAGCTCACGCACTATTACATGTATCTAGTAATGGGAAGAACATTCATTGCTTTTTATCCCATGTTTGAGATGTTTTTTCATAAGGAATCATTTTCTTAGAGAGGCTAGACCAGACTTTTGGCAGGTGCGACTAAGACATTAAACATGAATTTTCATCAAATATCCTCCATGAAATAATGTACTTTGAACTCTCTAATTAATGGTCAAATACTGTATCTTCTACCTAAAATACTACTTCCATGACATCAGGATGAACATTGTTATTTGAGATTGTCCCTGAGTTGGTTTTTAAACTCCTTTGTTTTACTAGTATTATCATACGTAATATTATATGAAGGATAAGGAAAGGAAACAATTTACCAATACATGCATACAGTCTGCTGCAGGGTTTTTCAATTACTCAAGAATTACTGGATTTTGGGGGGAGGGAGGAGTGAGATTTGCTCTAACCAAAAATCAAAATAATGGTTTACCCCACAGGAAATAATCTACCGGCTGACAAGAAGCAAAGATGTGTGCAAGCCTTAACCTAACATGTTACAAATAAATAAATCAACAGGGGATGGTCTGAATAGAGGATTTATGGTGTAAGAAGTAAAGGCCAGCTGGAATTAAGGCTGTACTATAGCCATAAGATATAAAAAAGCAATTTCATTTAAATTAATGTAAGCAACAATCACTTCTTCCAACACTACGTTATATTCACCAAGCAAATTGACAACCAAATCTGTAAAACGTTCCCTAATATATTATTATTTTCTACATGGTACCATTGTAATGTTGAGAACTGAACTGACCACTAGCGAGCTCTACGGGTTTAAAGAAATTTCTTGCACTGACCAGAATATTGAGCGTAAACATGCACAAGAACAAGGGCTTGAGTGCCCTAAGGAATTACTATAAATATTATGTAAATAATTGATGGAAAGTTACACAGAATATGCTTTAAGAACATAAAGCTGTCTAATTCTTTAAGTTTGTCACTTCAAGGGATAGTCATTGCATGTTATGATAACCCTTTCACCCTTGTACCTATCATCACACAAAAAAACTATGATTAGAAATGTCCTGCTGCTAGTGTTTGGCCAAAAAGGTGAAAGGTTTGAACGATCTCTAGAATTAGACGAGAGCATTAATCTTGAGCTGTTTTAAAAGTTCAATTTAGTACCAAATTTAGCCAATGGCAACTTTCAGTCGATCTAGATGGGATGTTAATCACAACTTTGATAAAATTTTGAAAAAAGGTTAACGAAAATGATAACCCAAACAAAACAATACAAAATTAAAAAAAATTATGCGGGAACTCTTACTGATTAGAAAGTGGTGCCAGTTAACGCGCTTACACAAAACACAAGTACAAACGCGACATACACGAGTTTGATATGGACATTTTTTGGTCGATTCTGGAAACGTTTGTTTGAAGTGTACATAATTTAACACCTTTTAAAAAGGTTCAAAGGAAATTAAAAAAGAAGACTTTTTGTATCTCAACAGAGAAGCACTACTAGTTCTACACGGCGCTGTTACAGATCAAACTTTTTTATGGTTTTCCCAATTTTTTTTTTCACAATAACAAAAGCTTTTTACGCATCTTTGTATTCAACAATGTCACATCCAAGAACAACGACCACACTCGATTGCTCAGTGAAATTACAAAGCCACTCGAATCCTTTGTCCACAAATCATTTTACACGAATCAGCGATTTCACATCTCGAAACAAAAAGAATTAAACGTAGTCAGCAAAGAACTTGAGTAACATTGTCTCATAACAGAATAAATAGCCTTTGCGGTCGTTTTTCAATAAATAAACGAAAATTGGCGAGCCGTCACATGATTTTTAAGTTGTGTTCAAGTAAACGGACCGAAGTTTGAACCGTTCAGTCTCAAAGCACTCCTCGCGTCAGGGAGGCGGTAAAATTGCAGGCATAATTAGCGTGCTCTTTGAAAAAAATCAGCTCAAGACAGGCAAGAAGGCGGTCATTGCCAAGTCTGCTCACATTAGATTGAAAACAACAGAAGTTCAGTTTGGAGTGCAATGGGATTATTTCAAGCGTGAACCAAAACATGTAAAATACCACGAGTATAAAAGCCCCGTACAAGAATCGAAAGTGATGACGTGTGAAGAACATTGGACAAAAAAACAAAAACATAATACGGCCATTCTAAAAAGACAATTAAAAGTAGTATGGAAACTGCCGTCCTTTTATGTCAGCCACGACATCTGGGTACACAATAAAAACACTCGTACACGTGCAGCAAGTCTGAATGTGTGTGTCAGAGAGCATGAAAATAACAAATACTTTGAACCATGTTTGCGTGCACAGAAACTATCGAACGAATACATGTCACCAATTTCCTTATGAGTAAATAAATAAACAAAGATTTAAGAAGCTAGAGGGGAGCTATCGAAGTGTTGCCTACCGCGATTCTCTTGGATGAGCAGAGATTTTCCGTTAAATGCGGCAACCTTCAGCAGTTTTGACTTCAATACTTTGCTGGCGGTCGGCGTTCGAGGCTTCCGCGACCTCGGCCTTCCCCGAAACAGTCACTGCGGAATCATCGACCGCGTGTCGATTTTCGGCGTCCTTTCGTTCGACAACGTTCGAATTCGTCGGTACTAGTCCTGGGACAGAGATCGTCACCAGAGTGTTGCCTGAAGATGGGGCTATGGAAGCAGAAGGATTCACTACAGTTATAGTTCCTTCAGTAGCTTTATCCGCACCCATGTTGTTTGTATTTTCAGTAGCGTTCACCAGATTACCAACGCCGCTCGATACAATGATGGGCGCTGCAGCGTACTGGGTAAGCGGAATGGCGTAGCTAGGCGTTGCAAACGTTGTAGCACCAGTCGCTCTGACAGCTTGCACAGTAGCAGAAACACTCGGTTGGAGAGCTGTAGGGCTTGTTACAGCTGTCGTTACAAAGGTCGGTCGCAGAATCATACTTCCTCCAGGAATAGGAGTCGTGGGTACATATCCTACACCTCCGATAGGGGCGTAAGTTACAGTACCAGCATTATTTATTGTTTGAACTTGCTGAATGCCTGGCTGAAACACTTGCGCCACCTGAGAGTTTTGCGTTAGAACAGTAGGAGCAAACGTACCGGTTTGAGTTGCAATCGCTGTGGTCCCATTCATTGCGATCGGGGTTTGTTTGTAAGCGTCCGCCTGCGCGCCTTGCGGCCACCCCGGCGTCACTGCAACTCTCGCCTGAACGTACGGCCGTTTGATCGCCTTTTGTCTTCTCCTGGGACGGTACTTGTAATCTGGGAAATCCTCTTTGTGTTTCTTGTCTAACCTAGCTGCTTCGTCGACGTATGGTTGCTTTTCGGCGGCGGAGAGCATCCGCCACAGCTTTCCGAGCATTTTGCTCAGCTCAGCGTTGTGCACATGGGGATACTGCTCGGCTAGCTTTCGCCTCGCTGATTGCGCCCAAACCATAAACGAATTCATCGGCCGCTTGACGTGATTCTCCTTTTTCGGTAGCTGCACGTCGGAGTATGGTCCAGGCATAATTTGCGTTTTCACCGGCAAACCAGTCAGCTTAAAACTGGCATCAATTTGGGGACATTCTGAAACTACTACACTGTTTTCAGTGGCTGTGTTTTGGGTTATGGTTGTAGTCGCATTTAGCGTATTGGCGTCGACAAACGTTGGCGCCGTCGTCGTAATCTTCCAATTGAAATTTTGGTCGCTCGTCTTGATCTGTTCCACCTTTTCAATCTTCACTTCACCCAGTTCGGGTCCGTTTGTGATCGAACTAACTCCAGTCTCAACCGTAGCCATTGTTGAGTTGCTCTCAACTACCAATCTAACAGGCAGAGAAATGACATTTTTTTCCAATCACGTGACAAGGAGGAAACACGTGATAAGGTGGAACGCGCGAGTTATACAAAGATTCGAGCTCGAATTTCGGCCGAAAAATCTAGTCCGAGTCTAACTTGGTGGTCCAGAGGCGAATTTCAAGACGAGAGTGGAAACAAATGATGGAAATTCAAACCGCCTTTGAACAATGCCGAAGGGAACAATATCTGTTTTCCTTAGGGCTATTCAGTGTGTGGGGTGTATTGTTCAGCTTCCAGCCAATAGAATGCGTGGAATTGAAAGCATGCTTAGTGACGGAAGTTCCAAACAAAGCTGTCCACCACAGCCCATTGTTTGATCAGACAACTGATGCACATTTGATCTCCATTATGAAAGCCGGTTGTCAAGGGCCATAATTGAACAAAAAGCTATTGTAATTCGATCTCAGGTGATTGGCCAGGGGCACACAAAAGACCGCGACAGCGAATATTATTTCTTCTCATCGCGCGCGGAACTGAAAAAACCTCCCGCACGTAATCCGCTCAGAATTGATATTCTAGACCAAATATATACGAGCTTTCTTAACATAAGCCCTTCCATCGAAAATTTTTGTTTTTCCTTATTACGGTGGCAAGAAACAGGACTAATTTATTCCGGAGACATTAACATAATTAAGTGGCAATATTCCCGCCAAGGATAAGCAGATGTTTCGATTCAACAGAAGATGAAAAACAGTTGATAATAACGCGGCAAATGTTCTTTCCAGTCGAATCACGAAACTCCGCTAATAGGCTGTAAATCTACTAAATAAAATAGTAACGGATATTTTCGAGAATTTACAGCAACTACTAGGTGTCAAATCGAGTTTTGAATTCGAATTAAAACAAATTGGTAATGCGTACGCTTTTTTGCGTTTCATATTCACTCGGTGGGTTGCTTTCCGCTTTTGTAACAAAAGACAACAATTGAAGGTCGCAGCGTCCTTTCACGAGGCAGCTGAGTTTGTAACTTCATGCTCTTCATACCGCAGAGTCTTCTTTTAGCTATCCACAGGCATTGTCTTGTTTTTCGTTTGACAGAGGTCGTTTTATCTTTTTCAGTTTGTAATTCATTTTACTCTCTGCCGATTGAAAAATCAGGAATTCATTTAAACCAGTGCTCTCAGCTCTTAGCTTCTATATTGTTTCCGGTCTTGGAACATGATTAAACTGCTATTAACTGAGGGTTAACTGAGTAGCTTTCTTTTGTGGGAGGCTATGAAATGGTGTTCTTAATATTCCTTCTTGCAAAGTGAATTTGTTAATAGTAGCTTCAGTCAAATTTGAAGCGTTTTATACTGACTAAGACAGTGAACATTTTGAGCAACAAATTATTTGTAAAGAAGCCGTTTTGGATTCGGAATTGGGAAAAAAAATCCCAGTAAAACTGAAAACTCTATCTCATGATTTCATTAAGGCTTTTAAAATCGATCCTGTAAAATCCTTCTCTGAAATCCGCGATATTTCTTAAATAATAAACGATGACAGTTAAAAATGTAAGACATTCTGCAGCCTGTGGTGCGTTGTTCTCCTAGCCCTGAGGATATTCTACCTTGGCGGGTGTGAGGTTTGATTTGTTCGAGCTCGAACGCAGTCACTTTATCAGGAGCACAAAGTGTTACGAATGACAACAGCTGAGGAAAAGATAGATAAGAAAGCAATCAAACACTCCTTTGAATTTTTCTCTTTCAGTCCCTGAATGTCCCTCCCCTCTCCTGCGATATGGCGAGCTTACCCCCCGGAAAACGCTTTATCACTAAATAATGAAAAACGCCACGTTCTAACACTCCCCCCCACCCCCGCCCATTTTTCTTGTACCAACACAAAAGCATTCTGGATCAGCTGTGTTTATATGGCTGGCGTTTCTATAAATATATGCGGCTTGCCAAGCAAGCTTTTTGAGTTTTTGGAGTGCTAGAATTGGATCACTGGAGGAGAGGGACTGGGAGTGAAAGTGGGGAGGTGGGGGGACGAGTTGAAGACCTTACCTGTGTCGCTTCATTTTTCCCGCCACTGAACCCTTGAAATTCACTTAGGTTTGCGAAAATTGCCTGCATATAGGTTAAATAAAAGAATACAATCGTATTTGCGACATTTATTTCTGCTAAGTTGACTGTTTTTATTTGATGAAAATTCTCATAGCAAACAATTGCGACAAAGGCTCTATTATCAGATTCTAACTGGATAGTAGGGTAGGGTTAGGGTGCATAAGTCTGTTTAACAATTAGATTATGAGCTTGAGATTTCTATCGAGTGATAGTTGATGAGGCCGAAGGATGAATCAACTATCGCCTCATATAAATTGAGAGGTAGAAATCATAATAAACAAATATGTCGGTGAAAAAAAAAAACACCAAAATACTAAATCTTCCTGCGAAACTTCGCTAAAAGCATCCTTATGTCGCCATTTTGAAAACGATCTTCAACCAAGTGCTGTGCTGTCTAAAGGATGATAGTCTGCAGTTGCTCAGCCAATCAGATTGCGGCATTTGCATTAGTCTTCAAGTAGATTTTTTATTAAACTTATTCACATGCTTTTCAATTCGCTGTCGTAAGCAGCTCTGTGATTCCGTTGGTGCTGCATTGCTGGAGCGGTGATTGGCTTAGGAAGTTCCTCTGTATTATATTCTTGATCAGTTGTTTTTTGATGGACCTAGTTATTTTCAGAAACGCTTCTCGCACGAAATGATCGTGTTTTCACCGAGGTTCGCACATGTTGGCAAAAGCAATATGGCTGCCAAGCAAGCTTCATGTACACAGTAGAGAACTCTCCTCCATATTTCATTTTCCCGAAGTTACCTTTGTACTGGCCATTTCTCAGTGCAATCAGCTTGAAATCCCATAATGCCTTTCAACAATCGCGCATGTCATCGCTTAAGGAAAGGAGCCTTGCGGTCTTTTAAAAAAAATCTGTTTGAAACAAGCCACTCCAACTTGACAGCCTCTTTGCAATAATTTGAAACAGTATCTCAAAAATATGGCGGTTGTTATGAGGCGAAGTGTCGAGAACAACGTGCTTCTAAAAAATAACTACTGTCAGGAGCCCATGACCAGGAGCGTTCCTCTCCCATATCAGCCCTTTGCTCCAGCACAGTAGTAGATGGTGCTATTTTTAACTTCTATTTCGCGGCAAAGAAAACAAATATATAATTACAACCAGCAATCAAATTGCGCTACGGACATATTAATTTCTGATTCGAATTTCTACTGTCGCTTTTCCATGGCGGATGATAGCGACGGATCGTGCGAAAACGTTTTCGCGGGAAATATAAGTTCTAAAAATAACCACATCTGCTACTGTGCTGGGGACGCCACCCAACACATAGGAACGCTCCTGGTGATGGGCTCCTGCTACTGTATACGTAGGTCTAACCAGGGGCCCATTAATGGGCTCCTGGTCTAACAAAATGCAAGATCCAAAAGGTAACAGAAGAGAGGACCGCTCCTAGTGATGGCTCCTGATCAGAGACGAGGGACCGTTCACTTTTTACGAGGAAGGGTGGGGGGGCTAGTGGAATTTTAGGGGGGGAAGCATGCGAAAAAATGGCTTTGGAGGGGGGCCATCCCATAAAAAATTGCAAAAAAGGAGGGGTCAACTGAAATAATTTCGCAATACTTTGAAATGGAATGTTTTAACAGGAAACAATCAATGAAATCGCTGCTTCAAGGTGGCGGGGGGGGCATGTGAAAAAAAATGAAAAGCTGAGGGGGTTGGTCACGCAACTTTTAAGTGGTTCTTCCCGAATCACACCCCCCCCCCCCCCTCCCTCGTAAAAAATGAACGGGCCCTAAGGCAAGAAAATGTGCTAGCAAGCGAGTTAGCACGCATTTGACGCGTTTGGTGCTGACGACATATAATTGCTTTGTGATCTGATTGGTTCGTTGCGAACATCTAATATGATTGTAGGGATAGTTTCTAAATAAACCGGTGCTGCGTCGGTGGGGAATTAAAACACAAGAAATTGGGTAAATCAAATCGCTCCGACGAAGGGCTAACGCTCGAAACGTCAGCACCTCCTTTTTACCTTATGGTGGTATAACTTACTTAATCAATTCGCTTGATTTACCCAATAGGCCCTTTGCAGCTGGGGTCACGTGATCAAATTTTTCCGAGGAAATTTTCATATTATGGGCAAGACCTTGCTCTCCAACAACATTTTCCATACAAATCCTCTAAATTTTCCGAACATTCAAGCTGTCGTATAAACTTACCCTTTAATGCCAGGGGCCTCAAACTTGGCCATTTTGGTATTTTCGATGCGCTCTTTCCATTTCTGGCATTTGTTAAGTTATAACCCATAATTTTATGAAAAGTAGGTCACGTGATGGCTTAGCTGCAAAGGGCCTAATTTCCTGTAGTTCATCTATTATGATTGGCCAGGGTTTTACTGCAGTGAATTGAAAACCGTTCCAACACTGAAACTGGGGCTACTACCCGGTACATCATCTTTACTACTTTCGACGAAGCAGCTCAGTAAATATTCCTGATGCTACTATTCACCGAGATTGAACAGAATAATTATTTTCGATGCCTTCTTGGCGATGTTGACAAACAAAATTAAAATTGAGAAACATAAATCTAAGTCACAAATTATTATGTGAGAAAGCCTCCTATTGTAGCTAACCCCTCAGTTATATGAAAGATATTAACAAATTGTAATGTAAGATATTATTGTAATGTAAGTTATTGATCTAATGTTAGTATTGTAAGTTTTGTTATTATCGTTAAATTGTAAGTTACGTTGATATTGTAAGTAGTAGGTAATTTTTGTATGTAATGTAAGATAATGCAATAAAAAAAAATTATTTTGGTATTACCAATGAAACAACCTTAGTAGCAGGCCAAAGCAAACACGATGACGACGCCGAGGATAACACAATCGGTGAAAAAATTTAAATGTTCAAGCGTAATTCGTACGACAAAGATACTTGCTGGACTTTATTTTGCACATGCAGTTTTATTGGGTCGTTCATTTGCGCTATTGTTTGGTCCTGTCCTGGTCAACGTTTCATCGTGGTAGTGTTTTGTGTAACTTCCCTAGTAAAGCCTCTTCGAGAAAGCTGTAAAGTGAGAATCGAAGGCGGCAATAATGGGCTCCTGATACTGTTGAATATCCTGAGGTAGAGAGCCAGTCAGATTGCTCAAAATGCCATGGTTGCCGAGTTGGTATATACTAAATTGAAGTATCTATTGTATGGCTTGGGCAAAATACGAACAGCTGGACCCCAATTATTCACTATTCTTCGGATTTCTTCGCCATTTACTCATTATTCTTCCTAGTTTTATACTGTGTCCATTATCGCTCTTGGACCCTAGCCCATCATTCCCGGTTGTACGAAGCCGTGAGAAGACTGGTACAAGTTAAGAGGAGTTGAGCCGTCTGTGATCAGCACATGCTGTATTCCCAGGCCCTTGAGTAGCCCAGCCTAGAAGAAAGTCGATGAAAGGCTTCTAAGGGACGGACCATTAGAAAAGTGATGGGGGAGGGGAGGTGGGGAATTTTCAGCTTGCACGAATTTTTTTTCGCTCACTGCTTGTGCAGGAATTTTTTTTCAGGTGAACCCCTCTGCACGAATTTTTTTTACTACGTGTGAAAAAGTCACAATTGGACCTTCCTTCTCCGTGAATTTTTTTTACCTTCTTCTTTGCATGAATTTTTTTCTTGGCATTTTCCCTTGCATGAATTTTTTTTGGGTTTTTTCCCCACCCCCTCCCCCATCACTTTTCTAATGGTCCGTCCCTAAGCAACTTGCATAGGTAGAAAATTGCTAAGAGCGAACTTAGAGAATTATCCAGCTCTATTAAAGATCTCCTCACTTAGAGGTGTGCACACCCACTTAACCTTGAACTTAGAATTCTATCGGCACTAGTCTCCGCGGAGCATTACCTGAGACTCGGGCCCAGACTTTGCAATGCCACTAATCGCCTTCGATCCCAGTGCCTTCACCACTGCAGCGAATTTGCTGGCCTGAGGAGAGTAAAAGAACAAAGGCGTGACTACAGTGAGGCGTATAGCGGAAGAAAAATGGAATAGAGCCTTTTCACACACATGACCAGCGGCCATGTTTTTAACGAAAACAAAAGAAGATGTTTGCATAAGAATAGAATTTAATTCCTGGATGATCAGTTTGGGACACCAACATGGCCGCCTTTTCATCGTTTAGGGACACCAACATGGCTGCCGTGAAGTCATGTGCTCTATACAGCTCCCCCTAAACTACCTCAATTGCAGCTAACTGCTTTGATTTCAAGAGTTCCAATTCGTCCTGACGTCGCTTAAAATCCAGCTCACTTTCGTTGCCCTAGAAATACACAATAAACAGATAGTTAGAAACGAAAGAAAACAACAGAAGCACCCAGACAAAGAAACACGAGAGCACAAAACAAGTACAAGTAATCGGAAAGGCCAAATCGGACAGTTAAGCAGCCAGTAAAAATTAAGCACTTCATGCCATTAGCCAATAAACTTTAACTACCTAGCCCATCCCAGCCAATCAAAATCAAGGAAAAATCAGGTGCAGATTGAAAGCAAACATGGATGAAATTAACTGGTCCAATGACTTTTATTCAGATATATTTTCCTTAGATTTTGACACCATTACTAACTCCCGAGTTTCTCGCATTTTGTGTCGTACAATTCAGCGATATTCGTGCTCGTAATTTCAAAACAGCCTCACAATACGCGCTGGGTTGATTTGAAATCCATCGCCCAATTACTCCCTGAATTGTACTCCACTCAGTCCTATTAAAATTACTAATAATAACAACAATAACAATAACAACAATAACAATAATAATAACAGTAATGATAACAATAACACTATATCTATATAGCGCGATTTCCAGTGATGTCCAATCGCGCTTTACAATGCACAATAAATAAATTAAGTTACACTATAAAATATAAAGGAAAAATTACATTTACAAGCATAGCAAAAATGTCTTTTAAATAGGTAAAATGTCAGAATGTGGTAAAATATATAATTCTATAAAAATGCTTTCCTAAAAAGATGAATCTAAAGTTGTTTCTTTAAAAAAATTAAATCGTCACAAGATCTTATGTCTAGTGGCATAATTACGGAGCTTACGGACGGACCATTAGAAAAGTGATGGGGGGGGGGGTGGGGAAAAAAAAAAAACAAAAAAAAATTCATGCAAGGGAAAATGCGAAGAAAAAAAATTCATGCAAAGAAGAAGGTAAAAAAAAATTCATGCAGAAGGAAGGTCCAATTGTGACTTTTTCACACGTAGTAAAAAAAAATTCGTGCAGAGGGGTTCACCTGAAAAAAAAATTCCTGCACAAGCAGTAAGCGAAAAAAAAAATTCGTGCAAGCTGAAAATTCCCCACCCCCCACCCCCCATCACTTTTCTAATGGTCCGTCCCTTATTATCCAGAGGTCCATTAGCTCCCTGTATTAATCTTATAGATATTGCTAACTTGCAATAAGACATTTTTCGAGAGAGTCTGATTGCCAGGTTGAGATATGGATTTTGACGCACACGTCATACAAGTATATTTAACAATTATTCGCCGAAGGCGAAGTGATTATCGGTGAGTATTCACCGAGACGATGTCAAGGTGAATATTCACCGATAATCACAGAGCCTGCGGCGAATAATTGTTTTAGTATAAATACACAAGTGATTATTTCAAAAAGAGGAAAAGAAAAAACATTGTACAACACGAAACAATTTTATTTCATTAAAAGCGCGCGAACGACTGGCAGCCATTTTGTTCGGCTCATTATCCGAGATAGCGAACAAATCAGAGCGCGCGATTTTGTATAATCACCTGAGTATTTAGACTAAAAATCACCATTGTTACTCACGGCTCGTTCAAATTCCAGTTCTGCAACCAGTTCGACCTCGGCGGCTTTCGCTTTTAGTTTTGCAACTGCAAGTACAAAACCAGGATGTGTTTGAAGGAGCATACTTAGTAAGAATAACACACAAATTCAACGCGATGGTAAGCAATTGCGAACTTCATTGTCGTTTCTCTATGCAATGCAAGTACATGATTTCTTTCATAAATTCAAGGTTTCTTACATAAGGCTTAACACCAAACCGTTGCAACTTTCTAGGGAGGGGAATTAGGGCCGGGCTCGTTTCTCGAAAGGAAAGCCATTTTATGATCGCAATGCTTACAACTTTGGTTTACAGGGTTAAGCAATACAATTCTTGGTTCACTAACTCGTTAGACTGATTTGTGCGCTAAAAGCTTCAAAAACATTCTGTAGGTTAGGGGGACTGTCAGGAGCTCCTGGGACTGTTCATTTTTTACGGGGGAGGGGCGGCTGGTAGGATTTGGGGGGCATGCGAAAAAAATTAGGGAAAAGGGGGGGGGGGAGGGGGTGACGTGAAATATTTTACCAATACTTTCATGTCACAATGTTTAAATCCGAAATTGACTTCTCTTTCTTTTGATTGGGGGGTGGTCATGTAAAAAACTGGCGAGCTGAGGGGGGGGGGGGTCATACAATTTTTAAATGGTGCTTCCCGAATCACACCAGCCGCCCCCACCCCCCCCTCAAAAAAAATGAACGGTCCCTAAGACCTAGAAATGGAGCTCCGGAAAGCTATCGGCGGGACTATCGGAAATGGGCCCTAGTACCCTAAACCAAATACTGCTGAACAGCACTGGATTAAAGTGTTCTTCCACATAGCACAGCACAGCAGTAACCAGCGATGTGGTTCTGACATTATGTTCAATAGAAGAACCCTAAACCTGCGACTTTATTAAGGTTTTCACTGCTTGAGACACTACCTTCTATGGCACTTTCTCCTTCGATCAGCAGCCGTTCTGCCTGGGCCTGCAATAGCAAAAATGCTACTTACTTTAAACCTGCTGTTGCAGCCACGTAAAGGGGAAAAAAATTGGACGAAACTCGAAAGCGCAACTTGGAGTTCTCTCCCCTCGAGGGAATCACCTGACGGACGACAAAAATTGGCGAGTGGGGTAGGGAAGGGGAGAAAATCTACTTTGAAATGCGGGGGGGGGGGGAGGACACGGAAGGGAGGAGTTTTGTCCACCCCCGAATAAGTCTCCTTCTTCTCATTCTTTTGTAAAACAATAAGAAAAGACTCATCTGTGTTTGTTGGTTATACCTGCGCTTCAGCCTTTCTCTGTCCTGATGACTCCACCGCAGCTGTTATTGCCCTGAGCTTAAACAACTTCACTCGAGCTTCTTCCGCTTCCTGAAGAAAAGGCATAACGATGATAAAAATGTCTTCAAACACATATTAGAAGAATCCGTACATTCGCAAAAAATTATTATTAACGTTTTTAAAAGGTATATCATCTAAAACCGCAGGGAAGGGAACCGCATATAAACAACGACCTACGGTCTGTACCTGTGGTTTTCCCTCGTGTTATGGTCCTTGACCAATGCGCTACTTTGCGCTAAATCTTCGTATGCTCTCCGAAGATTCTCCGAATGTGGCATTTGTTTCCCGACCTCGAATGATACGTACCTTTTCGTTTGTGAGTTTTTGCCTCTCTAAAAAACCTTTCGCCATTTGTTCTGTTCGCTTTGCTTCGTGTTCGGCTGACAGCTCGATCGACCTGGTAAAATATTCATGACATTGTGCTATGACACCAGATTCGCATTGCGGTATACGCAGGGTTTTCAACAGCTTTGTAAAGTAGCGGATATATTTCTGAAAGCACCGAAAGTGACAGTTTTTGGCGCCGCGAAGCGCCTTGCAAGCGCCGAAAAACTCTCAAATATTGGTCTCAAAGTACCGGACATGGAATGGGAAACGACCGGACGAAACGTCTGGTCTCCGGTCTCAAACGAATTCGAAGACCCTGAGTACGCCTTTTGATAATCACAGACAGAACTGTAAAAGTCTCGAGTTGATGGCGTACACGAACACGTTTGTGCAGCAGGCTGTGGTTCGTAGGCAATGGGTGTCTATTTAAGCAACAAACAGCAGTTTATACAGGTTTACCGGCGTAATAAACCACGCGGGATGTTGGGAGAACACCAGAGGAGCTTCTAAACCACGAACCGCAGGCGAGTGATTTACAACCCCTTCGAGAGTTCTCCCAACATCCCAAGTGGTTTATTACGCCTATAAACCTATATAAACTGCGATTTATTGCTTTTATAAACTAACCTTAAATAAAAACAGAAAATATTTCTCTTGTATATGGGTTTACCGGCACAGTAACCCATAGGTTTTCGACCAATCAGCGCGCGCGTAGTATCTGAGTTTTTTATAATGAAAAATAACCTTAATTATTATATCTGCAACCCCTGGATATGAGCAAACGCGCGCTCTGATTGGTTCCCTACTCACAGGTTATCAGCTCATATACCATTAGTACGGAAAACGGCCACCATGGAGGAATGATTTCTTGAATTACACGGGGAGAAATTCAAGTCTTGCTTGACAAAAATATACCAAAAAATACCACCGAAGTAAATAATATGAGATGCAATTATTCGACGGTAAGTGAGCAAATTATATAGCGAAATTGTCTGTTACGAACGAAAGTGAAACTCTTACAAACAGCCGCTATTTTGAAACATCTGTGGAGCCCGTAAACTGAGTTTTTATTTTATTTCTGGCTACTTTTTCGAATTTTAATTCTCACGCTAATTTGCTAACTCGAACAAATTTGACAAGTACATTAAAGAGATGTTTTTAAAACAAAGAGCCGGACTCGTGTTTGAAACATTTTTACACATCGGCTCGACAACATGTCGGCTCCACAACAACATGGTTCTGTTTACAAACAATAACAAAGTCAATTCTTGTCGTACAAACTAGTTCCAGTGTCTCATAAGCGAGGGTTAAATTCGTCATAAATTCGTGGGGGTGAAATTTATGGTGAAGCTAAAAGACGATCTGCGTAGGAGGCTAAGTAGCGATAGGATCGCCATCATTATGAAGATCTAGGGGCCAGTTGTTCGAAGGCCGATTAGCGCTAAGCCAGGGTTAAATTTTAACCTGGGTTTCTTTTCCTCTTGTTCAAAACCATTTTCTCCTATAACTTTCTCCATTTTATTCAGAGCATACAATCATCAAGTTGTATTCAAAAAGAAATATACTGAATGTGCTTTTTAAGCTCTCATACCTGCATTTAAATTTCGTACTAACCCTGGGTTACCTTAACCCTCCTTCGAACTACCCGGCCCTGACCAATAGCAGACGTGTTAGCGACAGATGCACCTTCTCCTAAGTTAATTTGTTAAAAAGCAAGAATCAACGGTATTCTGAATAAGTCACTTACTTTGTTGCGATCTCTATAGCCATCTGAACAGACTTGCTGAGGCTCTCTCTCATGTGCAGATCAACAGGCTCAATGCTTTGTATATCCACGTTAGTTACAACCTGTGTTGAGTAAGAGGTACAACTTCAGAAGCATAGCAACTATCAACAGGCCGCGATACAGATTTGTCTAGGACCCCCTCACTATCAATATCCTATACCGCCAAGTGGCCCGGGGGGGGGGGTACTCCCATATATGGGCTATATAGCTATGTGCCGCGGGATAGGGTATGGTTTTTGAGGTTCTCCATCCTTAAATAGGGTACCATTTTTGCCCATATTGACATAGTGTTCCCGTTGTGATGCTTAGATAGGGTGCCTATATTTTATCAGACAGTCTACTATACTATGCTTGATGCTAACTTCCAGTAATCTTACAGAAACGAAGTATAGTTGACCCGTTCAAGTTTTTGTTTTTCCCTTGAATAGGGTGCCATTTTCAGGGTTTGGGCCGTAAATAGGGTGTCAGTTTTCGTTTGCCCATCCTTAGATAGGGTCAGGGTTTAAGACCCTTCGCGGCACACACCTATACGAAATTTATGAGAGTACCCCCCCCCCCCCGGCAAGTGGCGAGGTCAAAGGCCTCTGTAACAAGGAACCTGTCCTTACAATAACGATACATAGTGAGGTAAACTACGTAATAATGGGAATTGAGAGAAGGACAACTCAAAGATGATGAATTGATCCAACGATGAATTCTCCACGCTAATTTACAACAAAACCTATAAAACGTAATTGAGAGAGGTGCTCCTTAGACCTTATCAGCGAAAGGGTTAAAAGATTTTCAACTGCGCCCACCACCGATGTGTTATTGGTACCAGATGTGTTACGTACAACGCTAGACCTTTGATCGGTCGGGGAAAAACTCGATAATTTAGATTTTAAAGTTCAACCAAGTGCTGTCCTCTAACGGGTCTATGTTTGTACCATTAGAAATGCGAAGTGTGCAGACATAGTTTTCTCGCATTGAATCCTGACAATAACGAATAACATCCGATACTGACCCATATCATCCAACGAGTCAATATTTT